>OY723406.1:18388698-19588698 GCA_963210345.1 Inga oerstediana
TAGAGAATAATTAAATGAATAATGAGATAAATATACAGCTACCAGATTAAAAATTGAAGGAAATTATAGATACTTAGAGAATAGTAATCTCTTATTTGTTAAAAGAGTGGGTAATTGCTTATCTAGGATGGTTTATTGTTATGAAAATGTAGTTACTCATTTGGTGAGTTCAATGCAAATATGTTAGAGGCTGAAAATGGCTTGAAGATTACAGCTGAGCAAATAGGTACTGCCAAAAAACTTGGTCAAAAGAAAAGATAAAAAGCAAATCAACTTGTGGCCTAAACAACACTAGAGAAGGCCAAACTTGAACTAGAAAAAACTTAGTCAGGAGATAGAAGCAAAGCAGCTTGTCATTTAATTTAGGGAAAGCTGGTTTTGTCATGGCCACACTTGGTCAATTGCTAAATTGGATTTGTTAATACCTAATCCATTATTGTTACTAGTTGAAGGCCAAGGGCAGAGCATGGAATCACTGTTGGAATTGTGAAATGACGGATTGAGAGCCATATATAGAAGCTAGGACAGGCGAAGAGGTTGGGAAAAAGAAAAAGAAGAAGGGTTATATGGATCTCAGGCTTAGGTGAAAAATGAAGAAGGATTGAGGGCTGGCAAGAAGAGGAAGAGAGGGAGAGGAGGGAGGAAGAGAAGCGGGAGGAGAGAGAAGAGGTGAAATACAAGAAGAGGGAGACTCATAAGGACAATAAAGTAGAATCATTAAATTTTAAATTCCAAATTGATAGTTGCACTGATTATGGACTATTTATAAATACTAGAAATTTTCCATGAACCAGATTATATTCCATGAATATGGTCCCTATGTATATATATTCTCCCGACCGCTCGCTCCATCTCTTCATCTCCCCCTTGAATCTCCATAGAGACTCTGCATGTTTTACATGGACTGATGGAAGGTTGGGAGAGGCTCACATTAAGGAAAGAGTCGATAGGGCTTCTGGAAATAGTGAAATGAGGATGAATTTTCCAAAAGCTTTGATCTTTCATTTGGAGTCAGTTGTTTCTGACCATCATTTGTTGATAGTCGATCTTAACTATCAGCAAAGAAGGGGACCTAAACCATTTAGATTAAAATATATGTTTGGTGTGAGCATGAGGAGTATGGAAATGTCGTGAAGGATAGTCGTGGAAGAAGTGAAGGCTGAGAGGAATGTATTACTGCTGAATTGGCAAGGAAATTAAGGGGATGCGGGTTGGATTTGAGGAAATGGAGTAGAAAAGCTTTTCCAATTAATAGAAGAAGAATTGAGCTGTTACAGAAACAATTAGAAGAGTGTAGCAGTGGTATGCTGACTGAAGAAAAATGGCAGAGACAGCAGGACATTATTAAGGAAATGGATATGGTGTGGAGTTTAGAAGAGAAGTATTGGATGCAACGGTCAAGAGTGAAGTGGCTAAAGGACGGGGATAATAATACTAAATTTTTTTCACCTCACAACAATCTAAAGAAGGGCCAGGAACATAATACTGAGATTGAAGAATGGAAATGGGGTATGGATGGAAGATGAAGGTCAAATTCCTCGAGTTTACTAGCTGTGAAGCAAGGAATATGAGGGAGGCCCTGAGTTATGTCGACTGTAGGAATTAAGGAAGATAATAGGAATTTGCTGAAACAAGTAACAAGAGAGGAGGTAAAAGTGGCTTGTTTCCAGATTGGGGGTGGTAAGCTCTTGGTCCGGAGGTATTTTAGAAAAGTTCTACCATTTTTCTTGGGATGTTGTTGGAGAAGAAATTTATGAAGTTGTGAAAAGATATATTGAAGATAGTGTGTTGATTGAACCAATAAATAATACTGATTTGGTTATAATTCCTAAAGAGGATAGACCTGAATTGGTAACTCAGTTTAGGCCAATTAGCCTTTGTAACTTCTGTTACAAGGTTATTTCAAAGGTTTTAACAACTAGAATGAAGTCACTTATTTCAAAGGTTTTCCAAGCATGCGACAAGTTCCCACCAAAACTTTATGCAAGTGTCATAATTTAGAATTGTCACATCTGTTTGGAACAAAACAAACAGTTACATCCACAGGATTCCATTAAGTATCAAAACAATGCACGCTGAATAATACTTAGACTTTAACAAATTTAAAGAAAGAAAAAAATCACTTCAAAAGCATGGTTTCACACCAGCTCAATTCGGAAAGGAAATGAAAACACTCGGGTTAGATTTCTGTATTCAACTGGTAATTGGACAGAAATGCCGCCTATTTGTTAGATTTGGTGGGGAATCTTCAGAACAGAAAAGTGGTCACAGATGTGTACAAAAAAATTTGGATAACACCAGCAGCCATGATTCATACTCCAGGAAGTCAGCAACATGTTCAAAGCACAAATACTAATGCAAACTCAGCTTTCATAAACACTTGTTTAATAGCAAGCACTTGATCACTTCTGAAACAACCGCAACAGAACAGGGGAGAAGAGAAAAATCTTTCTTCTTTTTTGATTTAGCTTATCTTTTCTTTAATTTAATTTTTTTAAAAAAATTAGCAGTACAAATTTCAAAAACCAAGGTAAGCTCAATAGTAAGCACATCTCACTCTCGGTAAAGTAAGAATAAATAAAGAAAAACTATTAACTCAGGAACCCAAAAAAAACACTGGTAATCCAACAGACAAGTCCAAAATCAATAATTTTGTTAATTCGAAGCAACCTGTAGCAGAACTAAGAAAAGGGAGAAATGATAGCAGTGCCATCAATTTGGTTTTAGAGCTGAAAAATTTCACCAAAAGATCAAACAAATACCATAACAGTGAATATGCATGCAACCTTCAGAAACTATGTACAAGATGAATGACACAAATTTTACTTACAAGAAGCTTAATCACCGGCTACCAAAATGAATCAACTCTTGTGAATTGCCTTATTAAATAAGTAACACTAAAAAGCCTACCAATATTTAGCTCCTTCAAGGCTTCAAAAGAATACCAACGTATCACCATTCATGCACATTAACTGATTACAACCAAGAAAATAAAAGGAAAACGAATCATACTGCGACAATTTCACAATCAAATACAATAAATCCAAAGCAAATTACATCCTCAAAATGTCATAATCCTTTCCAAGGAAATAAGCAGTGGTATTAGGCTCACAGTGATGCAAATTCGTAACAACTCAATTTCAAGCAAGTGAGCAATTTCTTTTAACTCAGACACACAATCGATTAGTTACAGCAAGCCAGTTTCAATTAGTGAAAGATCTTAACTCAAATGTTGTGGGGAATGTTGACCAAAGCAATAGTTACAAACATAAGAGTGTACAACCCAGTAAAGCGTGCAACAACATAAACTAAAGAAATGCAAAACCAAATAAATCCATAGCAAGACAATCGCAAGATAAATTCAAAGAACATGCAGCTTGATTTCAAAAGACAAAGACTTTAGCAAAATAGAGTTCAGTGGCTCAAACTAATTCATAACAAAGTTGAACAAATTGCATATGATCCCACTTCATAATTCAACTAAAGTCTTTCCTTACATTAAACAGATACAGAGACATGCAATTTCAACCAAAATTGTAAGTACAATAAGGCTCAATTAAGCTGCAGCATCCAATAGGGTGTGTCTTGGTGACTGGGTCAGGCAACCTCCACCCCCTCTTGCCATGATATTGGTTCATGATGTGATGCAGGGAATAGGGAATTCAAGAGCTGAAAGTTGCAGTTTCAGGACAGGTATCAGCTAAGAATAATACATGCGATATGAGATAGTATGATTAGTAAAATTTGATGGGCTAGTAGTGTTGGTCTATCAGTATATTAGCTATTGTTGTGGTTGTTTTTTTTAGTAAGGTTTGTGTGTTAGCTTGTAACCAATATGTTTTTTTGAGTGTTTTCTTTGGCTTCGGCTATTAGCGTGTGTACTTGATTTGTTTCGTTGTTAATAACATTGACTCTGTTTGGCCAAAATAAATGAATAAATAAATAAGAAACTTGTATTTCCGGAATTGGGTTCTGAAAGTAAGAGCTTAGAAGAGAAGGCAAGGGGAACAGCATCTCAAATATTAATTAGACGAGCCAAGGATTATATGCTTAGCAAGATTCGAGTAAAATGGCTGGGTGCATGTGGATGTCAAGTATTTTAATGAGATGGGAGAAAGAAGAGAAATTTATAATTTTATAGGTTTGAGATATGCTTCAACTTTAGGAAAGTCTTAATTTCTGTCCAAAAATTGGGGGGTCTAGTGACTAAAGCTTCACGCGCGATTTAGGAAATTTTTGTACATTGTGCCTATACTTTATATATATTACGTAGTATATGTGGTAAAATTAATGCAACGAAAGTGATCATTAGCATTAGACACGGTTAGGGTACATTGTGCCTATACTTTTTGATCTTCTCATCTCAACAATAGTTAGTGGGAGAAATTGTCCTCCACTAAGTCGTTGTTCTCTCACAAAATAATTATGACAAGAAGAAATGAAGGTTGGTTAAATCAAGTTAATTTTATAGTCCGGCTTATTCATTTAATAAATAAAACAAGCTGAAGAGACTAGCTTTTTTTTTTTCAATGAAAACTGGAATCCATTAATAAAACACAGCAAATATAAAAACAAGGAGAAACAAACCCCAACCTACTATCATTCATCAAACTCTACCTCGTGGTACGAAAGTGATGGATGGTCAAGGATACAAAAATTTCCTTTAATATTATGGGCTAATTTAGCTAAATGATTAGTTAATCTATTTTGTTTCTTAGAAATATGACTGACTGGCACTTGCCAATTTTTGGAAATTCATAACCCGGTATCCTCTATAATATCTCTAAAAGGGTGATTAATATCACAACCCCTAGTTAAAACATTCACAGCCTCGATATAATCCGATAGTAAAATGACCTTTTCATAATCTCTATTCGTACATATCTAAAGGCATTGGATGACCACAATAATTTTTGCTATCGAAGAGGAACTATTGCAAGTTTATGTATGAACCCACATATCCATTGATCGTCTTCTTCACTGATGTTGATTGTAAGAGACTAGCTTTCACACTACTGGAGGAAGTATAAAAGTTTGAGCGGCTGTTCTGACATGCATATTTTAGTAGAGAGAGAGAGAGTTTGGTACAAGAGAATGTTAATTAAATTTATTTTATCTTTTTTTTGCAGGAAAATTTATTTTACCAAACATAGATTAATTAAATCAATAACAAATATACATGGATCTGATATATAATTGATATTAAAAGTGTGATACGGAGTTTATATATCTAAATTTTGCTCCACTAATAATTACTGACAGAATCAACTTGCACAATTGTTTAAGTGTCAATTATTTTTTCTTCTGCAATGAAAAAGGAGTACATAAATAAATAATTTTGTTGAGAAAGAGCAACAAGTCCCAAAGGTCCTTTTCAGATATTGAAGATGGTGTTGAGAAATTACTTCAGGGTGTTTCGTTTTCAAATGAATGCTATTTTCATTAATTTTGTAAATCAATTTCACTTACTTAAATGTCAACATGGCTCTTCCGGGGATTTGAAATGTCATTCTCCCTTGCTAAATCCCAATTTTTTAAGGAGTAACTTTTGAATTTAATAGAAGTAGAATCTAAAGAAAAAATAATCCCACAATAGGTGTTAGTTCTAATATAAAGGGTTTTGTCTATCTGAAATATTTAAATATAAGGTCTTGAGTTTGAACCTAAGTGAATACAAAAAATATTTTGGGAAAGCTATCCCTAAATAGGAGTCAGCTTCTTCCGCTACCCAATCTTCCGCTGCACCTCTTTTTCTTTAAAACACTGTTGTTTGGTGAGGAAAACCATAAGAGGAAAGAACCATTGCGAAGACCATGAGCGGGAGACTGTCAATTAATGTAGTGTCGGTGGGAATATATATGGCTACAGTGGGATCGTGGAAAACTGCAAATTTAACAATTGTAGGGCCACCACAAAATATAGCAATTTTTAATGTAATTTAACAATTTTAAGGCCATGACAAAATATAACATTTTTAAATTTTTATTATATTTCATCCAAACTCACTATCCTCCACTAACAATATCTAAGACTCCAAATTAAAGAAACGATTAAGAGAGGGTAATTTGAGTACTGATTATACATAAAATTTTTATATTCAATGTCTTTTAACAAAACTTTTAATTAAAAAGAAAATAGTCAGCCATTGAAAATTTTAACTTGAGCCTTTTTTATTTTTAAATTTGTATTTTTATAGATTATGGAGTTGTGTTTCGATGGTACGTGTTAAGTATGGTATTAAAACATAACATAAGTCTGCAACTAGTGAGCCGATCATTAATTCCCTAGTTCTTTGATTGAGCATAAAATGACTTCATTTTAAATTTAAAAAATAAATAGTAGTTCATCGCATGCAAACCGCACAAAATATAAAGCACAAATATGATGACTCCTCCTAAATAGGACTGAAAATACTCTCACCTGGTCAGACTGAGATCCATCATTTACCCTCCTTACTTTGAGACTGATTATATTTTATCGGTGAAGCATAGCTAGTTCTCATCCCAACAAAAAAAGTACAAATTACTTCCTCCAGTTGAGAATATAAGTCATTTTAATTAATTCATCATTATCAAGAAGTGATAGTTAACCCATTAAATATGTCTTAAATTAATTTTTTTTCAACTTTAATTTACTCATATTAAATGAGATTTTGAAGGAAAGAGAAAAATACAAAGAACTAACAAAATTGACAAATAAGCATTCATTACTTCCAATTGACTTAGGGTGAGTTTGGATTAACGTAGCAGAAGCGACTTTTTTCAATCTGACTTTTGAAAATGTAATATATAGTAAAAGTTCGATTGTGTAATGTGATTTATGTCTAGATTAACGTCACACACTTATCTTATTTTTACCTATTTCAGAGTATTTACTGAAAATGATACGCAGTTCAGTGGGCAACATAGGAATACCATAAATATACTGATTTATGTGCACGATTATGGAAATTTCTCATAGGGGTTCGTACTTGATAATTACAATTAATGTAGCCTCACAGTGCTACGTGGATTCTAAATCCATCTCAGTGAAACAGAAACATTTTCCTGTCTTCGTTCCACCACTGCGATCCCCTTCGTACAATTCTCTTCATTGTTCTCAGTATATCATCTGTCTTCTCCTGTCTAAATTGTTGGTAGGGGAGCGTGAGATTCTGGCGAATTTCAGTAGGAAAATAGTACCAATATGCATGCAAGGTAAGTGCTTAATACATGACATGTTTGCATCACATAACTCATGCTCATACAATGACATATCTACGTGATCAATGTTTTCGAACAACATACGTATGACTATAGCATAAACAAAAACAGAGCTTCAATTATTTATATATGTTTCACAGAATAAAACAAAGCAATAATATGCATTAATACACCAGCACAAATATCAAATACATGCAGGAGAGGTAAGTTCCCTACCTTAATAGCCCTTCCCTGATCTTCGAATAACGTGCCTCAATTTGAGTGCAAATCCCTTGGGGTCTCTACTCGGTCTTAGAACATCAAATGTACAGTTTAGACACTTCCATAGTGTTTCTAGTGGTTATATTAGTCTATAGTAAAAATTTACCAAAATGCCCCCGGGACCTAGGCCCGGCCCACCATACCCGCCCTGATGGCATGTTTTCCCAAAATTTTGACTAAAGCTATTATGACGTATTTTTGCCCAAGGAATCCATTTCCAAGCTCAAATTCACCAAATTCATTGTCAAATTACAAAAATACCCTTGACAACCCCGATTTAGAGTTTTAAGGGCGTTTTCGTAAATATACTTTTTCGGCCTCTACCAAAAAAGTGACAAACTGTAACCCCACCTATTTTTGCCCACTCACTCCAATAAAACCATCTATTTTATGAAAATATAGCTCCTACCCCTCTGAACAGAGCTGGCCGAAATATTGGCAAAAATTGGAAAAATGTAATTTTGTGTTTTAGCTTCCAAAACTTGTACTTTTCCGGTTCTAATCCTTTATTAACTCATTTAAACACATCTTAACCATGATTCAAAGAAATTTGGGCAGCATAACCCCTTAGGGTTAGGGATTTTCCAAATTTACAACTCAACCAAAAATCACAAAAACAAACCACAAACCTCAACAACAACTTCATACAAGAATAGATCTAATGTTTGTGAGGTTACCTCTTGAGATCTTGAATCCTCTCTCTCTAGACGTCTCCTCTCTCTCTATCCTTGAGCTAAGAATGGTGTCTTCAAGATCATGGTTTCATGAAAAAAAAATGTTTAGAAAAGGTTTCTAAGCAAAATCACAAGAAAACTCTTAAGAAATCACACTTACCTTAAACTTCTTCTTCTTCCTTCTCTCTAGAACTTGAGAGCTCTCTCTCTCTCTTCTCTCTTCTTGTGTTGGATGAAAATGAGGAAGGGAAGGGAAGAGAAAAGCTTCATAAAAATGCTCCCTTGATCCTACACCATTAATCTCATCAAGAGTTGAGATTTCAACACTTGTCAAAGATACCATTCCTCTTCCCATACCTCCAACCATGCCTTCTACTTTATGCCATACCCTCTCATCATTTGGGTCTTCTTGCCTCTTGGCCCTTGATCTCATCAAGGGACCATAATGTGACACTTGTCACAAGCATACATCCACCAAGAATATTCCAATTATGCATTTTCCTTTATTTTTCTTGATTAATTGAAATTAACTCCAATTAATTAGAAAATAATTAATGCTGGGCTAAATTGACAAAATTATGATTTTGCTTTCACCTTTGTAATTTAATTCAATTCTTGAATTTATTTGCCCATTTTCTTATGAATATGAATATTTCAAAATTCACAAGATCTAATTTCCATGAATATTCACCATTCTATTGAATTACTTAAATAATTATAATATATTTTTTGTGAATATAAAATTTGGGGTGTTACAATTGACTTTTAAAAAAGTTAGTTTAATAAACTGAAAATTGTTTGGATGATTAATACAAAAGTAAATTTTGATGTAAAATGACTAAAAAGGATATGAATTTAATAAAAATAAAAATATTTGATGATTATTGAAAAAAGATTGAAAATACTAAATTACTTCAATCAGAGTACTGTTATGCTTCGTATATATAAACTTATTAGGTTATTATTTCCATGTCTTAGTTTTGAGCTATTATTTGCATAAAAAAAAGGCTTATCACGTTATTCATGCCAATTAAATTTCTAGCGGGGAAGTTTTTCCCGATTTCCCTGAAATTTTATTATTTATTTTTTCTTTGGATACTTTCATAAGTGAGGATAAAATTAGAAAAAAAAAATCATTATTAACCTTTAAGTAAACTCATATAATTAGGACCAAAATTTTTATCTACAAGTAAATTTATAATAAGGACCAAAATGTTATTTTAATAATAGAAGGTATGACCCATTGTTTTTCTTCTTGAGTATTAAATTTCTTCTCTCTCCTCTCGGATTTGGGTTCTCTCATAATCATTTTTCTCATTTTCTTCACAAAATCTCGTCCCCACCCTTAGATTTAAAACAATAGATGGTTCAAATTTAATGTTTTATAAAACTATTATTTTGAACATAAGTAAATAAACTTAAACTGTTAAAGCATGATCTACATAATTTATAACTGTAATACAAACAAAATTAATAAAAAAATTAATTTATAAGGTAAAGATGAGATTATGAGAATAAAAGAAGAAAAAAGGATTATGAGGAGATCTCCTCCCCTTTCTCTCCATAATAGAAACTTTTTTCTCTCCATTATGGAAAAGTCAAAAGCATAAATTTTGGCTTATGCTTAAAGCATCTTTTTCTTTAAAAAGCCCAATTGAAAAAACGCTAACTTATTACCAATTAAAAGTATGTGTTTGTATCTCTCACACACACACCCCTTCCTCCACGGCATTACCAAGTTAACATGAGCTTTTGTCGTTATTATATATATATATATATATATATTTTGATGAGTCGTTATTATATATATATATATATATATATTGACGCGCTATTGACAATTGATATTAGTGTTTTCTTCATTTTTTATGTTTTTTTTTCCAACCATATCTTTATCAGTTAAAATTATTTAGTATCTTACATATATAAATAAAACAGTTTTAATATTGACGTCTTAATTTTTTATATTATTTTTTAATTAATAATTTTCTTCTAAATGAAATATTGCATCGGGTAATGGTTATGACAAATAAGGGCAAGGCAAAAGATATTTCTAGCATGTCTTTTATTTGTACAACACTATTAACCTCTCATATCCATTGCTGGAATGTTCGAGGCTTGGAGAGGAGGGACACAATGGCAAAAGAGGGATTCAAGTTGGCAAAGGCCTTAGAGGATAATGAAATGGCTCCAAAAATTTCATGAATAACCAGTTAGGTGACGTGGCCTTTCCTTCATGAGGCATTGGAACTATTGAGGTGATGTTCCCAAAGGATATAAACAGCAGGTGATGCTTTATATATGCAGTAATTTCCATATGAATAGCAACAATTTGTAGGGTATGGATAAAGACCAAAGAAATTTTCAAAATTTCCATGAGACTCTACTGATGAATATAAGTAGCATTTGAATCATTCCTTATTAACTGTGTTCCAGACTGATGTCCGGCCCAGATTAATTTATCAGGTGCTTTTGAGAAAGATATTGGAGTATTCAAAATTACTTCTGCAATTAGGAGAGAATAGATTGATCTCACTATATAGCTGTAATTTCTTTTATATATATATATATATATATATAAAAGAATAGAAGGAGTGCACACATTCAGACATTGGTTTTATTTTTTAAAAAAAATTTCATTTTTACTTTTAATCTTATAAACACATTGCGAAACGAAGAAAATACAGCGGCGACTTTTTTGTTGTGCGTTTGATCGCATCATTTGTTTTTTAACATTTTTAGTATCAGATTATTAAGGGAAGATTGAATAATAAAATTTAATGTGGAAGAGTACTGAAGCACTTTATGAAAGATAAGCCTGGCTTGACGGACTTTGCTTGGATAAATATTAATGGTGCTAGATTGGCAGAATGAAATGAAAAAAGAATTTAAAAATAATTTTTTATTTTTAAATAAAAAGGCCTAACCCACTCATAGGTAAAGTCTGAGCATCCCCTGATGCACAACCCCAGGCACAGCCTAGTTAGCTAACTTATATATATATATATATATATATATTTTAAAAAACGGTGGTAGTAATTTATAAGAGAAGGGGCACGTATATTCAAACATTTCTTTTCTTTTTTTGAAAAAAAAAAATTCTTGTTGAATTTTACTTGTGGGATGATCGTTTAAATTTAAACTGGATGACTTTTTTTCCACGTTATTTCATTTACAAAATTTTTCAAACGTTTACTGTTGATGGATATGAAATATAAATGAAACAATTTATAATTATTTTGTTTTAAGAATATATCTAATATTATAAAAAATTTTAAATTTACACTGTTATTATACTTCTTGTTCTTAGTCCAAACCTTTGAAAAGCTTCAGTCCAAAAACAAAAACCCCTTTAGAAGGCAATAAATTTTTGATAGTGACTTTTTCTGTTCAGTCAATATCGTCGTCCTCGGCAGTTTTTATTTTAATTGCTCTCTTTAATAAAAGTTTATCACTCTTTTAACTTTATATAAAATTTCATTCCCTTGTTTAAATTTGACTAACGGCTTAAGTAATTTTTCTTCCGAAATTTGTTATAAAAGAGCAATGTTGCCCTCAAAGATTTTGTACAAATGATGAGATCGAATGCACTACAAAAAAGTTGCCGCATTTTGTACGTTGTGATTAAAAGGTCAAAAGTAAAATTCAACAAGAAAAAAGTTTTTCAAAAGAAATAAAAGAAATGTTTTTTAAATTCTTTTTTCATTTCATTCTGCGAATATAGCACCATTAATATTTAGCCAAGCAAAGTCCATATCTTCACATTAAACAAAAGCAGAAACCAAAATAAAGGCTTATCTTCTCCATATCCCATGCTTGAACCTCTCACCGTTAACAAAAGCAGAAACCATTGATTCACCATAATAAAGGAAGAATGCATCTGAAAAGGACCTTTGAGACTTGTTGCTCTTTCTCAACAAAATTATTTATTTATGTATTCCTTTTTCATTGCAGAAGAAAAAATAATTGACAATTAAACAATTGTGCAAGTTGATTCTGTTAGTAATTATTAATGTAGCAAAATATAGATATATAAACTCCGTATCACACTTTTCATATCAATTATATATCATATCCATGTATATTTGTTATTGATTTAATTAATCTATGTTTGATGAAATATGCGTGTTAGAACAGCCACTCAAACTGTTTTTTGGATCCTAAGCCACTCAAACTTTTATATATATATATATATATATATATCCTCCCGTAGTATGATAGCTAGTCTCTTTATAAAATGAATAAGCCGGACTATAAAATTAACTTGATTTAACCAACCTTTAATTTCTTCTTGTCATAATTATTTTGCGAGAGAACAGCGACTTAGTGGAGGACAATTTCTCCCACTAACTATTGTTGAGATAAGAAGAGCAAAAAGCAAAGGAATGAAGAATGAGGCTACAAAACCAATAATGATGATTGGTTCGACTTGGTGGGGATTCTATTTTGGTTTATTCTTACTACCACACTACAAATAGAGAAAAAAAAAGGATGATTTCTATGTAGATACTTTTAGCTTAAACTAATTTGTAATCAGGTTCTTGTAGTTTTTTTTTTTCATTTTATTAGGTCCATATACTTTTATTTATTTTTTTATCAAGTCCTTCTAATTCCCGCCCCCCTTTTTGTTGGTTCTATAGTTTCATCTAATTTTTAATTAGGTCCCTATAGATTTTTTATTTTTAATACTGTAAATTCTATTAATATTTTTATACAAATATAAAATATAATATTTTATAATATAAATTTCTTATTATTATTATTATTATTATAAAAATAATAATATTCTATAAATAATAAGTTCTTCTATTAATTTTATTTTAATAGTATTTGAAACTTTTAACTAAAATTATATTTATATTATTTATTTTTATAATTTTAATTTTTACTTATTTTTATTTTTATAAATTTTGAATCATAATAATAAATTTTATAAAACTATAAATTATTATTATTAATTATTCTAATTATATTAACTATTTATAGACAAATTTATTATATTATTATTTTTTGTAATTATATAATTATCTATTTTAATTATTATTAATTGATTATATTTTAATTCTATTTAATTATTTAATTTTAAATTAAATTGATAATTAAAACATTGAGGGACCTAATTAAAAATCATGTGAAACTATAAAGACATAAAAAAAAAGAAAAAAAACTATAGGGACTTGATTAAAAATAATTGAAAGTAGAAGTATTGAATAAAAAAATATAGGGATGCAATTAAATATTAGTTAAAACTATAAGGACTTATAGATTAATTATTCAAAAAAAATATTTAAGAGGTGTCAAACCAGCTCATGAGTTGTTGCATTTTAGCAGGTCAAACCACATATGACATGACAAACCAAGTTTATATAAGAATTTATCATCTCATCAATCTTGAATCATGCCACAATGGCTTTGTTATCTTTGTTTCCTTTAATTTACTTTTCCAATGGCTTTATCTTCATGATCTAGTAGATTAAAATATAAAAATGGCAAAAAAGTATGAATTTTAAAAAAAATACAATAATTACTTTAGTGGATTTAAATTAAAATATAAAATAAAATAAAGCTACATTCGTAACTTCCAAGATATTCCTTCGGTCCTAACTATGGGTTATAGTTAGGAGGCTGATTTTGATTTTAAATATAAGATCTCTATCCATTTTATCTTTGATATTTATTGTTTTCCCATAAATTAATTTACCTAATTTATAAATTGATATATAATCTATTGTTATATGGCAGGTATTAACCGGTAGACCGTCTAGTTCGATGACTTGGTCCGGTCTGGTTTTTTTATTTGTAAAAAAAAAATAATTTTTTAATTTTTTTTAATTTTGTATTAATAATCCTAAAATTTTCAATTTTTCACTGGCTTAGCCCCTGATTAGCTCCGATTTAACCTACTAATCCTTGACCCAGTACCCCGACCGGTTCAATGACTGGTCTGGGTTTGATTACCTTGGTTATATGATGGTATTTTAGAAAGATTGAATCATATTTGTATAATTAAATAATAAGCATTTATTCTCAGCACACTATACAAGATGAACATAATTCAATGATAGTAAAATTAGAGGAATATTTTGTAACCCTCACCCTACATAAATAAAAGTCACATAAAGAAAGTAATGTAGTCAAAGATATAAATCCAGCTGAAATTCCAACATTTGAATTTAGACCTCCACTTTTAACTAATTCTTGATCAACTGAGAGGCCTAATTAGGAATTTCATAATATTGTCAAATAATCATGTTCCCCTCATAGTCATCTCTTCTTTCCTAAATCACCTCTATATGCTAATTTAATAATCTCTTTGCTCTCTTGTTTTTAGTTATAAATTATTAGTGTATTAAATAAAAACCAATGAAATTTAATCCATGATTTAATATGTGATTCAAAAATGAAACATGCACATCAATGTTCATTAATTCCCTTTAGAAGAACAGATAACTGATTTCTTTATCTTGCATATAGGATCAACATTAGAGAAATGGAACAAGTGAAATTCATCAACGACCACATGCGGAAGTTTTTGATGAAATAGAAGAATGAATCCACCTATTATATTTTTATATTTACATGATATCTTAGTTGGACAAAAACATTTGTTGCGACTATATTGGATATATGCAAATTTGAATAATTTTATATTGATAAATAGTACAGTTTTTTTAAAGAAATTATATTGTACATATAGATTTAGATTCATATTTATATAATATCTTTGCTGGATAAAAATATTTGTTGTGATTATAGAGTATATATACAAATTTAAATAATTTTATTTTGACAAATAGTACATTTTAAAAAAAAAAATTATATTGTACATATAGATAAATATCTGTATTTTTTTAAAAAGGCAACAAATCATAAAATAAATTAAACTAACTAATTTTTTTATCAAACAAACTAATTAAAAATAAAGAGAAAATCTTATAGGAGGGTGTTCTAGTCTTTTAGCAACATTCAAAAATTCCTAATTAGGCCTCTTGGCCTCATTAATAATTTATTAAAAGTGTAATCCTGAATTTGAATTTTGGTAATTCAATCGGATTTATACAGGATTCTCCTAAAAATATATCATCTTCAATTTTTAATGTAAAAATCACTTTAATAAAAGGAAAAAAAATTGAACCCCAGAGTGAGTCTTATATTAAGGATTAAGGTTGTACTCTATAATATTAAGAAACTAAATTGAAACCTTATAAAGAATTAGAGGACAACATATATACTTATATATACATTATTTTAATATATAAAATTAAAATATCTTAATTTAATAATAACAAACTTTGACCATTAAATCTTGAAGCACCAACTCAATCAGTGCAATAACTAGTGAAGTTTTTATAATATTATATTGAAAGTTTGTTTACTTATGAAACATTTTAATTTTGGTTTAGGTGTAACTAACACCTAAAAGTATTTCCGGAGTCACAATGGCATTTAGTATTTTAAAGTAATTTGTGATACAATTTTTTCCTTATAATTTATTTCAGGAGTAATTTTACCCTCATATTTTTTGAGAAAAATTTGACTTTAACCCTACCATTAACTCCTCAAAAAGTTTGTTAAGGTGCATCCAACATCATAAATATTTTATAGTAGTACTCAGTATCATAAAGTATACTTTTTTGTGTAATTTTGCCTTTACAAAGTGTTTCTTAATAAGTTTTTTTTATAACGTTTTCCATATTTTTAATAATTATCTTTAACATTTTCAAAAATAAGTTTTTCAATATTCATTTTAGATATTGCTACACCCATTTTCTATGTTTTTTACCCTAAATTTAATTATTTTCGGTACTAAAAACATGAAAAGTCTGAAAAGAGTTAATTTGACTATTGAAAAGCTGAATAATGAAAATGTGGAAGATTTGTACTGAAAATATAGAAGATGAGTGTGATGAAAATTTTAACTTAGGAACATTTTAATTGGATAATTTCAATTATTAAAAAATCATATATTTTAGTACTACTCAACTTTCCAATTAAAGAAAGGGTAGAAAACATGAAAGATAAGTTTAGAAAATATCTAATATGGCTACTGAAAAATATAAAAACTGATTATTAAAAATGTCAAAGATGAATATTAAAAAGAGTGAAGAAAAGAAAATTAAATCATGAAATACTTTAAATGCAAAATTACACCAAGAATTATTTTAAGATGTTGAGTGCGGGTGTTTTAGAAGGCAACTGTAAGTTCAAAATTGCATTCTTGAAAAAATATGATATTGAAATTACTTTTGAAAAGTACTTTAAAGACAAAATTATATCTCAGCATAACGATTGTTAGTAGGAAGATACTTTGGTCTACTTTAACCCTTCTAATTTTACCTTGCTGGTTACAACTATTCAACGTTTTTTATCTATAAAGAAGTGGAAGACTTGCTCTTCTTTTCTTCTTTTGCCCCCTATTTATCTTGCGTTTTATTATTCCGCAATTCACCTTCTTCCCCCTTCTCACTCCCTATCAAAGTTATTTTCTCCATACTACAACAACATTATCAATGGAATTTTGGATTCCAAGCTCTACACTTCTCTATCTTTTTGCAATTGGATGTTTCTCTTTGAACGCTTTCACAGGCTATAGATCCAATGCTCAAATCATACCAAAAGATGAAGGGGTCACACCCTCATTTTATTTTCACCTATTTCAGAGTATTTACGGAAACGATACGCAGTTCAATGGACAACACATGAATAACATAGATATACTGATATTATGTGCGCGATTATGGAAATTCCCCATACGGGTTCGTACTTGATAATTACAATTAACGTAGCCTCGCAGTGCTACGTGGGTGTCTAAACACGTCTCAGTGAACGGAGACATCTTCTCGTCTTCATTCCACCACCGCAATCCCCTTCGTACAGTTCTCTTTATTGTTCTCAGCATACGTTCTGTCTTTTCCTGTCTAAATTGTTGGTAGGGGAGGGTGAGATTCTGGGGAATCTCAGTAGGAAAGCAATGATAAGTGCTTAATGCATGACGTGCTTGCATTACATAACTCATGCTCACACAATGACATATCTGCGTGCTCAATGTTTCAAACAATATACGTATGGCCATAGCATAAACAAAAACAGAGCTTCAATTATTCATATATGTTTCACACACTACTACAAAATATTGTTTTTACGACCCTAAAGGACGTCCCTTTTTAAAAAAAGGACGTAAAAAATAAAGGCGGTGGCATTTTTGTAATTCTGAGTGAGTTTTGAATAGTTTTAGACGTCCCCAATTCAGAAAGGGACGTCTAAAGTCACTTTAGACGTCCCCAATTTAATTGGGGACGTCTAAAGTTAAATTTTTTTTTTTTTAAAAAAAAATCAGGAACGTCTATTAGTCACTTTAGACGTCCCCAATTTAATTGGGGACGTCTAAAGTAAATTTTTTTTTTTTTTTTTTTTAAATCAGGGACACCTTTTAACGTCCCTAATATATATTAGGGACGTCAAAAGGCGTCCCTTAAATATCAGGGATGCCACTTTTGGCGTCCCTCATGTTATCAGGGACGCCTAAAGTGGCGTCCCTCATGTTATAACATGAGGGATAACATGAGGGACGCCTAAAGTGGCGTCCCTCATATTATATCAGGGACGCCTGTGGCGTCCCTGATTATTAAAAAAAAAAAAAAAAAAAAACTTTAGACGTCCCCAATTAAATTGGGGACGTCTAAAGTGTCTAAAGTGTGACTTTAGACGTCCCCAATTTAATTGGGGACGTCTAAAGTGTGACTTTAGACGTCCCTTTTTGAATTGGGGACGTCTACAGTTAAAAAAAAAATAAAAAAAATTAACTAAACAATTTTAGTCGTCCCTAAATTAAATTGGGGACGTCAAAAACAATTCAAATATGTACTGACAGTCTTTAATTGTCAGTTTTATAGATCCATACTCTTCTTTCTCATCAACGCAACCACTACCACCACACATTTAACTTTCTTCTTCTTCTTTATATGCTGTTTTTAAACTTGTTTCTTCTTTTCTCTCTTTTTTTTCACCAGATCTGTAATGCTTACCACCACGCATTTAACTCTTGTTTCTTCTTCTTTATATATACTATTTTTAAACTTGCTTTTTCTTTGCTCTCTCTCTTTTTCACCAGATCTGTTATGTTTCTTACTATTTTACCTTCTTTCTTTTTTTTCTTTGGATTTCCCTTCTATTTTATCTTCTAATTTGTGTTGTTATGGTTTGTAGATTGAGACTCCAAAACATGCTTCATGGCCACGTTCCCACTGAGAAAATGAGGTACATCTCTCCCTGTTGCTCTTCTTTATTTATTATTACGAGAAAATGAATTTTAATAATAGAAGGAGATAAGTTTTTCGCAACTGATTCATCTTATTGTTATCATCTTCTGTTTATGAGATTTCAGCTTTAGAGTTATCATTGTGTAGATTTTGGATTTCAGATACTAGATCTGTAATTTTATTGACGATGATATATGATTTCTAGTTTTAAATATTGTTTAGTCCAGATCTGTAATATTATTGTGTAGATTTTGGATTTCAGATACTAGATCTGTAATTTTATTGACGATGATATATGATTTCTGGTTTTAAATACTGTTTAGTCCAGTTCTGTAATATAAACGAATTTTTGTTTTTAAAAAAAATACTTTAGACGTCCCCACTTTAAAGTGGGGACTTCTAAAGTGGACTTTAGAAGTCCCCACTTTAAATTGGGGACGTCTAAAGTCCCACAGTGGGACTTTAGACGTCCCCACTTTAAACTGGGGACGTCTAAAGTCCAGATTTTAGACGTCCTTTTATCTACGGACGTTATTGCCATTTTTTACTACGTCGCTCACATAGACGTCCCCTTATTTTCAGACGTTAAAAGGCCTAAAAAAGGGACGTTAAAAATGTTTTTTCTAGTAGTGACATAATCAAGCAAAGCAATAACATGCATCAATACACCAGCACAAATATCAAATACATGCAGGAGAGGTAAGTTCCCTACCTTAATCGCCCTTCCCTGATCTTCGAATAACGTGCCTCGATTTGTGTGCCAATCCCTCTGGCTTTATACTCAGTCCTAGAATGTCAAATGTACAGTTTAGACACTTTCATAGTGTTTCTAGTGGTTATATTAGTCAATGGTGAATATTTACCAAAATGCCCCCGGGACCTCGGCCCGGCCCCGCCGTACACGGCCCGATGGCATGTTTTCCCAAAATTTTGACTAAAGCTATTCTGATGTATTTTCGCCTAAGGAATCCATTTCCGGGCTCGAAATCACTAAATTCACTGTCAAATTATGAAAATACCCTTGACAGCCCCGATTTAGGGATTTCAGGGGCGTTTTCGTAATTTTATTTTTCGGCCTCTACCGAAAAAGTACCCAACTGTAACCCCACCTATTTTTACCCACTGAATCCAATTGAACCATTTATTTTATGAAAATCCAACTCCTTCCCTCAGATCTGTGCTGGCCGAAATATTGGTCAAAAATTGGAAAAATGGAGTTTTGTGTTTTAACTTCTAAAACTTGTACTTTTCCACTTCTAATCTCTTATTAACTTATTTAATCACATTCTAATCATGTTTTAAAGAAATTTGGGCAGCATAACCCCTTAGGATTAGGACTTTCCAAATTTACAAACTTGACAAAAATCACCAAAACCAAACACAAACCTTAACAACAACACCATACTAGTTTAGATCTAAGGTTTGTGAGGTTACCTCTTGAGATCTTGAATCTTCTCTCTCTAGACATCTCCCCTCTCTCTTCTTGAGCTAAGAATCAAGATCATAGATGCATGAAGAATCAAGGTTTGGAGAAGGATATAGTACAAAATCACAAGAAACCTTAAGAAATCGTTCTTTCCTTAAACTTCTTCCTTCTCTCTAGAGCTTGAGAGCTCTTTCTCTCTCTTCTCTTCTTGTGTTGGAAGAAAATGAGTAAGGAAAGGAAAGGGATGTGTTTTATGAAATCTCTCTTCTTTCATTCTAGCCCTTGATCTAATCAAGGGATGATATGGTGGTCCTTGTCTTGCACCATACCTCCTACCATACTCTCTCATTATGACCACCATGCATATGTCTTTCACCTAGTGTGCACTCCACCTTTTCCATCATGTTTCTTATTTCTTCACTCAAGCTTCCATCATCATGCACTACACCATCATTCCATTTTTGTGTACACTCAATCTTGGTCATGATTTCCTTCTACTTGTGACATGTGATCATATATCAGTTAATTTTTTCCTTAATTTCACAATTCTTGATTTATTCCACCAAGAATAATTCCATTATGCATTTTCCTTTATTTTCCTTGATTAATTGAAATTAACTCCAATGAATTGGAAAATAATAAATCTTGGGCTAATTTGGCAAAATTATGATTTTGCTATCACCTTTGTAATTTAATTCATTTCTTGAATTTATTTGCCCATTTCCTTGTGAATATGAATATTTCAAAATTCACAATATCTAAATTCATGAATATTCACTATTTTAGTGAATCTCTTAATTAATTATAATATATTTTTAGTGAATATAAAATTTTGGGTGTTACAGAAGGTTTCTTACTTAACCTTTCTCTTTCTTTCTTCTTGGTTTTTTTTTTTTTGAATTTCAAGGCTAAACACTAACGTCAAATATTACAAGTGGAATCAAACCCGCGACCTCTTACTTACATGAAAGCTCTCATACCACTAAGCTACAAGGCCATTGGAATTTTCTACTTGTTATTGGTGTTTATATTACACTTTTTAGCATTATGAATTCTTCCCTTTTCTTCAGTTTTCGAGATTCCAAAGGTTGAAAGCTATAATGATTTTGGGGTTGTTTGATTCTCTTATATGTTTTTATACTTTTCAGAATAATTCTGTGAAGTAATTTTTAGAATAAGTTTAGAAATTCGGTAAAAAAAGAATAAATGTTGAAAAAAATTAAAACAATCTTTTTGAATCATTATTTTTAAGAATATATCTAAAATAGTAAAATAAGGGTGAAAGAATAGTTTGCTACTTTGACATTTCTTCTAGTTTTGGTGCTATTCTGATGCTATTCTTCTAGTTTTCCATTGAAGTACTTAGACATTGCTTTGTGAATAAGGTTCACCCATGCCTATGAACGTAAGATACAGATATTGAGGTTCTTACTTCACGGTGGTTTTTTTTAAAGCTGATTTTTGCTTGATGCAGTGAAAATTCTAAAAGCAATAACCTCGAAGATAGAGAACTTGAATTGGAATGTGACCCCACGTTCTTGTATCGACGGAGGATTCAACAATTATGTAACATGCAATTGCACTTTCTCAAGCGGAAAAGTTTGCCATGTTACAAATAAGTAAGAAAAACATGACTTCTTTTAGTTTGTGTCCAAATCAAGCTTTAATCTGGATTAAATTGTGTTTAGGTTCAAATAAAGTGAAAAAGTTTTATTATTTGACATTTTTTGTTCCCTTTTTTATTTAACGCTAGTTGATTTGACCTTAGGGTACATTTTATATAATATTCAAGATAAGATCTTACCGCATCCCAATAACATTAATGTTCAATCACAAATTGGCGCTAATTATAACATAATTTATTTTAAATTTTAGGTCTGTATATGTAAATAGTTTTGTGATATGTTTTCGTTTTATGACAGCCACATGAGAGGTCTCAATTTATCTGGATTTTTACCTAGTGAATTTGGGAACCTTACTGATCTGTGAGAACTGTAAGTAATGTAATTTTTTTAAAATTTATTATTGTTTATATAAATATATAATAGCTCAGATGTGTATATACGTCAATGCTTTGAAATGTGAAATTTTGTAATATGAAATGTAACTTTTATATGTCACAGTGATTTGTTTCGCAATTGTCTATATGGATCAATCCCAAGGAGCTTTGCTAAACTCCTTCTTGTTTCATTGTAAGCGATCAAAAAGTTATGAATATTGTTATTTGCATCTATACAATCTTGAACTATTTGACCATATTTACATTATTCATCTCTTAAACTTATGTTTTAGAGACCTTACGAGTAACCCAATTAGTGGTCCAATTCACAGGAAATTGGTGAAATTACAACTTTGCAATGGCTATAAGTGTAAATCATTACATTTTGAGTTCCTGAAACTTATGTTGTATTGAGAAATGGTTTTAGGGTTTTGCTGCCTTGTGCAGAGTGTTGGAAGATAATCTGTTAGAAGGAACTCTTCTTCTAGTCTTGGAAAATTGAAGCGGTTACTCACATTGTAAGAATATTATTTTATGTACAAATGATTTTCTTTTTCCATAGTTACATTACCACATTAGCATTGTTATAAATAAGTTTTCGATGATATTGCTTTTGGAGGTGTTTTCTATTTGTAAAACTTTGGAATTTGCAGGGCATTTGCTGGAAATAATTTCTCAGTGACAATACCCGAAAGTTTTGGCAATCTGGAGAAACTTGAAACTTTTTTTTTTATAGTACATGAAAAACTACAAAAAAATCTCAGAAGCTATCCTCCTAAGTCAACATGCTATCTCAACCTATTTTCATCATTAAGTAATAAGCTCTTAATAACTTCGGGCGGCGAATTAGTTATATGGAGATCCATCACCATCTTCCAAGCTTCCTTTGCCATAGCATCTGCAACTGTATTAACATCTCGAGTACAATGTAACATTTCCACTTCCCAGTCTCGATCTATCAACGTGCGAGCCTCCTCAATAAGATGAAAATTTGGGTGTTCTTGAGGCACCAAGGCATGAATCAGTTCCATGACTTCAGTACAATCACTCTCAATCAGAATTTGTTTGTATCCTCTATCCCATGCAAGCTTAAGACCCCATAATACACCCCAAGTTTCAGCAGATACCACCGTCCCTTGGCCAATTCGATACATAAACCCTAGTAAAAACTCACCATTATGATATCGCATTATACCTCCACAAGTGCACGTCCCTAATATGTCACTCCTGGATCCATCAGTATTAATCTTCACCCACCCAGACAGAGGGTGTTTGTATCTACTTTCAAAACCCTTCCAATTTGGTTACCCACCACATATAAAATACCCTTATCATAGAAATCAACTGGGAATTTAGGAATTCTTACCCATGCTGTGATTTTGGAAACCTCACTAGTGTCGGGATCGAACTTTGACTTCCATGGTTGTACTGCCAGGTAGTGATCCATGTATAACCAAGGGCCACCTGTTAACGCGAAATCATAATCCTCCTCATTGCTCATACGTACCAGAAAATACCCAGATCCTATCTCAATAGTTTTGACTTCCCCTCTACGTCCCCACAGTTGCTGCAATTTTCGACCCAGTTGATCGTCGCACACCATCCTGCCAAGGAGTCTAACGAAAAGTGATGTCGACCATTTCCGTGCTAGCTTCTTTCTAAACTCTGGAGACACAATTATATTCGGTCCCTTTTGTGTTATCTCCACCTCAATCCTAGACTTCCATCCGTCCCCTTTCCACCATTCTTCTTCTTTATCTGAACAATCATTTCGCATCTGATTCTCAATGCATGCATCCTTATATGACCGTTTAGGATCTTCAGGTGCGGTGTTTTCCTTTCCAATATCCTTGTCAGTCATCCAGTCCTCAACCCGTGGGGCTAAGGATTGTTTATCTGTGAACTTTACATCATCATCACGAACTTTCTTTCTACTTCGCTCCCAAGCATCATTCTGCTCCAGCATCAGTGCAGAGTTCAGTCTCTCAAGGCTACGATCTCTCTCTCTTTCACTCATCTCTTACACTCTGTATAACACCAGAAAACTAGCTTGGCTTAATGAATACTAACTTGCTTACAATTTCGAACAAGGAAAACAGCCGATGCCCCAAGCCGTCCTACCGGAGGCTGCGGCGGAAGATGATTCCTACAATGACGGCAAAAGCGTTCCAATGAAGCAGCAAGCCACTCTGTTTTTTTTCTTCTTTTAAAATGAAACAGATCAACGGTTACATAGGATGTCTCTCAAACGTCCAAACCAGACCTGTTGCAGATCTACGCCATCAGAGATACACGACTTCGCAGACGAAACAGGGAAAGCAACGCCTAAAACAGCCGCCTAGAATCAGATGGACTTCATAACAGAAAATTCAGCAACGGAAATGATGAAGCAGGAAAGCAGAGTCAGCAAACAATGAGACAGGAGAAACAGCGACGAAAGAGCAACGTTGAAGCCGGAGAAGCAGCGTTGAAAGAGCCGCGCAGCCACAGATCAACGTCGGAAACCGAAAAGCAACGATGGAGAAGATGACCGTTACTCTGCAACGGTCATAAAAAACAGAGAGAAAACGCGATAGGTATTCTTTAACACTTTAGAAACTTGAAACTTTGTGAGTGGTATAATATGATTTAGTTATTCCATTCAGTCTTGATTTTGTGTTGACCTCTTTTAAATTCTAAAATCTCTGTCCTAATATTTTTGTAGTTCATTAGAAGGGACCAATATATCAGGAAAATTACCCAATTTTGTTGGGAATTGGACCCAACTTAATTATCTGTGAGTCTAATATACTCTTTATCATGATTCTTTCTTTTTGAACAAGATTAGAATTTCTATACTTAATTGACCAAATTTATATAATAAATTTAATGAAGTTCAGTGCTTTTATTTTCATATACTCCACTATTGCATCAGTGGTATTTTTAATTTTTTGGACATTGTTGAAAACAAAGGAGGATATCTTCGACTTGACGTATCGCTAACTTTAAGTATATTTCGTCTACTAGAGACTTATCCCCATTGTATGACAAGTACATTCAATTTTATTTCTTATTTTCACACAATGAATTGCTCCCACTAAGATATTTTTAATCTAAACAGTTGTTAATAACTAATTAAATGCTCAATGGTAGTAGAAGAAAAACAAATCTGAGTGGGAGTGATTCATGGAGTGAAAATAAGAAATAAAATTGAACTAAAATATTATATAAATTCTACCAATTTAGTAAATAAATAAAAAGGTTAAGGTGTACCCAGTACCTCCAAAAATTTGTGGGTGCAATCAGTATCCTAAAGTATTTTTGGGTGCAATTTCGAGCACACTCCATCTTAAAGAATCTCAAACACCCATTAAATCTAAATCTCATAACTCAATTTGGCATTTGGATTTTGAGATTGAATTAGTGAGCCACCGTTGCATGCGCAGAGCGTAAGGTGGGGAGAAGTGCAGAGTGCCGGTGGAGTAACCAAGGATGCCATCGCTGAGGCTGGTCCTATCTCCTAAGTGATGAAGATGATGAATAGTACATTAACGTGCTTAATGGATCTGTTGGCTTGGGGTGATAATTACCTCATTTTTAATATTTAAGGGTGAAATTGCACTCATAAATACTTTAGGTACAGATTACACCTTCAAAAATGGTTATGGGTGCTGGGTGCATTTTTAACACTAAATAAAATAAGCGAAGCAATTAAATTAATCCAAAGACAAGGCTTTCTGAAGTATTTCCTTTATTTTCATCTGCCACTTTTTATTTTCTAAATACTTTTCTGTGCAGGGATTTAACAGGAACGTCTATGGAAGGCCCCATTCCTACAACCATATCTCAATTAAAAAATTTGACTGCATTGTGAGTACCTGTTCCTTTGTAATCTGTCTGCACACTATTCAAAGGCTATGAAATTTAATTGCAACAGAAGAACATGTTCCTGTTATTAACGATTCTTTTTTGTTATTTCTAATTCAAGAGAATAACTGATTTGCATGGACCAGCGATAATGAGATTTCCTAATTTGGAGAATTTGACATCCTTGAAAGACTTGTAAGTTGAGAATTCAACAATAAGTGAACATCTGTCTAATTTCCATGAAGTTTATTGTTTTCATACTTTGTTTTCCTCTCAGGGTGTTGAGAAATTGCTCCATCCATGATTTCATTCCAAATTACATTGGCAAATTGGAATCCTTGGAGAAACTGTAAGTTGTGCTTCGTCCTCATATATTGCCAATTTAGAATTCTATGAAGAATATCCTCAGTTAAAATTTGATTGACAACCTAGCTAATTTTTAGTTTTGAGATAATTACTTATATTATTGGCTATATATTACTAGTACTATTATTTTCTCTTTATTTTTCTTTTATTTTTATGAAGTGTGTATTAATTGCAGAGATTTGAGTTTCAACAAGTTGGTTGGTGAAATCCCAAACAAAATAAGTTACTTGGACAGCCTGCGGTACATGTAAGAGAGAATTCTACATGAGTGTATAACTTAACTTCTTGAAACTTAGTTACTCTTTTTTACTTGATCTTTATTAATCATGTATGTAGATTTCTAACTGAAAACTCTCTGAGCGGAAAAATTCCTGATTGGATACTAGAAAATAGAGAAAATTATTTGTCAGTACAATCCTTTTTATTTAAATTTTCCTTCTCATTAATTACTAAGTTGAATGCCATTATTATTTGAAAAAAAAATTAATTACTGTAAACCATATTAATAAAAACTTCTTTAACCTTTTACTCTGTCATCATTTATAATTAATCCAGTTTGCATAATGCCATTTTGATTTGAACTTTGAAAGTTTTCATATATTAAAAAAAATTAAACTGTTACAATTTAAAAGTTTTGTCTGGACAATCTTCCATACACACAACTTTTGATTAAACTATCTTGATAATTCAAGAATCAATTCAAACCGGATATTTTTCAAAATAAAGTAATTCAATTCAAATACTTGCAAAAACTTATTCCCCATTTAATTGCTTTATCCACAAGCTTTTGAAGTCTAAAATACTTACATGTGTAATTTCACGTTACTTTCTCTTCCAATTATGTATCTTATAACAACTTTTCAGAAACTTCAGCATCTAGTTGCCAGTTCAATAATGTGTAATCTCCTCTCCCCCCAACAAATTTTTTCTTTGAGAATTATGCAGCAACTCTAATTAAGACATTTTTTCGGTTACACAGAAACTTGGCTTCGAGCCTATCATCTTCAGCAAACACCTCGAAAGATTATACTTATGGCTGTCCTGTTTCAATTATTGGACACCCTTTTGATTCATTTGTTGAAAGTTTAATTCATATTGCAGACGTACTTGCCTGAAAAGGGGCTTTGCTTGTGAAGAAAAACCCAAATGTGAGTGTTTAAACTTTGAACTCAATATTTTCTTGCATGTTTGAGAGTTTCCCATGACATTATCATATTTAATTGTATTTTATTGTCAATAAAAATAAATAAATCAGACGAAAAAACCCGTCATAAGTTGTAATTGAATAATGTAGATATTAGTCAACATAATAATGTTCAACAGACTAAGATGTCAATGTCATGTGACGTGCTAGGGAAAAAAATGTTATGTGACAATATATATTCCCACAAGAGAAAATTATGATGTGAAGAATTTGATAATTCAAATTTTTCTATAGAATGATTTTTGATGAGGTTGTTGCCACGTATGCAGATCATTCATTGTTCATAAATTGTGGAGGACAAGGAATTGAATACGAGGGGAATAAATACGAAGAGGACACCAATCCAGGGGCGTCTCATTCTTTTTCTCTAGGGATGATAAATGGGCTTATAGCAGCACTAGAGTAGCATTCCCAAGAATTTATGATGATAATTGTTGTAAATATTGTGTGTGAGTGTGTCAAAGGAAGAAGTCTCATATAACTTAAGATTGGGAACGCCCTAGTATATAATTAAATATGAGCTTGAGTTAGTAAAAAGGTTAATAAGAGGAGTCTTTGAACTGATCGTTGGAGGTGACCGTTGGAATTTTTAATTTAACGGTTTTAATGATATTTAAAAGATTTTATTGCATTAAATTGTCATTAATACTAGTTTTGTAACTGTTATTAAATTGGCTTTAATATCTGTTATTGCTACTCAACGGTCACATGATTTCTGCCTATAAAAGGCAATGTACGGAGTAAGTTCAGAGAACTGAGGTGAGAGCACCGAGGTCTAGTGACATCAAGGTCCCCGAACTCCTCTCCTCTCTCCCTTCTTCTGAATTATACTGATATCTTTTTGCAGTTCTGTCACCCTGCTTTCTGCAGGAAGGGTTCATTTTATCCTGGGGAATGCCGTTTCCTAATCTACTACGGGAGTTGTGAAATATCTCCTAAGGACAGCGTCCTTGGAAGTGACTCGAACTTTTTTTTTTATTCTGTTTCACCAAGTGCTGCTGCTAACAACCTGTATGGTGTGAGGTGCTGATGCCAACAATCTTAGGAGATATTTCCTGCTCATCTTATGGGTCCAAGACGGGTTTCCTCTATTCGTTTGATTGACATAAGTCAATAAATATTTACTTTTATATATTATGATTACTATCATGTATGGTGATAGTTTTCTCATCTGGTTGAATACCTATTCTGATGTGTAAAGTTTTGATAGGCATTCTCTATTTCTTTTATGTGTGTTTTTATTTCATGTCAAGGCAGAAATTGAACTTTATAAAAAGTCTTGAAGATGAAATCAGACATATGTATTATAGAGTTTCCAGTTTAAACTTTCGAAATACTCATTTGGTTGATCATAAAGAAAATGAGATAAGTTCATATATTGAATATTTCCTTATGTTGAACTTGGTTCATCATCATAGTTATCTGCATTTGGAAAATTCAGTAAGGCGTCTAGAATTGTAATATATTAATTATAGATTATGTGTTAAGAAGTTGCAGAAAAATTGAGTTGCGCTTTGCAATAATGTCTCAACGAGAACTGGTGGCATTATCTTTACCATGAATTGTGAACTAAGAGATTATGAACGTGGAGAGGTTATTTTAATATGCATCTTGGTAATCCCTTTCAGGTACGCAGATGCCAATTCTAGATCTTAAACGAGAACATGATTTTCGATTGGAGTGCAGTAATATAATTATCTCTTCATTACTGATATTATAAGTTGAAAATGCCATTATTTGAGTAGACGCATTGCCAACGATGTTAACGTGAGAATTCAAATCAGCTGTACCGTTATTGTGTTGATTTTCCATGCTTTGTTGTTGTGAAATGTTTTAATAGATCGTTATATTAGTAATTCAATTTCTTTCCGTTGGTGGATCCAATATCTTTTGAATATGCAAGTCAGAAATTGGTTTTATTATGTTGCATTACCGTTGGGGAAGTTTATTCTGCCTGGTTAATGGGTACATTAAATTAGTTTTATTACCTTCCTTGCTATAAAGTATAAACGTTCCCTACTCTTAAAGCATCTTTTTTGTCAGTGTGCCAACAGTAATATCCCATGAGTTTGAGTTTTAATATTAAGTGCATTAATGTACTATTTTCATGTGGCATTGTATGTGTGGGATTCATATTTAATCTTGGTTTTATCTAGGCTTTTAATTCAGTTTTGCAACAATATAATATTTTGAATATTGTATGACGGTTCATATATTACGTGAAATAGTGGAAGAGACAATTACTTCCTGGTAATATATCATAGAAGTAAAATGATAATTACCATTACACGGTACTTGTTATTGGCCATTAATTATCCGTAACTGTTTAACGGCACAAGTTTATGGTCATCTTGGTGGTGTGGTCTCATAGTCTCATCATAATTTATTGGTTTTTATTTGTGAATAATGAATGAAATTAAATTGGTTTAATATATACTTGTAAGGAACCAAATTAAAGTTGAGTTTTGGTTCTGGAAATTAAGCCTTGGTGATCGTGAGATTATTGTTGACTAGGTCAAGGCCTTGATGCGGTTTGAAATGAGAATGCGAACATATTTTCTCTACCTGCATATCTATTTGTTATAATAACAATTTATTGTCTTTGCAAATTGTGATTGGCAATACAATTTAATATATAGTCTATTCGGTGGACTTCCTATCTGTTGGACTAATTCTCACTTAATAGGAGATTCTGATTAAATTAGAATGATAAATTTGATAAGATTCTAATTTAATTAGAATGGAAGGAGATTATATAGCGAGATTCTAATTAAATTAGAATTATTATTTATAAGATGTGAAAATATTTTTGATATATTTAAAAGTGTGGGGGTGCCTAACATGTGGGGATACCTGATAAATTTGTAAAGTTGCAAATTCGTTGTAGCCTCATTTGATAAAACCAAGTTGTGGTTTAAAATTAATTATGTGGAGGAATTGTTATTTGCTACAGAGAGCAAATTTTGTGAATTATTCGTGTGGCATGGAAATTTAATCATTTATCTAGTGTAGAGATAAATGTATTTAAATTTCATGATTTGCGAGTGTATTTTTATAATGGTATTTTATACATGACTGCTATGAATATTGAATTTTTTTTAATGTAGATGGCACATGTTTTATAATATGTCTTACAGAATTATATATTGTTGCCTCATTTTATAAATACAAGATGTATGCTGCAAATAAATGATTGAGTAAAGGCTTTGCTATATTTGCTAATGTGAGCAAATTTTGTGAATTTCAGTTTTATCTGAGAAAATCTATCCACTAGTAGCAACAATTAAAATATTGCGCGAGCCAGAGTTTATTACTTTGAAGTTAAGTGCAATTGAAGGCTAAGTTGTTGAAAACCTCTTAGCAAAAAATTTTGGATGTAAAACTGACATTTTATGTCGATGAGTTATGATTGCTAAATAGCAATAGCTATTGTAGAAAGAGCAAAGGTGTAAGTGAAAATCATTTGAGATATTATGTGAATAAGCTGGCTTAAAAATTGTGGAGTTATCTCAATTGATTTTGTGAGGTCAAAAAGTTGACTTGCGGATCCATTAATAAACCCCAGGAAGAATTAAATTAGCCGAGGGGAATGAGACTAAAGCCAATACGAAATTAACAATGATGGCAACCCAACCTCTGTGATTGGTGATCCCATAAAGGAGGTTCAATGGGTAAGAACAAGTCATTTGTTAGTTTTGTTAGCACTAAAGTAAATGACCAGTCCCTTCCTATGGCAAGAGAAAATGCTAGAATGCATTTTGGTGAAGCTGAGCGAAAGCTCTTATTGATTTCATAATCCTATGGTATGATGTGCTCATTGCAGTTACATTTCATGAAATTACCTATACGAATGAGGAGTGGGGCCGCTTCTATGAGATCATGGCAAAATCTCTAGGGTATTCGTTAAATACCAGGACACGCGCATGGCCGTTTTAATGTGAAAAAACGCGTTAACAGCGGAAAATGTGGGGGTATAATCTGACTCTTGATGCCTCTAGTATGCACCTAAGATGTGCCGGTTCATAGTCCATAGGACCACTGGCATCTCTGTGTACTAAGTGTTATTAGTCTAGGTCTAGTTCATAGTCCAAAGGACCACCAGATACAATGGTTATATCCATATGTGTAACTCAGCTAATGAGGCTACGAGCTCCCTTTGACACATGGGGGATTGTTGTAAATATTGTGTGTGAGTGTGTCAAAGGAAGAAGTCTCATATAACTCAAGATTGGGAACGCCCAAGTATATAATTAAATATGAGCTTGAGTTAGTAAAAAGGGTAATAAGAGATGTCTTTGAACTGATCGTTGGAGGTGACCGTTGGAATTTTTTATTTAACGGTTTTAATGACATTTAAAAGATTTTATTACATTAAATTGTCATTAATACTAGTTTTGTAACTATCATTAAATTGGATTGCTGCTCAATGGTTACATGATTTCTACCTATAAAAGGCAATGTACGGAGTAAGTTCAGAGAACTAAGCTGAGAGCACCAAGGTCTAGTGACTCCGAGGTCCCCGAAATCCTCTCCTCTCTCCCTTCTTCTGAGTTATACTGATATCTTTCTGCAGTTCTGTCATCCTGCTTTCTGTAGGAAGAGTTCATTTTATCCTGGGGAGTGCCGCTTCTTAATCTATTAGGGGGTCGCGGAATATCTCCTAAGGATAGTGCCCTTGGACGTGACTCAAACTTTTTTTTTATTCTGTTTCACCAGGTGTTGTTGCTAACAACCAGTATAGTGTAAGGTGCTGATGCCAACAATAATTACATAGCAACAAATAGATATTCTCTCAACATTATAGGTCCAACATTCTACTAAACAACTCACTTTTCCTCTTTGTCTCTCAAGTACCATGGCCTTTGTATGATTAATGGAAATGACAACGTCAAGCTACACTTTGCTGAGATTATGTATTCTAATGACCAAACTTTCAGCAGCCTAGGAAGACACATATTTGATGTTTCAATTCAGTGGGTGGCTAAATGACAAGCTATATTTAAATGTAAAGTGAATCTCATTAATCTTTCTCTTATTAAAGAATTACTGCTATATATAATGATTTAACACGCTTTCAACTGCTTCTGTCATATTAACAAAAGTTCTAAAAGGCTGGAACTTTTGAACGTATATCTTTGCAGGGTAGGAAATATTTGCGTGATTTCAACATTGTGAAGGAGGCTGGTAGCATTGGCAAGGGCATTGTTAAAGACTTTAACATTGATGTCAATGATAACACCTTGGAGATTCATTTATACTGGGCTGGGAAAGGAACTGTCTCTATTCTTGATTATGGTGTTTATGGACCTCTTATATATGTTATTTCAGTCACACCAAGTAAGTCAAATCTCACTATATTTATTGGTTCATACTCTTTCTAGCTTAAGCTAAGTGATGATGATTCTGACTTCGATTGAATCATAAGCATTACTATACTTGGTCATGTAGACTTCAAAATTGCCTCACAAAGACTTTCTACTAGAGCTATTGCTGGAATTGTGGTTGGATCATGTTTATTCCTCATCATATTAATGGTATTTGTCCTTCAAAAGATGGGTTTCCTAGGTGGGAAATCTTCAAAAGACAAAAGTAAGATTGAAACTCCCTTTAGTTGTCTTGGAGTTCAAATACCGAATAATACTGTAATATAGCAGCACGATTCGGGTCGTGTTCACTTTATGGAGCCAAAAACAAAAATGATTCCTAAGTAAACTAAGTATCAAAATTGGCTTAAAACAATGGAGAAAATGGTTTGGTCTTTTATCTATGAAAAACTACTTTTGCAAATAAAATTAAAATGGTCCTAAGTTACTTCTTTTTGGCATTTTTCTTGAAAATATGAAATGGAATGATGGTTGAGTTAATGAAATGAAAATTAACAAGTGATAACAATAAGATGATAATCCTCTAGCATAATGGTTTAAGCTATCCTTGCTTCAATTGATTTGGGAGTGTGCTAGTTTGACAAATTTGCTCAAAAGACCCTTTGAGCTTGCTTGAGTTAGGCGAATCAATTTCTCCACACCAGGTAAAAATTAATCCCTCTAACCGAAACTCAATTTAAACACTAGCAATTTGAATCAATGAAATGCAATGACACAAGTAACGAAGAATCCTTGCATCACAATCAAAGTTAAATGTTGATAACAACTTCAAGCAAAAGCTATACCAATTCAATTACATGAAATTGATATTAATGAAATTCAAAATGTAAAATGCACACAATTAAATCCAAATACACGTTTGATCTCATAGATTGCATGGAACCCCAATGCAAAATCTCAATCTAATAATTAATTAAACTCTAAACCTAGAATTCAACTAATACAAAAGATTAAAGACAGAAAATAAATGGTAAAACACTCCCCTTTGAAGCTCCAACCTCAAGCCATCACCACTGCTTTAGAGGATTTGAGAATCAGCCACTGCAATTTGTCATCACAAAGTCCCCAAATATATTCACAGTTTCGACCATATAACCTTGGAATTAAATATGAAATCTCCTCAGACGCACTTAATCAGAAAGCCACGGTTAGAGACAAGAGAGAAGCCAGAGAAGAGAATTAAATTTTGCTCAGAGTTGACGAATGACAGTCTCGGCCACTCCTAAGCTACTCTATCCCTCTCTGTGTAGAAACTCGTTGGCAAAGAGAAGAAAACCAACGAAGGTGGTCACTTGGTCCAGAAAAGCTTGCCTCTAATGCTGCTCTGTCTGTGGTGGTCACTGAAATGTGGTGGAAGCTGTTAGTGAGGCAATGGTCAATGGCTATCGCCAGCTGTGGAGGAATGATGAAGATGATGATGGGCGGTGAGAGAATTCATAGTCGCGGCTAGCTCTCCTCAATCCCGATTCTCAGCTTCTTGTTCTATTCTCAGCTCCAGCTCCCTTCCTTCAGCTCTCAACTCACAACCTCTCATCTTTGGATGATGCGAGCCGGCGGCTGTGGTGGATGACGACGCTGCCAGTGAGAGAGGAAGAAAACGGTAGTGGGAAGGTGATGAAGATGATCAAAGCTTGCGGCTCTGCTGTCTCGTGTCTCGGCTTTGCTTTTTGAATATATTTAGAAGCTCTCAGCTGACCTAATTTCAGAGGATAAAAAGCAGCAGTTTTACTGATGGACTAAACTAGTATTTTACAAATTCGTGGGACCAAAATGTCATTTCTGAAATTCAAGCCCCAAATATCATTTCCAATTTTAATCCAAAATTTCAAGGACTTTCTATTGAAAACAATTAAACCAATGCCAAATCCTCCCAAGAATCAATGATTAAGAGTAATTTTGATTATTTTGCCAATTTTACCCTTTTTAGTCCTAATTTAATCTATTTACTCTTAATTTCAATTTATCTCAAGAAAGACATTTTAGGCTCAATAATTAAGATAAAATCCCAAATTAAAGTATAAAAATATACAATAAAAATAGGGATTTGTCAAAGATTGAAAACTAAAATAACAAAGCTGGTACACATATTGATAATTTAGTATAACATAGTAAAAATATATGATTTGTATATGCTAAAACTCTGATATACAAGTCAAATGGATAAATACTGATCTTTTCATATTCGTAATTATTTCTTATTTCTTGTAATTTCAATATATTTTGCTTTCATTTACATACTCTTCTTTGATGCATAACTTTTAGATCTAAAAACTGGTTACTTCTCTTTAAAACAAATCAAAGATGCCACTAACAATTTTGCACCAGAAAATAAGACTGGTGAGGGAGGTTTTGGAGCATTTTACAAGGTAATTTTTAATGTATGATGCTCATATTTAATCAAGTTTAAACAATTGAATACATTAATAAGGAGATATTATATTTAGGACGTATTTATTATGCATAAGAAAATTTATGAAAATTGAGACTAAAGAATTGATTGAATTGTAGGGTGTACTATTAGATGGTGTTGTCATAGCTTTGAAGTAGCTTTCCTCCAAATCAAAGCAAGGGAATCGTGAGTTTGTTAACGAAATTGGAATGATATCAGCTTTGCAACACCCAAACCTTGTAAAGCTTTATGGCTGTTGCGTTGAAAGAAACCAGTTGTTGCTGATATATGAATACATGGAGAACAATAGTCTTGCTAGTGTTCTTTTTGGTAAGGATTTAAATTCTTTACAAAAAAAAAAGTACTCCCTTCAGTCATAAATATGAGAACTAATGAGGGTGTTTACTTAAGTTCAAGATGTAAGACCTCAATTCATATTGTGTTCTAAATTTATAATTTTTGCCCAAACTACTTTTGTTGATTTCACACACAAGGAGATATATTAAGGAGGTTTCATTAAGGGTAGTTCCAATGTAAATTACTATCCAAGGTATTTTAAGAAAGCCAACATATATATGTTTTTACAAATATCTAAACTAATCCTATCAATCTCATCAAATTAGTTATTTAGTTCCTACATTTAGGAGCAGAGACAGTACCATATGTAGTTTTATAATAAAAAGATAAAATTGATTATTTTTGTTTGAAAAAAGATAAAACTGATTGAGCATAAACATTCAAATGAAGTATATTTTATGTACATACTCCATTTTTTCTGTCTCTCTCCCCCCTCTCTCTTATTGTATTACAAAACACTATGGCGAAAACCCTACAATCCTGTCATACATTATTTGTCTATATCTTTTATCCAAATCTATATTTTTTAAAGACAAAATTTTGGTGTATTTTAGGATTTTTCGATTTGAACATATGTACTCATTTGAAACAAATTCCACAAAGTTAAAATTTACTTGAAGGACTTGATGGTAAATATGTTAGAAATTTTCTTTACTTTGGTTCTATTTAAATTAAGATGTCGTTGATATTAATTTTAGGTGGCCAAGGATGGAACACACACTTGAACTGGCCTACAAGAATGAAAATATGCGTAGGGATAGCAAAAGGATTAGCTTATCTTCATGAGGAATCAAGATTAAAAATTGTGCACAGGAATACTAAGGCGACAAATGTCTTCCTTGATAAATATTTGAATGCCAAGATCTCAAACTTAGGCTTAGCCAAGCTTGAAGAAGAAGAAAATACTCATATTAGCACAAGAATAGCAGGAACAGTGTTAGTATTCTATTACATCTTTTCACCATATCAATTAGGGCTGTACATGAACCAGACCGGGCCGGGCTGGTCATTAACCCGTGGTCTGGGCCAAAAGGCTGTTCGGGCTGGACATTCCAACCAGAAACCCGGTCCTATCCGGAGAAAAACCCGATGGCCACCGGGTTTGGCAGACTGGACCAGACTGGACCGGGTTAGCGGTCTAGCTGGCCCAGTCCAAACTTACTATAAGCCTGTACAAGCTAACTCTTTTTTTATTTTTTTTAGGTCGCTGGATCCAAAAATCCTGATATGAAATCCTAAATTTAAACCTGATCTTGAATAAATATACATAAATATCTTACATATCAAGATAATGATAATAGCCTGTAGAACAATTTCAACCGCATAAATAATATAAAATAGAAAGCACATTGTAAATCAAACGGGGAAACAGAAGAACTGTGACGCAATTCAGATCGCAACTTAAGCATAAAGTAGATCCAGTGAGTGAAAAGATCAAACAATGTCAGAGGTAAAGGCATGGATCTAATACCTTTAGATCATAACAGGAAAAAAAATCATAGTCGAGAAGAATGAGGACTGATTCAAACCCAATAAACACAAAAAAGAAAGAAAAATCTCCAAGGAACAATCGCTGCACCGTCAACAGATCTAAGGAAGATTAGAGAACCCGATCTTGAGCACGAGCACCGGACTTCGGCCTTCAAGCATGAACACAACTTCAGGGCAGAGAGAAGCTAGGCGTGGAGATTGAAAGGACGAGAATGCGAGGACGGGGAGAAGCCATGGTTTGGAATTGCAAACTTCCAAACCCAGACTGCAGAATGCCAGAATCGGGGAGAGAGTGAGAGAGGCAGAGAGTTCAGAGCGGCAAATCAGAGGAGAGTGAGATTGCACAATGGCTGAATGGGAAAGTCTAGGGCTGATCTTAAGATTAGGTCAGGTTTTTTATTTCCTAAAGCTTAATATATTTATATAATACCGGGTAGGACCGGGTATATAAGTCCAAGACATTAGCCCGGTACCCGGTCTTACCCGGATGCCGGGTCAGACCCGGTCCTGTCCGAAAATGTCAATTTGTTGGCCTTTTATTTTTGAGTTGGACCGGGTTTGACCGGGTCGGGTCGGGTTTGCCGGGTTTCCGGGTTTTGTGTGCAGCCCTAATATCAAATTATCAAATTTGGTATAGTACTAATAGGTTTTTGCATCTTAGACTTTGCTTGCACATTATTTCTTGTTTTGTGACTTAACTATTAACATTATAAATGTTCTTTTGTTAGTGGTTATATGGCATCTGAATATGCAATGCGAGGATACTTGACTGACAAAGCATGCGTATAGCTTTGGAGTTGTTGCTTTAGAAATTATTAGTGGAAAAAGCAACACAAGTTATAGGCTAAAAGAAGAGTTTGTTTATCTTCTTGATTGGGTGAGTTACACTACCTATGCTTATGATAAGTGATGTTCAAAATTCTTCATGAATTAATGTTTTGATTGAATTTCTAACAGCTGAATACTTTTCATGTAATTGAGATACTGTCATCTCAAGATAGCCATAGCCAAAGATTTAATTCTTCTACAAAGTCAAATGAAAAGCGTGGAGAAAATATTTGAAGCAGTAGATGGTTGGATGGTTTGACTCTATTTCTCTTCCATGAAATAAATGTTTATCTTCATCTGGTAGGCTTCTTAAGGATTCCAAATAGGTTAGAAAATTTGCATAAAACTACAATCTTTAATAATTTACATGTGCTAATTAGTTCCACTATTTTGCAGTTTTGATGTAATGTGTAATTTACCCAACACAATCTTGTGTGTATTTTGTTTTTAGAGTGAAATACATTAACTTCCCCTCTATTTTAAAAATATATTCAAACCTCCCTCAGAATTTAAATATATGTTACACAAACATCCCTTATATAATTTGTATTTCATTTCCATCCATCCAACTGATCGTTATATTTGATTATTAAACTTTTATTCACGTGAGAATTATTTAATCATTCTTATCAAAACAGAATTATTTAAACATTTATATTTACAACAATTTATACAACCAAAAAAGAATTCTCATGCATATTATCAAACTTTTTATACATCATAAAATGTAATAATGTTAATTGATTACATTATAAAATTTATAATTTTAATAGGAGTATTCAAACAAATTTGCCAATCTTGAGATTTGAAAATAAAGGAAATATACAACCAAGCAAGGTATGACGATATATAAAGACAATATTGTCATTTCCCACTTTAGAATGTTTACATGGTTTTACTCATGCTAGTGCATGCCTTGAAAATATTTATAGACTAAGATCTCTTTATTAGTTTGAGATATATAAAATATTTTAGTATAAAAAAAATTAAAATTAGAGTAAAGTAAAAGATAATATTTTTTTTGAAATAAATAGAATAAATATTTTAAAAAAATTTAAAAACTAAATCTGTGCAAGAGAGAAATAATAAATAATTTTTTCATAAACTATAATAATATTTTTTTTACTTATTGAAATATGTGAAGAAATTTTTAGAAAAAATGAAAGAAAATTTGCATAAAACTCAGTGAAATATCCGGAGAAAGTACATAATACATCGAATATGAATGTCCATAAAATTATTTTAAGAAAAGAAAAATTAGACATAATTTCATGCACCTCATACTATAAAATAAGACTTATTATTTATAACTTGGGAGTATGAATAATAACAAAATAAATTTCATATTTTATAGGGAGAACCATTCTTGAGGTTCCTATAATTTTCTTCAATATTTAATTTGGTGCTTGTATGTTTTTTCATTATTAAATCTTTTAACTCTTTTAGCACCATTAGTCACTATAACTTTGCTCTGTCAGTATTGTTAGCCCCTATGCAGAAAACTATAATTGTGCTAACAGAATAAAATTAAAGTATTTAATAAAGATTGTTAGCCCCAGCTAATTGTGCCAATAGAGTATAATTAAATGAATAAGGAGAGATAAATACAAAGCTACCAAATTAAAAATTGAAGGAAACTATAGATACTTAAAGAATGAAGAATGGTAACCTCTTATTTGTTAAAAGAGTAGGTAATTGCTTATCTAGTATGGTTATTTGTTATGAAACTGTAGTTACTCACTCATTTGGTGAGTTCAATGCAAGTATGTTCGAGGCTAAAAATGGCTTGAAGATTATAGCTGAGCAAGTAGGTGCTAGCAAAAAACTTGGTCAAAAGATAAAAGCAAAGCAACTTGTAATCTAAACAACACCAGAGAAGGCCAAACTTGAACTAGAAAAACTTAGTCAGGAGATAGAAGCAAAGCAGCTTATCATTTAATTTAGGGAAAGTTGTTTTTGTCATGGCCACACTTGGTCAATTGCTAAATTGGATTTGTTAATACCTAATCCATTATTGTTACGAGTTGAAGGCCAAAGGAAGAGCATGGAATCATTGTTGGAATTGTGAAATGAAGGATTGAGGGCTATATATAGAAGTCAGGACAGGTGAAGAGGTTGGGAAAAAGAAAAAGAAGAGGGGTTATATGGATTTGAGGCTTAGGTAAAAAATGAAGAAGGTTTGAGGGCTGGCAAGAAGAGAAAGAGAGGGAGAGGAGGGAGGAAGAGAAGCTGGAGGAGAGAGAAGAGGTGAAATACAAGAAGATGGAAACTCATAAGGACAATAAAGTAAAATCATTAAATTTTAAATTCCAAATTGACCGTTGTACTGATTATGGATTATTTAAATTAGAGTCATTGAGCAGGATTTTGTAAATGTTAAGAGGTATTTATTTGCAGTTCCACCTTATAAATACTAGAAATTTTCCATGAACCAGATTATATTCGATGAATCAAGCGAGCCAAATACTTCTACCCTAACTCCGAAACTAAAGCAAAAGCTAAACTAGAAGCAGATTCCTTGGGAACAACACCTTTCAAAATCTTCAGAAAAGTAGCCATAGGAAGTGATATTGTTTGGTCATAGTGTTTACCTTGCCGTAATTGCTACAACCTTCAAAAACATCTCTTGCTTCTACCAAACATGTACTTCTATCGTTGCATGCCCAGCAAAGCCATGTTGCGAGGATGGAACAAAACTGTGTCAGTACGATGAAGTATGAACAATACGCGGATAAACCAGTTTCCATAGGAAACCTCGTGTCAGACACACTGACAGTTGGCACTACCAGTGGTCGATCGGCCGCCAAGTAGGGTTTCCTAACGTCGTGGTTGGTTGTGGAATTGTGGGCCTTGGAGGAGGTTCTATTTCCAGATAATGAATGAGTAATTCTTTTAATGAAAATTAGCGAGTTGAGTTGACAAAAATATTTATTTTTAATTCATAAAATCTTATATGTACTGTAATAATTTGACTCGATCATTTCGGATAGAACACAAATTCTTGCTTTATTTGAATGAAGTGTATTTGTGAGTGAATGCCATTGATATTTATATATGATGATGAACTGTGAATTTAATTTCATACAAATGGGAACAATCGTATTATTTGATTATATATAATAATACAATAATTAGAGATAGGTGTGGACAAGTTTAATTTGTCAATATTTTAAGGATAAGCTATTGATAGCTAATGAAGCTTCATCTTCATATTCAATTTTGAAGACTTTGACAGAGTATAATGTTAACAAAGTTGGACCAAAAAAAGTTAGGAAAGAAGATTTGAACTGTTGACTTAAATATTGAATAAACCAACTAAGGTTGGGTTTAGTGGAATGGATTAGTCTTCTATAATGTGATGAACTAAAGTTCGAATCTTCACTGGGAGAGGTGCCCATGTTTAATGCCTAACAATGTCTCAAAACATTATTGCCTTTAATAGGAGGAAATTCACAAGGCAAACACGGGTATTTACAAGACAAATAAAGATATTTGTAAATATATTTTAGTCATTTACAAGACAAATATGAAAGTTCATAAGACAAATATGGGCTTTTACAAGATAAATAAGACATTTTATAAAACAAAAAAAGTAAGGTCATCATTATCTTTTCACCCACAAAAATTAATTTCATTTTGACCATGAGGGTGCAGTGAAGTTTCAAAAAGTTTTGAGGGTTGATTGAAATTAATTTGCTATCAAGGGGCTAACTGAAATTTCCCCAATTAAGAATGAAAAAACGTGAAAATCAATAGGTGACCCCCCAAGCTTATTACTTTAGAGAAAAGCCCTTCTTCAAAGCATGAATGGTGGCAACATTAGTCTTGAAGGCCAAAGCCAAGACATTATCATCAATGGTGGAATTAAACAGAGTATTGGGGATAGAAACCATGCCTGCATTAGTACTATTGGAAGCAGAGAGAGCCATAGCTGTCTCATTATTAGCAGCATTATGTTGGAAGTGAACAAGCCACTACTACAAAGGGACTTTTAACGACCATTTTTTTGCCCTTTAGACAACTATTTTCAGGGAGACGTCTATGTTAGTGTCGTTGAAAATTAGAGAAAAGACGACTGTTTTTAAATAGTCGTAGTATCAGAGATACAACTATTGTTTTAGAGAAAACAGTCATTTTATCTTTCTTTCTTTCTTTCTTTCTTTTTACGTTTTACTCCTTACAACCCAGACAATTGGTGGGTTATCTCCATATTATTATAAGTCTTCCCCACTTCCATCTCCTCCACCATCTCCCTCTGCTCCTCCACCATATGTCTACAAGTCCCCACCTCCTCCATCCCCTTCACCACAGCCTCCATACTACTACAAGTCCCCATCTGCTCCATCTCCTTCACCATTACCTCCATACTACTACAAGTCTCCCCTCCCACCGGCTCTATCTTCGTTGCCTCCATACTAGTAGATGAACCTATCCTAATGAGTACTCTAACCTGTACATTTCTATCTTTAAAAGAAAAAAACATATCCACATACCATTCTCTCATGATTAACTCTCTAGCTTCCCCTATTACTCATGGAAGTGAAAATCACATGTTAATTTTTCTATCATGACATATAGCGCATATATCATCATAACATCATTTCAATGTGCAAACTTCAACTTTCAATGTAAATCATGACATGCATATGGCCAAAAAGATGTCATATTTCCATGAAATCCCTATGCTTCATCATCATTTTTCAAAGTGTTATCTATAAAGCATAATGCCTTAACAAATTCAAAGTACTCAAATAAGAAAGTAGGAAAAGTAATCGAATATGCAAACTTATATAGCACTGTACAAAACCACTGCAATATGTAAAAAAAACCTCTACAAATCATCACCGCTCTATGTGATATAGAAGATGTCCTGACAAAAGGTCTCAAATCAAATTAATGTCTTCAATTGTGTAGGGGTCCTGATTTCCAAAACTCTTTGCGCAAAATGGAGAATATGTTAACATAAATCAATAAATTGAATGAAATAACTAACAATTCAATCACATGAAAGGAAATGAAATTCAATTGAGAATCAAGAAATGATCAACTATTCAAAATTTGTGGTCAGGCCACTGAAAATGATGTTATATATATATAGGATAACATAGAAGCCGCACTCAGTTTTCACTGCTTGCCAAGGACACTATACATAAAAAGAAAATGGTAAAAAAGAATAAAGCCCTATGTAAAGTAATAGTCAATCAAAGAACTTGAATGTAAAGAACTTACGTTTAGCTGGAACCACTTTGTTAGACCACTTTTACCTTCATGCTTCCCACCCATTATATAATATGTCTTCAGTGCACTGTAATAATTAAAATGATAAACAAAAGACATTAAAATAATTGAGTAAAATAAAAAATCAATGACTAACAAATAAATTTGCTTACGTGTTAAAAATGTTTTTGATATCTGCGTCTGGCTTGCGACCTAATGAGTCAAAGCAAAAGATGACGTTGATCGAGGGACAAGGAACACAAAGACTCCAATGATAACTATAATCACATGCATATATAGATTAAAATGAGGTTAGATAGCATGATACTATTTAGAAAAGTGAACGTGTATAAATATATCAAATAAAGTTATTTGCCATTCAACAATTGGTGCTAGATAACAAGGCAAGTGAGTCTCGCCTATTGTATAGCCTATATAGCTCATCCAATCTTCCAACCTCTGGTAATTACGCCGTGACATATTGCCAGGACATAAGAAGCCATATGTAGTGCTGAGCCCTCGTTTGGCACATAGTTTGTGGAAGTAGCTACCACATAAATGAAATGAGAAATGACTCAGTAAATGTAGAAACTTAAAACTCCTAAATATTAGTGCATTAATTATAATTAAAAATTATAACTAAACTCACATGATTGCAAATGTGACCCATCCTATGTCTATCTCCTCCAAATATAGGAACTTTCTAATATCTTGGTTATCAAGTCCATAATTATACGAGATTCTGTGACCCACAATCTCATAAGGCATCTATAAGTCGACCTTGTTTATGTCTTGATGAATATTTTGCAGTTGTGCTAAAAAGGGAAATTTTGTCGCATCATCTTTTTCCTAGTAAGACACAAAATAAAGATTATAAGTAGAATGTCAAGGATCAAGTAACAGTAAGGTATTTCCTACCATTGGAGGGACTGGCATAGTCTGAACAAGATGTCTAGGCCACAAGATGAAAGATCATGTTGCCTGACCTCATGTGGCAACTTAACCATCAGGGAACGGGACATCTACACCTTCCTCCCCCAGTCGAACACTTGTGACATTGACCTTATGTTGATCATCCCGGATTTGGTTATTATGGTGGGTGGTGGCATGCATGTATACAACAGCATCAGCAACAGCACGCGGGTACGGGACTTCCAAATACAGAGTGTAAGGTTCTCCAGGCTCTAGTGAAGGACCAGGGTCGCCATGTCCAAATAATGTAAGGAAAACTCAATGTTATATTAAATGAAAGTCTTTACAAACCTCTGATCTAGGCTCTACGTTACACATCCTGCCTTGTATGTGAAACAACACCATCATACTCATCTCACCACGTAGCTCACTCAACAACTCTTCTTTAAGCTTGTCTCGAAGTGATTGACGTATTTGCATTGCTAGCTTTGCTCGGATTTCCTCTCGAACCCTGGCCACAAACTCTTGACTCATTTCACCTCGTCCATAAGCTTGTGAACCTTGTCCAAAGTATTTAGATAGACGAACTCACCTTGACTACCCTCTAACTTGACCAGGGTGATCTAGATTCCCAAGCATCATTGCTAAGATGTCTATCCTTCCAGTTTGAGTGAAGGAACCCTTACTGCTTTGCTCTTCAGGTCATCTTACAGCATATAATGGATAAATAGAAAGTAATTACATGCAATCTTGTTAGGAAAATGAAACAAACTTAAATATACTTGTTATTAAATACTCACAATCCTTTTAGCGACATCAGCAACGACTGGATTTATATATTTTTCTCCCTTTATCCTCCCTACTTTCCATTTTTTGTGACGCAAGGGAGGAGGAGGCCCCTGCACGACAATACTAGGATATGCTCGGGCTGCTTCCTCCAATTTTTGCAATTCAGCCTGCTTAATCTTCTTTTCGAGCTTTCGATAGCCCCCACGTGACATGTAATGAGGATAATTGTTTTTCGCTCGCCTCTCTTTATTTGCTTGACTCAATTTCTATATAAACAAAGAATAATGATAACTGAGCTAGCGATGTCAAGTAAGTTCAACTAAAATGTTTAACACTAAGATGAACAAAATGTACCAGGAAATTGGGATCCTGTCACGATGCCACAAACAACCTCTAGTCATTTAGAGAAAGAAACGAATACTCTTTGCAAGGATCCTCATGACTCCTTGGCCCTCAAACGTACTTGGTTGTGAGCGTGGACTTGAAATCTTTCCATCGCTCATGAACTTCCCTCATCCAATGTTTGTATATCAGTTTCGTATTGGGAACATCATAGGTTTGCTACAAAACAAAATATATATTAGTTATATATGAAAAAATAGAAATAGAGATAGAGATAATAATACAACTTTACATACCAAAAGTTGATCCCAAATCATAGCCTTCGTCTCCTTTGAAACTTCCCTCCAGGTAGGAATTAGAACGCTAACTTTGCTCCAACCCAAAAAGCCAATGTAGCTAATGAACTTGTCTCCTTCTTCACCGATAGGTTTTAAATCAGCATCAAATTCCACGTGAACCCTTGCCTGTTCTTCCTCATGACGTTTGACCAACGACCGCAGCTTCGTGCTTCCTCTAACCTTTTTCTTAACAGGTGAGCCAACAGAGTCGCCCAAATTTGAACGTGACATGATCCTGCTAAGAAATAAATATGATATATGATAAGTAAATTGAAATTACATGCACACCTTAAACAATTCAAAATCTTACTAAGAAATAAATGTGACATATGATAAGTAAATTGAAATTACATGCACACTTTAAACAATTCAAAATCTTACTTTAAGTCTTTTCCCAAATTCCTTCACAATGATTAACTCTAGCTGCATATTCATCATCATCTACCAATTCCACTTCAGATGGCATAGGCGGATTTGTAGTGAAAGGCGGTGTGTCGTCAAGATTCAAACTCAAATTACCATCCTTCTATTTTTTTACTTTGGAGTACAATAGACAATTTTTCATTTACTGGATTAATGACATAAAACACTTGTTTTGCCTGACTTGCTAGAATAAATGGCTCATCTTTATAACCGACTCTTTCAAGATCAACTGAGGTAAATCCAAATTGATCTATTTCAACAGCATTATTGTTAACCCACTTGCATTTGAATAAAGGAACTCTCAACTTAGTGTAGCTTATCTCCTATATGTCTTCAATAACTCCATAATAGACCATAGATGCCAAAATGGGGTTTTTATCTTTCAAACTAGAAAAGTGCATTGATTCGGCTACCACCATCACCCCACTATTTTGCATAGTACTTCTGTTATCCTGGGCTTTTGTATAGAAAGAATACCCGTTTGTATAGAAGTCACTCCAAGTTATGACCTCAAAACAAGTCCCCTAAGCTAACCATTTGATTGTCTCAGACACATTGGTCTCATGCGCTATCTTATCCTTAAACCACTCTATGAAAGTCTTGTTTTGCTCATTAGCTATCTGCATGCCATTTTTTCTTAGATATATCTCCTTTAAACTCTTTCTGTGTTCGGCTAAGTATAGATGAACTTCTTCTATATTATTCAAGATATACAAGTGTGCTTGCAAAACCTCTTCACAATGCATACTCTACAAGTGTGCTTGCAAAACCTCTTCACAATGCATGCTCTTTACTTTGAGCCCTTGTGTTCCCTTACTTGTAACCTTTTCATGACGAGATTAGGCCTTTGACCTTGATAGATATTCTTTGCAAAAGTCCATAGCCTCTTCAATGACATATCTTTCCACAATTGAGGCTTCAGGTCGATAAGGATTTTTAGAATACCCTTTTAAGTTCTTCATGTATCACTCGAAAGGGTACATCCACCTTAAATAAACTAGGCCGCATAGTCTTACCTCCCTTATCAGATGAACTATTAAATGCACTATTATTATATCAAAGAATGCAGGAGCAAAATGCATATCTAGTTGGGATAGAATAGTATAACCCTCATTTTCCAATTCATCTAACCTTGCAATGTCAACAACTTTGCTACAAATAGCATTGAAGAAACTGCACAACATTGTTATCATGCTTCGCATATCATCTTTCATAATGCCTCTAATAGTTATTGGTAATAGTTGTTGCATCAAGACATGACAATCATGAGACTTCATTCCAACTAACTTCAAATCTTCTATTGACACAAGCCGGCTCACATTAGAAGAATACCCTTGTGGTAACTTAATGCCGTACAAACACCCACACAAACTTCTTCTCTCGGCTTTTGACAATGTATGCACTGCTGGCTCCATATACGCTCTCTTACCATCATTTCTTAGTTGTGGATGCAGTCATTCTCTTATTCCTATTTCAACCAAGTCTAGTCTCATACTTATTCCATCTTTAGTTTTCCCTACTATGTGCAAAAGTGTACCAACAAGGCTATCACATACATTTTTTTCCACATGCATCACATCAATACTATGTCTCACATCAAAACTATGCAATATGAAAGATCAAAGAAAATTGACCTCTTCTTCCATATGTTCTTCTCACCCGTTGTCTTTTGATTTTTACCAAATGTGGCATTGATTCTTTCCACCTGACTATAAACCTCGTCTTGAGTTAATGGCTTCAGAGCCATTCCATTCTCCAGCAAACCGTTAAAAGACTTCATTATCCTACGGTACGGGTGGAACCGAGGAAGAAATCGTCTATGACCAAGGTAGACCATTTTTCTACCATGCTTGAGTTGATGGAAGTGTGTGCTTGCTTCACATATCGGACATGCTTTATGACCCTTCACACTATAACCTGACAGGTTCCCGTATGCAGGGAAGTCGTTAATTGTGGTGAAAATCATTGCACGTAGCTTAAATGACTGTTGCTTATATGCATCAAACACATCTACGCCATCCTCCCACAAATTCTTTAAGTCCTCAATCAGAGATGCCAAGTAGACATCGATATCATTCCCTTACTGTTTTGGTCCCGAAATCATCATAGAAAACATCATATACTTGCATTTCATACACAACCAAGGAGGTAAGTTGTAAATCAATAGTAAAACCGGCCATGCACTATGTGTACTACTAAAAGTACTATAAGGATTGATTCCGTCTGTGTAAAGCCCAAGCTGAAGGTTTCTAGGCTCGCTGCCAAATCCGGGATACATTTCATCTACTTTCTTCTATTGTGGAGAGTCAGTCGGGTGCCAAAGGTATTTTCCATCACATACTCTGTCATCATAATGTCATCTCAGCTTCTTTGCTTATTTCGCATTTGCAAACATTCGTTTGAACCGCGGAATGATTGGAAGATACCATAAAACCTTTAAAGGTTTCTTCTTACTTGTCTCATCACCACACCCAGTACCTTTCTTCACTTTATATCTAGAAGTTTTACATTTTGGACACTCACTCAATCCTTCATACTCATTTCTGTACAATACACAATCATTAGGGTAAGCATGTATCTTTTTAGACTCCAAACCCATCATAGACAAGATTTTCTTGGCCTCATACATACAATTTAGAAGTACATTATCCTCTGGAAATATATCACACAATAGTTCAAGTAACAATGTGAAACTACTGTCAGTCCACCCATAAGTTGCCTTTAAGTTGACCAAGTGCAAAATACCTGACAAATGTGTATACTTAGTATACCCATGGTACAAAGGTGTCTCCGCATCACTTCTCATGGTATCATATACAGGCGGTTGCGCAAAACATTCTACCTCCACATCATGAATCATTTTCTCCATTCTATCGTCATCACCAACCTCCAAGACTTCCTTTTCGTGGGACGCACAAGCGGTTACTTCCTCACCATGTCATATCTACCTTGTGTACCGAAGATTTATTCTATCACAAAGTAAGTGATCTCTTATATCATCAATATCCTGTCGACTCTTATTTAAACACTTCACATATGGACAAAAATACTTTCCATTTTTACTAGGCGCATTCATTTTAGCAAATTCAATAAACTCTTCCACCCTTTTCTCATATTCTTCGCTAGTTCTCAATGTATTCATCCAGCTATGATCCATTTTACTACTATAGGCCTATTCCATTTTCAATGGTACTCAATTTTAGACCAATTGTCATTATAACATGAATATAGGTCAAGACGGGGCATGGCTTACTCATTTTTTAAAAATTTCAGCAGCATTTCCCCTTAAATGTAAGACATCCAAAACTTTAAACAATAACCCAAATAACAATAATAGAACTTTGACATACCAGAGAGGATTTCAACAGCGGTTATATACAAAAAAAGTCATTGAAATTGAACAAAACTAAGTTTCTTTCTCTACCCCATATGTAGGACCATAGGAGTAAATTTATTAAGATCCTTAGAAACAGCAATTTAACAGACAATAACAGCCATTTTAAATATATAACAAGCTATCATGGGGATTTTTCATTTACTTGGAAAATGCTGGAAGAACGTTAAAGAGCTAATGCCTAGTCAATAATTATTTTTGAGTCTCTGTGAGACAACCTTGATTCACCAATTTACTATTTTACGGCCCGTACACTTGCGGTGCCTACTTCAAATTTGGTAGCATCAATATAAAAAGAGGAGATTTATTAGAATACACTTGCTCAAGAGGAAGTGTTAAGATTTGGTAAACAAGTATATATGTCTTAAGTGAAGTGTCGAACAAAGAGCATAATAAAATAGCTCATTGTTCAGTACATACTATTGGCAGGATCAACGAACAAGTACCAAAAAAATAAATAAATAGTTGCATTGCTATGATGACTTGAAAAGGGGATGTAGTATATTTGGTTTATTAGTAAGTTAAGTAGAGCATCAGGAGTTGGAAAAGCCATTTAACAATTGAAGATACTGTAGAGTGGAAAAGAATAACAATATACTATTATATGATTGCCCCTGCTGTTAAGGAATATTAATTACTTTGGACTAACGTTAAAATTCTTACCTAATCCAAGTTCATTCCACACTCTTACTATTACTTACACTTATGACTTAGGATTGAATTAACTATCTTTTTTTTTAATTGTGGTGAAATCGTTGGAGATGCATGGAATTCCCTCAGTTCCCTATTATAAATTCACATTTAACTAAATCACATGTATAAATAAATAGTTAAAAACATTAAATTTGTTTATCAAATTTAATTGATTTCTAATGTTATCATTGTTAACTACATTAGCTCTAAAACTTTGCTTCATTAATTTCTAACCTCTCATTTTTCTTGTTAAATATGAGCGTATATATGGAAAACATTTTTATGCTCATTGAAACTAGCAAATACTCTTCCTTATAAAATGGACTAATAACTCCTTCTTGGAAGTATTTATATCAGGACATGAAGGTGATAAGGATTGGAGGTACTCATACACGCGATGGATCAAGACAAATAATAAATAAATAAATAAATAAATAAAATAAAGAGATATGAAGAATGACACTTCATGATATAGCACCCGTTAAGAAAATTAGAATGACTCAATAAGATTCTGTTTATACTTTAAATGTTTTATCTCACAATTTCTTTTGTAATTTATCTTGAAACAATAATAATTACAAATTTAGAAACATATGGCATACTACATAACATCTTATCGAAGTTAATAATTTTATAAAGCTCCCTTAAACTTTTGGTCAATTGCATATAACCCCCATAATATTTTAAAATTTCAATTTAACCTCTTAGAGTTAGGAAGTTTTCTATAACTGGCATGAAGTTTAAGGGAGTTTTATAAAATTATTAACTTGCATAGGAAAATAGTAAGATGCCGTGAGTCTTTTATTAAGCCAATGTGGCATTTCCTTTCAAGAAGATAATGCCGGTAACTTAATGGCAATGGGTCCATGATAAATAAATGAAGACGTTTTATCTAACTTCTATATTTGGAAATGAGGTAATATTTATTTTTCCAAACATATACTATGGATGGTTGAAATCTACTGCTTTTGCCTACTATGACGCAGAAGTCCTTCTAACTTTGACAGCAAATTCAAAATTCTGTAGAATATTGTTCATCTCATTAGATCTAAAAACTCTCAAAATATCTAAGCTCGCGCAGGGATGACTTAAAGTTCACACATTAACTTACTTTAACTACCAATTTCGTAAGAGATATACTGATCTGGAGCCTGCCTTGGATGCAAAAGAGCCTCTAAATGCAGCTAAGCATAATTGTTCAAAGGAATCGTTCAAAGATAAAGTGGCAACAAGAGACTCTTTCTAGTCCTACCCCTCTTCCCCAAAGACTTGCACATGATTGAACTTCTTCTTGGGGTCTTGGTAGTCATAAATTGAACCTCAAAAATATAATCACAGATAAATTAGGAAAATGAAGAAATAACAACTACCTAAAGATTGAAAACAAAGGGATTTGTCATTTACCTGGAAAATGCAGGAAGCACGTTGAAGAGCTATAGGCCGACGACACACCGTAGTGGAGAGGCAGATGGAGAACGATGAAGTAGAGTACAAACTGAGACTGTCACGACTTGTGAAGAACAAGTGAGGGATGAAGAAGAGTGGGCAACAGGGAGAACAAAGCGCGAATGAAGAGCAAAATCAAACTAAGAGGAACAGAGACAGGTGGGAGAAGGAGGCGCGAATTGAAAGCAAAAGGTAAAGTAATATGGACAAAGGCGTTAATGGAGAGAGATTCAACGACTGTTCTACGTGAATTGAAAGAAAAAGGTAAAGTAATGTGGATAAAGGCATTAATGGAGAGAGATTCAACGACTGTTCTATGAGAACAATCGTTGAATCCTATTACAATGACCGTTCTCTAGAACGGTCGTTGAATCATTGCCTTACAATGACCGTTCCAAAGGAACGGTCGTCGAAAGATGATTACAAAAACCGTTCATTGAAAGATGATTACAACAACCATTCTGGTGAACGGTCATTGTATCATATACATTCAACGACCGTTTTCAGTTAAATGGTCATTGAAAACCTTGCTAGAATTATGCCTTTGCCACCACTCTCCTTTCTACTACTATTTTCTTGAAAACGGAGGTTGTTTGGTGTCGTGGAATCATCTTCCTGAGCCCCTTTGAGAATATGAACATATATCATGATATCTCCTGTTTCAAGTGTGGAAGCAACAACTTAGAGGATCGAGGGTGAATGTGGGCCTGGTTAATACTGCTAGTAGGGAATTGTAAGGTAGCATAAGAGACACTCTGTCCTAAAAGTGCAGGAAACTCTGTATATGGGGAAATGATAATGAAAGCGACTATATTAATTACAAGCAAAATTATTAAAAATGCAATTAATTAATGCTTAGACAAGCTAAATCGAACTTACAAAAAGAACGGGCCAATTTTTTTTTAAAAAAATTATATCTTATAAAAAGGATTGAAGTTAGTTTCTAGGTACCTCAGCATCTCCTTCCAAGGGGCATGTAGACAATCATCCCAACCAATCAAAAAATATATAATGTTATTTTCTAGGTAAAAAAGAGAAAATTAGCGAAAATCCATGGTTGAAAATTGTATAGCTAGGAGGGCCTGGTATGTTTTTATACACATAAGCATTAGTACTCTACAGCATTTTATACACAAAAAGTATTGGCATTTAAATATTGATCCTTTTAGTTAATAAAATTTTCAAAACATGGACTTTTCATCAATTTTTCTCAAAAACAATCCCTAAGTTATAATTTTTTTAAAAATTACCATTGTCTATTGCACCTACCTACTTTTCCTTTCCTTTTTTTCCAAACGTCTTTCACTCATTAAAAGGAACTTACTTATTTATTGTATGGTTAAGGTGCAAATCCACCCCTGAAAGTATTCTTGAAGGAGTAATGTTGTCCTGAAAGGTTTTTTTGTCTTAATGTCATCCCGGAAGTCTTAAAACGTAGCAATGTTGCCTTTCTTTTAGCCACCGCTTATGTTGACTGTTAATTTTGACTATAGTTGCTTACCAAGCTGCCACATGTATTTTGATTTATCCTCCATGACAGCCCAACCTCTCTCTTTCTCTCCTTCCTCTCTCCCTTATTCACACCTCTTCCTCTCTCCCTCCCTCTTTCTCTCTCCCTCCATCGATCTTTCTGGAGAAAAAAAGTTCCTTCCCTCTCCTTTTTTTCTCCAGTTGTCCTCACCAGTTCTTCTCCAATCATCCTTGCCATCATCTCTTGCCTTGCTGCCGCTGGCGAAATCTATTCCCTGCAAGATTTTGAACGATACCGCCGACAAGCACGGGGGTGACAGGCTCTATGTCAGTGAGGCCTAGGAGGTAGAGGCCCATGCTGCAATGCCACATCCGGTGCTGATTTCAACGATGCGTTTGCATCAAAAATGAGGAGGTCAGAGTAAGGGTTGGGAGTGTTGAGGTCTAAATCTGAGGGAAGGGGTGAGGCCCAGTGTTCGACGAATTTGACGAGGATGAGAGAACAAGGCCAAACAGAGGTGGTTCCTGATTGTCCTTACTTATTGATTATGATGGTGGTTCCTGATTTTTTTTAGTGTTTTAGTGGTTAGAGTATTTCTCTTATCCATACTTGTTGATTTTGATGATGGTTCTTGATTTTTATTAGAGTGTTTTAGTGGTTATAGTATTTCTCTTGTATTTCCTTTGATTTTCATTGTGCTAACGATCGTAGAAATTTAGGATTGTGCTTGTTTAGTAGGAAATGTAGGTTATGTTTTGCCTTTCCCTACTGTATATGGTTTGCCTTTGATAATTGTAGCATACTATAATTTTAATTGATTTAGTTTCAAGTGCTTCTAGAGGGAGAGAGGGAGGGTCGGCCATGAACATTGAAAGAGAGGGAGAGAAAGAGGTCAAGAGATGATGAAATGGACAAGGGAGAAGAAGGATGGTGATGAGGTGGGATTCTAACTACCACGTGGCAGTGACATATGTCTTTTAACCAAGGTTCTGAAAGCCGGATCAGTCACTAAACCAATCAAGGTATTGGGTCAAGGGTCAGTGGGTCAGATCGGAGTCAAACCAAGGTCAACCCAGGACCTAAACCGGTGAGGTATAAAAATTGAAAAATAATATAATTTCTCAATTCTCATCACACCGGCCAAAATTTCAAATGCTATATATCATTTTTGTACCTTAAATTACAAACAAAATCATCAACAAAAATATTAATATATTTATAGTCAAATATTCATAATCTGATAATCAAGAGCATATATCATTAACAAAAAAATTACACTCCCCAAAATAATAGTCTTAAAGCAAAACCATATACCTTTTTTCTCAAATCCAAAGCATATAGCTTTTTGCTTAAAGCCAAACAATAAACCTTGGATATTATGTTGGATACACTTCCCAAAATTGTGACTGAAGTAAGTGAAGAAATGACTGAATAGTGAAGTGATTTGATTTTGATCATTATTCACTATCTGATTAGAAGTTCAAAGTTGCTTGGAGCCCAATGCCTTCAATGTTCAATCAAATTAGGTTTGAATATTAAAAAAAAGGACAAACGATGCGGTTTCAACTAGAAAGTGTAACCCCCTACCTTAATAGCCAAATTTATAGTTCGAGAATGCGTCATTAAGTTGAAATAGAGACCAACAGTTAATTTAAAATATTTCCAAAACCTGTTTAGTACGGTCTCACGTTCACATTTCGAATACAATTGGCCTGAGCAGTTCAGTTTCATTCATACATATTAGAGTACAACAAAAAATTCTCGACAACGCTCGGGTTTTGTTTACTTAATAAAGGGTTTACAGGGCACATAGCCCATTTACAGTTTCCCGTACCGAGGATTACACTACACCATTCATTATATACAATATGTACAACTACTCCTTAACAAAATATGATAACCAACTACCCAAAATTAAAACTCCTAACTAGGAGCTCTAACTGCCCTTTGTAACTTGCTTTTCCTTTGAACCGCTTGCGCTGGTTGTAGGTTAGTCAATAGAAAGAATGAGATTCAAAATAATCTCAGTAGTAATAGTTCACTTATAACATGTACAATCACAAAGCATATATAAGCAAATCACAAGCAACAACACATCAACGGCATTTCTGCAACAGCTTTCTCTGTGTTCGCAACAGCATACTTCACATGGCGTATTTCACAATGGCATATCCACACCGGCATGTTTCTCAACGGCATGTTTCACACGGCAAGTTTCACAACTCAATGATAAGACATACATACAATGTGTCATACACAATATAAGAGAAAAGGTCACTGCCTTGTTCTTTCTGTTTGTGCTTCGGCACCAGTTTATCACGTGCATGGTAAATGTCAAATCCTATAATTAGAATTACAGGTGACAGGTTATTACTCAATCCAATTCTTCTTTAATTCAAACACTCAAGTTGGTTATCATTAGGGACATTTAATCAAGTCAACTAAGAGGATAAAGTTCAATTAACCTAAAAGACCAATTCCTAACCTTAGAGCTCAACAATATTACCATGTGCTATTACCTTTAAATTTTCGCACACTTGAACCAAATCTGCCAGAATTTTCTCCAGATTTTGAAAAATCATAACTAATTCTACAAAAATTGAAATGAGGTGATCCCAAGTCCTTTGTAAAGCTATTGAAGTCCTTTATACAGAAAAAATATGTATCAATGCTGTCTATTACCACAAAAATACATAATTACAGGAAATCCTATACTGCTCCAGAATTGCTTTCAGTTTCAACCCCAAACTTTAGAAAATCATAACTCCCAACACACAAATCGAAATAACACCCATTATATATCCATTTTGAAGCTTGGCATGTGAACTATTATATTAGAAAGTTTCATAATTTTTAGAGATCATTTGGTTATCCAAAAATATCACACAAGTAGAGTACCTCGCTGGAATTCTGTTCATGCAGAAAACCCAGTTTTACATTTTGAGTTTCAATGACCCAAAATTCACAACCTGGGGCTATTCCCACACAATTTTTTCATGTATAACACAATGGTAACATCAAAATGAACAAATTCCCACTCATTTCTCATGTTCTGTTTTGACAGAAAATTCAAAATAAATTCCAACAATTACCAACTTTCAATTTTAGCACCAAACTTATGTCAAATGGTTTCTAATCATCATAAACCACCAATGACATAACCAAAACATCATGAATTACCCAAACCCTTGTTTGGCCAAAATCAGGGCAGATTTACACATGCCAAAATACTCATTCATCCAACACAACCAATAGCTCAAATTGATGCTAATACTCACCTATTGCTCCTCCTTAAGTTCTTTCTTTGATTCTTCAGCTTTTGTTCTTAGATGATGGCTCAAAACACCTCCTCTTGAAATTTTAAAACCTTAGAAATGAAGCTCTCATCAAGAGGAACAATGTTTATGAAGGACACTTGAGCCATAAATGAGGTTAAGGAGGTGAAAATCAAGGTAGAAAGTCTCTCCTTTACCTTGCTCTTCTTTCTCTTTCATTGGAGTTGCAACAACCGACTTGGAGAGTGAAAGACAGAGAGAGTGATAAATAATCAGATTTTTAGCTTCCATTATCCCTTAAGAGTTGACCGAAAAGTTGGACCAAATGAAGAGAAAATTGTGGCTAATATTAATTCCTTGGTCATACATCTTTTTTGGTAGCTTATCTAGGTGTAATTGGTACAAGAAGAGCAAGCTTTTCTCTTTCTTTCTTTCTTCTTTCTTGAAATGCTTGACTGACTTGTGCTTAGGCAAAAAGGTGAGGATATCCTTTGATTAGCTTCTCTCTCTCTTTTCCTTATGATTTGAATGTCCAACATTTGCATAAGGTTAAGGAAGTATATTGATTAAATCCTAGCCACTTTTGTTGACTCTAAGTGTAAGAATATATCAATTAAATTCTCTTCCTTTCCTTTCTCAAAGCTTGGATGAAATATGGGAGCAAAGGAATACATGTATATTATTTTAATCTTGCATAAGAATAGAGCAAGGAGGGAACGGTTTTCTTATAGAAAAAAGGAAAGAGAGTGTGTTGACTTGGTCTTGTACTTGGTCTTGCATGTGCCTTGTGTCCACATAAAAGGAAAAGATAAAGAAATTGCTTTAATTATCTTCATCATTACTTCTACTTTATAAGAGCAATCTTGGCCCTTCATTTTGTTTCCCAAATCTATCCTTAAGATCAAGTAGCAATTAACTCTTGATCATGGCAAAATTAATTAGAGTGCCATTAAACCATTTTATTTTACTATCTATTACATTTAGCCCTTTGAATGTATTTTGGGATATTGCAGAAAGCAGGGAAAAAAATGTGTGTCTCAGCCTGACTCCTCAACTCGGCCGAGTCAGGCTGAGTTTGATGGGTTGAAACGAGTCAACCCCTTAACCTGGATTAAGCATAAAATCAAATTGGTTTTTCTGGCCAGATCGTTGGTTTTCGGTCACTATCGGTCGATCCGGTCTGGACCAGCAGATCTGGCCCGTGTTTGAAAACCATGCTTTTAACAGTTAAAGTTAACTTTATTAACGAGCAAGGGTAATATTGCTACGTTTTTATATTTCTGGGGCAACATTGAGACCAAAGAAACTTTCAGGACAACATTGCTCCTTTGTCAATACTTACGGGGTGGATTTGCACCTTATCTCTATGTTATATTCATATGTTTCCCATGATCTTATATTTAAGAAATACTTAAATGCGTTTAGCATTCGTTGGGCCACAAGCCCACTAACTATGGCTATTCTCCAGATCAAATAAAGTTAGGCTACATCATTGCATGTATTTACCAAGTCCTTTTATTATTATTTGATCTAGTACTCGTAGACATAAAAATCAACAAATAAATGATATTTAAAATTTTTTTTATATAAAAAATGGTTGGCAAGTGGACACACTACTCCAGCCTTCTATCTGGCCCATATAGGGGAGGCCTCCTAAGGAAGTTTTCTCCATTCCCATCCCCCGGCCTCGAACACGGGAGGTGATGATTAAAGGACAGGACCCCTTCAAAAAAATGATATTTAAATTTTTTTTTAATTTTAAAAAATTGAAAACTTCAATTTTTTTATAATACCCAACAATAAAACCAACTAACGCGGTTGGCAAGCTGAAGGGAAGAAGATATTATGATACACACACATACAGCTGATTGAACCATAGTTGTATATGATTTTTCATAATCAAGTTAAGGGATTTTAATACATTTTCTAGACCATTTTTACATGATTTAACACTTATTTGAGTTAGGGACCTTTGCAGTGAATTTAGCTCAATTAAGGGTAAAATGATCATGAATTATTACTTTAATTGTGCAATTATTTTCTTGTGGGCTTTTGATGCTACATTTTGTTTAAATATTGCATTGTAGGAAATTGGAAGAAATTGGAGTGCAAACTGGAAAAGAAGATAGAAGACCCCAATTAATATTGCTGAAAGGCCCAAAATTTAGAAATAATAGAAAAGGGATCAGAAATTAATGACATTTTGGTACCCGAATAATAAAAAGGCCAATTCAGTGCCCACAAAAGTGCTACATTTTGACACCATTTGAATGAAAGAAAAGGGAGCTAGCTAAAGAAAGCAAGGGGGACCCGAGAGAAAGGCGACGGCTGGGAAGTGTGAACGGAGAGCGGCGGACATGGGAGAGAACTGAGAATGGAGAGGTGAGTTGGAGAAGGAACCATGGAGAGTTTCAGCTTGTGAGGATCTTTATCTCTGCCATTAATCACCACTGTCGGAGCTCAAAATTGGCAGAGGAGAGGATCGATGCTGAGAAAAGAGAGGAGAGCTTGAGGGAGACGGAGAGGAGGCAGAGAACTACACCTCCACCATCGTCGTACCTCTTCCAGATCACTCTTCCATTTCCGGCGATGATGGCTGGGAGCTGAGAGCATCGTTGACCAAAAGAGCTGTGAAGCTTGAATACCGAAGATCAAAACCAATTTCTTAATTTAGATCTGCTGTTTCTCCACCACCAAAGACCGTCGTCAGCCCCCTTCTGTGGTTCCGTTGAAATTTTCTGGAAGTTCTGGCCTGTTCTGTAATTTCTGGTGCCACTTTGTAGATTCTGATGAAGCTCTACAGTTCCCGGTGAAGCAAATTCCAGATTCCGGTGCCTCTTCTATTGAACATCACCAGTGACCTCCTTCTTCTTCTCCACCATTTCTTCCAGTTTTACTCAGATTAAACACCACCTCTGCCATCAGCTTCTCTTTAACTCACCATTTTCTACTTTTCCCTCTCCCATAATTTCATTGTCCTTCAATCACTTTCTCTGTTTCTTCCCTTTTTCCATTAATTCCAACGACTATTACCTTCTCTTTCACCACCATTGAACACCACAATCATCATCTACTGCCTTTACCATTTCTCAATCTCTAAAGAACCCACGGTCCAGCTTCTTATTCCCATTCAATCTATTCTTTCCTCATTCAAAATTCATACATTTTGGGCAGTGGCTTCTCTATGATTCTCAAGGCTGTTTGTGAGGTTATGTTGGACTATGCTTTGGCCATGACTATGTGTGGCTAGATTTCATTAGGTCTTGGTGGTAGATGAAGTGGCTAGAGCTTCAATATGCTACAAAGGGGAGTTTGTTAGTTTTCTATTAGGTCATTCTATATATTAATTATGATCTGTTTGGCTTAATTTTGAATTGATACATGTGTTTGAGACTTGGATGAGTGTTTATTTGTCCTTGTTGGTTAACAATTGTGTTGGATTTTGCTTTGATGCTTTTGGATTATGTAATGAATTTATTTCCTTATGTTTTAATAAGATTATGCATTGTATGTGATTACTATGATGTATAGTTGAATTAATTCATATTAAGTGTCTTGATTACGCTCTCATTCAAGGGAAACAAATGCATTGAAATGATTTTCAACACTCATTAAGTGGGTTTTAACAATTTGTCTTAGAGGTGACTATGAATGCGATTGTAGGACTAGTCATTAATTAGGTAGATTGGACCTAATATGATTGCTTAGGGCTTTTAATTTGACTTGATGTGAAAATAACTCCCAAAAATATTTTAGGAAGCTAGGAAAGCCACCAAATATGCTACCAAGGTACATTTTATTATATAATCCCATTTTAATCCAAATCATTTCTTTATCTTTTTCCCAAAATACCAAAAATATTAGAATTAGCTTTATTTTCGTAAATTCTAATTTCTAGAAAACCAATTTCAAAAAATCCTTTTCTAACCATGTTTATAGCACTTAGTTTTACCTAGGGAAATCAAAATAAATGGCTCCTTGATAAGAGAACGATCCTGAGTTGTTTTCACTATATTGCATTTAATTCGTGGTAAATTGTGATTTGACCTCGAGGCTGCTAAAGTTGTGTCAAATCAATGGCGCTATTACTGGGGAGTCAATTTTGACTCCTTTGGTTTACGAAGTGTCAATTGGTTTAGATTAACCAGGATTTGCCCTTTTGAGCCTATTAGGTTTTCTTTCATTTTTCTTCATAGTTTTTAACACTTTTTTATAGTTAGTCTAGGTATGTAGAGTGTCTTGCATCAAAATATTTTAGAAACCCAATCAAATATCTTGATTTTTCTTTGATTTTGCATTTGCATCTTTGCATTTCTCACTTGAATTCACTTGCTTTATACTTGGTTGATGCATATTGTTTTCATTGCATTTTGATTGCTTGTGGATCACTTGATTTTGATGCTATTTGAGTGCATGATTCCAATTTCCAAGTTACAATTTTGGTGAGCATTATACTTGTTCATACACATCATACACACTCACATACACTTGCACTCTTTCCACTTCATACCTTTTTGCTTGAACTTGTGTACAAGATAATTTTGACACTTCATGGATCCATTGCTTGCTTGCTAGCTTTGTATGTTCGACCAACTTGAGAGGGCATTTGATCATTCTTCTAATCTTGAATTTTTCATTGACTTAAGTGATTGTGTTTAGCAAGGTATAACTATAGAAGGAAATGGTGTAAATCCACCACCAAGGAGAACTATAAGGGATGTGACAAGATCGGATGTCACTTATGATCCTTTCAACATCGCATGCCCTAACCTTAGCTGCACTACCTCATTTCCATAAACTAGAAAAGGAAGACCCTTACAAGCATCTCAATGCATTACACTTAGCTTGCTCAAACATGAAGCCTATTGGTGCTTGCCTTGAAGATGTGCAATTAAAAGTGTTTTATTTCACTTTTGAAGGAAAAGCGAAGGAGTGGTACATGATGCTTCCTATATATGTAAATGATGCTCTTCATTCATGGGCTAACTTGAAGAAATCTTTCTTAGACAAGTACTTTCCCGATGCTAGGATTGCTGAGCTTAAAAAGGAGATCTACTCTATCAAAAAAGATCCCTTGGTGTCCTTCTATGAGTATTGGATTTGCTTTCAGTAGTTTTTGGCTTAGTGTCTATATCATCAAATCAGTGATGAACAGTTGATCCAATACTTTCATGATGGTCTTCTACCTAATGAGAAGGGCATTCTCGATGCTTCAGCTAGGGGTTCTTTAGAAGATTACACTGCTGAGGAAGCGTGGGATCAAATTAGAAGAAGAGCTCAAAACACTCAACAATTCAATGTGAGAGAGATCAGAGAAGTCTATGATATAGGATCCAACCAAAGGATGTTTTCATTTGAGCCAAAGATGGATACAGTCACCTCACAACTTTCTCTCATCACATTTGAGCTTCATCATTTGAGTATCCACCAAGCACCGTCTTCTCCTACTTTAAAAGCTCTTGTTGCACCTAGTTGTGATTCTTGTGGTCAGTTATGTATAGTTCAAGTGTATGCCCTAATCGCTATGAGGAAGTCAATGCTATGTATCAAGGAAGGCCTAATCAACAACAAAGATGGGACTCTAACACTACTACCTATAATGAAAATAGAAGGCCTAACTCTACTTTTGGTTGGAGGAATCAAGAAGGGTCATCTCATCAAGTCCAACCATATAGGTTAAACCGCGGGCAAATGGTGCCACTTCAAGAGTCTAAAGGTGATGAGACTAATCAATTGTTGAAGAGTGTGGTCGCTCGACTTACTAGTATTGACAACAGGATAATGGAAGATAAAGCTTTGAATGAGAGTCAATTCTCTTTTATTGGCTCAACTCTACAAAGGCTAGAAAGTGATAGGGCAAGTGATAGAACTCAACTGTCTCATGTATTCAAGAAATTAGAAGAATTGGAGTTAAAGAATGACACTATGCAATCCCACTTAACCCAACTCTCCAATTCCTTGAGTGATGTGCACGCGAAGACTAGTAGTTTAATTCCTTCAAACACAGTTATCAATCCTAAGTCCCTCAATGCTATTGAGTTGAGGAGTAGCAAGAAGGTACACTTCCCTGAAGAGATTGACAATAAGGTGGATGAGGAAATCGAAGTTGAAAGTCTACCCTTGAGCTTAATGAAGCTTCTTGATTCTAAGAGCTCTAAAGAGAAGGCTATTCTTGATAAGAAGAAGGACAAAGTGGTTGATTAACCTCAAGTGGAACAAAAACCACTTCTGAGAGAGGTTGGCTCCAAGGAAAGAAGCACTAGTAAATCCACCCTTATCTTAAGGAGACCCTTCATAAGAACCGCTAGTACGTTGATAGACATGAGAGATGGGTCGATCACCATGGAAGTGGGTAACCATAAGCTAAGTTTTAATATGTATGAAGCCATAAAACACCCTTTTGAGGATTACTCTTTATTAGGTGTGAATTCAATTGACATAGCACTTAATGATGTGGTTAATGAATATGAGCTTAACTTGCATACTAATGATTGTGATCTTAACTGTGGTATTGCATTGGAATCATGTAATGAACAAGTCTCTTCTCCTTCAATTGATGATTTTGATTCACATGGGACTAAGATTTCCAACCTTAACTTATCGATGGTTGATTGTTGGTTATCCTCCCTCAGTGATTTTTCTCTTACTTTTCTTAGTTCATTGGAGCTTAACTCTTCTGATCATTCATACATTAGTGATAATACTTGTAAGGAAGGTGTTTTGTCAATGTTTCACATCCCAAACTTGTAGAGGAAGTTAGGTTTGAGGTTGATAGCCAAGACTTGGATGATTTAATCTCTAAGGGGATAACCCTCACACTGACCAAGACATCCTCTCATGTGACTCACTTTGGGCCTCACCGTGTGGTTAAAGGGCCACTTCCTAACTCATCACTTAATCCTAGAACTAAGATTACTCCTCATACCTTGCGATTCTTAAATAAATTCTTAAATAAACTAATCACTCCTTGTAAAGTAGGTATGAAGGAAGCTACTTTCCCCAAGCCTATTGCTGCTGTAAATAACCAAATGTTGGTTCAACACTTGGGAAGACCAATGCACAAGTGGTGGAATCAAAGGAGCTTAGCACAAGTCATACATTGCCTCGGTCTACAAATAGGAGTATCTCTACTACCCTTGATCTTCCTAGACTAACTCCCTCTATTGTTCAACCCCCTTATTTAAAGCTTAAACCTTTCCCCTCTTATTTGAAATATGCTTTCCTTGCTTCTGATGGGAAATTGCCTGTGATTATTGCAAATTCTTTGTCTGTGAGTGAGGAGGAGAGATTGCTTAATGTTTTGTGTAGGAATAGAAAAGCTCTAGGTTGGACTTTAGCTGACATTCCTGGGATTAGTCTGGCTATTTGTATCTATAGGATCCTTTTGCATGAGGAATCCAAACCCCTTAGGCAGCCACAAACGCGACTTAACCCCCTGATTCTAGATGTGGTCAAGGAAGAAGTGACCAAGCTATTGAGTGCGGGTCTCATCTACCAATTTCTAATAGTGAGTGGGTTAGTCCAGTACAAGTAGTGCCTAAGAAGAGTGGGATCACTATGGTAAAGAATGAAAACAATGAGTTGATACCTACTAGGGTGCAAAATACTTAGATCAGGATACTTGAATGAAGCCTCTAGAAAAGATCACTTCCCCTTGCCTTTCATTGATCAGATGCTTGAGCGGTTGGCGGGTAAGAGCCATTATTGTTTCCTAGATGGTTATTCAGGATAATTTCAAATCCCTTTAGCTCCCAAAGATCAGGAAATGACCACTTTTACTTGTCCATTTGGTACCTATGCCTATAGGAGAATGTCGTTCTGATTGTACAATACACCTAGCACTTTCCAACATTGCATGATGTCACTATTTTGTGATTTCCTTGAAAATTGCATAGAGGTCTTTATGGATGATTTCACAGTGTATGACAATTCGTTTGATGCTTGTTTAGCTAGTTTAGATAATGTTCTTGCTATATGCATTTAGAAAAACTTGTTTTTGAATTATGAGAAGTGTTATTTCATGGTTGATTATAGAATAGTACTTGGACACTTGATATATAGCAAGGGCATTGAGGTTGATAGAGTTAAGATTCAGGTGATTTCCTCTTTGCCCTACCCTACTAGTGTTAAAATACTTCATTCTTTCTTAGGGCATGTGGGTTTTTACCGGTGTTTCATAGAAGATTTTAGTAAAATAGCTCTACCATTATCCAAACTTTTGCAAAAGGATGTTGATTTTATCTTTGATAATCCTTGTAAACAGGCATTTGATGAATTGAAAGCACACTTGATTTCTCCTCCTATTCTGAGTGTACCAGATTGGACCTTACCTTTTGAACTAGCATGCAACGCCTCTAATTCTGCTGTGGGGGTCATGCTAGGACAAAAGCATAGTAAGTTGTCCTATGTGATTGCCTATGCATCCAAAACCTTGGATAGTGCACAAAGGAATTATACAGCTATTGAGAAAGAACTGTTTGCTGTGATATTTGCATTAGATAAGTTCAGACAATACTTAATCAATTCCAAAGTAGTTGTGTATACAGATCATGCAGCTGTGAAGTTTCTCTTCACCAAACCTTAATCAAAACTAATGCTCATTAGATGGATGTTGTTGCTACAAGAGTTCAAAATTAGCATTAAGGATAGGCCTGGAACTGTGAACCCTGTAGCGGATCACTTGAGTAGGCTACCGGATGAAACAAGGGGAGTACTTGATTCTCACTTTGTTTGTGATGACTTTCCTGATTCATCCCTTATGTCTATATCTGTCTATGTTCCTTGGATTGCTAATCTTGTTAACTATATTGTGACTAATCTAATTCCTGAGAATATGTCTTCCTTTCAAGCTCAGAAACTTAAACAAGAAGCTGAACACTACATTTGGTATGAGCCCTATTTGTGGAGACTATGTAATAATCAAGTGATCAGGAGGTGTATTCCAGAGACCGAGTCCAAGGACATACTTTCTGCTTGCCATTCAATGGTTTGTGGTGGACATGTTGGTGCTAACAAGACCTCTAGGAAAGTGTTAGATGCTGGGTTTTACTGGCCTACCATGTTTAAAGATGCATACTTGTATTGTAAGGCATGTGATAAATGCCAATAGTTTGAGGGGTTAGGTAAACGGCATGAGATGCCACAACAACCTATGTGATACGAGTTCAGATGATCAATTAAATAGTGCAAGTATACACTGTCGTAATCAAGTAATATAGAAGTGAGTAGAGTATCGTTCCCACGAGGATTGAGCACTAAGTACCAAAATAGGTAATTTTAATTCTATTTAGCCGATTGATCAGTTGGTGATTGAGAGTACAAAACAAAAGAAAAACAATTAAATATGAATGCAGATGATATGAAAGCAAATATGAGAAAAAGCCCTAGGGATTAGATTTCACTTAACAATTTCCGGATTGAATCACTTATCTATTCTAGCCCAATTTATTCCACATGATTAATAGTCGAGTTTCCCTAATTTAATTACTAGCCTCTTCCAAGGTCAAGCAATTCTATAATCAATTGCTAATCCAATATATTCCTATATGGATTTAAGCAATTAATTATGCATTAAGATTTATGAAACTCAGTAAGACTACACAACTCATATGAATATATTCCTATTTCATATGCAAATCATGGTTTTAATTATAGGGTCTACACATATGTATCTCCTTCCGGTCTCAACATGTATATTGAAATCATTTAAAAGATGGCCAGTCAATCAAAAGCATTAAGAATAATAATTAAAACTCAATCATGAAGGAGAAATTCAAACTAGATTTAATAAGTTAGGATTCAATCCGTCATTAGTAAGCTACATCATCACCCTAAGAAAATGAAAATTTAGAACATGATGAAATTAAAAACAAAACCAAAATAAATTGACATTATATAAAACTAGAATGAAATCCTCAGAAATACTGCATAAACTTGAATATTAAATTCTCAAACATAAATATTACAACCAAAAGATGAATGAAAAATGAAGAAATCTAGCCGTCCATTTAGGAGGTAAAACCTTCCATGTAGGCGGTATGCAAAATAAAATCCTAAGCCTTCCAAGATAGAGGCATGAAGAAATCTATCCGTCCATTTAGGAGGTAAAACCTTCCATGTAGGCGGTATGCAAAATGTAATAAAATCCTAAGCCTTCCAAGATGGAGGCATGCAAAAAGTAATACAATCCTAAGCCTTCCAAGATGGAGGCATGCAATACATGAAATTAAATCTCAAAAACAACACAAAGAACTCAGAAATGTTAGAGAAAGATCTCTCCCGGTCAGAGAAGGACCTCTCCCGGTCGGAGAAGGAAACCTCTGCTTCTCTTCCTCTCCTCCTCTTTGAGCTTGGCATTGATCTCTATTTATAGGGGAAAAAAAACGTGTGCTACAGTACTGCTACAGTGATCTGGCGGTTGCTACAGTGACGTTGACCTGCTACAGTGTCCCCTGGCGGCTTGCTACAGTGCCATTGACCTGCTACAGTGCTGGCGGCTTGCTACAGTGCCGTTGACCTGCTACAGTGCCCGATGGCTGCTACAGTACTTTTATTTTTTTATTTTTTATTTTTTTTTATTTTTTTTTTTGTAAATGCTGTTTATTCCAAAAACAATATTTATTTATCAATCACACCCAAATTTATTATATTAAACGCAAATATCGTCCATAAAATCATCATATAAGGGAAAATAAATATGTAAATATTTTACTTATCAAATTCCCCCACACTTAACTCTTGGACGTCCTCGAACAAGAAGTAAATAATAAGTGCTTCCAACAAAATCAGAAGTGTCAGGTCATAAGTAAGAACACAATTGAAAAGTAAAGAGATCATAGTATTCATGAATCAATGAAAATATAAAATGGTAACTTTAATTGAAAATGAATAAACTGAGTTCGTACTTGCAACTCATTCTCTCAATCTCTCAAGTGTTTAAGGGTAAGTGTTTCGCTCAAATTCAACCGAAAAAATTGCACTACCATAGGCTTGCTAAAAATCTCAATCTCCACTACCTATTTCACATGCATAATTCAAATCAAAAGGACTTATTAAGGGTTGTAATGGGGTTAAGGTAAAGGAATGTAAAGTATGATATGAAAGGCTAAAGAAATAGAGCAATTGAAAAATGAGCTACTTATTTATTTCATCACAACAACCCACAATTCAAACACTTAACATTTTTTTTTCTTTTTTTTTTCTTCTTCTTCTTCTTTTTTTTTTTTCATAATAATTTTTTTTCTTTCGTTTTTCTTTTGTTTTTTCTTTTTTCTTTTTTTTTTTTTGAATTGCAACTATAAAGTTGATGATAGATACACCCCCACACTTTGTCAAAAGCCCATTTCACAAAAATTTCAAATGCTCCACTAATCTTTCAAATAAGGTAAAAGCACTTGATATATCATTAAAGCATATGTTAATAGGTTGAAAACAAAGAAATAGTCAATTAGGCTCAAAGGGGCTTATCAACGGTATAATTGCAAGGTTGGCTATTTGGCTCTGGCTAAAGAAAATGAATGCCTTTATCATTTTTGAATGAGCATGTGAGATGTAATTTCAACAAGATTTAAAGCAAGTTCTAGAGTGACAACTTAATAGGTGAATATCACACATAAGAGAAATAATCATTATAGGCTCAGAAGCTCACGGCTAGGAATTTTTAAACTCAGTTCATTCAATCTCAAAATTCATCACCAATTGCAACAATCAGTTGTTCATTCATGCTATAAAATCTCTAAATTCAATTGATCCATACTTAAAACTTATATACTTCTTAAGATCATTAAAAGCACTTGAAATTTTTTTTTTTTTTTTTTTTTGAAAAAGATAAAAAATCATGCAACTAATAAAATGCAACTAATGAAATGCGTCTCAGGAGTTAAGAATAACTCCTTACTCTGCCATCTTTTTCCACACCCCATGCATCTAATGGTTTTACTAACTAACAAAAGAAAAAAAAAATATTTTTTTTTCTCCTCCCCCAACCTAAATCAGACATTGTCCCCAATGTCTTCTAGAGCTTAGAAGAGGTGTTTTTTTAACATAAACACACAATAAAGTAAAACCAAGAGATTAAGGAAAGTTACAACCTAAGAGTGGTATCTGGGTTCTGCTTCTGACTGCTATCTGTAGATGGCCCACCTATTTGCTTGACGAGTAGATCTGGTTTAGATTCATAGGTTTGCATTTGATCGAGCAGCTGATCAGCAGTTGGTGCAGCAATTATGGAGTGGCGAGTCACTTGGGGTATGAATCCTGTTTCCACAGCATGATCAAGAAAAGACAACAGGTTATCATAAAAACCGTTAACATTTAACAATCCTAATGGTTTTTTGTGACAGTTTAGCTTAGCCCAATATACAACACTAGAAATGCCATCCAATGTCTCCAAACCACCGGGTAGAGCAATAAAAGCTTGAGCATGGTAGAACATTACTCCCATCTGTTCTGGCAAGCTTGAAACCTGTAACTCTTGTCCTAAGGAAAAAGCATGATCTTGCAACCCTTTCACTTTTACACTTAAACCCTTACTTCCATTCATGGATGCAGAAACGGCCACACTTCCCTTTAGGCCCTGGATGCCTCCCCCGTACACAAAGTTGATTTTTCTGGCAGCTAATGCAACTCCAAGTTCATTTGCTGCTGTTATAAACTCTCCTTTCTTGCCCAAATCAGTTTCACCAAAAATGCAAATAGATGTAAATCTACATTTTTGTGAAATAACCTCTTTCTCTTTGTTTCTCTCAGACCATGTACGCTTACAAGAGAAAGTATTCATTTTTACAAATGGAAGTGTGCATATTTACAAATGAAAGAATACATATATATAATACTAAAACAGCGACAACAAAATCACACAAATCACACATTTTTCAAAGAAGTTTGAAAAAATTTCTGACACAAATGACCGGTGGGCCACTGCGTGAAGAAATTAAACAAAAAGAGAACAGAAAGTCAAAAGATACAGTAGAGTAGGGAAAAAAAACTGCCGAAAAGATAAGAAATATTAGACAAAATCTACGAAAAGGACAAAACAAATTAAACACACGCATGATTATGTACAGTAGTTGTGATTTTGGCTCACATCTTCCTCTGGTTTTACGTCCAGAAACGGCTTAAACGCTTTCTATGAATCGAGGATTTGCTTCCCATCCAGTTTTCTTATAAACTGGCAAATAGGGTCTTTTAACGTCAGATTCCCAAGACAATAACGCTCTTTTTCTCTGTTGAATATGGCTGCTAAATCGAGAAGAATACGATGAACATCACCACTTGGATGCGTCTCAAGAGTTTGAATAATATCATCCAGTGACTCCTTACTCAGTCCATCCTTTATAAATTTGATTTTATCTTCTCGATTTACAGAAACCATACCTTTACTCCTACAGCGCTGGTCACAATTCCACCTTGCACATTTATGGCAGACCTTCATTCTTTTAGCTCTTCTCTTTTTGGAGTAAGAACTTCTTCCCATTCCTGGCAAAGGTTTAACAAATGAATTATGAATCTCACCTGCTAAACGTACCTTAGCTTCAATGATCCAACGTATATCCACAGGAAGGCCCAAACGATTGAATACTTTCATCCTTTCAAGTCGACAGCTATAGATCTTCCTGAGCACATCTTTGGGAAGAGTGGGGAACCTGTTCTTAAGCTTTGCAAGAGATTCCTCCATAGCAACTTAAAATGTAAATGATGAAAACTAAAATGCTCAATGCAGTGTAGTGTGTTTCGGTGAGTAGGAAAGAAAAATGAGAGTAGGAAAGAAATGAGTGAGTAGGAAAGAAAATTGAGAGAGTGAGAAAGAAGTTTTGAGAGAGTAGGAAAGAAGTTTTGGGTTGTCTCCCAAATAGCCGCCCTTCTTTAACGTCTTTAGCTAGACAAAAATTTTAAAAAAAATTCTTTTTTTTTATTTTTATTTTTTTTTCTTTTTCTTTTTAAAAAAAACTATCAAAGTAGAATACATCATCAAGAGCTACCAGAAGTCCTGCAAAATCACAACAAAACATCAAACCAAACCTTGGGTTGCCTCCCAAGCAGCGCTAAATTTATAGTCTTCAGCCAGACTTCCCAAACATAAACTACTAATCAAAAGTATCAAACACCAGGATCACCTTGTCTTTATTTCTTTTCAAACAACAATATTTCAGAAACCAACAATGATCATTCAAAGTAATTAATTGTACTTCTTCAATCATAGACAATTTTAGAGTACAATTATTTACTGAATTCAACGAAAGCACTTCATGCATGTATTTGCAAACAGATTTAGGAATTTCCAAAATTTTAGAGCATCCCATAAAATCCACTTGACTCTCATCAGTAAGAGTCAATACTTCAACAGGAGAGACATGAACAACATATTTTGGAATATCCACATTAGTTTCAATATCAAAATCACAAAGATTAGGCTCCACAGGCAGAACCTCAATTAGACATCCATTATTCTCTCCAAAAGTGATTTCAAGTTCCTTATCACATGCCACAAGAGCTAAGGTTTCATTCAATTCCACATCCTCAACTTCCTCACAATAATCATCATCAACACAAGAAGTGGTCATCATACTCAAAGAATTATCTTGCCTCATAGTTTCAAGTGAAGAAATAATTTGACTCGCATATATTCCAATATTTTGGACACTTGACTCAACTCTAGTGTCACTTTCCTTTTGCTCTCTACAAAATCTCTCTGTTGATTCCACAAACTCCTCAATTAATCTTTCTAAATCAGATTTTTCCTTATACTCAAGAGTTTGTTCTTCAATATATGGATAAGAGTAGAAAGGAGGATTAGGAGAATACCTGACATATGGATCTAAAGACTCTTGTTGCTCCAAAATTCCACCAGGATAAAAGGAATGATCAAAACAAGTTTGGTTCATATTGAAATCATCTCTCACATAATGACCGGTATTGCTATATGGACAATGCTCATAAGAATGACACTCTCCACAACCAGCATTTATATTTTCAATCTAACCAGCATTTATATTTTCATGTCTCATTCCATTCACATGCATTCCAGAAAAAGAACCAATATATGACAAGTTATCACCAAATGAATGCTGTGAATAATTCATTTTTTTTTTCAAATTTTACATGCAGACTAAATTAGTATTAAAATTACTTGGTATTGATATTAATGACAACAATCCCCGGCAACGGCGCCAAAAACTTGATACGAGTTCAGATGATCAATTAAATAGTGCAAGTATACACTGTCGTAATCAAGTAATATAGAAGTGAGTAGAGTATCGTTCCCACGAGGATTGAGCACTAAGTACCAAAATAGGTAATTTTAATTCTATTTAGCCGATTGATCAGTTGGTGATTGAGAGTACAAAACAAAAGAAAAACAATTAAATATGAATGCAGATGATATGAAAGCAAATATGAGAAAAAGCCCTAGGGATTAGATTTCACTTAACAATTTCCGGATTGAATCACTTATCTATTCTAGCCCAATTTATTCCACATGATTAATAGTCGAGTTTCCCTAATTTAATTACTAGCCTCTTCCAAGGTCAAGCAATTCTATAATCAATTGCTAATCCAATATATTCCTATATGGATTTAAGCAATTAATTATGCATTAAGATTTATGAAACTCAGTAAGACTACACAACTCATATGAATATATTCCTATTTCATATGCAAATCATGGTTTTAATTATAGGGTCTACACACATGTATCTCCTTCCGGTCTCAACATGTATATTGAAATCATTTAAAAGATGGCCAGTCAATCAAAAGCATTAAGAATAATAATTAAAACTCAATCATGAAGGAGAAATTCAAACTAGATTTAATAAGTTAGGATTCAATCCGTCATTAGTAAGCTACATCATCACCCTAAGAAAATGAAAATTTAGAACATGATGAAATTAAAAACAAAACCAAAATAAATTGACATTATATAAAACTAGAATGAAATCCTCAGAAATACTGCATAAACTTGAATATTAAATTCTCAAACATAAATATTACAACCAAAAGATGAATGAAAAATGAAGAAATCTAGCCGTCCATTTAGGAGGTAAAACCTTCCATGTAGGAGGTATGCAAAATAAAATCCTAAGCCTTCCAAGATAGAGGCATGAAGAAATCTATCCGTCCATTTAGGAGGTAAAACCTTCCATGTAGGCGGTATGCAAAATGTAATAAAATCCTAAGCCTTCCAAGATGGAGGCATGCAAAAAGTAATACAATCCTAAGCCTTCCAAGATGGAGGCATGCAATACATGAAATTAAATCTCAAAAACAACACAAAGAACTCAGAAATGTTAGAGAAAGATCTCTCCTGGTCAGAGAAGGACCTCTCCCGGTCGGAGAAGGAAACCTCTGCTTCTCTTCCTCTCCTCCTCTTTGAGCTTGGCATTGATCTCTATTTATAGGGGAAAAAAACGTGTGCTACAGTACTGCTACAGTGATCTGGCGGTTGCTACAGTGCCGTTGACCTGCTACAGTGTCCCCTGGCGGCTTGCTACAGTGCCATTGACCTGCTACAGTGCTGGCGGCTTGCTACAGTGCCGTTGACCTGCTACAGTGCCCGATGGCTGCTACAGTACTTTTATTTTTTTATTTTTTATTTTTTTTTAATTTTTTTTTTGTAAATGCTGTTTATTCCAAAAACAATATTTATTTATCAATCACACCCAAATTTATTATATTAAACGCAAATATCGTCCATAAAATCATCATATAAGGGAAAATAAATATGTAAATATTTTACTTATCACTATGCTCTTTTGTAAGGTATTTGATGTTTGGGGTATAGACTTCATGGGTCCTTTTCCACTATCATCCGGTTTTACCTATATCTTGCTAGCCGTAGATTACCTTTCTAGGTAGATAGAAGCCATATCTACTAGGAAAGATGATGCTCAAATGGTCTCCAAGTTTCTTAAGTCTAACATCTTTTGTAGATTTAGAGTACCGAGGGCTATAGTGAGTGATAGAGGTTCCCACTTTTGCAATAGGATTATCAATAACCTACTTTCTAAGCTAAGGGTAACCCACAAAATATCCACTCCTTACCATCCACAAACGAATGGGCAGGCAGAAGTCTCTAACCGAGAAATCAAATACATTTTGGAAAAGATAGTCAAGCTTTCAAGGAAGGATTGGAGCTAAAGGTTGGAGGAAGCACTATGGGCCTATAGAACCACTTTCAAGACATCAATAGGGATGTCTCATTACCGGCTTATCTATGGGAAAGCATGTCATATTCCAGTAGAATTGGAGCTTAAAACCTATTGGGCGGTTGTTAACTCTTAGAAATTGATAACATTCCAATACATTTTCTTCTCTTTTTCCCTACTTTTGGGTTTAGAATGTACATTGAAAGAAGTGTATAAAAGAAAATGTGCATATCAAAGTATCAAGCAAAAATAAAAGGAATTCTTGTTATATTTGTGGTTCAATTGAGAATTTATAATTCCTCTCTCTTTTGTAGGAGGATGAAGGCAAGTTTTGAAGCTTTATAAGAACCAAGAAATAAGGAAAGAACAAAGGAAGTGAAGCAATGTAAAGATAGAAGAACCTCTACAACTTGCCTCAGTAAGTTGACAAACTTGCAGTGGTAAGTCATCCCTCTTTGCTTTTTGTGTAACTGGCCTCAGCAAGTTAGCAAACTTGTCGTGTTAAGTAATCTTTGTATGCTCTCTGTGTAACTAGCCACAGCAAGTTGACAGACTTGCTGTAGCAAGTCAAGAATCTGAAGGAAATTGCTCTTTGTGTAACTGGCTATGGCAAGTTGACAGACTTGCCGTAGCAAGTCCTGAAAAAGTGCAACTGCGCGTTTTGATATCGGAAGCGAGAAAACACTATTTAACCTAGGGAAGAGCACCAAAAATAGGAATTCTACAATCTAGGAAGTTGGAGCACGCAAGGGGAGAGCTGGGGAGAGAGATTTGGAGGATTTTGGAGGCTTGAGTGCTCTTCTCAAAGGAGATTTTGGGATTTCCACCTTGGTTCTTCTTCTTTTCTCTTCTTTTTCCAGTTAGCTTCTTATGTATTCAGCAACTATGTATAGCATTTCTTTATATTTGAACATGAGTAGCTAGAACTTTAGATTAGGATTACTTTTACCCATTGTATGGATTGAAACTATTGGATTATCTTGCTTTTGTTGGTTAATGAGTATATATGTTGATTTTTCTTTGAGCTTAATGCTATCTTGTACTTGATCACCACATGATTAGAGTTGTTCAATTGGAAGATGCTTGAGAGGGCTATTTTGATTGTAGAACTTAAGAAAAATCATGCTAGACTTGAAGTTTAGGGATTAAATGGATGGTTTGTCATTAGAATAGAGATATATCTAACAACCTAGAATAGTCAAGTGAAGGTTGACTTTGGAAAGATGATTTTCATTAATTGTAAACAAGAAATTGAATATTTTTAATAAAGATTAAAGATCAATCTTGACTTGAGAGAGCTTGGTTGATGATTTTAGGATTTTCGACTAGCATATAGACTCATTTAACTAGCACAAGTGAATATTTGCATAGTTTCATAAAATACATTGGAGAAGAAGTAATCCTAAGTTCATATCTCTTGAAGTTAAACCCAATTTCTCAATTTTCCACTATTTTGCTTTGTTATCTTTATCAAAAGGCTTTATTTAACTTGATCAAATCTAAATGATTCCATTCAACCTAATTAAGAACATGGTTAAATTAGTTAACTCGCTTTCATCATAGTCCTTATGGTTCGACACTCATTTCTCACTATTTTATTACTTGCAACCCTTACGCTTGCAGAAGCTAAACGGTGAACAAGTTTTTGGCGTCGTTGCCGGGGACTATTGACTAAAGTCTTTTGAGTTAATTAGTGTAATTGTGTGCTTGATTACACTTGAATCCCTTTTCTCTTCTTGTTTCATTTTCTTAATTCGCTTTGTTTTTAAGTATAGTTATAGCTATAGTTCTTTTTCTTATTTTTCTTAGTGCAGTTCTATTAGTTGATAAGTTTGATACTCGTTGTGGGAATTTTTTGTAATTGTAGGTACTCTTGCTCCATATGCAAACTAATTTGGAGGTCGTTCTTAATGATGTTATTGAAGAATATTTCTCTGAAGATTTTGAATTTGTACCGGAGACTCCGCCTTAAGTGTAATCTATCCAAAGACCTGAACCTTTACCAGCATTAGAGCAACCTAAACCACCACCTCATCGTTATCCATAGTACAATATGGTCAATCCTAATAATGATGACTTGGAGCGCACCTTGGATGAGTACATGGAGCAAGAAAACTCCACCTATCAATTTAGCATCCAATTTCCTGCTATTTAAGCTTGGAATTTTGAGTTGAAGCCAATCATGCTTCAAATGCTCCAAATAATTGGCTTGTTTTTTGGAACTCAGAACGAAAACCCTACTAACCATTTCACACTCTTTGTACAAGTGTGTGAGAACTTCAAGTTTCAAGGAGTAACTTTGGATGCGCTTAGAGTGCAACTCTTCCCCCTGTCACTTGACAAGAAGGTAAGAGCTTGGCTTACCACTCTACCTCCTAACTCCATCACTATTTGGGATGAAATGGCATCCAAATTTAAGGCAAGGTTCATTCCAAGGGGTAGATGGCCAGTTCAAAGAGCTAAGCTCTTGAGTTTCCAACAAAAACCGGGTGAACTTTTTCATAAAACATGGGAGAGATTCAAGGATCTGTGGCATAGTTGTCCTAACCATGAACAAAAGACCTATATCTTGCTCGAAGCCTTTGCGGCCGGACTGGATGTGCCTACTTCAAATGCCGGACTAGATGTGCCTACTTCAAATATGCTCAACAGTGCCTTTAATGGTGGAATTGGTAAGATGAGAGTTTGGGATATATCACAGTTGTATGAGGACATCGCTTCTAGTTCCTTGCAACAATCAGAAAAAACATGTTCTAGCTATAGAACCTATAAGGAACCAAGTCCTTCAAGTGGTTCAAACGTGTCTAAGGAAATTGTTGCTCAACTTGAAGCAATGGCGAAGAGATTTGATCAACTTGAATTGAAGATAGAGAGGAATTCATCCAAGAATGTGAATGCTATCCAAGCTCTAAGTCTTTCTTGTGAAATATGTGGAGAAGCCCGCTCCTATGAAGAATGTTATCATACTATGGAGTCTGTGAGCTATTTGCACAATAATCAAAGGTATCCACATGGCAACCCTTACTCTAATACCTACAACAAGAGTATGAGGGATCATTTAAACTTCTCTTAGAGGAATAGACCTAATAAGAATCCAATTAATCACTATGCTTCTACTAGTAAGCTAATACGTTCACCGGGCTTTGAGCAACCACAAAAGCTATAAGAGGGTGATTCTGAGACAAATAAACTCTTGAGGCAAATTCTCAAAGGTCAAGAAGGATTAGTTGGCACTATTTCTCTTCATGACACGGTAATCAAGAATCTTGAGATACAAGTGGGACAAATTGCTTCACACTTGAGTGCTCAACCAAGAAATGGTCTTCCAAGTGATACTATTCCTAATCCAAGGCGAGAAGGTAAAGAAGAGTGCAAGGCTCTTACGTTACGAAGTGGCAAAATTTTACTCAATGTTCCAAGTATGGGTAAGGCTACTACTACAAAGCCAAAGGACCACGTTGTGGAAGATCTTAACCTTGATAAAGAGGTTGATGAAGAAATTGTGGTAGAAAAAGAGGACAACAAGAAGAGAAAGCAAACTAAAGTGAATTTAGATGAGGTGGTGCAAAGTAAGCCCGTTGCTATTGAAAATATTGAAGAGAAGAAGAGAAAGACCAACACTTCTCCTCCACGATATGTCCCTCTACCCCCTTTTCTACAGAGGCTCAAGAAACATCAAGAAGATGTGCAATTCAAAAAGTTTATTGAGATGTTCAAGCAGTTGCATATCAGCATTCCCTTTGTGGAAGCTTTAAAGCAAATGCCTAAATATGCCAAATTCATGAAGGATGTCCTCACAAAGAAATGAAGGTTCAATGAGTTTGAAACAATGGCCATCACCACATGCTTCACTAATGTTATCAAGCAACTTCCACCTAAGTTGAAGGATCCCAGGAGTTTCTCTATACCTTGTCATGTGGGACGTAAATTCTTAGGGCATGGTTTATGTGATCTTGATTCTAGTGTCAACCATATGCCTTTATTTGTGTTCAACAAGTTAGGATTAGGTGATGCTAGACCTACCACAGTTACTTTGCAATTGGCCGATAAAAGCTTGTCTTATCCTAAAGGGATTATTGAAGATGTGTTAGTCAAGGTTGATAAGTTCATATTTCCTACAGATTTTATTGTTCTTAACTTTGATCAGGACAGAGAAATGCCCTTGTTGTTAGGAAGACTATTTTTAGCAACTACTAGAACCCTCATCGATGTTGAAAAAGGTGAAGTTACTATGTAAGTTACAGATGAGCATGTTACTTTTAATATGAACAAGCAAATGAAATCTCCCAATGAGTCTAAACAATGCTTCTTAGTTGACATTTTTGAGCAAGTGGAGCAAGAGGAATTCCATAGATCAATTTATAATGAGCTTGTTGAAACCATATCATTAGAAGTTCAAATAGATAGTCAAGAGTGGAAGAAGGCATGGGTGTCTTGAGGGCAACACCGACTAATCCTAAGAGTTGGGTACCATTGAAATCATTAAATTTCACTTCCCTTGATAGACCATCTTTGAAGTCATCTATTAAAGAGGCATAGTTTCCTAATTTGAAGAAGCAACCTTCTAACATTCAACATGACTATTTGGGAGCCAACAATCCACCATTGGGTATATCTTCACAATTAGTCATTCAATAAGAAGAACAACTTTTAGAAACTCTAATAGCATGTAACAGAGCTATTGAATGGGCTACTGAGGTTGTGAAGATACAAGCATATACCTCTAGTGTAGTTGGGTTGAAAAATGAAAATGGTAAGGGAGTTAAAACTAGTGGCCTTAGATCAAAGCACACTTGTAGTGGAGCGGTGAACCATCAAGTTTTCACCTTACCTGTAGATGATATAACTTGAGGAGATGAAGAGTCGAGCTAAAGACTATAAAATAAGCGCTTCTTAGGAGGCAACCCAAGTTCTAAACTCACTTTTGTCATTTTTCTGTTTTTGGTGTGTTGTTAGTATATTTATGTTTAATCTTTGTGTTTTGTAGGAAGGAAAGGTACCTCAATCTTGGAACTTGCCTTTTGAAGCTCATAGGAATGTCAATGAGAGAGGAGGAATTTATAAGTTACAAGGGAATGTATTTCAGGGAAGTTCATTTGACTCTAAGCTCATATATATGATTTTGAAGTACATTTATGATATTGGTTAACTTGGAGTAATACTGATGTTACTGTGGTCATTTGGTTGATTCTTTATCATGAAATTCACTTCTGACCATTATTTGATGTACTTTGAGTATTGAAAGTGATAAGTTGTGCCATTCTCCATGCATGTGCTCATATTTGTGCTTTGTTGTCTTGGATGGTCTAAAGTCTTGTTAAGAGTTCATTTTGCTCCTAAAAGTTGGTCCAGAGCATGATTGATGGTTTTAAAGTGATATGGGAATGTTTGGTGTGTGCAGAGTTATGCTGTCACATGACAACAAAACTTGCCATGGCTAGTGTGATAACTTGCTATGGCAAGTTAGCTATTTTAGAGGTAAATTTGCTCTTTGTGTAACTGGTCGCGGCAAATTTTCTACACTTGCCGTAGCCAGTGTTCTAGCGTTTGTCTCTGTCAAACTGGCCGCGGCAAGTTTTGAAACTTGCCGTAGCCATTGTTCCAGCATTCTACTAGGACCTTCTCTGTCAGACTGGCCACAACAAGTGTAAAAACTTGTCACGGCTAGTAGTATCTTCAAAAAAATAAAATAAAATAAAATAATTTTTTTGAATATATTATTATTCATTAAAAAAATTAAAAATTTAAAAGAAAAAAAAATATGCCACTAGAGGAAGGACCTATTCATTAAAAAAAATAATAATAAAATAAAAAAAATAAAAAAATAACCATCCCTCTTTATCCCTATTCTTTCTCTTTATTCCCAAATTATCTTTATAAACCTATCCCATACGTGGAACCAGTCTATTTTTAGAATCCCCGACCTCCTTCCTCTTTTGTAAATTCCCAAAGCCTTCATTACCCACGACTTCACTCTCTACTCCTTCAGCTTAACCTCAAACCCTCACTTCACTCTCTACTCCTTCAGCTTAACCTCAAACCCAAACCCTAGCTCAGATTCGCCTTCAGCTTCCTAACTCAGATTCACCCTCAGCTCTCTCATCTTTCACTCAACTCCACCTCCGTCGCCATTCGCCCTCAGCTCACCCCTCAGCTCACCCATCAACTCTCAGATCCTAACCTCCGACCGTTACCCCTCCGGCCCTTACCTCCGACCCTAACCTCCGACCTTTAGATCCACTCTCACCGTCTCTGTCTCCCCCGTCGCAGCCAACCTCTCCTCTCACCGTCGGCCAAATCGCGTCTTACTCCACCTCCGCTCTACCTCCGTCACCATTCGCCCTCAGCTCCTCCATCGATCCACACCTCTCCGAAGCTCCGTCGCAGATCTCCCAGAAGCTCTGTCGCAGCATCTCTCTCACTCACCCTCCATCACCATCGACAGCCGATTACCCCCTCCGGCAAAACCCACCGTCAACTGATCCTACACCCACCCACACCACCGTTCACCATCCTCCTCTCTTCATCGATCCCTCTCTCACCACTCACCCATTTCCCTCTCTGTCAAACAACCACTCCGATTCATATCCTCATCGTCTCTCACCATCCCTCTCCGTTGCAATTTGCCTGCTTCAAACCGCCTACTCCACCGTTTTCTCACTATCCCGTACTCTTCTAGTACTTGCCCTAACTTCACTTGGCCGACTGTCTCTTTCTCATTTTCATTTCGTCTCCTTTTGGAGGTAAATCACTGGCTATTCTACATTTCTGTAGTTTTGGTTGGATTATGGTACAGATTCTGTTTAGGTGGCTTTAGAAGGTTCTATGAATGAGATTTATTAGGAAAACAGGCTATCTTTAGGCTTGAAATTCGAATGTGATTTGAGGATTAGTTGTTAAAAAAATAAGTTCTGAAATTACTGATTGATTTTGGCATATGTTCCATATTATCACATGGTACTGCGTTTTGAGATTCATAATCCATGGCTGCTGATTTGGTTTTGCATGTAATGGTTTGATTATGGAATGGTTTAAATTTCAAAAGTATGCTAAACTTCAGCCTAAGCTCATGGGGTGTGAGTTGAGGATTAGCATTTAGAACTACAATGCCAAATGTTCTTTGGGACTCGCAGATAGCACTAGCCTTGGTTGCTTATCACAACCCCTATTTCATTATGGCTGCATCTTTGATCTTGTTCTTAGGTTAGTTGTTGGTTTCCCCAATGCCAATTGTTCATCTACAACGTGCTTTGAAATCTTTTGGGTTTTGGTTCTACATGGAAAAAGAACTATTTATTTTGCATTGTGAGAGGTGATTGGCAGATTCTTTCTTGTGTGAAAATGACCAATCCTAACCCAATTCCAAGTGATTTCAGAATCCTCTGTAGAGTTGCATATTGCCACATGACTTCACACAGGGGTGACCTAGAGTAACATGTTTTCTCACTGTGATAGCATGATTTTACACGTAACTGAGAAATATTTGACAAGTTCTGAATTCTTTGGCAATTGTATTCTTATTTCACAAGTGAATTAGGATTTCTAATACACTCACAAAGTTCTAAGAGCTTTTTGCATTTCTACTGGAAATGCACTCTTTTCTTCTCTATATGAAATTTTCAAGTTGGCTGGTGATTTTAGTCCTCACATATTGATGTGTGAGTGAGAGTGCACTCTTTATTCATAAAATTCTTGTTGTGTACCCAGTTCCCCGAGAAGTTAGAACTTGTTATTGAATTGTGCAAGTTAAAGATTCTCAGTTCAATGCTGCTGTTTGTAAAACTGAACCTGCACTTGATCATGTTGCTTGTGTTGCATGTTTAGGATTGCTTTCAATGCTGAAACTCTCTTTACTGATCATGTCTAAACATCAAATCTTTGTTCTGAGATGGCTTCAGGTCATAAAAGAGGTAGTGAGGTTAGATGTAGACTTAGAATACTGATTGAAAAGCTATGGCATTAGATAGACCCTAAGTTTGGGGGTTTTTCTTTTTTCTTTTCTTTTAGGGGGTTAGGATAGGATAAATTAGTTTCTTTTGCTCCTATTTTCTGTGTTGTTGAGTGTTGTTTTTATTTGGTTTGGTTGCCCCTCTCTTGTGTGCAGATCATGAAAAAGGCTGGAAAGAAGCACCAGCCTAGATCCCGTGTGCCCCCTTCTGACCCCTCAAAAGATGTGAAAAACAAACCATGATGAATCATCAAAGTTTCAGGCCAGGTTACTTCTTCTCCTTTCACTATCTTTCACTTTCAATATTCCTGGATTGGTGGTTATACATGCTTAACTGATTGTTTGAGATAAGTGTGGGCGAGGGCATTCCAGTAGAAAAGTAGAAGTAGAAGTAATTAGCATAAGAACCCCCTTTGTATGCTTTGCATTTTTTTGCCACTATCACACTTAATCACCATTGTGCCTTTTCATCTCAATTTCCTCTGTTATTGTGACTTGTTTCTTCTTTTATCTCTTTATGTGATGATTGACGTGTTATGCTTTAATTGCAATTGGATTTCACAACTTTCCACTTCACTCAGGAACAAGTTAGACTAATAGAGTTGTTTTACTCATTGGGGACAATGTGTTGATTAAGTGTGGAGGAGGGCAATACATTTTAAATCCCATTAATTGGTTGCTTTTAAATGAGAAATGTCTTAAACTAGAAAATTTTTCAAAATTTTTTTAAGAATGACTTGCTTTAATGCATTTCCTAAGTGGTAAAGGGTCTCATTTGCCACTTTGAAAATGTGATTTGTGAGAAATTCTTTGAGCTTTCATGTAATCTAGTGTTTTGGCAACCATTCAAAACCATGTTTTGCTTTTTAAGTGAATGGGAAGAAAAATGAACCCACAATTAGACTTTTGTTTACTTGTTTTGAGAAAATAAAGTTTTCATATCATTAGTGCTTTTAAGAGTTGGGCATTCTTATAATTGATTGCAATGTTTTGATTAATTATATTTGTAAGGTTAGCATTACGAATAGTGAAGTAGATGTTTTGTTGTTAGCTTCCTATGCAATTGATTATGTTAGAATGAGCTTTAGAGAGAAACTTTATTGGAAGGTTATTTGAGCCTTGAATTCTTTCCATGTGTGTATGTTCACTTAGTCTTTCACCTTCTAGAACTTGTTTGAACTCTTCTTCGAAACGGCATTTGCATTAGTGTGATGGAAATAAAAAGAGGCATTCATTCTAAACCCTTTCAACCTAAACACAAACCCTTATCATCACCATTTGCTTACCCCTTTGAGCCATTCATATGTTGTATGCATGTCATGTCATTTAATCATAGTTTCATAGTACTCTAGAATTAAAATGATTTGCCAATAGAAAGTGAACAATGTGTATATTGAAATGTTAGGTATATAAAAAAGTATACAGTTTAAAGAAAAGGATAAAAAAAAAGAAGAAAGAAAAAATGAAAAAAAAAAAAGAGGAGTGAGTATAGTTTGAAAAAAGAAGAAAGAAAATGAAAAGAAAAAAAAACAAGAGAAAGGTATTAAAAAAAGAAAGAAAAAAGAATAGAAAGAAAAGAAATATATATATATGTATAGAAAAAAAAATTGTTTTGTAGAAAAAAAAAAGAGAAAAGCAAAAGAAATACAAAGAAAGCAAGAGTTTTTATGTTATTTAGGTGCTATGAGCTTTTTCATTAACTTTGACTTGCATATCAACATTTTTTTTATTAATTCAATCCATCTAGCCGCCATCCAATATTAGAACCCATTTTAAGTCCTCTTGATTCATTGCATTTATTGCTACTAGTAGTGGAGAAATTAAAGTTGTTACAAGCCTATGATAAGGTGTTGATTAAGTGAGCTAGAGTGAAATTATCCTAATAAGGTGAGATGAGTGAAACACTAATTCCTTGAGAGTTCTCTTATGTTTCATTCTAATATTTTGAATTGTATGGTTAGCTAATTTCTTTGCATTATTTGACTATGATTAGTGTTGGCTTGAAGGATTTGATTGCTCATCTTTCAATTACATTGATGATTAGAATTTAAAAAACTATACTTAATTGCCTTTGTTCAGGAGTACAAAGGTCTAAGTGTGGGGGAATTGATTGGATCATATTTGTATATGATTTTTCATAATCAAGTTGAGAGATTTTAATACATTTTCTGGTCCTTTTTACATGATTTAACACTTATTTGAGTTAGGGATCTTTGCAGTGAATTTAGCTCAATTAAGGGTAAAATGATCATGAATTGTTACTTTAATGTGCAATTGTTTTCTTATGGGCTTTTGATGCTACATTTTGTTTAAATATTGCATTGTAGGAAATTGGAAGAAATTGGAGTGCATACTGGAAAAGAAAATAGAAGACCCAAATTAATGCTGAAAGGCCCCAAATTCAGAAATGACAGAAAAGGGATCAGAAATTAATGACAGTTGGGTACCCGAATAATAAAAAGGCCAATTCAGTGCCCACAAAAGTGCTGCGTTTTGACACCAGGAGAGGAGGCAGAGAACCACACCTCCACCATCGTCGTACCTCCTCCCAATCACTCTTCCACTTTAACTCACCATTTTCTACTTTGCCCTCTTCTTTCATTTCATCCTCCTTCAATCACTTTCTCTCCTTTTTCCATTAATTCCAACACTCATCAAGTGCGTTTTAACAATGTTTAAGAGGTGACTATGAATACTATTATAGGACTAGTCTTTAGATAGATTGGACCTAATACGATTGTTTAGGATTTTTAATTTGACTTGATGTGAAAATAACTCCCAAAAATATTTTAGGAAGATAGGAAAGCCACCAAATTTTCCACCAGGTAATATAATCCCATTTGAATCCAAATCCCATCCAAATCATTTCTTTATCTTTTTCCCAAAATACCAAAAATATTAGATTTAGCTTTATTTTCATAAATTTTAATTTTTAGAAAACCAATTTCAAAAACCCCTTTTCTAACAATGTTTATCACTTAGTATAAAGTAAAATAAATGGCTCCTGAACGATCCCATACAGGATCTCACAAAGGGACCTACCAAACTAGGAAACCACATCATTCTACGCGTGGGCGTGGCCCACGCCCATAAGAGATAGTCGCCACACCCATAAGAGATAGTCGCAGCTTAAGCGTGTTGAAGCAAAACTATAGGTCTAGAGTGTCGGTGCATTTCCTATTGAAGCAAAAAAAATATTTTGGTCTATTTAACCCTTCAAATCATTCAATGCTTTTTATGGTAAAGAAGTGGAAGACGAGCCCCTTTTATCTTGCGTTATTTGATGTGCAATTAACCTTCTTTCTCCTTCTTCCTCCCTCTTCCACTAGTTATTTTCTTCAAACTGCAAAACATAATGAAGTTTCGGATCTTAAGTTCTACACTTCTCTATTCTTTTGTAATTAGATGCTTCGTATTGAATGCTTTCAATGGTAATGCTTTCAATGGACTCATACCAAAAGATGAAGGTTTCTTACTTAACTTTCTTCTTGCTTTTGTTTTTTGTTTTGAATTAAGTTTTGAAAAAAAAATTAAAATAGGATTAATCATTTTTAATTAAGTTTTCTATGTCTACATTAATTAAATTAATTAAGTATTTGTCTTAATAAGTTAAGAAAAAGAAAAAAAAAAACTCTAAAATTACCTAATCAATTTTAGTCAGAATTAGGAAATTGAGATAAAGTAATAAATGAAATTTAGTTTATTATAAATTTTAATTAAAAAACAAAAATCCTTAACGGAATAGTAATATTTTTTGTTTAAGAAATTATTCGAATTATTATTTTTTATACAATAATAAACTTATGTTTTATCAATTAGTTATGTATAAATAATATGTTTTATTAGAGTTTTTATTATTTATGTACTTTTAAACTCGTTCTCTTTCTTCCATTATTTTTATATTTTGAAATATACATTCTTTATCCAAAATCAAAAAATAATTTTAATATATATTTTCAAATTTTTATCATCTTGTTAAATTGATTACCTAATTGAAAAATTAATTAATTTTATAAATTTAAATTATAATCTCGTTTATATATTAAAATATTTTAAATACTTATATTGAAAAAATGTTTTGTAATTTGATTGATATAATTTTTAGATCCTTATATTGATATATTATAATTTAATTCACAATTTTTAAATTTGGTTAAAAAGTTAATCAAATTTTCAATCAATTTCTTCAGAACTTTATTAAAAATTAATAAATATTAATGTCAAACAAAAGTTTGATTTTAATATTTTTTTATTAAGAAGATATACTTTAAGATTCTTTAACATTATTAATGGCTTGGAATAAAATACATGCTATCAAAATAGAGGGGGAAGTTAAAGTAATTTACTCTATTCCTTAATTAAGATGAGAATAACAAATAATTTGGATATCATCATTTTTAATTTAATTTGACCCAGCTTTTTACGTGATCCATATGGAGCGTGATTATTAATATTTAATTCAACTCTGTACTTTGACATTGCTTTGTGAATAAGGTTCACTCGTGCCTATGATATTGAGGTTCTTACTTTATGGTGGTTTTTTTTTAAAAGCTGATTTTTGCTTGATGCAGTGAAAATTCTAAAAGTAATAACATCGAAGATTGAGAACTTGAATTGGAATGTGACCCCACGTTCTTGTATCGACGGAGGATTCAATGGGACTGATGATGATCGGAAGACGGGAACATGCAATTGCATTTTCTCAGGCGGAAAAGTTTGCCATGTTACAAATATGTAAGTAAAACATGACTTCTTTTAGTTTGTGTCTTTTTTTTTTTTTTTGCCAACCTTTTAGTTTGTGTCCAAATCAAGCTTTAATCTGGATTAAATTGTGTATTTTAGGTATGTAAATAGTTTTTGTGATATGTTTTCGTTTTACGACAGCCGCATGATAGGTCTCAATTGCATTTCCTGAAACTTGTGTTGTATTGAGAATGGTTTTATGGTTTTGCTGCCTTGTGTAGAGATTTGAATGATAATCTGTTAGAAGGAACTCTTCCTTCTAGTCTGGGAAAATTGAAGCGGTTACGCACATTGTAAGAATATTATTTTATGCACAAATGATTTTCCTTTTCCATAGTTACATTACCACGTTAGCCTTGTTATAAATAAGTTTTCAATGATATTGCTTTTGGATGTGTTTTCTATTTGTAAAAATTTGGAATTTGCAGGATATTTTATGGAAATAATTTATCAGGAACAATACCCGAAAGTTTTGGCAATCTGAAGAAACTTGAAACTTTGTGAGTGGTCTAATATGAAATAGTCATTCCATTCAGTTTTATTTTGTGTTGATCTCTTTTAAATTCTAAAATCTCTCTCCTAATATTTTTGTAGTTCATTAGATGGGACCAACATATCAGGAAAATTACCCAATTTTATTGGGAATTGGACCCAACTTAATTATCTGTGAGTCTAATATACTCTTTATCATGATTCTTTCTTTTTGAACAAGACTCGAACTTATAAACTTAATGGACCGAATTTATATAATAAACTTAATGAAGTTCGGTGCTTCTACTTTCAATACACTCCACTATTCCGTTAGAGTTATTTTTAATTTGTTGGACATTGTTGAAAACAAAGGAGGATATCTTCGACTTGAGGTATCGCTAACTTTAAGTATATTTTGTCTACTAGAGACTTATCCCCATTATATGACAACAAGTACATTCAATTTTATTTCTTATTTTCACACCATGAATCGCTCCCACTCAGATATTTTTATCTTCCAAATATTTTTCTGGGCAGGTATTTAACAGGAACATCTATGGAAGGCCCAATTCCTACAACCGTATCTCAATTAAAAAAATTGACTATATTGTGAGTACCTGTTCCTTTGTAATCTTTCTCACACTGTTCAAAGGCTATGCAATTTAATTTCAACAGAAGAACATGTTCCTGTTATTGACGATTCTTTTTTGTTCTTTCTAATTCAGGAGAATAACTGATTTGCATGGACCAGCGACAATGAGATTTCCTAATTTGGAGAATTTAACATCCTTGAAAAACTTGTAAGTTGAGAATTTAACAATAAGGTGAACATCTGTGTAATTTCCATGAAGTTTATTGTTTTCATACTTTGTTTTACTCTCAGGGTGTTGAGAAATTGCTCCATCCATGATTCCATTCCAAATTACATTGGCAAAATGGAATCCTTGGAGAAACTGTAAGTTGTGCTTCGTCCTCATATATTGCCAATTTAGAATTCTATGAAGAATATGCTCAGTTAAAATTTGATTGACAACCTAGCTAATTTTTAGTTTTGAGATAATTACTTATATTATTGGCTATATATTACTAGTACTATTATTTTCTCTTTATTTTTCTGTTATTTTTATGAAGTGTACGTGTATTAATTGCAGAGATTTGAGTTTCAACAAGTTGGTTGGTGAAATCCCAAACAAAATAAGTTACTTGGATTGCCTGCTGTACATGTAAGAGAGAATTCTACAATAGTGTATAACTTAACTTCTTGAAACTTAGTTACTCTTTTTTACTTGATCTTTATTAATCATGTATGCAGGTTTCTAACTGAAAACTCTCTGAGTGGAAAAATTCTTGATGGGATACTGGAAAATAGAGAAAATTATTTGTCAGTACAATGCTTTTTATTTAAATTTTCTTTCTAGCTCATTAATTACTATAGTTCAATGCCATTATTATTTGAAAGAAATTAATTACTGTAAACCATATTAATAAAAACTTCTTTAACCTTTTACTCTGTCATCATTTATAATTAATCCAGTTTGCATAATGCCATTTTTATTTGAACTTTGAAAGTTTTCATATATTAAAAAAAAATTAAACTATTACAATTTAAAAGTTTTGTCTGGACAATCTTCCATACACACAACTTTTGATTAAACTATCTTGATAATTCAAGAATCAATTCAAACAAGATATTTTTCAAAATAAAGTAATTCAATTCAAATACTTGCAAAAACTTATTCCCCATTTAATTTCTTTATCCACAAGCTTTTGAAGTCTAAAATACTTACATGTGTAATTTCACATTACTTTCTCTTCCAGTGATCTATCTTATAACAAATTTTCAGAAACTTCAGCATCTAGTTGCCAGTTCAATAATGTGTAATCTCCTCTCTCCCCAACAAATTTTTTCTTCATCTTTTTCTTTGAGAATTATGCAGCAACTCTAATTAAGACATTTTTTCGGTTACACAGAAACTTGGCTTCGAGCCTATCATCTTCAGCAAACACCTCAAAAGATTATACTTTTGGTTGTCCTGTTTCAATTATTGAACACCCTTTTGATTCATTTGTTGAAAGTTTAATTCATATTGCAAACGTACTTGCCTGAAAAGGGGCCTTGCTTGTGAAGAAAAACCCCAATGTGAGTGTTTAAACTTTGAACTCAATATTTTCTTGCATGTTTGAGAGTTTCCCATGACATTATTATATTTAATTGTATTTTATTGTCAATAAAAATAAATAAATCAGACGAAAAAACCCATCATGAATTTTAATTGAATAATGTAGATATTCATCAACATAATAATGTTCAATTGAGTAAGATGTCAATGTCATGTGACGTGCTGGGGCAAAAAAATGTTATGTGATGATATATATTCCTATAAGCGAAAATTATGATGTGAAGAATTTGATAATTCGAATTTTCCTATAGAATGATTTTTGATGAGGTTGTTGCTATGTATGCGGATCATTCATTGTTCATAAATTGTGGAGGACAAGGAATTGAATACGAGGGGAATAAATACGAAGAGGACACCAATCCTAGGGGTGTCTCATTCTTTTTCTCTAGAGATGATAAATGGGCTTATAGCAGCACTGGAGTAGCATTCCCCAGAAATTATGATGATAATTGTTGTAAATATTGTGTGTGAGTGTGTCAAAGGAAGAAGTCTCATATAACTCAAGATTGGGAATGCCCTAGTATATAATTAAATATGAGCCTGAGTTAGTAAAAAGGCTAATAAGTGTAGTCTTTGAACTGATCATTGGAGGTGACTGTTGGAATTTTTAATTTAACGGTTTTAATGACATTCAAAAAAATTTATTTCATTAAATTGTCATTAATACTAGTTTTGTAGCTGTCATTAAATTGGCTTTAATAGCTATTATTGCTGCTCAACGGTCACATGATTTCTGCCTATAAATAGCAATGTACGGAGTAAGTTCAGAGAACTGAGGTAAGAGCCCCGAGGTCTAGTGACACCGAGGTCCCCAAACTCCTCTCCTCTCTCCCTTCTTCTGAGTTATACTGATATCTTTCTACAGTTTTGTCACCCTACTTTCTGTAAGAAAGGTTCGTTTTATCCTAGGGAGTGTCGCTTCCTAATCTACTAAGGGGGTCACGGAATATCTCCTAAGGACAGTGTCCTTGGACATGACTCGAAATTTTTTTTTATTCTGTTTCACTAGGTGCCATTGCTAACAAAACTAGTATGGTGTGAGGTGCTAATGCCAACAATAATTACATAGCAACAAATAGATATTCTCTCAACATTACAGGTCCAACATTCTACAAAACAGCTCACTTTTCCTCTTTTTCTCTCAAGTACCATGGCCTTTATATGATTAATGGAAATGACAACGTCAAGCTACACTTTGCTGAGATTATGTATTCTAATTACCAAACTTTCAGCAGCCTAGGAAGACGCATATTTGATGTTTCAATTCAGTGGGTGGCTAAATGACAAGCTATATTTAAATGTAAAGTGAATCTCATTAATCTTTCTCTTATTAAAGAATTACTACTATATATAATGATTTAACACGCTTTCAACTGCTTCTGTCATATTAACAAAAGTTCTGAAAGGCTAGAACTTTTGTACGTATATCTTTGCAGGGTAGGAAATATTTGTGTGATTTCAATATTATGAAGGAGGCTGGTGGCGTTGGCAAGGGCATTGTTAAAAACTTTAACATTGATGTCAATGATAACACCTTAGAGATTCATTTATACTGGGTTGGGAAAGGAACTGTCTCTATTCCTGATTATGGTGTTTATAGACCTCTTATATCTGCTATTTCAGTCACACCAAGTAAGTCAAATCTCACTATATTTATTGGTTCATACTCTTTCTAGCTTAAGCTAAGTGATGATGATTCTGACTTTGGTAGAATCGTAAGCATTACCATACTTTGTCATGTAGACTTCAAAATTGCCTCACAAAGACTTTCTACTGGAGCTATTACTGGAATTGTGGTTGGATCATGTGTATTCCTCATCATATTAATGGTATTTGCCCTTCAAAATATGGATTTCCTAGGTGGCAAATCTTCAAAAGACAAAAGTAAGATTGAAACTCCCTTTAGTTGTCTTGGGGTTCAAATACCGAATAATACTATAATATAGCAGCACGATCCAAGTTGTGTTCACTTTATGGAGCCAAAAACAAAAATGATTGCTAAGTAAACTAAGTATCAAAATTGGCTTAAAAAATGGAGAAAATGGTTTGGTCTTTTATCTATGAAAAACTACTTTTGCAAATAAAATTAAAATGGTCCTAAGTTACTTCTTTTTGGCATCTTTCTTGAAAATATGAAATGATATGGAATGAAGATTGAGTTAATGAAATGAAAATTAACAAGTGATAACAATAAGATGATAATCCTCTAGCACAATGGTTCAAGCTATCCTTGCTTCAATTGATTTGGGAGTGTGCTAGTTTGATAAATTTGCTCAAAAGACCCTTTGAGCTAGCTTGAGTTAGGTGAATCAATTTCTCCACACTGGGTAAAAATTAACCCCTCTAATCGAAACTCAATTTAAACACTAGCAATTTGAATCAATGAAATGCAATGACACAAGTAACCAAGAACCCTTGCATTACAATCAAAGTTAAATATATTCATAACAACTTCAAGCAAAAGTTATACCAATTCAATTACATGAAATTGATATTAATGAAATTCAAAACGTCAAATGCATACAATTAAATCCAAATACACATTTGATCTCATAGATTGCATGGAATCCCAATGCAAAATCTCAATCTAATAATTAATTAAACTCTAAACCTAGAATTCAACTAATACAAAGGATTAAAGATAGAAAATAAATGGTAAAACACTCCCCTTTGAAGCTCCAAGCTCAAGCCATCACCACTACTTTAGAGGATTTGAGAATCAGCCACTGCAATTTGTCATCACAGAGTCCCCAAATATATTCACAGTTTCGACCATATAACCTTGGAATTAAATCTGAAATCTCCTCAGAAGCACAGAATCAGTAAGCCACGGTTAGAGACAAGAGAGAAGCTAGAGAAGAGAATTAAATTTTGCTCAGAGTTGACGAATGACAGTCTCGGCCACTCCTAAGCTACTCTACCCCTCTCTGCGTAGAAACTCGTCAGCAAAGAGAAGAAAACCAACGAAGGTGGTCTCTCGGTCCAGAAAAGCTTGCCTCTGATGCTGCTCTGTCTATGGTGGTCGCTGAAATGCGGTGGAAGCTGTTGGTGAGGCAATGGTGAATGGGTCCCACCGGCGGTAGAGGAATGATGAAGATGATGAGGGGCGGTGAGAGAATTCATAGTCGCGGCTAGCTCTCCTCACTCCCAATTCTCAGCTTCTTGTTCTATTCCCAGCTCCAGCTCCCTTCCTTCAGCTCTTAACTCACAGCCTCTCGTCTTTGGATGATGCTAGCCGGCGGCTGTGGTGGATGACAATGCCGCTGGTGAGAAAGGAAGAAAACGGTAGTGGGAAGGAGATGAAGATGATCGAAGCTTGCGGCTCCGCTGTCTCGTGTCTCGGCTTTGGTTTTTGAATATATTTAGAAGCTCTCAGCTGACCTAATTTCAGAGGATAAAACGCAGCAGTTTTACTCATGGACTAAACTGGTATTTTTTGCAAATTCGTGGGACCAAAATGTTATTTCTGAAAATCAAGCCCCAATATGTCATTTCCAATTTTAATCCAAAATTTCAAGGACTTTCAATTGAAAACAATTAAACCGATGTCAAATCCTCCCAAGAATCAACTATTAAGAGTAATTTTGATTATTTTGCCAATTTTACTCTTTTTAGTCCTAATTAAATCTATTTACTCTTAATCTCAATTTATCTCAAGAAAGGCATTTTAGGCTCAATAATTATGACAAAATCCCAAATTAAAGTATAAAAATATACAATAAAAATAGGGATTTGTCAAAGATCAAAATCTAAAATAACAAAGCTGGTACACATATTCATAATTTAGTATAACATAGTAAAAATATTTGATTTGTATATGCTAAAACTTTGATATGCAAGTCAAATAGATAAACAATAATCTTTGCATATTCGTAATTATTTCTCATTTCTTGTAATTTCAATATATTTTTCTTTCATTTACATTCTCTTCTTTGATGCAGAACTTTTAGATCTAACAACTGGTTACTTCTCTTTAAAACAAATCAGAGATGCCACTAACAATTTTGCACCAGAAAATAAGATTGGTGAGGGAGGTTTTGGACCTTTTTACAAGGTAATTTTTAATGTATGAATATGATGCTCATATTTAATCAAGTTTAAACAACTGAATACATTAATAAGGAGATATTATACTTAGGACGTATTTATTATGCATAAGAAATTTATGAAAATTGAGACTAAATAATTGATTGAATTGTAGGGTGTACTATTAGATGGTGTTGTCATAGCTGTGAAGCAGCTTTCCCCCAAATCAAAGCAAGAGAATCGTGAGTTTGTTAATGAAATTGGAATGATATCAGCTTTACAACACCCAAACCTTGTAAAGCTTTACTAGTGTTCTTTTTGGTAAGGATTTAAATTCTTTACAAAAAAAAATACTCCCTTCAGTCATAAATATGAAAACTCATGAGGGTGTTTACTTAAGTTCAAGATGTAAGACCTCAATTCATCTTGTGTTCTAAATTTATAATTTTTGCCCAAACTACTTTTGTTGATTTCACACACAAGGAGATATATTAAGGAGGTTTCATTAAGGGTAGTTCCAATGTAAATTACTATCCAAGGTATTTTAAGAAAACCAACATATATATGTTTTTACAAATATCTAAACTAATCTTATCAATCTCATCAAATTAGTTATTTAGTTCCTACATTTAGGAGCTGAGACAGTACCATATGTAGTTTTATAATAAAAAGATAAAATTGATTATTTTTGTTTGAAAAAAGATAAAACTAATTGAGCATAAACATTCAAATGAAGTAGATTTTATGTACATACTCCATTCTCTCTCTCTCTCTCTCTCTCTCCCCCCCCCCTCTCTCTTATTGTATCACAAAACACTATGGCGAAAAACCAACAATCCTATCATACATTATTTGTCAATATCTTTTATCCAAATCTATATTTAAAAGACAAAATTTTGGTGTATTTTAGGCTTTTTCGATTTGAACATATGTACTCATTTGAAACAAATTCCACTGAGTTAAAATTTACTTGAAGGACTTGATGGTAAATATGTTAGAAATTTTCTTTACTTTGGTTCTATTTAAATTAAGATGTCGTTGATATTAATTTTAGGTGGCCAAGGACGGAACACACACTTGAACTGGCCTACAAGAATGAAGATATGTGTAGGGATAGCAAAAGGATAAGCTTATCTTCATGAGGAATCAAGATTAAAAATTGTGCACAGGGATACTAAGGCGACAAATGTCTTCCTTGATAAATATTTGAATGCCAAGATCTCAAACTTTGGCTTAGCCAAGCTTGATGAAGAAGAAAATACTCATATTAGCACAAGAATAGCAGGAACAAGGTTAGTATTCTATTACATCTTTTCACCATATCAATTCACAAATTTGGTATAGTACTAATAGGTTTTTGCATCTTAGACTTTGCTTGCACATTATTTCTTGTTTTGTGACTTAACTATTAACATTATAAATGTTCTTTTGTTAGTGGTTATATGGCTTCTGAATATGTAATGCCAGGATACTTGACTGACAAAGCATATGTGTATAGCTTTGGAGTTGTTGCTTTGGAAATTGTTAGTGGAAAAAGCAACACAAGTTACAGGCTAAAAGAAGAGTTTGTTTATCTCCTTGATTGGGTGAGTTACACTACCTATGCTTATGATAAGTGATGTTTAAAATTCTTCATGAATTAATGTTTTGATTGAATTTCTAACGGCTAAATACTTTTCATGTAATTGGGATACTGTCATCTCAAGATAGCCATAGCCAAAGATTCAATTCTTCTACAAAGTCAAATGAAAAGCGTGCAGAAAATATTTGAAGTATTAGATGGTTGGATGGTTTGACTCTATTTCTCTTCCATAAAATAAATGTTTATCTTCATCCGGTAGGCTTCTTAAGGATTCCAACTAGGTTGGAAAATTTGCATAAAACTACAATCTTTAATAATTTACATGTGCTAATTAGTTCCACTATTTTGCAGTTTTGATGTAATGTGTAATTCACCCAACACAATCTTATGTGTATTTTGTTTTTAGAGTGAAATACATTAACTTTCCTTCTATTTTAAAAACATATTTAAACCTCCCTCAAAATTTAAATATATGTTATACAAACATCCTTTATAAAATTTGCATTTCATTTCCATTCATCCAACTATTAGTTGGCCGTTATATTTGACTATTAAACTTTTATTCACATGAGAATTATTTAAACATTCTTATCAAAACAGAATTATATAAACATATTTACAACAATTTATACAACCAAAAAAGAATTCTCATGCATATTATCAAACTTTTTATACATTATAAAATGTATTAATGTTAATTGATTACATTATAAAATTTATAATTTTAATAGGAGTATTCAAAAAAAATTTCCAATCTTGAGATTTGAAAACAAAGGAAATATACAACCAAGCAAGGTATGACGATATATAAAGACAATATTGTCATTTCTTACTTTAGAATGTTTACATGGTTTTACTCAAGCTAGTGCATGCCTTGAAAATATTTATAGACTAAGATCTCTTTATTAGTTTGAGATATATAAAATATTTTTGTATAAAAAAATTAAAATTAGAGTAAAGTAAAAGATAATATTTTTTTTGAAATAAATAGAATACATATTTTAAAAAATGTTAAAAACTAAATCTGTGCAAGAGAGAAATAATAAATATTTTTTTTCATAAACTATAATAATACTTTTTTAATATTTAAACCTTATTGAAATATGTGAAAAAATGTTTAGAAAAAATGAAAGAAAATTTGCATAAAACTCAGTGAAATATCCGGAGAAAGTACATAATACATTGAATATGAATCTCCATAAAATTATTTGAAAAAAAAGAAAAATTAGACATAATTTCATGCACCACATACTATAAAATAAGACTTATTATTTATAACTTGGGAGTATGAATAATAAAAAATAAATTTCATATTTTATAGGAAGAACTGATATGTAAAATATTTGCATATTTATTTTCTCTTATATGATGATTTTATAGATGATATTTGAGCTCAATTTAATAAATTTGGGTGAAATTAATAAATAAATAATGATTTTGGGTTAAAATAGAATTTCTTGGAAAATACTAAATTAGACCCTCTTTCAGTTTTCAAACAATATCTGGAGCTCTAGATGTCGGATTAGGACATTCTTTATATGGATAAAAAACTAAGAAAGAGCTCTACAACTTTGATGTTGAGACCAAATTCCAATTCTATCTCCAAGGGTTTCGAATTTTGCTTGGAAGTTGAAAGCGGGAATCATCTACCATTCCACCAACCATTTCTTCTACCTCTTCATCTTTCTTTTCACCTACCACTTCATCTTCCTTTTCACCAACTACTTCATCTACTACATTCTATCTACTAATTCATCTATCACATTTCATCTACCACTTCATCTACCCTACTCCATTCTTCCCTATATATAGCCACTATCTCCTTCACATTTGAGACACCAATTTATATCCATTACTCTCATCTCTTCTCCACACATACCATTTCATTTCCATTACTCTCCTCTCTTCTCTACTTACACATCATTTCTTACTCTCATATCTTCTCCACTTACTCCATCATCTTAGAATTAATTTTATGCATTGTATTACTTTTTGCATGCCTCCATCTTGAAAGGCTTAGGATTGTATTACTTTTTGTATGCCACCTACATAGAAGGTTTTACCTCCGAAAGGGACGGCTAGATTCTTACATTTTTCATGCATCTTTTGGTTGTATATTTATATTTGAGAATTTAATATTCAAGTTTTATGCATTATTTATGAGTGTTTTATTCTAGTTTTATATAATGTCAATTTATTTTTGTTTTGTTTTTAATTTTATCATGAGCTAAATTTTCATTTTCCTAGGGTGATGACGTAGCTTACTAATAACGGATTGAATCTTAACTTATTAAATCTAGTTTTAATTTTTTTCTTCATGATTGAGTTTTAATTATTATTCTTAATGCTTTCATTTGATTGGCCATCTTTTGAATGATTTCAATATATATGTTGAGACCGGAAGGAGATACATGTGTGTAGACCCTATAACTAAAATCATAACTTGCATATGAAATAGGAATATATTCATATGAGTTGTGTAGTCTTATAGAGTTCCATAAATTTTAATGCATAATTAATTGCTTAAATTCATATAGGAATATATTGGATTAGCAATTAATTATATAATTGCTTGACCTTGGAAGAGGCTAGTAATTAAATTAGGGAAACTCGCCTATCAATCATGTGGAATAAATTGGGCTAGAACAGATAAGTGATTTAATCCGGAATTTGTTAAGTGAAATCTAATCCATAGGACTTTTTCTCATAGTTGTTTCATATAATTTGCATTCATATTTGCTCATCTTTTATTTCCTACTCTCAATCATCAACTAATCGAGCGACTAAATAGAATTAAAATTACTCATTTTGGTACTTAGTGATCAATACTCGTGGGAACGATACTCTACTCACTTCTGTATTACTTGATTACGACAGTGTACACTTGCACTTTCTAATAGACCATTTACACTCGTAACAAGAACCATTCTTGAGGTTCCTATAATTTTCTTCAATTTTTAATTTGGCACTTGTATGTTTTTTCATTATTATATCTTTTAACTCTTTTAGCACCGTTAGTCACTATAACTTTGCTCTGTCAATATCGTTAGCCCCTATGCAGAAAACTATAATTGTGCTGACAGAATAAAATTAAAGTATTTAATAAAGATTGTTAGCCCCAGCTAATTGTGCCAATAGAGTATAATTAAATGAATAAGGAGAGATAAATACAAAGCTACCAAATAAAAAATTGAAGGAAACTATAGATACTTAAAGAATGAAGACTGGTAACTCTTATTTGTTAAAAGAGTGGTTAATTGCTTATCTAGTATATTTATTTGTTATGAAACTGTAGTTACTCGCTCATTTGGTGAGTTCAATGCAAGTATGTTAGAGGCTGAAAATGGCTTGAAGATTACAACTGAGGAAGTAGGTGCTAGCAAAAAACTCGGTCAAAAGATAAAAGCAAAGCAACTTGTAATCTAAACAACACCAGAGAAGGCCAAACTTGAACTAGAAAAAACTTAGTCAGGAGATAGACGCAAAGCAGCTTGTCATTTAATTTAGGGAAAGTTGTTTTTGTCATGGCCACACTTGGTCAATTGCTAAATTGGATTTGTTAATACCTAATCCATTATTGTTATGAGTTGAAGGCCAAAGGCAGAGCATGGAATCATTGTTGGAATTGTGAAATGAAAGATTGAGAGCTATATATAGAAGCCAGAACAGGCGAAGAGGTTGGGAAAAAGAAAAAGAAGAGGGGTTATATGGATTTGAGCCTTAGGTAAAAAATGAAGAAGGATTGAGGGTTCGCAAGAAGAGAAAGAGAGGGAGAGGAGGGAGGAAGAGAAGCGGGAGGAGAGAGGAGAGATGAAATACAAGAAGATGGAGACTCATAAGGACAATAAAGTAAAATCATTAAATTTTAAATTCAAAATTGACCGTTGTACTGATTATGGATTATTTAAATTAGTCATTAAGCAGGGTTTTGTAAATGTTAAGAGGTATTTATTTGGAGTTCCCCCTTATAAATACTAGAAATTTTCCATGAACCAGATTATATTCGATGAATCAAGCGAGCCAAATACTTCTACCCTAACTCTGAAATTGAAGCAGAAGCTAAACCAGAAGTAGATTCCTTAGGAACAACACCTTTCAAAATCTTCAGAAAAGCAGCCATAGGAAGTGATCTTGTTTGGTCACAGTGTTTACCTTGCTGTAATTGCTACAACCTTCAAAAACATCTCTTGCTTCTAACAAACATGTACTTCTATAGTTGCGTACCCAGCAAAGCCATGTTGTGAGGATGGAACAAAACTATGTCAGTACGTTGAAGTATGAACAATACGTGGGTAAACCAGTTTCCATAGGAAACCTCGCATCAGACACACTGATAGTTGGCACTACCAATGGTTGGCCACCAAGTGGGGTTTCCTAACGTCGTGGTTGGTTGTGGAATTGTGGGCCTTGGAGGAGGTTCTATTTCTAGATAATGAATGAGTAATTCTTTTAATGAAAATTAGCTAGTTGAGTTGACGAAAATATTTATTTTTAATTCATAAAATATTATATGTACTGTAATAATTTGACTCTATCATTTCGGATAGAACACAAATTCTTGCTTTATTTGAATGAAGTGCATTTGTCAGTGAATGCCATTGATATTTATACATGATAATGAGCTGTGAAATTAATTTCATGCAAATGGGAATAGTCGTATTATTTGATTATATATAATAATACAATAATTAGAAATAGGTGTGTGTTAGTGCAAGAATTTCACCCAAAAGGGGGGTAAATTGGGTGATACCAAAAATTTCGTTGCGTATAAGAAAATTGACAGAATATTTAAAGCAGTTGTAGCAAAGAGAATATCACCAAAGTGTACACCGGGAGTTATACTGGTTCGGCCACAACCGCTTTGACCTACATCCAGTTCTCAGAGCGCCTCTAAGAGTTTCACTATATTCTCCAAGATTCAGTGGGTTCTTGGCACCTCAGTACACAGCAAGTTCTTTCACTTGGACACTCGCTCCCCTTTACACGATGCAATCAAATCCCCAACTCAAGGTTCCACAACCTCAAATTATCTCAATAACAAATATTGAGTTTGTAATGAAAAACTCTCTCATAGAGTAAATATATAATCACTGAAGTACAATGAATAAGTATAAGAAAACAAAGCACTAAGAGTGTATTGATCGATGTGTGTTCTCAGTTCTTGTGTCTTGTTTTCTTCTCTTTGAATACTTCATATATATAGATGATTTGTAATGTCCGTTGGAAGCAATTCAAACATGTCCGTTAGAGTCGCGCAGCAACGGTTGACTATTCTTCAAATTTGAAAACTATCCGTTTGTGGTAGGTAGCGGTAGGTGAGATCTCAGACACTTTAATTGACTTTTCTCTTCTTTTATGATCTCTTCATTGTTTCTCTGCAAATGTACTTAGGATACTAATGCAATGAAGAGTTAATCATATAGATAACAAATCAATAAACATTTGATGAAAAACATAATTTCTGAACTGCCTTACTCGAGTGGCTACTCGAGTGATCATTTGTTATTCGAGTAGTCCCTCGAGTAAACCTATCAAAAATATGGTAGTGCATAATTCAATAGTATTCATACGAGATTACTCGGGTAAGACATAGAGTGAGATAGATCACAAACCTTGAAAATACCTAATTACTCGAGTGGCTACTCAAGTGGCCATGTCTTTCCTTCACATGTTACTTAGGTGCTGACTCTAGTAATCTGGTTACTCAAGTGGCTACTCGAGTGGCCTTCAATTTTCTTCACATCTTACTCGAGTGGTCCCTCGAGTAGATTTCAAATAACCCGGTAGATTACTCGATTACTCCCTCGAGTAAGTGCATCAATTTCTTGGCCAAGAGTTTACTTTCTGATTACTCGAGTTGCCTCAAATAACTCCACAGATTACTAGAGTAGTCTTTCGAGTAATGTCTTTTCTCACCTGGTTACTCGAGTAAAGTGTTGCATTTCTTGGCCAAGAGCTATTGGAAGATTTTTGCCTTTATTACTTGAGTGGCTACTCGAGTGATGCCTGTAAAAATGATGTTACTCGAGTGGTTACTCGAGTGATGGTCTATATAACTCTGTAGATTACTCGAGTGGTCCCTCGAGTAACTTCTTCCAAATTTTGACAGTGCTTTACTGGATGAATTTCTCCTCATTTACTCGAGTCCCTACTCAAGTGACAACTTCTTTTACTCGAGTAGCTACTCAAGTAAGCCATCACAGAATTTGCTCTTCACTCCACTCCAGTGCTTACTTCAAGTGATGCTTTGCTACTTCCAATGCTTACTTCAAGTAATACTTTGCCACTTTGTTCAAATTCATTTGTTTGTTATCAAATCCTTTTATATCATTGATCCAATCTTTGTTATCATCAAAACATATGAGATCTAACAATGTGGACATGTTTAATTTGTCAATATTTTAAGGATAAGCCATTGATAGCTAAAGAAGCTTCATCTTCATATTCAATTTTGAAAGACTTTGATATAGTATAATGTTAACAAAGTTGGACCAAAAAAAGTTAGGAAAGAAGACTTGAATTGTTGACTTAAATATTGAATAAACCAACTAAGGTTGGGTTTAGTGGAATGGATTAGTCTTCCACAAGGCGATGAACTAAGGTTCGAATCTTCACTGGGAGAAGTGCCCATGTTTAATGCCTAACAGTGTCCCAAAACATTATTGCCTTTAATAGGAGGAAATTCACAAGACAAATACGGGTATTTACAAGACAAATAAAGATATTTGTAACACATAAAGGAATTCAAAAGAATCTAGGGAATTAAAAATATTTTAGTCATTTACAAGACAAATATGAAAGTTCATAAGACAAATATGGGCTTTTACAAGACAAATAAGACAATTTATAAAACAAATAAAGTAAGGACATCATTATCTTTTCACCCACAAAAATTAATTTCATTTTGACCATGAGGGTGCAGTGAAGTTTCAAAAAGTTTTGAGGGTTGATTGAAATTAATTTTCTATGGAGGGGCTAACTGAAATTTCCCCAATTAAGAATGAAAAAATGTGAAAATCAATGGGTGACCCCCCAAGCTTATTACTTTAGAGAAAAGCCCTTCTTCAAAGTATGAATGGTGGCAACATTAGTCTTGAAGGCCAAAGCCAAGACATTATCATCAATGGTGGAATTAAACAGAGTATTGGGGATAGAAACCATGCTTGCATTAGCACTATTGGAAGCAGAGAAAGCCATAGCTGTCTCATTATTAGAAGCATTGTGTTGGAAGTGAACAAGCTCCTTTGAGAATATGAACATATATCCTGAGATCTCCTGTTTCAATCGTGGAAGCAACAACTTAGAGGATTAAGGGTGAATATGGGGCCGGTTAATGCTGCCAGTAGGGAATTGTAGGGCAGCATAAGAGACACAGTCCTAAAAGTGCAAGAAACTCTGTATCTGGGGAAATGATAATGAAATGACTATATTAATTACAGGCAAAATTATTAAAAATACAATTAATTAATGCTTAGACAAGCCAAATCGAACTTACAAAAAGAACAGGCCAATTTTTTTTTAAAAAAGTATATCTTATAAAAAGAACTAAAGTTAGTTTATAAGTACCTCAGCATCTCCTTCCAAGTGGCATGTATACCAATCAAAAAATATATAATGTTATTTTCAAGGTAAAAAAGAGAAAATTAGTGAAAATCCATGGTTGAAAATTGTATAGCCAAGAGGGCCTGATATGTTTTAATACAAATAAGCATTAGTACTCTGCAGCATTTTATACACAAAAAGTATTGGTATTTAAATATTGATCCTTCTAGTTGATAAAATTTTCAAAACATGGACTTTTCATCAATTTTTCTCAAAAACAATCCCCAAGTTATAATTTTTTTAAAAATTACCATTGTCTATTACACTTACCTACTTTTCCTTTCCTTTTTTTCCAAACTTCTTTCACTCATTAAAAGGAACTTGCTTATTTATTGTATGGTTAAGGTGCAAATCCACCCTGAAAGTATTCTTAAAGGAGTAATGTTGTCCTGAAAGTTTTTTTTTTGTTTTAATGTTGTCCCGGAAGTCTTAAAAAGTAGCAATGCTGCCTTTCTTTTAGCCATCGTTTATGTTGACTGTTAATTTCGACTATAGTTGCTTACTAAGCTGCAACATGTATTTTGATTTATCCACCATGACAGCCCATCCTCTCTCTCCTCCTTCCTCTCTCCCTCATTCACACCTCATCCTCTCTCCCTCCCTCTTTCTCTCTCCCTCCATCGATCTTTCTAGAGAAAAAAAGTTCCTTCCCTCTCCTCTTCTTCTCCAATTGTCCTCACCAGTTCTTCTCCAATCATCCTCGCCGTCATCTCTTGCCTTGTTGCCGCCGGTGAAATCTGTTCCATGCAAGATTCTGAACAGGTTTGACATCCTATTAGATCTAGAGCCCACCACCGACGATGCCGCCGACAAACACGGGGGTGACAGGCTCTATGTCAGTGAGGCCCAGGAGGTAGAGGCCCATGTCGGCAACGCCACATCCGGTGCTGATTTCAACAACGCGTTTGCATCAAAAATGAGGAGGTTGGAGTAAGGGTTGGGAGTGTTGAGGTCTGAATCTAAGGGAAGGGGTGAGGCCTAGTGTTCGAGGAATTTGACGAGGATGAGAGAATAAGGCCAAACAAAGGTGGTTCCCAATTGTCCATACTTGTTGATTTTGATGGTAGTTCCTGATTTTTTGTTTTAGTGTTTTAGGGGTTAGAGTATTTCTCTTATCCATACTTGTTGATTTTGATGATGGTTCTTGATTTTTTTTTTTTTTAGTGTTTTAATGGTTATAGTATTTCTCTTGTATTTCCTTTGATTTTCACTGTGCTAACAATCTTAGAAATTTAGGATTGTGCTCGTTTAGTAGGAAATGTAGGTTATGTTTTGCCTTTCCTTATTGTATATAGTTTGCCTTTAATGATTGTAGCATACTATAATTTTAATTGATTTAGTTAGCTTCTACAGGGAGAGAGGGAGGGTCGGCCTTAAACATTGAAAGAGAAGGAGAGAGGGAGGTCAAGAGATAATGAAATGGACAAGGGAGAAGAAGGATGGTGATGAGGTGACATTCTAACTGCCACGTGGCAGTGACATATGTCTTTTAACCAAGGTTCTGAAACCCGGATCAGTCAATGAACCAATCAGGATATTGGATCAAGGGTCAGTGGGTCAGATCGGAGTCAAACCAAAGTCAACCCGGGACCTAAACTGGTGAAGTATAAAAATTGAAAAATAATATAATTTCTCAATTCTCATCACACCGGCCAAAATTTCAAATACTATATATCATTTTTGTACCTTAAATTACTAACAAAATCATCAACAAAAATATTAATATATTTATAGTCAAATATTCATAATCTGATAATCAAGAGCACATATCATTAACAAAAAAATTACACTTCCCAAAATAATAGTCTTAAAGCAAAACCATATACCTTTTTGCTCAAAGCAAAACCGTAAACCTTGGATATTTTGTTGGATACACTTCCCAAAACTGTGAGTGAAGTGAAGAAATGACTGAATAGTGAACTGATTTGATTTTGATCACTATTCACTATCTGATTAGAAGTTCAGAGTTGCCTGGAGCCCAACGCCTTCAGTGTTCAATCAAATTAGGTTTCAATATTAAAAAAAAAAGGACAAACGACACAGTTTCAACTGGAAAGTGTAACCCCTACCTTATAACCAAATTTATAGTTCGAGAATGCGTCATTAAGTTGAAATAGAAACCATCGGTTAATTTAAAACTTTTCCAAAACCTGTTTAGTGCGGTCTTACATTCACATTTTGAATATAATTGGCCTAAGCAGTTCAGTTTCATTCATACATATCAGAGTATAACCAAAAATTCCCAACAATGCTCGGGTTTCGTTTACTTAATAAAGGGTTTACATGGCACATTGCCCATTTACAGTTTTCCCATACAGGAGATTACACTACACCATTCATTATATACAATATGTACAACTACTCCTTAACAAAATATGATAACCAGCTACTCAAAATTAAAACTCCTAACTATGAGCTCTAACTGCCCTTCGTTACTTGTTTTTCCTTTGAACCGCTTGTCCTGGCTGTAGGGTAGTCAATGGAAAGAATGAGATTCAAAAGAATCTCAGTAGTAACAGTTCACTTATAACATGTACAATCACAAAGCATATAAGCAAATCACAAGCAACAACACATCAACGGTATTTCTGCGATAGCTTTCGCTGTGTTCGCAACGGCATATTTCACGACGACATACTTCATATGGCATATTTCATAAGTAATGTGCATGTAGCTCAAGCCTTATTAGACTTAGGTGTAGCCATTAATGTCATACCTAGTGCCATTTTTAGGTCTCTTGGTGTCAAGGAGCTTAAGAGGACTAATGTGGTTCTCCAACTAGCTGATAGGACCATTAGACAACCACAAGATATCATTGAGGATTTACTTGTCAAAGTTAAGGATTTGGTTTTCCCCACTGACTTCTATGTGTTAGATATGTCTCAAGAGTCTAGTGAATCCACCCTTACTTAGGGAAGACCCTCCATGAGAACCGCTAGTACCTTGATAGAGATAAGAGATGGGTCGATCACCATAGAAGTGGGTAACCATAAGCTAAGTTTCAATATGTATGAAGCCATAAAACACCCTTTTGAGGATTACTCTTTATTAGGTGTGAATTCAATTGACATAGCACTTGATGATGTGGTTAATGAATATGAGCTTAACTAGCACACTGATGATTGTGATCTTAACTGTGGTATTGCATTGGAATCATGTGATGAACAATTCTCTTCTCCTTCTGTTGATGATTTTGATTCACATAGGACTGAGATTTCCAACCTTAACTTATCGATGGTTGATTGTTGGTTATCCTCCCTCAGTGATTTTTCTCTTACTTCTCTTAGTTCATTGGAGCTTAATTTTTCCGATCATTCATGCTTTAGTAATGATACTTGTGAGGAAGGTGTTTTTGTCAATGTTTCATGTCACAAACTAGTGGAGGAAACTGAGTTTAAGGTCGGTTGCCAAGACTTGGAAGATTTGATCTCTAAGGGAATAGCCCTCACATCGACCAAGACATCCTCTCATGTGACTCACTTTGGGCCTCACCATGTGGTTAAAGGGTCATTTCCTAACTCATTACTTAATCCTAGAACTAAGATTACTCCTCATACCTTACGATTCTTGAATGAACTAATCACTCCTTGCGAAGTAGGTATGAAGGAAGCTACTTTCCCCAAGCCTGTTACTGTTGTAGACCAACCAAATGTTGGTTCAACACTTGGGAAGACCAATGTACAAGTGGTGGAATCAAACGAGCTTAGCACAAGTCATGCATTGCCTCGGTCTACAAAGGGGAGTATCTCTACTACCCTTGATCTTCCTAGACTAACTCCCTTTATTGTTCAACCCCCTGATTTAGAGTTTAAACCTCTCCCCTCTCATTTGAAATATGCTTTCCTTGCTTTTGATGGGAAATTGCCTATGATTATTGCAAATTCTTTGCCTGTCAGTGAGGAAGAGACATTGCTTGATGTTTTGTGTAGGAATAGAAAAGCTCTAGGTTGGACTTTAGCTGACATTCCTGGGATTAGTCTGGCTATTTGTATCCATAAGATCCTTTTGCGTAAGGAATCCAAACCCCTTAGGCAGCCACAAAGATGACTTAACCCCCTGATTCTAGATGTGGTCAAGAAAGAAGTGACCACGCTATTGAGTGCGTGTATCATCTACCCAATTTCTAATAGTGAGTGGGTTAGTCCAGTGCAAGTAGTGCCTAAGAAGACTAGGATCACTGTGGTAAATAATGAAAACAATGAGTTGATACCTATTAGGGTGCAAAATGCTTGGCGTGTGTGCATAGATTATAGGAAATTGAATGAAGCCTCTAGAAAAGATCACTTCCCCTTATCTTTCATTGATCAAATGCTTGAGCGGTTGGCGGGGAAAATCCACTATTGTTTCCTAGATGGTTATTCAGGATACTTCTAAATCCCTTTAGCTCTTGAAGATCAAAAAAGATCACTTTTACTTGTCCATTTGGTACCAATGCCTATAGGAGAATGCCGTTCGGATTATGCAATGCACCTAGCACTTTCCAACGTTGCATGATGTCACTATTTTGTGATTTCCTTGAAAATTGCATGGAGGTTTTTATGGACGATTTCATAGTGTATGACAATTCGTTTGATGTTTGTTTAGCTAGTTTGGACAATGTTCTTGCTAGATGCATTGAGAAAAACTTAGTTTTGAATTATGAGAAGTGTCATTTCATGGTTGATCATGGAATAGTACTTGGACACTTGATATCTAGCAAGGGCATTGAAGTTGATCGAGCTAAGATTAAGGTGATTTCCTCTTTGCCTTACCCTACTAGTGTTAAAGAACTTCATTCTTTCTTAGGGCATGTGGTTTTTTAACGGCGTTTCATAAAAGATTTTAGTAAAAGAACTCTACCATTATCCAAACTATTGCAAAATGATGTTGATTTTATCTTTGATAATCCTTGTAAACAAGCATTTAATGAATTGAAAGCACACTTGATTTCTCCTCCTATTTTGAGTGTATCAGATTGGACCTTACCTTTTGAACTAGCATGCGACACCTCTAATTCTGCTGTGGGGGTCATGCTAGGACAAAAAAGGCTCATTAGATGGATGTTGTTGCTATAAGAGTTTGACATTAGCATTAAGAATAGGCCTAGAACTGCGAACCTTGTAGCGGATCACTTGAGTAGGCTACTAGATGGAACAAGGGGAATACTTGATTCTAACTTTGTTTGTGATGACTTTCCTGATTCAACCCTTATGTTTATCTCTGTCTATGTTCCTTGCTTTGCTAATCTTGTTAACTATATTGTGACCGGTCTAATCCATGAGCATATGTCTTCCTTTTAGGATCAGAAACTTAAACAAGAAGCTGAACACTACATTTGGAATGAGCACTTTTTGTGGAGACTATGCAATAATCAAATGATCAGGAGGTGTATTCCAGAGACTGAGTCCAAGGACATACTTTCTGCTTGCCATTTAATGGTTTGTAGTGGACAATTTGGTGCTAACAGGACCTCTAGAAAGTATTAGATGCTGGGTTTTACGGGCCTACCATGTTTAAAGATGCATACTTGTATTGTAAAACATGTGATAAATCCAAACGATTTGAGGGGTTAGGTAAACGGCATGAGATTGTTTTGGGTGAATTACACATTACATCAAAACTACAACATAGTGAAACTAATTAGCAAATATAAATTATTAAAGATTGTAGTTTTATGCCAATTTTCCAACCTAGTTGGAATCCTTAAGAAGCCTACCAAATGAAGATAAACTTTTAATTCATGGAAGAGAAATAGAGTCAAACCATCCAGCCATCTATTGCTTCAAATAGTTTTTCCACGCTTTTCATGTGAGAATGAAGTATAAGCAAGGATTGAGCATAGTTGTCTTGTGATGATGAACTATTCATTGCTTCAACTCTCTGCTCCTCACTTCTATCCTGCAGGTCACTAATCTTTGGATGCTTGATTTTTGACATTTGGACCGACAATTTTCCTTCAAGCATGCTAACAATACCAGACATGGATGGTCTCAGAGTTGGAGATGGGTTAGTGCATAGAAATGCCACCTCAGCATTCTTAGAGCTTCCTTTGAAAAATATCTTAAACCAAACCTAGGATCCACCAGTTCAAGAAGGTTTCCTTACTCTTGAAGAACATAGGCCTTCAATTATGTAAAAGTATTCAGCCCTAAGAATGCTTTCAGTATAATTTCTTAAGAAATTAGGGATTGAATTTCTAACGGTTGAATACTTTGACGTAATTGAAGGCCTATGTTCTTTAAGAGAAAGGAAACCTTCTTGAACTGGTGGATCCAAATCTTGGTTTAAGCTATATTTCAAAGGTAGCCCTAAGAATGCTGGAGGTAGCAGTTCTATGCACTAATACATCTCCAACTCTGAGACCATCCATGTCTGATATTGTTAGCATGATTGAGGGAAAATTGTCGGTCCAAATGCCAAAAATCAAGCATCGGTAGATTAGTGACCTGCAGGATGGAAATGAGGAGCAGAGAGTTGAAGGAATGAATGGTTCATCATTACAAGACAACTACGCTCAGACCTTGGCTTCTTCTTCATTCGCAAATGAAAAGCGTGGAAAAACTATTTGAGGCAATAGATAGCTGAATGGTTTGACTCTATTTCTCTTCAATGAAATACATGACAAAATACACACAAGATTGTGTTGGGTGAATTACACATTACATCAAAACTACAAAATAGTGAAACTAATTATTAAATGTAAATTATTAAAGATTGTAGTTTTATGCAAATTTTCCAACCTAATTGGAATCCTTAAGAAGCCTACCAAAAGAAGATAAACTTTTATTTCATGGAAGAGAAATAGAGTCTAACCATCAAGCCATCTATTGCTTCAAATAGTTTTTCCACGCATTTCATGTGAGAATGAAGAATAAGCAAGGTCTAAGCATAGTTGTCTTGTGATGATGAATCATTCATTGCTTCAACTCTCTGCTCCTCACTTCTATCCTGCAGGTCACAAATCTCTGAATGCTTGATTTTTGTTATTTGGACCTACAATTTTCCTTCAAGCATGCTAACAATATCATACATGGATGGTCTCAGATTGGAGATGGGTTAGTGCATAGAACTGCCACCTCAGCATTCCTAGGGCTTCCTTTGTAGAATATCTTAAACCAAGACTTGGATCCACCAGTTCAAGAAGGTTTCCTTACTCTTGAAGAACATAGGCCTTCAATTATGTGAAACTATTTAGCCCTAAGAATGATTTCAGTATAATTTGTTAAGAAATTAGGGATTGAATTTCTAACGGTTGAATACTTTCACGTAATTAAAGGCCTATGTTCTTCAAGAGCAAGGAAACCTTCTTGAATTGGTGGATCCAAATCTTGGTTTAAGCTATTCTTCAAAGGGTTGAAATCATTCTTAGGGCTAAATACTTTCACATAATTGAAGGCCTATGTTCTTCAAGAGCAAGGAAACCTTCTTGAACTTGTGGATCTAAATCTTGGTTTAAGCTATTCTTCAAAGGAAGCCCTAAGCATACTGAGGTGGCAATTCTATGCACTAACCCAACTCCAACTCTAAGACCATCGATGTCTGATATTGTTAGCATGCTTGAAAGAAAATTGTCGGTTCAAAGGCCAAAAATCAAGCATCCGTAGATTCGTGACCTGCAATATGGAAGTGAGGAGCAGAGAGTTGAAGCAATGAATGGTTCATCATCACAAGACACCTACGCTCAGACCTTGGCTTCTTCTTATTTCTCACATGAAAATCATGGAAAAACTATTTCAAGCAATAGATAGCTGGATGGTTTGACTCTATTTCTCTTCAATGAAATACAAGACAAAATACATACAAGATTGTGTTTGGTGAATTACACATTACATCAAAACTACAAAATTGTGAAACTAATTAGCAAATGTAAATTATTAAAGATTGTAGTTTTATGCAAACTTTCCAACCTAGTTGGAATCCTTAAGAAGCCTACCAAATGAAGATAAACTTTTATTTCATGGAAGAGAAATAGAGTCAAACCATCCTGCCATCTCTTGCTTCAAATAGTTTTTCCACGCTTTTCATGTGAGAATGAAGAAGAAGCAGGGTTTAAGCATAGTTGTCTTGTGATGATGAACCATTCATTATTTCAACTCTCTGCTCCTTACTTCTATCCTGCAGGTCACTAATCTCTGGATGCTTGATTTTTGGCATTTAGACAAGCAATTTTCCTTCAAGCATGCTAACAATATCAGACATGGATGGTCTCAGAGTTGGAGATGGGTTAGCGCATAAAACTGCCACATCAGCATTCTTAGGGCTTCCTTTGAAGAATATCTTAAACCAAGACTTGGATCCACGAGTTCAAGAAGGTTTCCCTACTCTTAAAGAATATAGGCCTTCAATTATATGAAAGTATTCAGCCCTAAGAATGATTTCAGTATATATTTTTAAGAAATTAGGGATTGAATTTCTAACGGTTGAATAATTTCACGTAATTGAAGGCATACGATCTTCAAGAGCAAGGAAACCATCATGAACTGGCGGATCCAAATCTTGATTTAAGCTATTCTTCAAAGGAAGCCCTCAGGAAGTGAGGAGCAGAGAGTTAAAGCAATGAATGGTTCATCATCACAAGACAACTACGCTCAAACCTTGGCTTCTTCTTCATTCTCACATGAAAAGCGTCGAAAAACTATTTGAAGCAATAGATGGCTGGATGGTTTGACTCTATTTCTCTTCAATGAAATAAATGACAAAATACACACAAGATTGTGTTGGGTGAATTATACATTACATCAAAACTACAAATAGTGAGACTAATTAGAAAATGTAAATTATTACAGATTGTAATTTTATACAAATATTCCAACCTATTTGGAATCCTTAAGAAACCTACCAAATGAAGATAAACTTTTATTTCATGGAAGAGAAATAGAGTTAAACCATCCAGCCATCGATTGCTTTAAATAGGTTTTCCATACTTTTCATTTGAGAATGAAGAATAAGCAAGGTCTGAGCATAGTTGTCTTGCGATGATGAACCATTCATTGCTTCAACTCTCTGCTCCTCACTTCTATCCCGTAGGTCACTAATCTTTGGATACTTGATTTTTGGCATTTGGACCGACAATTGTCCTTCAAGCATCCTAAAAATAACAGACATGGATGGTCTCAGAGTTGGAGATGGGTTAGTGCATAGAACTGCCACCTCAGCATTCTTAGGGCTTCCTTTGAAGAATATCTAAAACCAAGACTTGGATCCACCAGTTCAAGAAGGTTTTGCTTACTCTTGAAGAACATAAGCCTTCAACTATGTGAAAGTATTCAGCCCTCAGAATGCTTTCAGTATAATTTCTTATGAAATTAGGGATTGAATTTCTAACGGTTGAATACTTTCATGTAATTGAACGCCTATGTTCTTCAAGAGAAAGGAAACCTTCTTGACCTGGTGGATCCAAATCTTGGTTTAAGATATTCTTCAAAGGAAGCCCTAAGAATGATGAGGTGGCAGTTCTATGCACTAACCCATCTCCAACTCTGAGACCATCCATGTATGATATTGTTAACATGCTTGAAGGAAAATTGTCGGTCCAAATGCCAAAAATCAAGCATCCGTAGATTAGTGACCTGCAGGACGGAAATGAGGAGCAGAGAGTTGAAGCAATGAATGGTTCATCATTACAAGACAACTACGCTCAGACCTTGGCTTCTTCTTCTTTCTCACATGAAAAGCGTCGAAAAACTATTTGAAGCAATAGATGGCTTGATGGTTTCACTCTATTTCTCTTCCATGAAATAAAAGTTTATCTTTTTTTAGTAGGCTTCTTAAGGATTCCAACTAGGTTGGGAAATTTGCATAAAACTACAATATTTAGTAATTTACATTTGCTAATTAGTTTCACTATTTCGTAGTTTCGATGTAATGTGTAATTCACCCAACATAATCTTGTGTGTATTTTGTCATTTATTTCATGGAAGAGAAATAAAGTCAAACCTTCCAGCCAATTATTGCTTCAAATAGTTTTTCCACGCTTTTCATGTGAGAATGAAGAATAAGCAAGGTCTGAGCATAGTTGTCTTGTGATGATGAACCATTGATTGCTTCAACTCTCTGCTCCTCACTTCTATCCTGCAGGTCACTAATCTCTCGATGCTTGATTTTTGGCGTTTGGACTGACAATTTTCCTTCATGCATGCTAACAATATCAGACATGGATGGTCTCAGAGTTAGAGATGGGTTAGTGCATAGAACTGCCACCTCAGCATTCTTAGGGCTTCCTTTGAAGAATATTTGAAACCAAGACTTGGATCCACCAGTTCAAGAAGGTTTTGCTTACTCTTGAAGAACATAGACCTTTAATCATGTGAAAGTATTCAGCCCTAAGAATGCTTTCAGTATAATTTCTTAAGAAATTAGGGATTGAATTTCTAACGGTTGAATACTTTCATGTAATTGAACGCCTATGTTCATCAAGAGCAAGGAAACATTCTTGACCTGGTGGATCGAAATCTTGGTTTAAGATATTCTTCAAAGGAAGCCCTAAGAATGATGAGGTGGCAGTTCTATGCACTAACCCATCTCCAACTCTAAGACCATCCATGTCTGATATTGTTAGCATGCTTGAAGGAAATTTGTCGGTCTAAATGCCAAAAATCAAGCATCTGCAGATTAGTGACCTGCAGCATGGAAATGAGGAGCAGAGAGTTGAAGCAATAAATGGTTCATCATTACAAGACAATTACGCTCAGACCTTGGCTTCTTCTTCATTCTCACATGAAAAGCGTCGAAAAACTATTTGAAGAAATAGACGGCTGGATGGATTGACTCTATTTCTCTTCAATGAAATACAAGACAAAATACACACAAGATTGTGTTGGGTGAATTACACATTACATCAAAACTACAAAGAGTGAGACTAATTAAAAAATATAAATTATTAAAGATTGTAGTTTTATGTAAATTTTCCAACCTAGTTGGAATCCTTAAGAAGCCTACCAAATGAAGAGAAACTTTTATTTCATGGACGACAAATAGAGTCAAACCATCCATCCATCTATTGCTTCAAATAGTTTTTCCACACTTTTCTTGTGAGAATGAAGAATAAGCAAGTCCTGAGCCTAGTTGTCTTGTGATGATGAACCATTCATTGCTTCAACTCTCTGCTCTTCACTTCTATCCTGCAGGTCACTAATCTCTGGATGCTTGATTTTTGGCATTTGGACCGACAATTTTCCTTCAAGCATGCTAACAATATCAGACATGGATGGTCTCAGAGTTGAAGATGGGTTAGTGCATATAACTGCCACCTCAGCATTCTTAGGGCTTCCTTTAAAGAATATCTTAAACCAACACTTGGATCCACCAGTTCAAGAAGGTTTCCATACTCTTGAAGAACATAGGCCTTCAATTATGTGAAAGTATTCATTCCTAAGAATGCTTCCAGTATAATTTCTATTGAAATTAGGGATTGAATTTCTAACGGTTGAATACATTCACGTAATTGAAGGACTATGTTCTTCAAGAGCAAGGAAACATTCTTGAACTGGTGGATCCAAATCTTGGTTTAAGCTATTCATCAAAGGAAGCCCTAAGAATGCTGGAGGTGGCAGTTCTATGCGCTAACCCATCTCCAACTCTGAGACCATCCTTGTCTGATATTGTTAGCATGCTTGAAGGAAAATGGTCGGTCCAAATGCCAAAAATCAAGCATCCGCTGATTACTGACCTGCAGGATGGAAGTGAGGAGCAGAAAGTTGAAGCAATGAATCGTTCATCATCGTAAGACAACTACGATCAGACCTTGGGTTCTTCTTATTTGTCACATGAAAAGCGTGGAAAAACTATTTGACGCAATAGATGGCTATATGGTTTGACTCTATTTCTCTTCAATGAAATACATGACAAAATACACACAAGATTGTGTTGGGTGAATTACACAATACATCAAAACTACAAAATTGTGAAACTAATTACCAAATGTAAATTATTAAAGATTGTAGTTTTATACAAATTTTCCAACCTAGTTGGATTCCTTAAGAAACCTACCAAATGAAGATAAACTTTTATTTCATGGAAGAGAATTGGAGTCAAACCATCCAGCCATCTCTTGCTTCAAATAGTTTTTCCACGATTTTCATTTGAGAATGAAGAAGAAGCAGGGTTTGAGCATAGTTGTCTTGTGATGATGAACCATTCATTGTTTCAACTCTCTGCTCCTTACTTCTATCCTGCAGGTCACTAATCTCCGGATTCTTGATTTTTGGCATTTGGAAAGACAATTCTCCTTCAAGCATGCTAAGAATATCAGACATGGATGGTCTCAGAGTTGGAGATGGGTTAGTGTATAGAACAGCCACCTCAGCATTTTTAGGGCTTCCTTTGAAGAATATCTTAAACCAAGACTTGGATCCACCAGTTCAAGAAGGTTTCCTTACTCTTGAAGAACGTAGGCCTTCAATTATGTGAAAGTATTCAGCCCTAAGAATGATTTCAGTATAATTTTTTAAGAAATTATGGATTGAATTTCTATCGGTTGAATACTTTCACGTAGATGAAGGCCTATGTTCTTCAAGAGTAAGGAAACCTTCTTGAACTGGTGGATCCAAGTCTTGGTTTAAGCTATTCTTCTAAGGAAGCCCTAAGAATGCTGGAGGTGGCAGTTGTATGCACTAACCTATCTCCAACTCTGAGACCATCCATGTTTGATATTGTTAGCATGCTTGAAAGAAAATTGTCGGTCCAAATGCCAAAAATCAAGCATCCGGAGATTTGTAACCTGCAGGATGGAAGTGAGGAGCAGAGAGTTGAAGCAATGAATGGTTCATCATCACAAGACAACTACGCTCAGACATTTGCTTCTTCTTCATTCTCACATGAAAAGAATGGAAAAACTATTTGAAGCAATAGATGGCTGGATGGTTTGACTCTATTTCTCTTCCATGAAATAAAAGTTTATCTTCATTAGGTAGGCTTCTTAAGGATTCCAACTAGGTTTTAAAATTTGCATAAAACTTCAATATTAAATAACTTACATTTGCTAATTAGTTTCACTATTTTGTAGTTTTTACGTAATGTGTAATTCACCCAACATAATCTTGGGTGTATTTTATCATTTATTTCATGGAAGGGAAATATAGTCAAACCATCCAGGCATCTATTACTTCAAATAGTTTTTCCACGGTTTTCATGTGAGAATGAAGAAGAAGCAATGTCTGAGCATAGTTGTCCTGTGATGATGTACCATTCATTGCTTCAACTCTCTGCTCCTCACTTTTATCCTACAAGTCCCTAATCTGCAGATGCATTATTTTTGGGATTTGGACCGACAATTTTCCTTCAAGCATTCTAACAATATCAGACATGGATGGTCTCAGAGTTGGAGATGGGTTAGTGCATAGAACTGCCACTTCAGCATTCTTAGGGCTTCCTTTGAAGAATATCTTAAATCAAGACTTGGATCCACCAGTTCAAGAAGGTTTACTTACACTTGAAGAACATAGGCCTTCAATTACGTGAAAGTATTCAGCCCTAAGAATGCTTTCAGTATAATTTCTTAAGAAATTAGGGATTGAATTTCTAACGGTTGAATACTTTCACGTAATTGAAGGCCTATGTTCTTCAAGAGCAAGGAAACATTCTTGAACTGGTGGATCCAAATCTTGGTGTAAGCTATTCTTCAAAGGAAGCCCTAAGAATGCTGGAGGTGGCAGTTGTATGCACTAACCCATCTCTAACTCTGAGACTATCCATGTCTGATATTGTTAGCATGCTTGATGGAAAATTGTCGGTCCAAATGCCAAAAATCAAGCATCCGCAAATTAGTGACCTGCAGGAATGAAGTGAGGAGCAGAGAGTTGAAGCAATGAATGGTTCATCATCACAAGACAACTACGCTAAGACCTTTACTTCTTCTTCATTCTCACATGAAAAGCATGGAAAAACTATTTGAAGCAATTCATGGCTGGATCGTTTGACTCTATTTCTCTTCCATAAAATAAAAGTTTATCTTCATTTGGTAGGCTTCTTAAGGATTCCAACTAGGTTTGAAAATTTGCATATAACTACAATCTTTAATAATTCCATTTGCTAATTAGTTTCACTATTTTGATGTTTTGATGTAATGTGTAATTCACCCAACATAATCTTGGGTGAATTTTATCATGTATTTCATGAAAGAGAAATAGAGTTAAACCATCTAGGCATCAATTGCTTCAAATAATTTTTCCACGCTTTTCATGTGAGAATGAAGAATAAGCAAGGTCGAGCATAGTTGTCTTGCGATGATGAACCATTCATTGCTTCAACTCTCTGCTCCTCACTTCTATCCTGCAGGTCACTAATCTCCGGATGCTTGATTTTTGGCATTTGGACCGACAATTTTCCTTCATGCATGCTAACAATATCAGATATGGATGGTCTCAGAGTCGGAGATGGGTTAGTGCATAGAACAGCCACCTCAGCATTCTTAGGGCTTCCTTTGAAGAATATCTTAAATCAAGACTTGGATCCACCAGTTCAAGAAGGCTTACTTACACTTGAAGAACATAGACCTTCAATTACATGAAAGTATTCAGCCCTAAGAATGCTTTCAGTATAATTTCTTAAGAAATTAGGGATTGAATTTCTAACGGGTGAATACTTTGACGTAATTGAAGGCCTATGTCCTTCAAGAGTAAGGAAACCTTCTTGAAGTGGTGGATCCAAATCTTGGTTTAAGCTATTCTTATAAGGAAGCCCTAAGAAAGCTGGAGGTGGCAGTTCTATACACTAACCTATCTCCAACTCTGAGACCATCCATGTCTGATATTGATAGCATGCTTGAAGTAAAATTGTCAGTCCAAAAGCCAAAAATCAAGCATCCGCAGATTAGTGACCTGCAAGATGGAATTGAGGAGCAGATAGTTGAAGCAATGAATGGTTCATCATCACAAGACAACTACGCTCAGGCCTTTGCTTCTTCTTCATTCTCACATGAAAATCGTGGAAAAACTATTTGAACCAATAGATGGCTGGATGGTTTGACTCTATTTCTCTTCCATGAAATAAAAGTTTATCTTCATTAGGTAGGCTTCTTAAGGATTCCAACTAGGTTTTAAAATTTGCATAAAACTTCAATATTAAATAACTTACATTTGCTAATTAGTTTCACTATTTTGTAGTTTTTACGTAATGTGTAATTCACCCAACATAATCTTGGGTGTATTTTGTCATTTATTTCATGGAAGGGAAATATAGTCAAACCATCCAGGCATCTATTACTTCAAATAGTTTTTCCACGATTTTCATGTGAGAATGAAGAAGAAGCAATGTCTGAGCATAGTTGTCCTGTGATGATGTACCATTCATTGCTTCAACTCTCTGCTCCTCACTTTTATCCTACAAGTCCCTAATCTGCAGATGCATTATTTTTGGGATTTGGACCGACAATTTTCCTTCAAGCATTCTAACAATATCAGACATGGATGGTCTCAGAGTTGGAGATGGGTTAGTGCATAGAACTGCCACTTCAGCATTCTTAGGGCTTCCTTTGAAGAATATCTTAAATCAAGACTTGGATCCACCAGTTCAAGAAGGTTTACTTACACTTGAAGAACATAGGCCTTCAATTATGTAAAAGTATTCAGCCCTAAGAATGCTTTCAGTGTAATTTCTTAAGAAATTAGGGATTGAATTTCTAACGGTTGAATACTTTCACGTAATTGAAGACCTATGTTCTTCAAGAGTAGGAAACCTTCTTGAACTGGTGGATCCAAATCTTGGTTTAAATTATTCTTATAAGGAAGCCCTAAGAATGCTGGAGGTTGCAGTTGTATGCAATAACCCATCTCCAACTCTGAGACCATCCATGTCTGATATTGTTAGCATGGTTCAAGGAAAATTGTCCTTCCAAATGCCAAAAATCAAGGATCCACAGATTAGTGACCTGTAGGATAGAAGTGAGGAGCAGAGAGTTGAAGCAATGAATGGTTCATCATCATAGGACAACTATTCTCAGACATTGTTTCTTCTTCATTCTCACATGAAAAGCGTGGAAAAACTATTTGAAGCAATAGATGGCTGGATGGTTTGACTCTATTTCATGGAAGAGAAATAGAGTCAAACCATCCAGCCATCTATTGTTTCAAATAATTTTCCACGCTTTTCATGTGAGAATGAAGAAGAAGCAAAGGTCTGAGCGTAGTTATCTTGTGATGATGAACCATTCATTGCTTCAACTCTCTGCTCCTTACTTCCATCCTGCAGGTTAGTAATCTGCGGATGCTTGATTTTTGGCATTTGGACTGACAATTTTCCTTCAAGCATGCTAAAATATCAGACATGGATTGTGTCAGAGTTGGAGATGGGTTAGAGCATAGAACTGCCACCTCCAGCAGTCTTAAGGCTTCCTTATAAGAATAGCTTAAACCAAGATTTGGATCCACCAGTTCAAGAAGGTTTCCATACTCTTGAAGAACATAGGCCTTCAATTATGTGAAAGCATTCAACCGTTAGAAATTCAATCCCTAATTTCTTAAGAAATTATACTGAAAGCATTCTTAGGGCTGAATACTTTCACATAATTGAAGGTCTATGTTCTTCAAGTGTAAGTAAGCCTTCTTGAACTGGTGGATCCAAGTCTTGATTTAAGATATTCTTCAAAGGAAGCCCTAAGAATGCTGAGGTGGCAGTTCTATGCACTAACCCATCTCCAACCCTGAGAACATCCATGTCTGATATTGTTAGCATGCTTGAAGGAAAATTGTCGGTCCAAATGCGAAAAATCAACCATTCGCAGATTAGTGACCTGTAGGATAGAAATGAGGAGCAGAGAGTTGAAGCAACGAATGGTTCATCATCACATGACAACTAGGCTCAGACCTTGCTTCTTCTTCATTCTCACATGAAAAGCGTGGAAAAACTATTTGAAGCAATAGATGGCTGGATGGTTTGACTCTATTTCTCTTCCATCAAATAAATGACAAAATACACCCAAGATTATGTTGGGTGAATTACACATTACGTGAAAACTACAAAATAGTGAAAGTAATTAGCAAATGTAAATTATTTAAAATTGTAGTTTTATGCAAATTTTAAAACCTAGTTGGAATCCTTAAGAAGCCTACGAAATAAAGATAAACTTTTATTTCGTGGAAGAGAAATAGAGTCAAACCATCCAGCCATCTATTGCTACAAATAGTTTTCCACGCTTTCTTGTGAGAATGAAGAAGAAGCAAAGGTCTGAGCGTAGTTATCTTGTGATGATGAACCATTCATTGCTTCAACTCTCTGCTCCTCACTTCCATCCTGCAGGTTACTAAGCTGCGGATGCTTGAATTTTGGCATTTGGACCGACAATTTTCCTTCAAGCATGCTAACAATATCAGACATGGATGGTCTCAGAGTTGGAGGTGGGTTAGAGCATAGAACTGCTACCTCCAGCATTCTTAAGGCTTCCTTATAAGAATAGCTTAAACCAAGATTTAGATCCACCAGTTCAAGAAGGTTTCCATACTCTTGAAGAACATAGGCCTTCAATTATGTGAAAGTATTCAACCGTTAGAAATTCAATCCTAATTTCTTAAGAAATTATACTGAAAGCATTCTTAGGGCTGAATACTTTCACGTAATTGAAGGCCTATGTTCTTCAAGTGTAAGTAACCCTTCTTAAACTGGTGGATCCAAGTCTTGATTTAAGATATTCTTCAAAGGAAGCCCTAAGAATGCTGAGGTGACAGTTCTATGTACTAACCCATCTCCAACCCTGAGACCATCCATGTCTGATATTGTTAGCATGCTTGAAGGAAAATTGTCGGTCCAAATGCCAAAAATCAAGCATCCGCAAATTAGTGACCTGTAGGATAGAAGAGAGGAGCAGAGAGTTGAAGCAATGAATGGTTCATCATCACAAGATATCTATTGCTTCAAATAGTTTTTCCACGCTTTTCATGTGGGAATGAAGAAGAAGCAATGTCTGAGCCTAGTTGTCCTGTGATGATGAACCATTCATTGCTTCAACTCTCTGCTCCTCACTTCTATCCTATATGTCACTAATATGCGGATGCTTGATTTTTGGCATTTGGACCGATAATTTTCCTTCAAGCATGCTAACAATATCAAACATGGATGGTCTCAGAGTTGGAGATGGGTTAGTGCATAGAACTGCCACCTCAACATTTTTAGGGCTTCCTTTGACGAGTATCCTACTCCAAGACTTGGATCCACCAGTTCAAGATGGTTTCAATACTATTGAATAACATAGGCCTTCAATTATGTGAAAGTATTCAGCCGTAAGAATGCTTTCAGTATAATTTCTAAAGAAATTAGGGATTGAATTTCTAACGGTTGAATACTTTCACGTAATTGATGGCCTATGTTCTTCAAGAGTAAGGAAACCTTCCTGAACTGGTGTATCCAAATCTTGGTTTAAGCTACTCTTATAAGGAAGCACTAAGAATGCTGGAGGTGGCAGTTGTATGCACTAACCCAACTCCAACTCTGAGACCATCCACGTCTGATATTGTTAGCATGCTTCAAGGAAAATTTTCGGTCCAAATGCCAAAAATCAAGCATCCGCATATTACTAACCTGCAGGATGGAAGTGAGGAGCAGAGAGTTGAAGCAATGAATGGTTCATCAACACAAGATAACTACGCTCAGACCTTTGCTTCTTCTTCATTCTCACATGAAAAGCATGGAAAACTATTTGAAGCAATAGATGGCTGGATGGTTTGACTCTATTTCTCTTCCACGAAATAAAAGTTTATCTTCATTTGGTAGGCTTCTTAAGGATTCCAACTAGATTTTAAAATTTGCATAAAACTACAATCTTAAATAATTTACATTTGCTAATTAGTTTCACTATTTTGTAGTTTTCACGTAATGTGTATTTCACCTAACATAATCTTGGGTGTATTTTGTCATTTATTTCATGGAAGAGAAATAGAGTCAAACCATCCAGGCATCTATTGCTTCAAATAGTTTTTCCACGCTTTTCATGTGAGAATGAAGAAGAAACAATGTCTGAGCATAGTTGTCCTGTGATGATGAACCATTCATTGCTTCAACTCTCTGCTCCTCACTTCTATCCTGTAGGTCACTAATCTGCGGATGCTTGATTTTTGGCATTTGGACCGACAATTTTCCTTGAAGGATGCTAACAATATCAGACAAGGATGGTCTCAGAGTTGGAGATGGGTTAGTGCATAGAACTGACACCTCAGCATTCTTAGGGCTTCCTTTGAAGAATATCTTAAACCAAGACTTGGATCCACCAGTTCAAGAAGGTTTCCTTACTCTTGAAGAACATGGGCCTTCAATTATGTGAAAGTATTCAGCCCTAAGAATGCTTTCAGTATAATTTCTAAAGAAATTAGGGATTGAATTTCTAACGGTTGAATACTTTCACGTAATTGAAGGCCTATATTCTTCAAAAACAAGGAAATCTTCTTAAACTGGTGGATCCAAATCTTGGTTTAAGCTATTCTTCAAAGGAAGCCCTAAAAATGCTTGAAGTGGCAGTTGTATGCACTAACCCATCTCCAACTCTAAGACCATCCATGTCTGATATTGTTAGCATGCTTGATGGAAAATTGTCGGTTCAAATGCCAAAAATCAAGTATCCGCAGATTAGTGACCTGCAGGATGGAAGTGAGGAGCAGAGAGTTGAAGCAATGAATGGTTCATCATCACAAGACAACTACGCTCAGACCTTTGCTTCTTCTTCATTCTCACATGAAAAACGTGAAAAAACTATTTGAAGCAATTGATGGCTGGATGGTTTGACTCTATTTCTCTTCCATGAAATAAAAGTTTATCTTCATTTGGTAGGCTTCTTAAGGTTTCCAACTAGGTTGGAAAATTTTCCTATAACTACAATCTTTAATAATTCCATTTGCTAATTAGTTTCACTATTTTGTAGTTTTGAAAGATTTTGGCTGCTTCGGATTTATCTTTCATTAAATAAAGCCATGTGGTTCTAGTATGGTCATCTATGAAAGTAATAAACCATCTGGCATTGGTGAGTGTTTTTATTCATGCAGGTCCCAAAATATCACTATGGACTAGTGCAAATGGTGAGGAAGGTTTGTAGGGTTGTTTGGGATACGAAGTTCTGGTTTGTTTTGCAATTTGGCAAGTTTCACAATGAAAAGGAACAGAATTGTTATTGAATAAATTTGGAAACAAATGCTTCATATAATCAAAACTAGGGTGGCCTGAGCGACATTGCCACAAGTATACATCATGATTTTGTGAGTTGGAGCTAACCAGTGCTCTTCTTGCCTTTCTTCTTGCAATAACTACACCATTTGTTTCTTTGTTCGTCTTGTGGTCGTTTTGTCGCCAACCATGTATCAAAATGAGTGTCATCAGGGGCAGGCTGGGATGCTTCTCCATTTATATACTTCTCTTTTCGCTTGCCACGAAGATATCTTAACACGGTTTGAGACCATTGGAGGTAATTCCGTCCATTAAACCTATGGTTAATAGCTATAATCTGACTATCAGAAAGTTCTGGGGTCGTCACCGTTTTGCTTGTAGTAGAGGAATGAGAAGGAGAAGATGTATCTTGAGTTTCAGAAGTAGTACCAGACATTAGTGCCAATGGATTGACTCCGGGACTTATGGGAAAAGAGCCAAAACGGGGATGAAGGATCCATTCTGGCTCAAAAATGGTCACCGGAGATGTTGCAAACGACGGCGCGTGGGTGCCACGCGCCGGCAGAAGTGGAGGTGCGTGGGGTCCACGCGTAGCTCAGATCGCCACCGTTCTTCAGGGTTGTGCCGATCAGCACCTTCTGCTTCTTTCTGAGTGGGCGGTGTGCTCTAACGCGCCGCCATGAGGGAGATTGGAGCACACCGTTCCCTCCTCTGTTTCTTGCTGTCGTCGCTCTTTCTCTCATTTTTCTGGTCGCCGGACCTCTTAGTGAGGTGTTCTGATACCATATGAGCTTAAGAGCTCATGCTTTTCATTGATATATATCAAAATAGATGTACAAATGGTATTTATAGAAGTAAAGAATGAGAAAATGGCGCGAGAATAAGAAACAGAGACAATGGACAGTGGAGAGATTGAAGGAGAGATTTCGGTGCAAGTCAATAAGTCAGGCTTGCACCGAAATCCTCTTCTGACTTCTAACAAGAAACAACTTATTCAAGCTAAGGATGGGTTAGATCAAAGCTATATCTTGCTTTATTTTATTCTCTTTTTTTTGTACTAATAGCACACGCCTATAGCCATACAATATTTTATCGACTGCAGTGCAATCTATGATCACGAACATTTGCAAAGAACAAAACCGTTACTCTAAATACTAGCATGTTAGGTCAAGCTAAATTTTGGTTTATAACATCACCAATAAAATTAAAACACCTTATCAACTAACTTTTTCTCTTTTATGATTTGAGAAATATGACCCCTTATGGATCATCTTAATCATCCACATCACTAATGCAAGATAAGAAGTAAAATAACTTATTTAGAGAGCTCTTGTTTTAAACATGTACAAAGATAATTTGTATACCAACCTTTTACGCTTCCTTTCCCAAATAGATGCTCCACCAAAAAATTATCTTCCATTACTAGTCCTTTTGCTTAACACTTGAAATCTTCAATACATCTTCGCTATACAAGTAAACATAAGACATGTTTAGTTTAATATATAGTTTGAATATTAGTAAACATACTAGGAAGGAGAAGAAAGACACCACTAGACAACCTAAAAGGCCTTTAATGATGCCTCGATTATGATTATGCCTGGGTTCATAATGATAATTGAGACCACACTGAAGAGTCCTTTGCTCTACTTAACTATAGGAAACTTAGGCTCTAATACCAAAACTATCATGCCCCAAAAATTGAGATGTGACAAGCGTGGAACATGAGAAAACCCACATCCCTAAAACCTTAAATATATAAAATTTTCAATACTTTATATGCACACATACTAGCAACAAATAATATAGTGACTATGAATACACTTCAAACTTACAAAATTTCTAGACTTTCTATAGAAATTTTTGTAGAATCTCGCCTGAGTAAGACCTCAGGAAAATTCTAAAATAACCTAATATAATCAAGAAGAGCTCTGTTCCATAATAACAATTACACAATAATAAGTCGAAGATCCTAACTATAGCATACGTGGAGCACCTAAATTACCAAAATAAATACATAGATTTAAATTTTACATTCACTGGGAGTTTTCAACGTGACGCTTCGAATTCAAAAGGTAGTATGGATCTTCAGAATCCACCAAGAGGAACATAGTCAGCTGCACTATCCAAGACCAAAAATAATCTTTCCGGTGAATAACGTCCCATTTATAGAATTTAAAAAAACACTTATGAAAAAAAATTTAAATAGATTTAACTTTGAAAGATGACAAGATGATAACAAGTTTCAACTTATAAAGCATACAATTATAATCATAAATAAAATTATATGAAAGATCATTATACGAACAAAACCAAACACGTAGTAAAGCAGTTTCTTTAACAGAATCAGTTTAACAAATATCGTAGGACTTCAATAGAATGGATAACAAGCGTGGACACAGTTGATTTGTGACTACCCTAGGAAAATCTAAGTGTTATAAACATGGTTAGAAAGGGGATTTTTGAAATTAGATTTTCTAGAAATTAAAATTTATGAAAATAAAACTATTCCTAATTTTTTTGTATTTTGGAAAATAATAAAGAAATGATTTTGGATTAAAAAGGGATAATATGATAAAATGAATCTTGGTGATGAAGAAAGTGGTATAAAGAAGTATATGGGCTGCAAAATTGAATGACATAAAGAAGTAAGTTTTAGGCCCGAAAAAAGCATTTGCCCTTTGTCACATTAAAATGTTTCCTTCTTGTGAAAGGAACGGCTTAAAAGGATGTTCTCTGTTTCTGTAAAACTAGCATCAACTTCCCCGCGCGTTGCGCAGGGAGCAAATCTTCATGGAAAAAAAATATATCTTCACAAAAAAGTAACCAACAAAAAAAGAAGAAGCAAAAGCAATCCTAGTTGGTAATTTTAAAAAAATATTTGCAATTCAAAGCAAGCAATAGTACCAAGTGGAACATAATGTAGAAAAAAATCAATGACAAACAATTTAATTCTAATAATATGGTTCAGTCAAACTATTAAAAAACAAACAACTCAAGTCAAGTCTTGCAAATATATTACTGTAGACAACATTTGTTGTTATATTCTTAGAAGTATTTGCATTGTCATCGATTATCATTATCAACAAATGAATAGACATTACTTGCAAAAATTGCATTACATAGAATTGGCATCATCACATATGCCAATAAGATAAACAAATATGAACCTACCATTTTGTTGAACAATATCTTTTAAAGTACAAAGTTTCGTTTTGAAGAATTCTCGGAAGATGCTTATTGTTCCACAAAGATGAACTCACTTTGCCCTCTGCATCACAATTGGGCCTAGAGTTGAGTGTTGACTCTATCGAAACATGGAAATTTTACAAGCCTTTTTTCCAATTCTTATCAATCTAGGCAGTTGTATTGCTTAGTTTACTTGTCATTTTATTAGATGGGTGTTGCTTTGTCTTATTTAAAGCAGAACATTTGTCTTCAGGCTCCTCCTTAAAAATATTAACTACGAGATGTATGAGCAAATGCAACAACTATAGAAATTGGTGGCCAACTTTTCTAGATGCTATAATAATTGAGCCTTTATTAAAGGAAAATATAGTCCCATTCATTGTCTAAAGTGATATGGCATCATTCGATTGAAGTTATAAACATTTTGATTAGAGATAATGGGGATAATCACACCCATTTCGACATATCATTGCTGATACAAAGTAGCTGATATATGAAGACGGGATAGTAGAAATAGCTTATGCAGATATGCTGAAGAGGAACTCTTCCCTCCTTAGTTTGATGCAGATTTAGTTTCTAATTCTCAAGCTTTTCAGATTGCCGTGTGTAATCCCAAAAAAGAAAAAAAGACATAGCACAAGTTATATAAAAATAACAACAAAGGATAACAATAAAAAATATCAAGATATTCATGATATATCCTCTAAATTAAATTCTTAGTATTAGAAGAAATAATACAGACAACATCTGTTTCTAATTTCAAACAAGTAACCGACATTGTCTACAATCTACATAAACTAACAACTAAGGCCATGACACTGTCACTCTCTCATGTCTCACCATTTGCAATTACCTTTATTGATTTCCAATTACCTTTCTTGGTCATTTCCACATACCCTATGTCTGTACATAATGAGTAGCTAAATAAACATATTATATTGAACGGCCTATATCTTCAAAAGAAAGCAACAACACATCATCATATATTACAACCTATAACATAAGGTATATCCAATGAAAAACAAAAAAAAACAGCTACCATATCATATTTGAAAGCCCTATTTCCTCTTGGATGATTGAATGCAAGCCAACAAAAGAAATACTTCTATTGACATGTCTCCATTGCTTACTTGAGACATACTTGAGACAATATAATTATCACCCTTACCCACAACCAATATTGAAAGAATCCATGAGAGAAGATAAAAAACTCCCCCTCGTTTAAGTTCATGGCAGTGTATTGAAGCTGAAAGAGTCAACTATATTGTGCTTGTTCGTTAGCATGTATTAAAGCTAAAAGTATCAAAACAAAACTCATTTGAAAAACCAAATCCTGCAGCTCCAGAAAACGATGCAAGTACATTAACAAAACATAAAAAAAAGGATAATAGTCTATGTATGCTGCAAAGAAATTTAGTTGTTTAAAGAGCCCCATGATTAATCAATTCTAGTCAATGGAATCACATACCTTATGGATATTAACCAATGCACAATATTTTAAAGGACCAATGCTTTAAATTATTCCAGATAACTTAAGCATGAGTTCCTTACATGTTTGAGGAAGCTGTATCAGTAATGTTTTAAAGTGCCTTGTACATACATGAGTTTTGAAAAGCGTGACCAAGCAGGCATGAAGATTATAAAACACTTTTTCAGCAATATCAACATTTATAATAAAAGGACAAAAGGTTGAGATCAGAAGGGTGGCACAGCTGAAGGGTGAACGTTTCATTTATTAAGTACCTGCATCTACAAGTGTTAAAAAAGAAGAGTATATGTGCATCTAGAAAAGTTATAGACAAAAAAAGAAAATAATCTTCTTCTATCATGACGAGAAAAGACAAAATAATTTATATATACCATGACAACACAATGAATACCACCTTTTAACGCTGAAAGGGATGTCTCATGCTTCCTTTGTTTTGCAGTAAATCATTCAACCCTCATAGTACTGAACGCTCCCACAGACAACAGATTTTATTTTAAGGTATCTCTGACCACATTTATAGAAAGGATATAAACCAAAAGATAAAAGTATAACCCACTGAAATCATAGCTCGGTTCACCAAAATCAAAAGGATCTTATTTTAATTGTAACATACCGACATATTTTAACTTATGTTTAAAAGTTTCTCATGGTCACTGCAACTTTACTTGGTATGCAGCTGGCCTTGTGAGTGATAATGAAGATGATCCCAACTGAGGTTCCTTTAATCCAAACACAAATTAGTTTTAGCTTACATCTTTTCAATGCAAGTTTTAGTGGTTATTAGTTTACTTCGCCTTCTCTGTAATTCCCCTACTTTTTAATAGCTCTTAGAGTACATGTTTTCAAGTGAAGTATTAAGAGTACATGTTTACAAGTCACGATGAATTTTTTTTTAAACAAACAATGTGATTAAGTCATGGTTCATGTCATGCCATCAAAGAAGGTAAGTTGGTGGGATTGTGCAGCATTGAATCTTAATTTATAGGAAAATTTGAAAGCAAAGTCCTACCAGTGCCGCCAAGATTCATAATACTATTTGAATTTTCTCAGAATATTCGTTCTTCCCTCCAGCCAAAATGAAGCCAATGTGCTGAACCATGAATTTATCTGCCAAAGAATGTTGTCTGGTGCCAAATTACATTTTAGACAGTTGAATATTTTTACAGAAAAGCAAAGTCCTGCTAGTGACGAAAACACAGTACTTTTACAGAAAAAGCATGAATTGTGGTAACTTAAAAGGGGTGAGAATGATGTGTGATAACACTAATGAGTGAAATATGTAAAAGGTGACCTCCATTTCATGATAGACCTAATATACAAATAGGTAACAAAAATAAAACATAAGTATCCAAACTTCATTAATGCATCTGTTTCAGCTGAACATACAATCTCAAATGAAAGCAACTGCACCAAGGCTGATACCTCCTAAAAAAAGGTGTCTTGGACAGGTCATCTTGATCCAAGTAAATGATATAGATGACAACCCTTTAATTGGTAAGAACAGGTTCTGAAACAACTATACCTAATAGGACACCATAAAATGATTTTTTTACAAGATGCAGGTTATATGGAATTAGAAAAATGATTTAAACAATTCAATGGTACAATAGAAGACAATAGCCCTTCATGTAATAAAATCAGGACTAAATTTATATATAACTAAACCAGATGATGTAACAACTCAGGGGGTTCTCTTCAAACCTAATGGTACGTAGCTGACTGTTATGAGACTATTAATGTTAATTTTAGGAAGGTATTAAAATGGCAGTAAACAACAAAGTATATGGAGTAAACAACTTGACTATTACATATAAGAATGGAATGAGAATTTCAAGCTAATACTGGTCCATGATAACAATTGCTCTATAAGGATACGAAGCTAACAATATTGTATAGAAGATATGGATGGCCTAACTTGCAAATGATAGTAGCATGCAGTTTTAACATCTTTGAGGAATTTGCAAAACCTTAACTCGCACAAGGGAGTATAATGAATTGTCAAAAAACATGTATACTCACCTTTTGGCACAAACATTAAGGTTTACATATGCTTGTGTTACTCTAGCAAATTTTGTAGGTTGAGATGCACTTTGCTAAGAAACAGACTTGCGTTTAGATTCCTTGGTTGAAAAATCCCCAAATAAAAGGCAATACTATTGTTAGTTTTATGTTTAGATTCCTTTGTTGATGCTAGCCATTTTCTTGACTCTTATTTCACTGCCCCGTGCAATCCACTTTCAAGATTAAAAATTGATAGTTATGAGTAGCTCATTATTAACATGATGAGGAAGGGAAGATAACTTTGGAGGTAGAGTGGACCAATGATAACATCATTAATTGAGTCCACAAGAATTAAGGACCAATGGTAAGTTCATTAATTGATCTATCATTCCAAAATGAAATCAGAAAGAAAAGGGAATATTAGGAAGAACAAAAACAAAGGGAAGAAGGGAGCAAGTTTACAAACCTTTTTAGGAAGGGAAGATGAGTTCATTGTAAAGAAATATGACCATGAAAGGGAAGTGACGGCAACAGCTTCAAAAATCTATTTTTGATTTTCCAGTAGCAACTCTAGAAATTTCTTTCTTCTTACCGAAGTATTTTTCCATGAAGCGGAGGGGAGAAACGAAAATGGGAAGAAGAAATTCCTTTGAAGAATGGATTAATGCCGGAGTCAATAAATGCAAGAATGAAAAATTGATAATGAGAGTAGAAATCTACATCTAAAAACAAAAAATCAAGTAGCTCAGAAACCAAAGTGGAAAGGAACTAAGATTTTAAACCCCCTTTTGTAGCGCACATAACAAAGGACGAAGGTTCATGCACAGAAGAAGGTTTTGCTCTTCGACGGCAGTTCTTCCAATCTCTTCGCTTCCTCCCTCTACTGTGACCTGGAAAAAAAAAGGAATCATATATTAGAAGTGTAAGAGGATGAAGAAGACTTTAGAAATGAAGAAGAAATTGATGGAGGGAGGTTGAGAGATCGATTGGAGATAGAAGGGAGGGGATTTGAACCTAAGGAGAAACTGTAAACAAACCCATTGGTGTTGAATTCAGTTGCTTAGCTCCTTTGAATCGTGATCTGTAGTACAGAGATGCTAACATATTTCAGGATTTTGAAAAAGTACGTGACAGATGTAGAAATAGGAATGGACGGGAGGTTTGAAAACTTTTAAAAATAGGATTCACATTCAGAACGCCGAACTGGGCAGGAAACCTATCAGCAAAACGTCAGAAACGGTCCGATTAAATGGCAAGGAAATTGAAAAAGGAAAGGGCTCGCGTTTCCATGTTCTTCAACGGCTGGAATCGGGGAACACAGCTCCAGAAATCACGAAGATCAGTAAGAGGAAGGAAGCGCTGCAGTGGAGAGAAAAGGGAGCTGTCATTCAAACCGGATTGGAAGGAGTGAAGGAGAACAAGAAAAGAGAAGATAACCTCAGCTCGAAAATTGAGGTGGGGGAACCGAGCGGAACTAAGATGGTGACAGAGGAGAGAGGCGAAGAAGAGCAGCAGATGGAAGGGATGAAGAAGGAAGCAAATGAGGCCCAAAAACGAAAAATAAAGGAAGCTAAGAAACATGGGCCAACAAAAATCTCTAAACTAAGCCCAATTGTGAACATCACCAAAAGCAAGAGAAATGGGGCAAGGAATATCGGCCCTCAAGTCAAAGGGAAGCAGGCCGGCGGTGGAAGGGCCCATAAACTGGTCTTTGGGTCAGAATTCTATAATGGGTCGATGGGGCTAGTGAAGGCCATGGAGGAAATGCAACAAATACAAAGCAATGGCCTAGTGATTAAAGAACATGCTGATACACACCAAGTGCCGCAAATGTCGCAACCCATTATAGATCGAAGTGAAAAAAATTTACATTTAAGAAGATATTAAATGACTTTACTATCAATTTTTTATTTCTTGTGATATAATTAAAGTGTCATATATTATAGATCGAAGAGAATATGCCATTTAAGGACCCAACTCTTACTTTCTTTTTCAAACATATGCTATTAATTGGGTTAAGAGTATTGAAATTAAAGGAATAAGTCCAAGCCCATTAAATATTTGAACATAAATGTTACTTGTTCTTAATATTTTTCATTGTTATTAAACCTGGATCGGACTGTCCGGCCCGGCCCAAGAACAGGCGACCTGGTCATAAAACCGATCTGGTTCAGTACATTTTTTTTAAAAAAAAAAACTTTTTTTAAATTTTTTTTTATAATTTCATATTAATAAACCTGAAATCTTCACTTTCTCACTGATTTGATCCTAAGTTAGTTCCGATCTGATCCACTAATATTTGCTTGACCCAGTATCCCAACCGGTTCACTGACCGATCCCGATTTAATAATCTTGATATTTTCTGATGCAACATTTTCTTGGTGTCCCACACATCTCAAGAGATCAAAACTAACTTGTAGATAGTCTGGCGGAAGATGGGTTATCTGGATCGTCCTTACTTGATACATGTCTGCCTCATTTACGGACCTTAGTTGCTGATGAGTGTTTAGGATCTGATCCCCTTTTTATTAGTCTGATTTGATGTAATTGGGCCATGCCCTCTCATGCAATTGGGGAACAAAATAATTATTGGTGCTCCGTATAAAGAAACTGACGTGATTATTATTAACACGAACAGCGGTTGCCATAGAGATTCCCACTCGAACAGGGACAAAATGGCTAAATATAAAGCTGCTGCTGCTGCTGAGATATTGTAATAACATGATAATAGAGGGCTAATTGCAATAATTAGTTGGAAGAGAACAAGACATGAACAATAAAATATATGGAAATAATTGGAAGAAAGCATAAAACGCAGCGTATTGCCAGTGGAGCATTCAAAGGAACGAGACACGTGCCGTGCTGGATCTTGGCTCTCTCTCCCTCTCAAGTCATTATCTGCGGCGTACACAAAAGCAAACTCCAGCACTCATTCTCTTCCCAACGTTGTTTTTGGTTTCATCCACCTAATCCCTCGAACAGCACCTTATATGTTTTAGATAAAATAGCATTCAACCTACTTAAACTCATCAAGGATCTAAGGATCAGTTTGAGTTGTCATTCAAAAAGCATATTCATGTTATTAAAGATATAACTCTTCTTACGTATTTATCTTGTATATCGTAAATCACGTTGGAAAAATAATTTTTACCGTTAACTCAAATAAACATAAAAATAAATTGGCAGGCTATCTTATAAATGTACAAGATGAAAAGGCTCAGTTTTTAGATGTGTCAACGTTTTACCAACCTAACTGATGTTAGGGTAACTCAATACTATCTCTACACATAGCTGTACAGCTTTTAATGAAGAGAGTTGATATTCCCTGAAAGGTGTAGCAATTAATAATATTCTAACGGCAGTGAAGATGTGAGGGTCCATGATGTTAAAAGCAGCATGTCTTTCTTATCTGCCCTCATCCCTTCATAAATTGTTTAATGTACAGACGAAGGCTTCGGACCAATTGAATACAACAAGAGTACAAATGTCATTTATAGGTGGCAGATGAAATTCAAATTCTGGGACTAAGCATTTTTATAATTTACAGTTACAGTCAAACTTCTTGTTCTTTCCAACACACTCAGATTCCTTCCCATTGCCCTCCAAATACACCAGGAATATTTTTATAACACTAATTATTTGTTTGGTATAGCTTACTTTTAAACAATAAATATTTATAAATTGTAATTTACGGTATACGAGATAAGTATATAAGAAAATTTTTATCTTAACTTACATAATATACACTTATATTCAAAAAATAAATGTTCCCAAACATACACTAACACTATTTAATTCAACCCCTCTTTGTTCTCATTCTCTCCCACCATTAAAAATCTACCTCACCACTCCCAAAAATTATTCTCTTTTTGTTTTGAAAATTTCCCCTCCTCTGTTTTACGTCTCTATCCACATCAAAAACTCGGATCCTCACAAGAACTTTAGAAAGGAGAGTCCTAATGTGTAGACTGTGTAGACTCTCTCTCTCTCTCTCAGCTTCGGAAGGCAGCATTTAGGCCATCCAAGAAGAGGAACATCGATTCGTTCTTTCCCATTTAACAGAGCCTCAGAAATCACGAGACTCCTCCGAATTTTGCCATTATTTGATCCTCCTCCATTCCCACTTTTATTTTTTACCCAAATGGGTTTTCCTAGAAAAAGACTCTTTTCCCTTTTCTTCTTCCTGGTTTTCTTCCAATCCTCTTCCTGTGTTTCTCCAATCACTCTCGGGTCTGTGTGCGTTTTGGCCTCTCTTTTTTTCCCCCTTTCAGCAGCCAAAATACCACTAGATCTGTTTCTTTCTTTCTTTTTATATATATATATATTGGGCTTGCTTTATTGTCTCATTGTTCAGCCCAGTTCCAAAAAATTAATGTAGGTCTTATCTCTTTTTTTGGCCCAAGTCACCCACATCTCCTCTCAAATCTCAACATTAGCCCAATTCCCTCTAAATAATTAATTTGAACCTCCAAAATCCTCAATTTCTTCTTTAAAACCTATAATGCAAAATTAAGCACAAGGTAGCATTAAAAGTTCAAGGGACAATTGTATAAAAATAATTAATAAATTGTGACCATTTTACCCCTAATTACCATTAATTCAAAACAAATGTCCCTAATTAAAATTTGTGCTTAATCATGCAATAATGTTCCAGGAAATACATTAAAATCCCAAATTAATCCTGAAAAATTCATATAAAAATATGGTTTAATCAATTTGACACAACCTTAGCTGCCTCAGGGTCAAATCACAATTTATCACGAATTAAATGCAATATAGTGCAAACAACTCGAGATCGTTCTTTTATCAAGGAGACATTTATTTTGATTTCCCTAAGTAAAACTAAGTGTTATAAACATGGTTAGAAAAAGGGTTTTGAAATTGGTTTTCTTTAAATCAAAATTGATGAAAATAAAGTTATTTCTAATTTTTTTGGTATTTTTGAAAATAATGAAAAATGTCAACTTAAAAGTGAAGATATGTATAATAGATGCTCTTGGTAATGAAGAAAATGTCTATCCTTGCTCAAAAAAATTATGGGAGTTAAAGCTCATTAAGTCTTAAGAAAAACCCTAAGATAGCACTTGAGTCCAATATTCCCAATTAATAATAGCTCCTATGAACATAACTAACTACTACCTCCTGAAAAATTGTTTAAAACCACTTAATGTGTAATTGAAATGAATAAATGCAATTTGTTTCCTCTTGATATGAATACGATAACACAACACTCGATTGATCCAAATTAATCATATTATCTAACAATAACACGTAGATAATATAATATCATTGAATCAATAAGGAAATACATAAATAAATCCAACAAGCCACAAAAATCCAATCCAATCACGTGAATTCAATCCACAATATAATCCAATCGGTAATCAAGTCTCAACAGTATAAAGAGATAATACCACAATTTAGATAATCCAAGTATACAAATGAGAAAAGGAATTGAAATAGCAAATACTCCCCTATGTAATTCTTGAAGCTCAAGTACATATCCTCATCACCAAGAAGCAAGCAAAATCAGCTATTCATGTCTCCAACAGTAATCCTTATAGAATCCATAGAAATTGAAGTGAAGACAGAGGAGGCAGCTGGCAGTCACAATGAAGTCACAGTGGTGTTGAAACAGAACCGATGACAGTGGTAAAGAGAGTGGAGATCGGTGCAAGATCTGAAATGAGAAATTGGAGTAGTGAAGTAGAGATGGTGAATAAGAAGATGCTGGTGTCAGTGGAAAAGGTGGTGCTGTGACAGTGATGATGGTGGTGAGAGGATTGATGAAGATGGAGTAAAATTGGAGAGCAGGGTCGGTGATGAAGAAGGTGACGGTGGTGGTTGATGGAGTGGTTCTTCTTCTATCACCGGCGAGTTTAGACAGAAGAATGATAGTGGAGGATCTGATGAAGATCCGTCCAGAGTCTCGCGGCGCTAATCTCCTCTGTTTTGGCCACTCCCATCTTGAGCTCTTTCTCACCAACGATGGAGTTACGGTGACGGGACGTCGTCAACGGTGGTGGTGCTCCGTCTCCTTCCCTTCACCTCTCAAGTTCTCTCCCAAAGCCCAAGCTCTCTCTCTTGTTGAAGCTCTGGTCTCACCAAGGTTGAAGCTCTGCACTCTGGTTCTTGGTTCCTGGTTCTTTGAAACTGACCTCACCAGCGACAGAAAGAATGGAGGAAAGGGAGTAAAGGCGATCAAAGTTTGTGAGAGAAGAGGCTAGTCCCCCTCTTGCGCGGCGCTCTCCCTGTGATAAAACCTATCTGTGTCGGATCCTCGGGTCTGTGCCATGTCTGAATCCCATATCCACTAGCCAACCAAGTCGGGTCCAGGGTCCAGGGTATTGGATCCTCAATTCATCTCCTCACTCCAGCTGCGGCCCACACCACTTCTCATGCTTCAGTTGGGTCTGTGATTTCTGCTCCATAAAGCCCAACACAGTGAACTGATCAGGGACCTCAATGACAATTTCAAAATGTTCTTAAGGAGGGACTACAGGGAAATAATTTGAAATATTTATCAGACAGACTAAAATTTTTGAATATTTTGGGCCCTTTACTGTAATTTCTTCTGTCCCTTTTCTCCACACACTTGTAATTTCCATGAAATTCTGGGATCGATTTTGTGATTTTCTCTAATCCACAAAATATTAATTTTTGACCTTCAAAATCTCAAATTTTCTTCTTGAGCACCTACAATGCAAAAATTAAGCATAAAATAACAACAAAAGTCTAAGAAATATTTGTATAAATAATTAACAAATTTATGACCATTTTGCCACTATTTACAATTAATTCAATACAAATGCCTCTAATTAAAAATAGTGCTTAATCATGCAATAATGTCCCATAAAATACATTAGAAATCCCAAATTAATCATGACAAATCATGCAAAAATATGGTTCAATCAACAGTCCGTAAGGGCAAATAATCAAGCCCAGCTCGAAGCCACGAAACAAGCGCAGGTACAAGACCCACGAATAACAAGCGTGAGAACGAATCCCATGAATATCAAGTGCAAGTACTATGCCCACAAATGTCAAGTGAGCTCAAATTGACCATGGCACGCCAAAGACTAACAGTACTACTATTAGTAACTAGTGTTCTGTATTCAGTCCTTTGAAAAAGGTTTGCAAGCATCTTTGGGGCCAATAAAAGCTCTCCTTTCAAGATAATGATAGCTCGTATCTAATACTTTGTAAGAGATTATCCCATCATGAAAGTTCACAAATTATATCTCAAAGCTTTACTTAAAACTCAATCTGCCGACAAATTCCTTTTCAAATAATAGAAACTTTCCTATGAACATTTCAAAATGCAAGACCACCTCAACATGAAAATTTATGAAAGATATATCTCGAAAGTTTCCTTATCATCTCCATGCATAATTATGAATTATACTTTGAACCAATAGAAGAATAAATAATATCAATAAATAAAATCTTCAATATTTACTCATTTCAATATTAACAAGGAAATGAAAAAAGTCCGATAAACTATCCTCTACGAAATCATACATATAAATATGATAATTAACATTAAAATATGATAAGTAGTAAAAACATCATTTATAACAATTATAATGGGACGCTATTCACTCACCTGATGCATTCCCAAAATATAATTCACTCTTTCCAAAACTTCCCAAAACAATCACCCTTGTAGCCACCTAACCTCCTAACCAATAGAACAATATCATCACTTCAATATAATTCTTTTACTTAAATGTATTCTAAAGATTTAAACATCCATTCCCAAACTCAACTTAATTGTACTAGTTATTTTCTTTGTTACATTGCATAGCCACACATTCAGACTAGTAGGAAAGAAGGCAAATCCTTTCTAAGAACTTTAATTTTTTAATAAGAATATAACCCTAAGTCCAATTAATAATTGGATCTAATCACACTTAACTATTAAATCCAATACTTAAAAGCTTGAAAGAACTTCTTCCACTCTCCTTTTCTTAAACAGACCACAATTTTTCATTTTAAACCTCAAACCTTATCACCACCGTGTTATGCATATACATTCAAACAATATGACTATTTGAATTTCAAACATACACTAGACAACCTTCATCCACACAAACTTTATTTCAACATCTTCATCAAATATAACGGACCACTTTATTTATTTATTTTTTTTGCCCGAGGACCACTTTGAATGACATGAACTCGCCTCAAATAAAATTGTTCAAAGAGTGGTCCCATCGTCTAAGTTAGAAAAGTTCTAGCTAAAATGTCAACCTAGCTGTCTCACCTTGGACGGGAAAAAGAAATAAATTCTAATCCCCAAAGATCAAGCAATCCAGAAAATTAAAGTTTAATCCATTTATTCTGAAATCCGCGTCTTCATATATACATGCTTTCTTTCCACTCCAACTCCAACCCTCCTCATTTTCACCCGGGAAAAAAAAAAAAAATCTCCATGCCTCGTACCATTTTAATGCACCAGCCGCCACAAAAGCAACGTACAACACGCAGATTAACTATGACAATCGACAACGTATGTTGATGTCTCAAATTCCAGTACGAGCTCCCAAGAATGACGCCCCAAAAAAAAAAATAATAATAATAAACCAATAAATTGTTTTTATGACAAATATTTAATATTTCGTATTTATAAGAGAGAATTCTACTTAAATATCACTCGAATTTTAAAATTTTAAATAAGTGATTTTTTAAAAAAATTGAGTTGCTAATGTTGTTTTTGTCAATCCCGTTATTCTTATTGTTGATAAAACCAATTTGAGATTTTGAAGTTTATGTGGCATTTAAGTGTCTTTTTCACTATTTATAATCATAGTGGAGATGATTAATTTGATTGAATGGGAATGCTTGGTTACTAACAAGCCACCAAACAATTCATAATGAGAGCGTTGCTTATTAATGATGAAAGCATATTTTGATTTTCTGAAGTGGGAGATTTGGCATAGCGATGGAAGATCGGGATGTTATAAGGATGGAAAATATTGGAAGCAGCACGGCACAAGAGAATCTCCCAAGTTTAGTAACTTTTCCTAGTCATGAAAACGTAGTTGGACTATGACTGAAATTGAGAACCCACCATCCTACTTTTGTCTCTTCCTTCTTTGTTCCTTCCTTGAGAGCGTTGCTTATTAATAATTCATAATGAGAGCGTTGCTTATTAATGATGAAAGCATATTTTGATTTTCTGAAGTGGGAGATTTGGCATAGCGATGGAAGATCGGGATGTTATAAGGATGGAAAATATTGGAAGCAGCACGGCACAAGAGAATCTCCCAAGTTTAGTAACTTTTCCTAGTCATGAAAACGTAGTTGGACTATGACTGAAATTGAGAACCCACCATCCTACTTTTGTCTCTTCCTTCTTTGTTCCTTCCTTGGCCTCTTTTCTTTATCTCCCCATATTTTTTGGTCCCCTTTCCTTACACTTCACTCACTACTCATCCAAATGGGACATTATTGCTTTATTCGAAGGGCCCCTCCCCTGAAGCAATTTTGCATCCTTGACCACACTCCATTTTGCTGTGAACGTTATAATAAAGAATCTGTGAGTACCAAGTGGCACCAAGTGGATAAGTCTTGAGATATTTTGGAGGGGGCACAGTGGATAAGGGTTGCTGTGTCAGCTTCAATGTCCACTCTTGCATTACACATCTGATCAGAACCCATCAAATGAAATTTTATTGCCAATAAAAATAAATAAATCAAATGAAAAAACCCATCATGAGTTTTAATTGAATAATGTAGATATTAGTCAACATAATAATGTTCAACTGACTAAGATGTCAATGTCATGTGACGTGTTGGCAAAAACAAAAATGTCATGCGACGATAAATATTCCCACAAGAGAAAATTATGATGTGAAGAATTTGAATTTTCCTATAGAATGATTTTTGATAAGAAAGTTGCTACGTATGCAGATCATTCATTGTTTATAAATTGTGGAGGACAAGGAATTGAATACGAGGTGAACAAATCTGAATAGGACACCAAACCTATGGGTATCTCAGTCTTTTTCACTGGTGGTGATAAATGGGCTTGTAGCAGCACTGGAGCAGCATTGCCCATACCATATGATAATAATTACATAGCAACAAACAAATATTCTCTCAACATTACAGGTCCAACATTCTATCAAACAGCTCGCTTTTCCTCTTTGTCTCTCAAGTACCATAGTCTCTGTATGATCAATGGAAATTACAACGTCAAGTGACACTTTGCTGAGATCATGTATCCTAGTGGCCAAACTTTAAGCAGCCTAGGAAGACGCATATTTGATGTTTCAATTCAAGTAAGCCTCTCTGTTTTGAATCTAAAGTTTTTCTACTCAGGAGTGAGCAAATAAAAATCTCTCCAGCCACGTAGTCATACACTTGAAGAGAAATAAATATTGTGCGATGTGTCACCTATCAAGTGATAGCTCACCACTATGTTTATCTATCTCTTTAATGCAGTGGGTGGCTAAATGACGAGCTATATTTAAATGTAAAGTGAATCTCATCAATCTCTCTCTTATTAAAGAATTACTACTATATATATCGATTCAACACGCTTTCAACTGTTGTTGTCATATTAACTTTTGTACGTATACCTTTGCAGGGTAGGAAATATTTGCATAATTTCAACATTATGAAGGAGGTTGGCGGCGTTGGCAAGGGCATTGTTAAAAGCTTTAATGTTGATGTCAATGATAACACCTTGGAGATTCATTTATACCGGGCTAGGAAAGGAACTACAACTGTTCCTGATGCATTTGGACCTCTTATATTTGCTATTTCAGTCATACCAAGTAAGTCAAATATCACTATATTTATTGGTTTATACTCTTTCTAGCTTAATCCAAGTGATGATGAATTTGACTCTGATAGAATCGTAAGCATTACTATAGACTTTGATATGAATTGTAAGCATTACTATAATTTGTCATGTAGACTTCAAAATTCCCTCACAAAGACTTTCGACTGGAGCTATTGCTGGATTTGTGCTTGGATCATGTGTATTCATCATCATATTAATAGTATTCGTCCTTCAAAAGATGGGTTTCCTAGGTGGCAAATCTTCAAAAGACAAGAGTAAGATCAAAATCTAAAATAACAAAGCTGGTACACATTGATAATTTAGTATAACATAGTAAAAATATAAGATTTGTATATGCTAAAACTCTGATATTCAAGTCAAATGGATAAACAGTGATCTTTGCACATTCATAATCATTTCTCATTTCTTGTAATTTCAATATGTTTTGCTTTTATTTACATAGTCTTCTTTGATGCAGAACTTTTAGATCTAAAAATTGGTTACTTCTCTTTAAAACAAATCAAAGATGCCACCAACAATTTTGCACCAGAAAATAAGATTGGTGAGGGAGGTTTTGGACCTGTATACAAGGTAATTTTTAATTTATGATGTTCATATTTAATCAAGTTTAAACAACTGAATACAAGTCCAGCAATAGCTCCAGTCGAAAGTCCTTGTGAGGGAATTTTGAAGTCTACATGACAAATTATAGTAATGCTTACAATTCATATCAAAGTCTACAGTAATGCTTACGATTCTATCAAAGTCAAATTCATCATCACTTGGCTTAAACTAGAAAGAGTATGAACCAATAAATATAGTGAGATTTGACTTACTTGGTGTGACTGAAATAGCAAATATAAGAGGTCTAAATGCATCAGGAACAGTTGTAGTTCCTTTCCCAGCCCGGTATAAATGAATCTCCAAGGTGTTATCATTGACATCAACGTTAAAGTCTTTAACAATGCCCTTGCCAACGCCACCAGCCTCCTTCATAATGTTGAAATCACGCAAATATTTCCTACCCTGCAAAGGTATACATACAAAAGTTCCAGCCTTTCAGAAGTTTTGTTAATATGATAGCAGCAGTTGAAAGCGTGTTGAATCGTTATATATAGTAGTAATTCTTTAATAAGAAAGAGATTGATAAGAATCACTTTACATTTAAATATAGCTCGTCATTTAGCCACCTACTACACTGAAGAGATAGATAAACATAGTGGTGAGCTATCACTTGATAGGCGACACATCCCACAATATTTATTTCTCTTCAAGTCTATGACTACGTGGCTGGAGAGAGTTTTATTTGCTCACTCTTGAGTAGGAAAATTTAGATTTAAAACAAAGAGGCTTACTTGAATTGAAACATCAAATATGCGTCTTCCTAGGCTGCTTAAAGTTTGGCCACTAGGATATATGATCTCAGCAAAGTGTAGCTTGACGTTGTAATTTCCATTGATCATACAGAGACTATGGTACTTGAGAGACAAAGAGGAAAAGCGAGCTGTTTGGTAGAATGTTGGACCTGTAATGTTGAGAGAATATTTGTTTGTTGCTACGTAATTATTATCATATGGTATGGGCAATACTGCTCCAATGCTGCTATAAGCCCATTTATCACCACTAGTGAAAAAGACCGAGATACCCACAGGATTGGTGTCCTATTCAGATTTGTTCCCCTCGTATTCAATTCCTTGTCCTCCACAATTTATAAACAATGAATGATCTGCATACGTAGCAACTTTCTTATAAAAAATCATTCTATAGGAAAATTCAAATTCTTCACATCATAATTTTCTCTTGTGGGAATATTTATCGTCGCATGACATTTTTGTTTTTGCCAACATGTCACATGACATTGACATCTTAGTCAGTGGAACATTATTATGTTGACTAATATCTACATTATTCAATTAAAACTCATGATGGGTTTGTTCATTTGATTTATTTATTTTTATTGGCAATAAAATGATATTTAAAAAATAATTTCATGGGAAACTCTCAAACATGCAAGACAATATTGAGTTCAAAGTTTAAACACTCACATTTGGGTTTTTATGCACAAGCAAGGCCCCTCTTCAGGCAAGTAAGTCTGCAAGATGAATTAAAATTTCAACAAATGAATCAAAAGGGTGTCCAATAATTGAAACAGGACAGCCATAAGTATAATCTTATGAGGTGTTTGCTGAAGATGATAGGCTCGAAGCGAAGTTTCTGTGTAACCAAACCATTGTCTTAATTAGAGTTGCTGCAAAATGCGGCGAACAAAAAGAAATTTTTTTTTGTTAGGGAGAGTGGAGCTTACACATTATGTCCTCGCAAATAGTCTTCGAAGTTCCCGAAAAATTATTGTAAGATAGATCACTGAAAGGGAAAGTAATGTGAAATTACACATTAAGTATTTTAGACTTCAAAAGCTTGTGGAAAAAGCAATTGAAAAAAAATCTGGTTTGAATTTATTTTTGAATTATTAAGATAGTTTAATCAAAAGTTGTGTGTATAGAAGATTGTCCAGACAAAAATTTTAAATTGTAACAGTTTAAATTTTTTTTTTTAATGTATGAGAACTTTTAAAGTTCAAGTCAAAATGGCCTTATGCAAACTAGATTAATTATAAGTGATGACAGAGTAAAAGGTTAAAGAAGTTTTTATTAATATGTTTTACAGTAATTAATTTCATTCAAATAATGGCATTGAACTACAGTAATTAATGAGAAAGAAAATTAAAATAAAAAGGATTGTACTAACAAATAATTATCATATTGTAGTATCCAATCAGGAATTTTTCCACTCAGAGAGTTTTCAGTTAGAAACCTACATGCATGATTAATAAAGATCAATTAAAAAAGAGTAACTAAGTTTCAAGAAGTTAAGTTATACACTCATGTAGAATTCTCTCTTACATGTACTGCAGGACGGCCAAATCACTTATATTATTTGGGATTTCACCAATCAACTTGTTGAAACTCAAATCTTTGCAATTAATACGCACTTCATAAAAATAACAGAAAAATAAAGAGAAAATAATAGTACTAGTAATATATAGCCAATAATATAAGTAATTATCTCAAAACTAAAAATTAGCTAGGTCGTCAATCAAATTTTCACTGAGGATGTTCTTCATAGAATTCTAAATTGGCAATATATGAGGACGAAGCACAACTTACAGTTTCTCCAAGGATTTCATTTTGCCAATGTAATTTGGAGTGGAATCATGGATGGAGCAATTTCTCAACACCCTGAGAGTAAAACAAAGTATGAAAACAATAAACTTCATGGAAATTAAACAGATGTTGACCTTATTGTTAAATCCTCAACTTACAAGTCTGTCAAGGATGTCAAATTCTCCAAGTTAGGAAATCTCATGGTCGCTGGTCCATGCAAATCAGTTATTCTCCTGAATTAGAAATAACAAAAAAGAATCGTCAATAACAGGAACATGTTCTTCTGTTGAAATTAAATTTCATAGCCTTTGAACAGTGTGAGAAAGATTACAAAGGAACAGGTACTCACAATAAAGTCAATTTTTTTAATTGAGATACAGTTGTAGGAATTGGGCCTTCCATAGATGTTCATGTTAAATACCTGCCCAGAAAAATATTTGGAAGATAAAAATATCTGAGTGGCAGCGATCCACGGTGTGCAAAATAAGAAATAAAATTGAATGTACTTGTTGTCATATAATGGGGATAAGTCTCTAGTAGACAAAACATACTTAAATTAGCGATACCTCAAGTCGAAGATATCCTCCTTTGTTTTCAACAATGTCCAACAAATTAAAAATAACGCTAACGGAATAGTGGAGTGTATTGAAAGCAAAAGCACTGAACTTCGTTAAGTTTATTATATAAATTCGGTCCATTAAGTTTATAAGTTCGAGTCTTGTTCCAAAAAGAAAGAATCATGATAAAGAGTATATTAGACTCACAGATAATTAAGTTGGGTCCAATTCCCAATAAAATTGGGTAATTTTCCTGATATGTTGGTCCCATCTAATGAACTACAAAAATATTAGGAGAGAGATTTTAGAATTTAAAAGAGATCAACACAAAATAAAACTGAATGGAATGACTATTTCATATTAGACCACTCACAAAGTTTCAAGTTTCTTCAGATTGCCAAAACTTTCGGGTATTGTTCCTGATAAATTATTTCCATCAAATATCCTGCAAACTCCAAATTTTTGCAAATAGAAAACACATCCAAAAGCAATATCATCGAAAACTTATTTATAGCAAGGCTAACGTGGTAATGTAACTATGGAAAAGGAAAATCATTTGTGCATAAAATAATATTCTTACAATGTGCGTAACCGCTTCAATTTTCCCATACTAGAAGGAAGAGTTCCTTCTTACAGATTATCATTCAAATCTCTACACAAAGCAGCAAAACCATAAAACCATTCTCAATACAACACAAGTTTCAGGAACTTAATGATTTACACTTACAGCCTTTTCAAAGTTGTAATTTCACCAATTTCCTTTGGAATTGGACCACTAATTGGGTTACCCGTAAGGTCTTTGAAACATAAGTTTAAGAGATGAATAATGTAAATATGGTCAAATAGTTCAAGCTTGTATAGATGCAAATAACAATATTCATAACTTTTTGATCGCTTACAATGAAACAAGAGGGAGTTTAGCAAAGCTCCTTGGGATTGATCCATATAGACTATTGTGAAACAAAACAGTGTGACATATAAAAATTACATTTCATATTACAAATTTTCACATTTCAAAGCATTTACATGTAAACACATCTGAGCTATTATATATTTATATAAAACAATAATAAATTTAAAACATTACATTACTTACAGTTCTTGCATATGAATAAGGTTCCCAAATTCACTTGGTAAAAATCCAGATAAATTGAGACCTATCTTGACGCTGTCATAAAACGAAAACATATCACAAAACTATTTACATATATAGACCTCAAATTTAAAATAAATTATGTTATAATTAGCACCAATTTGTGATTGAATATTAACGTTATTGGGATGCCGTAAGATCTTATTATGAATATTATATAAAATGTACCCTAAGGTCAAATTTTGAAGCTATTCTCATAAGTAGCTAGGCAATTTTGTGCTCTTAGAGATGAATTGGAGATGACTTGAGCTCATATGTGTTTCAAAGGGGAGTTTATTTTATCTATAGCTCATTATATTTGTGATTTCTTAGGTTTAGGAATTCATTTATGTAATGAGACTATGATTTTAGTTATGATTTCTATGGATTGAGTTGTTGTGATTTGGAATTTGTAATGAGGATTTGTGCCCATCACAATATATATGGTTATATATATGTTTATCTATGATTTTATTGTTTCTCTATATTTAACATGGTATTGTTGGATAGTTTGATTGAATTTGAATTGTAGTTGAACCTAAATGCATTATTTATTCCATAGTCACTCTCTAAGGGGTTTTAATAATGCTTAAATAAATGGGTTCATAAGTTTAAGCATTAAACTCAATGATAATTGAGGTTTGGTATTTTATAAAACTTAGAGAAACTCATTATACTAAGAGGGCTTAATAGCATTTTAAAAGTAGGGGTCCCTCTCTTGTGATGCTAGACTCATTGGTTAATGAGGTTTGGTATATTAGAAGCTTACTGTATTAACTCTCCAAATATCTTAATTGAGCAAGGATAGCCATTGAAAATCATTTACAAGAGCATCTTCTTCATTTAAATTTCTTACCCACTTTCATTCCTCCTTATTTGAAAATCCCAAAAATATATTTTTTAAATTGCATTCAATTCATAGCTTTGAGAATCAATTAATTATATTTTACCCCTATCAATTTTGTATTGTAATTATTTAGTTTACTAGGAATTAGTTTCATAATCGGCTCCTTGATAAGAGAACGATTCCAAGTTGTTTGCACTATCTTGCATTTTATTCGTGGTAATTTGTGATTTGACCCGAGGCGGTTAAGGTTGTGTCAAATCACAAATCAACTAGCGTTAAATAAAAAAGGGAACAAAAAATGACAAATAAGAAAACTTTTCCAGTTTATTTGAACCTAAACACAATTTAATCCAGATTAAAGCTTGGTTTGGACGCAAACTAAAAGAAGTCATGTTTTACTTACATATTTGTAACATGGCAACCTTTTCAGCCTGAGAAAGTGCAATTGCATGTTACCGTCTTCCGTTCATCATCAGTGGTCCCATTGAATCCTCCGTCGATCCAAGAACGTGGGCTCACATTCCGATTCAAGTTCTCTATCTTTGATGTTATTGCGTGTAGAATTTTCACTGCATCAAGCAAAAATCAGCTTTTAAAAAAAACCACCATAAAGTAAGAACCTGAATATCTATATTTTAAGTTCATAGGCACGCATGAACCTTATTCACAAAGCAATGTCAAAGTACTTCAAATGGCCTACTTTGCCAACGCTCAGTGACTTAAATATTAACAGTCACGCTCCAACGTATGGATCACGTAAAAAGCTGGGTCAAATTAAATTAAAAACGATGATATCCAAATTATTTGTTATTCTCATCTTAATTAAGGAATAGAGTAAATTACATTAACTTCCCTTCTTTTTTGCCTTAATTACGCAGAAGCCCCTCTATTTTGAAAGCATGTATTTTATTCCAAACCATTAATAATGTTAAAGAATATTCTAAAAAATTCTTAAAGTATATCTTTTTAATTAAAAACCATATTAAAATCAAACTTGTTTGCAAATTTACCCCTCATTATACCAAATCTGTAATTTATTTTTGACATTAATATTTATTAATTTTTAATAATGTTCTATTCAATATTTTATTAATCTTAGAAAGAACAAATAATTTATCTTTGATCATTAATATTTATCAATGATCTATTGAGTATTTTTACTAAATTAAGAAAAGTATTTAAGAAATTTTATATTTAAAAGTACGAAGAAATTGATTGAAAATTTGATTAACTTTTTAACAAACATATATTTAATCAAATATATTTAAAAATTGTGAATTAAATTATAATATATCAATATAAGGATTTAAAAATTATATCATTCTATAATTTAATTGAGAATACATATATACAATTAAAAAACATTTTTTCAATATAAGTATTTAAAATATTTTAATATATAAACGAGATTATAATTTAAATTTGTTGAAACAAATTATAATTATTAAATTAATTAATTTTTTAATTAGGCAATCAATTTAACAAGATGATAAAAATTTGAAAATGTATATTAAAATTAGTTTTTGATTTTGGATAAAGATATGTAATTAAATGATTATTAAGTAATAATTATGTTAAGGAGGGGCATTTTGGTCAAAATGAAGGGTCAATGCTATAATTTAACAGTCAACTAAAGGTTGGGTAGATGGAAGTTGAATCTCAAAATTAGAAGGGAGATTTATAAAAGATATATTTTGAGGTGAAGATAGGTACATATAAGTTTTTAAAATAGAGGGAAAGTATCCATAATTTAGCTTAAATAGAACAGAGGCCGCATTACATCAAATGATTGACTTTCGCTTTAAGCAATATTTTCTTAGCATAAGTAATTCCCAAATGAGTCAAGAAATCACGTCCCCAGGGAAACGGAACATAAAAATATTTAAATATGCAATAATGTAGTATCTTATCATTTTTATGACTATGTTTACAAGTTTTCAAATTATTAATTAAAATTTAGCTTTTATGTTCTTTTTTATAATGATGTATATTTCAAAATATATAAAAATAATTAATATGATTTTTAATAATTTATTTGGTTTATTTTTTATAAAAAAGATTGATAAATAACTGTGAACACATTTTTTTAAATTATAAATAAGAGAAGACTACACTGAATACAATATATGATATAAAAAATCAAAATGAAGTTGTTTTTATGGAAGAAAGAGAGAACGAGTTTAAAACTAAAGTATATTTTTTTATATGTATTTATTTCAGTTTCATGGGAGAAAAGATTAACATCATATCATACATAAATAATAAAAACTCGTATAAATTAAGCTAATAAAACATATTATATTTATACATAATAACTAATTGATAAAACATAAGTTTATTGTATATTCTATGCTTGTAAAAGAGATGACTAAGCTGTATTCATCTATATATATGACTTATCTATATATTGTATAAAAAAATAATAATTCGAATAATTTCTTAAAAAATAAATATTACTATTGATTACTTAGTTCTTTGAATGAAATATATGTTTTGTTAAATAACTTAACTGGGTAAACGAGTGGAACTTTTTAATATATATATTTAAAAAAAGAGTAAAATATTCTAACCTCCCTTACATTTTTCCTTGAACCTCCTCTCTATTTTGAAAACATACATTTAAATCCAAACCGTGAACTCCGTTAAGGATTTTTATTTTTTAATTAAAATTTATATTAAAATAAATTTCATTTACTAATTTATTTCGTTACTAATTTTCTAATTCTGACTAAAATTTTTTAAGTAATTTAAGAGTTTTTTTTTTCTTTACTTATTTTTTACTTTGCAAATAGTTATATGTTAACTTTTTTCATATTAAGACAAATACTTAATTAATTTAATTAATGTAGACATAGAAAACTTAATTAAGAATATGATTAATCCTGTTAATAGATGCATATTAAAATAAACATGTTTATAAATGTTTGTGAAAAAAATGTATTTAAAAAATTAAAATTTAAAATAATATAAGTCATATACTATATCAAATTTATATTATTAATAACATAGTGTGAATAAAATATATTTCCTCCTCCTCCTCCTCCTCTAAGTCATATACTATATCAAATTTACATTATTAGTAACATAGTGTGAATAAAATATATTTCTTTCTTTCTTTCTCTCCTCCTCCTCTAAGTCATATACTATATCAAATTTACATTATTAATAACATAGTGTGAATAAAATATATTTCTTTCTTTCTTTCTTTCTTTCCTCTTCTTCTTCTTCTTCTTCCTCCTCCTCCTCCTCCTCCTCCTCCTCCTCCTTTCATTTGAAAGGCTTATTTTTTAGTCATTTAAAAGAATACTAAATAAATAAGTTTCAATAAATATGATAAAAATTTAAAAATTTTATAATATAATAAAAATTAAAAAAATTATAATATATTGGAAATTGTGCTCTAATTCCATCGGAATATGACATGCTTTCCTATAGAAAAGCTGGTGAGGAGACATCCCTCTCGATATCTTCAAAGCGATTCTGTAGGCCCATAGTGCTTCCTCCAACCTTGAGCTCCAATTCTTCCTCAAAGGCTTGACTATCTTTTCCAAAATGTGTTCGATCTCTCGGTTGGAGACTTCTGCTTGCCCATTTGTTTATGGACGGTAAGGAGTGGACATTTTGTGGGTTACCCCTAGCTTAGCAAGTAGGTTGTTGATAAACCTATTGCAAAAGTGGGAACCTCTATCACTCACTATAGCCCTTGGTACTTCAAATCTACAAAAGATGTTAGACTTAAGAAACTTGGAGACCGTTTGGGCATCATCTTTCCTAGTAGAGACGGCTTCTATCCACATAGAAAGGTAATCTACGGCTAGCAAGATGTAGGTAAAGCCGGATAATGGTGGAAAAGAACCCATGAAGTCAATATCGTCGTCCTCGGCAGTTTTTATTTTAATTGCTCTCTTTGATAAAAGTTTATCACTCTTTTAACTATATATAAAATTTCATTCCCTTGTTTAAAATTGACAAACGGCTTAAGGTTTAATTTTCTTCCGAAATTTGTTATAAAAGAGCAATGTTGCCCTCAAAGATTTTGTACACATGATGAGATTGAATGCACTAAAAAGAGTTGCCGCATTTTGTACATTGTGATTAAAAGGTCAAAAGTAAAATTCAACAAGAAAAAATTTTTTCAAAAGAAATAAAAGAAATGTTTTTTAAATTCTTTTTTCATTTCATTCTGCGAATCTAGCACCATTAATATTTAGCCAAGCAAAGTCCGTCAAGCAAGGCTTAACTTTCATAAAGTGCTTCGGTACTCTTTCACATTAAACAAAAGCAGAAACCAAAATAAAGGAAGAATGCATCTGAAAAGGACCTTTGAGACTTGTTGCTCTTTCTCAACAAAATTATTTATTTATGTATTCCTTTTTCATTGCAGAAGAAAAAATAATTGACAATTAAACAATTATATTTATATTATTTATTTTTATAATTGTAATTTTTAAATATTTTTATATTTATAAAGTTTGAATCATAATAATAAATTTTATAAAACTATAAATTATTATTATTAATTATTCTAATTATATTAACTATTTATAGTAAAATTTATTATATTATTATTTTTTGTAATTATATAATTATTAATTTTAATTTATTATTAATTGATTATATTTTAATGCTATTTAATTATTTAATTTTAAATTAAATTGATAATTAAAAAATTGAGGGACCTAATTAAAAATCATGTGAAACTATAAAGACATAATAAAAAGAAAAAAACTATAGGGACTTGATTAAAAATAATTGAAAGTAGAAGTATTGAATAAAAAAAATATAGGGATGCAATTAAATATTAGTTAAAACTATAAGGACTTACAGATTAATTATTCAAAAAAATATTTAAGAGGTGTCAAACCAGCTTATGAGTTGTTGTATTTTAGCAGGTCAAACCACATATGACATGACAAACCAGGTTCATATAAGAATTTATCATCTCATCAATCATGAATCATGCCACAATGGCTTTGTTATCTTTGTTTGCTTTAATTTACTTTTCAATGGCTTTATCTTTATGGTCTAGTAGATTAAAATATAAAAATGGCAAAAAAGTATGAATTAAAAAAAATACAATAATTACTTTAGTGGATTTAAATTAAAATATAAAATAAAATAAAGCTACATTCATAACTTCCAAGATACTCCTCCGGTCCTAACTATAGGTTATAGTTAGGAGGCTGGTTTTGATTTTAAATATAAGATCTCTATCCATTTTATCTTTGATATTTATTGTTTTCCCATAAATTAATTTACCTAATTTATAAATTGATATATAATCTACTATTATATGGCAGGTATTGGCCAATAGACCAGTCCGGTTCGGTGACTTTGTCTGATCTGATTTTTTTTATTTTTTTAAAAAAATCAAGTTTTTTATTTTTTATTTTTCTTTAGAATTTCATATTAATAATCCTAAAATTTTCAATTTCTCACCGGCTTAGCCCCGGGTTAGCTCCGGTCTGACCTACTAATCTTTGACCTAGTACCCCGATCGATTCAATGAGCAGTCCGAGTTTGATTACCTTGGTTATATGATGTTATTTTAGAAAGATTGAATCATATTTGTATAATTAAATAATAAGCATTTATTTTCAGCGCATTACACAAGATGAACATAATTCAATGATAGTAAAATTAGAGTAATATTTTGTAAGCCTCACCCTACATAAAGAAAAGTCACATAAAGAAAGTAATGTAGTCAAAGATATAAATCCAGCTGAGATACCAAAATTTGAATTTAGACCTCCACTTTTAACTAATTCTTGATCGGCTGAGAGGCCTGATTAGGAATTTCAGAATATTGTAAAATTCATGTTCCCCCCATAGTCATCTCTTCTTTCCCGAATCACCTCTATATGCTAATTTAATTCTCTCTTTTCTCTCTTGTTTTTAGTTATAAATTATTAGTGTATTAAATAAAAACCAATGAAATTTAATCCATGATTTAATATGTGATTCAAAAATGAAACATGCACATCAATGTTCATTAATTCCCTTTAGAAGAACGGATAACTGATTTCTTTATCTTGCATATAGGATCAACATTAGATAAATGGAACAAGTGAAATTCATCAACCACCACATGCGGAACTTTTTGATGAAATAGAAGAATGAATCTGCCTATTATATTTTTATATTTACATGATATCTTAGTTGGACAAAAACATTTGTTGCGATTATATTGGATATATGCAAATTTGAATAATTTTACATCGATAAATAGTACTGTTTTTTTTAAAGAAATTATATTGTACATATAGATTTAGATTTATATAATATCTTTGCTGGATAAAAATATTTGGTTTGATTATAGAGTATATATACAAATTTAAATAATTTTATTTCGACAAATAGTACATTTTTTAAAAAATTTATATTGTACATATAGGTAAATATCTGTATTTTTTTAAAAAAAGGCAACAAATCATAAAATAAACTAACTAATTTTTTTATCAAACAAACTAATTAAAAATAAAGAGAAAATATTATAGGAGGGTGTTCTAGTCTTTTAGCAACATTCAAAAATTCCTAATTAGACCTCTTGGCCTCATTAATAATTTATTAAAAGTGTAATCCTGAATTTGAATTTTGGTATTTCAATAGGATTTATATAGGATTCTCCCAAAAATATATCATCTTCAGTTTTTAATGTAAAACTCACTTTAATAAAAACAAAATTTTGAACCCCAAAGTGAGTCTTATATTAAGAATTAAGGTTGTACTCTACAATATTAAGAAACTAAATTGAAACCTTATAAAGAATTAGAGGACAACATATATACTTATATATACATTATTTTAATATATATAAAATTAAAATATTTTAATTTAATGATAACAAACTTTGACCATTAAATCTTGAAGCACCAACTCAATCAGTGCAATAACTAGTGAAGTTTTTATAATATTATATTGAAAGTCTGTTTACTTATGAAGCATTTTAATTTTGGTTTAGGTGTAACTAACACCTAAAAGTATCTCCGGAGTCACAATGGCATGTAGTATTTTAAAGTAATTTGTAATACAATTTTATTCTTATAATTTATTTCAGGAGTAATTTTACCCTCATATTTTTTGAGAAAAATTTGACTTTAACCCTACCATTAACTCCTCAAAAAGTTTGTTAAGGTGCATCCAACATCCTAAATATTTTATAGTAGTACTCAGTATCATAAAGTATACTTTTTTGTGTAACTAGTGTTAACCCCCGTGCGTTCCACGAGAACGTGAATTTTGATTAATGGTACATTGCAAGATTAATTTTTTATGACTATAATGCATTTATTTATATATCTATAAAACTAAATTTTCAACTTAGAAATGCATAAAGGGTGATTATAATCATGCTTATATATCATATTTTGAGGGAACATTTTTTTGGAGAATTTATTACGCCTTGGTGTGCCAACACAGTGTCAATAAATTAATAAATGGAAGGCCATGTGGGGGATAAAATTTGATAAAGCAGAGGTAAAATGACTACAATTTTGATTTTTTACTAAATATATCACTGAAAGAAACTTTCTACAACAAAAATGAATCTTACGTGATATTTTGAAAAATTTCTCTATAAACCACATTAGTTGTCTTCTTGGTGGGTTTATTGTTTAAATCAAGTATTAACATCTTGATGCCGTCCATATGATTATGTGTGATACATGTAATACTTTTGTTTTTTTGTAATCCTAGCAAATCGTAAGACAACTAAGGTGGGCATATCCAGATATTCTGTTTTGTCCTCAAAGGCTTTGACTACAACCTCCCCAAATAGTGATAGTTGACGCGTACTTCACTGCACATGTTATCATATGATTATTATGATGATGAACTAACATGAAAGTAGATATTAATAGCGTGAATTAATTAATGTTAAATCTAGAGAGCATGTTACTTATAATTTGCAATTGTGAAATCCAATTTTTTCATCGTGCCAAAGTCTCTCCTTAGATAAACTAAGTTCCCAAATGCTTGGAGGTAGCCCTTCACATCTAGATGAATTTGTCGTCTAGGTTAGAATAAAGCGTTTTGAATAAAAAAAACATGGTAGAAATATACACTAACCAATTAGCTCTTCATATGTGGCTTCACTACTGGTGATGTTATTGACTGGGGCAAATTTGAATGCATGAAGAGGGATTTGGAACTCATGTTTTTTGAAAAAATGTGTTAGCGTGAAACGTAATCTTCCAACGGTGTGAGCATGTTTTGTAGTTAGCATTGTTGGCCAACACTTCAAAGTTCTCAAATCGGTACACCTCACCCTCTTTTAAATCCTCAATTTGATCACCCTGTTTGCAAATAGTTAGATGAAATATAAGCAACACATAATTTTCACTTAATGAATTGGTGAATGTGAAGACTACATTAGAAACTTACTTGTTTGTCGACTAATATCATACTGACTTTCCATACATCAAATGGTGAGGCCTTCTTTGCCATTGTCCACTTCCTAAGTACCCTAACAATAATGCTCCAGGTTTCCTTGCCATCATCAATGTCTTTGAGCAAAGCATGAGCAGTGATTGCCATTGCTTGAGTTGATGTATATGAGGATGGGAGGTTTTTTATGAGATATATAATCGTATGTGGGCTGTATATGACGAATTTTCGAACGTTTTTATAATGAATTGTCCAACATCATAATTTTAATTCTCAATTAAAGTGATCCGTCCCATTTTTTTAAGTGATTTAATACCCTTTGCTTATTATATTTTTTTAAGTAATGTGGATAACTTTGATTTATATTTTTTTTTTGGGCCTTTAGGCTCCTTTAGGTGATTTGGGTGATTTTAGCCGTAATATCATTTCCTCAATTTATGTTCATGACCTCTTCCTTCAAAATTATTCATATTAGAGCAATTATTATTTGTTTGAAATTTGAATATTGTGATTGTCTACCCCATACTCTATATCTATCAATGGGAAAAGGATATTAGATGCAAGCAGAAGCAGAAAAAAGTGCCATTAAAAAAAATCACCCATTATCATTAAAATAGTTAATTGGACGTATCCCTCATATTTAATACTTTTTTTCTTTTCTTATTTCATCAGCGTATTGTTATTTAGGTAATTTGGGTAGGATATTAGATGCAAGCAGAAAACATTGCCATTAAAAAAAAAAAAAAATCATCCATTGCCTTTAAAATAGTTAATTGGACGTATCCCTCATATTTAATACTTTTTTTCTTTTCTTATTTCATCAGCGTATTATTATTTAGGTAATTTGGGTGATTTTAGCGGTAATATCCTTTCCTCAATTTATGTTATGACCTCTTCCTTCCAAATTATTCCTTTTAGAGCAATTATTATTTGCGGTACTAAGAAATTATTATTTGTTTAAAATTTGAAAGAATATGCCCAATTATTATTTGTCAATCATCATAAATGTGTTTCAATGTAATTAGGTTAATTGAAATTTGAAATGCTACTCCCAATTATTATTTGTCAATCATCATAAATGTGTTTCAATGTAATTAGGTTATTTAAAATTTGAAATTCTACTTCCAATTATTATTTGTCAATCATCATAAATGCGTTTCAATGTAATTAGATTATTTGAAATTTGAAATGTTATGCCCAATTATGATTTGCCTATCATCATAAATGTGTTTTAATGTAATTAGGATTGTGATTATTCAACCCGGGTCAAACGTAATTGGATTATGGAGCGGGTCACACGAGATTTAGAGTGTAAAGTTGATGATTGATTTTGCGTTTACAAAGTGTTTCTTGATAATTTTTTTTTATAACGTCTTCCACATTTTTAATACTTATCTTTAACATTTTCAAAAATAAGTTTTTCAATATTCATTTTAGAAATTGCTACACCCATTTTCTATGTTTTTTACCCTAAATTTAATTATTTTCGGTACTAAAAACATGAAAAGTCTTAAAAGAGTTAATTTGACTATTGAAAAGCTGAATAATGAAAATGTGGAAGATTTGTACTGAAAATATAGAAGATGAGTGTTATGAAAATTTTAACTTAGGAACATTTTAATTGGATAATTTCAATTATTAAAAAATCATATATTTTACTACTCAACTTTCCAATTAAAGAAAGGGTAGAAAACATGAAAGATAAGATTAGAAAATATCTAATATGGCTACTGAAAAATATAAAAACTGATTATTAAAAATGTCAAAGATGAATATTAAAAAAAGTGAAGAAAAGAAAATTAAATCATGAAATACTTTAAATGCAAAATTACACCAAGAATTATTTTAAGATGTTGAGTGCGGGTGTTTTAGAAGGCAACTGCAAGTTCAAAATTGCCTTCTTGAAAAAATATATGATGTTGAAATTACTTTTGAAAAGTACTTTAAGGACAAAATTATATCTCAGCATAATGATTGTTAGTAGGAAAATACTTTGGTCTACTTTAACCCTTCTAATATTACCTTACTGGTTACAACTATTCAATGCTTTTTATCTATAAAGAAGTGGAAGACTTGCTCTTCTTTTCTTCTTTTGCCCCTATTTATTTTGCATTTTGTTATTCCGCAATTCACCTTCTTCCCCCTTCTCACTCCCTGTCAAAGTTATTTTCTTCATATTGCAACAACATTATCAATGAAGTTTTGGATTCCAAGCTCTACACTGCTCTATCTTTTTGCAATTGGATGTTTCTCTTTGAACACTTTCACAGGCTATGGATCCAATGCTCAACTCATATCAAAAGATGAGGTTTCTTACTTAACCTTTCTCTTTCTTTCTTCTTGGTTTTTTTTTTTTGAATTACAGGGGTAAGCACTAACGTCAAATATTACAAGCGGAATCAAACCCGCGACCTCTTACTTACATGAAAGCTCTCATACCACTAAGCTACAAGGCCATTGGAATTTTCTACTTCTTATTGGTGTTTATATTACACTTTTTAGCATTATGAATTCTTCCCTTTTCTTCAGTTTTGGAGATTCCAAAGGTTGAAAGCTATAATGATTTTGGGGTTGTTTGATTCTCTTATCTGTTTTTATACTTTTCAGAATAATTCTGTGAAGTAATTTTTTAGAATAAGTTTAGAAATTCGGTAAAAAGAGAATAAATGTTGAAAAGAATTAAAACAATCTTTTTGAATCATTATTTTTAAGAATATATCTAAAATAGAAAAATAAGGATGAAAGAATAGTTTGCTACTTTGACATTCCTTCGAGTTTTGGTGCTATTCTTCTAGTTTTCCATTGAAGTACTTTGACATTGCTGTGTGAATAAGGTTCACCCATGCCTATGAATGTAAGATACAGATATTGAGGTTCTTACTTCATGGTGGTTTTTTTAAAGCTGATTTTTGCTTGATGCAGTGAAAATTCTAAAAGCAATGACCTCGAAGATAGAGAACTTGAATTGGAATGTGACCCCACGTTCTTGTATCGACGGAGGATTCAACAATTATGTAACATGCAATTGCACTTTCTCAAGCGGAAAAGTTTGCCATGTTACAAATATGTAAGAAAAACATGACTTCTTTTAGTTTGTGTTCAAATCAAGCTTTAATCTGGATTAAATTGTGTTTAGGTTCAAATAAAGTGAAAAAGTTTTATTATTTGTCATCTTTTGTTCCCCTTTTTATTTAACGCTAGTTGATTTGACCTTAGGGTACATTTTATATAATACTCCCTCCGGTCCTATTTATAGGACAACATTTGGGAGTTGATCTTGGTCTTAATATAGGATAAAATTTTAATTTTTGTCAATTTCTTCCCAAAATACCCCCATTGATACTTTCTCAATAATAATAAAACACAATCATAATTTTATAATACACCTATATATTCTATAAAGTAAGTAATACTTACAATTCATTAATGACACATACACCTCAATTCTACTGTTTCTTTTATTTTATAAGAATAAAGGGTAAGAAAATCAATTCAATACTATCAACGTCATCATCTCTATTTTTTAAAATTGTAACTTCCTTTTTCTTTAATTCCACTTGAACTAAACCGGTATAACTCCATTTTAATGATAGGTAAGATCACTTGCTTTACATCAAGGCAAGTGATCTTACCTATGAACAGAACATGATTTCTTGTATGTATTAAATAAGGGCATTTTAGGAAAATACATAAGATTAACTAATTTAACTACTATTCTTAATTTCTCCAAAGTTAGGTAAATATGTCCTATAATTAGGACTGGAGGGAGTATTCAAGATAAGATCTTACCGCATCCCAATAACATTAATATTCAATCACAAATTGGTGCTGATTATAACATAATTTATTTTAAATTTTAGGTTTATATATGTAAATAGTTTTGTGATATGTTTTCGTTTTAAGACAGCCGCATGAGAGGTCTCAATTTATCTGGATTTTTACCGAGTGAATTTGGGAACCTTACTGATCATGCGAGAACTGTAAGTAATGTAATTTTTTTTAAAATTTATTATTGTTTTATATAAATATATAATAGCTCAGATGTGTATATATGTCAATGCTTTGAAATGTGAAAATTTGTAATATGAAATGTAACTTTTATATGTCACAGTGATTTGTTTCGCAATTGTCTATATGGATCAATCCCAAGGAACTTTGCTAAACTCCCTCATTGTAAGTGATCAAAAAGTTATGAATATTGTTATTTGCATCTATACAAGCGTGAACTATTTGACCATATTTACATTATTCATCTCTTAAACTTATGTTTTAGAGACCTTCCGAGTAACCCAATTAGTGCTCCAATTCCACAGGAAATTGGTAAAATTACAACTTTGCAATGGCTATAAGTGTAAATCATTACATTTTGAGTTCCTGAAACTTGTGTTGTACTGAGAAATGGTTTTAGGGTTTTGCTGCCTTGTGCAGAGTGTTGGAAGATAATCTGTTAGAAGGAACTCTTCCTTCTAGTCTTGGAAAATTGAAACGGTTACTCACATTGTAAGAATATTATTTTATGTACAAATGATTTTCTTTTTCCATAGTTACATTACCACATTAGCATTGTTATAAATAAGTTTTCGATGATATTGCTTTTGGAGGTGTTTCCTATTTGTAAAACTTTGGAATTTGCAGGGTATTTGCTGGAAATAATTTCTCAAGGACAATACCCGAAAGTTTTGGCAATCTGGAGAAACTTGAAACTTTGTGAGTGGTATAATATGATTTAGTTATTCCATTCAGTCTTGATTTTGCGTTGATCTCTTTTAAATTCTAAAATCTCTCTCCTAATATTTTTGTAGTTCATTAGAAGGGACCAATATATCAGGAAAATTACCCAATTTTGTTGGGAATTGGACCCAACTTAATTATCTGTGAGTCTAATATACTCTTTATCATGATTCTTTCTTTTTGAACAAGATTAGAATTTATATACTTAATTGACCAAATTTATATAATAAATTTAATAAAGTTCAGTGCTTTTATTTTCATATACTCCACTATTGCATCAGTGGTATTTTTAATTTGTTGGACATTGTTGAAAACAAAGGAGGATATCTTCGACTTGAGGTATCGCTAACTTTAAGTATATTTCATCTACTAGAGACTTATCCCCATTGTATGACAAGTACATTCAATTTTATTTCCTTATTTTCACACCATGAATCGCTCCCACTCAGATATTTTTAATCTAAACAGTTGTTAATAACTAATTAAATGCTCAATGGTAGTGGAAGAAAAACAAATCTGAGTGGGAGTGATTCATGGAGTGAAAATAAGAAATAAAATTGAACTAAAATATTATATATATTAGACCAATTTAGTAAATAAATAAAAAGGTTAAGGTGCACCCAGTACCTCCAAAACTTTGCCGGTACAATCAGTATCCTAAAGTATTTTTGGGTGCAACTGCAAGCACGCTCCATCTTAAAGAATCTCAAACACCCATTAAATCTAAATCTTATAACTCAATTTGGCATTTGGATTTTGAGATTGAATTAGCGAGCCACCGTTGCATGCGCAGAGGTAAGGTGGGGAGAAGTGCAGAGTGTCGGTGGAGTAACCAAGGATGCCATCGCTGAGGCTGGTCCTATAACAAACATGTACTTCTATAGTTGCGTACCCAGCAAAGCCATGTTGCGAGGATGGAACAAAACTATGTCAATACAATGAAGTATGAACAATACGTGGATAAACCAGTTTCCATAGGAAACCTCGTATCAGACACACTGATAGTTGGCACTACCAATGGTCGGCCACCAAGTGGGGTTTCCTAATGTTGTGGTTGGTTGTGGAATTGTGGGCCTTGGAGGAGGTTCTATTTCTAGATAATGAATGAGTAATTCTTTTAATGAAAATTAGCTAGTTGAGTTGACGAAAATATTTATTTTTAATTCATAAAATCTTATATGTACTGTAATAAGTTGACTCTATCATTTCAGATAGAACACAAATTCTTGCTTTATTTGAATGAAGTGCATTTGTGAGTGAATGCCATTGATATTTATACATGATGATGAGCTGTGAAATTAATTTCATGCAAATGGGAACAGTCGTATTATTTGATTATATATAATAATACAATAATTACAAATAGGTGTGTGTTAGTGCAAGCGTTTCACCCAAGAGGGGGGTGAATTGGATGATACCAAAAATTTCGTTGCGTATAAGAAAATTGACAGAATATTTAAAGCAGTTGATAGCAAAGAGAATATCACCAAAGTGTACACCGGGATTTATACTGGTTCGGCCACAACCACTTTGACCTACATCCAGTCCTCAGAGCGCCTCTGAGAGTTTCACTATATTCTCCAAGATTCAGTGGGTTCTTGGCACCTCAGTACACAGCAAATTCCTTCACATGGACACTCGCTCTCCCTTACACGATGCAATCAAATCCCCAACTCAAGGTTCCACAACCTCAAGTTATCTCAATAACAAATATTGAGTTTGTAATGAAAAACTCTCTCACAGAGTAAATATATAATCACTGAAGTACAATGAATGAATATAAGAAAACAAAGCACTAAGAGTGTATTGATCGATGTTTGTTCTCAGTTCTTGTGTCTTGTTTTCTTTTCGTTGAATGCTTCATATATATAGATGATTTGTAATGTCCGTTGGAAGCAATTCAAACATGTCCGTTAGAGTCACGCAGCAATGGTTGACTATTCTTCGAATTTGAAAACTATCCGTTTGCGGTAGGTAGTGGTAGGTGAGATCGACACTTTTTTTGACTTTGTTCTTCTTGCATGATCTCTGCATTGTTTCTCTGAAAATGTACTTAGGATACTAATGCAATGAAGAGTTAATCATATAGATAACAAATCAATAAACATTCGATGAAAAACATAATTTCTGAACTGCCTTACTCGAGTTATCATGTTTGTTACTCGAGTAGTCCCTCGAGTAAACCTATAAAAAATATGGCAGTGCGTAATTCAATAGTATTCTTACAAGATTACTCGGGTAAGACATGGAGTGAGATAGATCACAAACCTTGAAAATACCTGATTACTCGAGTGGTTACTCGAGTGGCCATGTCTTTCCTTCATAGGTTACTCGGGTGCTGACTCTAGTAATCTGGTTACTCAAGTGGCTACTCAAGTGGCCTTCAATTTTCTTCATATCTTACTCGAGTGGTCCCTCGAGTGGATTTCCAATAACCCGGCAGATTACTCAATTACTCCGTTGAGTAAGTGCATCAAATTCTTGGCCGAGAGTTTACTTTCTGATTACTCGAGTGGCTACTCGAATAATGCCTCAAATAACTCCACATATTACTAGAGTGGTCTTACGAGTAATGTCTTTTCTCACCTAGTTACTCGAGTGGCTACTCGAGTAAAGTGTTGCATTTCTTGGCCGAGAGCTACTGAAAGATTTTTGCCTTTATTACTCGAGTGGCTACTCGAGTGATACCTGTAAAAATGATATTACTCGAGTGGTTACTCGAGTGATGGTCTATATAACTCTGCAGATTACTCGAGTGGTGCCTCGAGTAACTTCTTCCAAATTTTGGCAGTGCTTTACTGGATGAATTTCTCATCATTTACTCGAGTCCCTACTCGAGTGACAACTTCTTTTACTCGAGTAGCTACTCGAGTAAGCCATCACAGAATTTGCTCATCACTCTACTCCAGTGCTTACTTCAAGTGATGCTTTGCTACTTCCAGTGCTTACTTCAAGTAATGCTTTGCCACTTTGTTCAAATTCATTTGTTTGTTATCAAATCCTTTTATATCATTGATCCAATCTTTGTTATCATCAAAACATATGGAATCTAATAGTGTGGACATGTTTAATTTGTCAATATTTTAAGGATAAGCCATTGATAGCTAAAGAAGCTTCATCTTCATATTCAATTTTGAAAGACTTTGATAGAGTATAATGTTAACAAAGTTGGACCAAAAAAAGTTAGGAAAGAAGACTTAAATTGTTGACTTAAATATTGAATAAACCAACTAAGGTTGGGTTTAGTGGAATGGATTAGTCTTCCACAACGCGATGAACTAAGGTTCGAATCTTCACTAGGAGAGGTGCCCATGTTTAATGCCTAACAGTGTCCCAAAACATTATTGCCTTTAATAGGAGGAAATTCACAAGGCAAATACGGGTATTTACAAGACAAATAAAGATATTTGTAACACATAAAGGAATTCAAAAGAATCTAGGGAATTAAAAATATTTTAGTCATTTACAAGACAAATATGAAAGTTCATAAGACAAATATGGGCTTTTACAAGACAAATAAGACAGTTTATAAAACAAATAAAGTAAGGACATCATTATCTTTTCACCCACAAAAATTAATTTCATTTTGACCATGAGGGTGCAGTGAAGTTTCAAAAAATTTTGAGGGTTGATTGAAATTAATTTGCTATCAAGGGGCTAACTGAAATTTCCCTAATTAAGAATGAAAAAATGTGAAAATCAATGGGTGACCCCCCAAGCTTATTACTTTAGAGAAAAGCCCTTCTTCAAAGTATGAATGGTGGCAACATTAGTCTTGAAGGCCAAAGCCAAGACATTATCATCAATGGTGGAATTAAACAGAGTATTGGGGATAGAAACCATGCTTGCATTAGCACTATTGGAAGCAAAGAGAGCCATAGCTGTCTCATTATTAGAAGCATTGTGTTGGAAGTGAACAAGCCCCTTTGAGAATATGAACATATATCTTGATATCTCCTGTTTCAATCGTGGAAGCAACAACTTAGAGGATCGAGGGTGAATGTGGGGCCGGTTAATGCTGCCAGTAGGGAATTGTAAGGCAGCATAAGAGACACTATCCTAAAAGTGCAAGAAACTCTGTATCTGGGGAAATGATAATGAAATGACTATATTAATTACAGGCAAAATTATTAAAAATGCAATTAATTAATGCTTAGACAAGCCAAATCGAACTTACAAAAAGAACAGGCCAATTTTTTTTTAAAAAATGATATCTTATAAAAAGGACTGAAGTTAGTTTATAAGTACCTCAGCATCTCCTTCCAAGTGGCATGTAGACAATCATCCCAACCAATCAAAAAATATATAATGTTATTTTCTAGGTAAAAAAGAGAAAATTCGTGAAAATCCATGGTTGAAAATTGTATAGCCAAGAGGGCCTGATATGTTTTTATACAAATAAGCATTAGTACTCTACAGCATTTTATACACAAAGTATTGGTATTTAAATATTGATCCTTCTAGTTGATAAAATTTTCAGAACATGGACTTTTCATCAATTTTTCTCAAAAACAATCCCCAAGTTATAATTTTTTAAAAAATTACCATTGTCTATTGCACTTACGTACTTTTCCTTTCCTTTTTTTCCAAACTTCTTTCACTCATTAAAAGGAACTTGCTTATTTATTGTATGGTTAAGGTGCAAATCCACCCTGAAAGTATTCTTGAAGGAGTAATGTTGTCCTGAAAGTTTTTTTTTTTTTGTTTTAATGTCGTCCCAGAAGTCTTAAAAAGTAGCAATGCTGCCTTTCTTTTAGCCACCGTTTATGTTGACTGTTAATTTCGACTATAGTTGCTTACCAAGCTGCCACATGTATTTTAATTTATCCACCATGACAGCCCATCCTCTCTCTCCTCCTTCCTCTCTCCCTCATTCACACCTCATCCTCTCTCCCTCCCTCTTTCTCTCTCCCTCCATCGATCTTTCTGGAGAAAAACAGTTCCTTCCCTCTCCTCTTCTTCTCCAATTGTCCTCACCAGTTCTTCTCCAATCATCCTCGCCGTCATCTCTTGCCTTGTTGCCGCCGGCGAAATCTGTTCCATGCAAGATTCTGAACAAGTTTTACATCCTATTAAATCTAGAGCCCACCACCGACGATGCCGCTGACAAGCACGGGGGTGACAGGCTCTATGTCAGTGAGGCCCAGGAGGTAGAGGCCCATGTCAGCAATGCCACATCCGGTGCTGATTTCAACAACGTGTTTGCATCAAAAATGAGGAGGTTGGAGTAAGGGTTGGGAGTGTTAAGGTCTGAATCTGAGGGAAGGGGTGAGGCCTAGTGTTCGACGAATTCGACGAGGATGAGAGAACAAGGCCAAACAAAGGTGGTTCCCAATTGTCCATACTTGTTGATTTTGATGGTGGTTCCTGATTTTTTGTTTTATTGTTTTAGTGGTTAGAGTATTTCTCTTATCCATACTTGTTGATTTTGATGATGGTTCTTGATTTTTTTTTAGTGTTTTAGTGGTTATAGTATTTCTCTTGTATTTCCTTTGATTTTCATTGTGCTAACAATCTTAGAAATTTAGGATTGTGCTCGTTTAGTAGGAAATGTAGGTTATGTTTTGCCTTTCCCTACTGTATATGGTTTGCCTTTAATGATTGTAGCATACTGTAATTTTAATTGATTTAGTTTCAAGTGCTTCTAGAGGGAGAGAGGGAGGGTCGGCCTTGAACATTGAAAGAGAGGGAGAGAAAGAGGTCAAGAGATGATGAAATGGACAAGGGAGAAGAAGGATGGTGATGAGGTGACATTCAAACTGCCACGTGGCAGTGACATATGTCTTTTAACCAAGGTTCTGAAATCCGGATCAGTCAATAAACCAATCAGGATATTGGGTCAAGTGTCAGTGGGTCAGATAGGAGTCAAACCGAGGTCAACCCGGGACCTAAACCGGTGAAGTATAAAAATTGAAAAATAATATAATTTATCAATTCTCATCACACCGGCCAAAATTTCAAATACTATATATCATTTTTATACCTTAAATTACTAATAAAATCATCATCAACAAAAATATTAATATATTTATAATCAAATATTCATAATCTGATAATCAAGAGCATATATCATTAACAAAAAACTTACTCTTCCCAAAATAATAGTCTTAAAGCAAAACCATATACCTTTTTGCTCAAAGCCAAACCGTAAACCTTGGATATTTTGTTGGATACACTTCCCAAAACTGTGAGTGAAGTAAAGAAATGACTGAATAGTGAAGTGATTTGATTTTGATCACTATTCACTATCTGATTAGAAGTTCAGAGTTGCCTGGAGCCCAACACCTTCACACCTTCAGTGTTCAATCAAATTAGGTTTCAATATTAAAAAAAAAGGACAAACGACGCGGTTTCAACTGGAAAGTGTAACCCCTACCTTAATAACCAAATTTATAGTTCGAGAATACATCATTAAGTTGAAATAGAGACCAGCGGTTAATTTAAAACTTTTCCAAAACTTGTTTAGTGCAGTCTCACGTTCACATTTCGAATATAATTGGCCTAAGCAGTTCATTTTCATTCATACATATCAGAGTATAACAAAAAATTCCTTGACAACGCTCGGGTTTCATTTACTTAATAAAGGGTTTACATGGCACATTGCCCATTTACAGTTTCCCCATACAGGAGATTGCACTACAACATTTATTATATACAATATGTACAACTACTCCTTAACAAAATATGATAACCAGCTACTCAAAAATGAAACTCCTAACTATGAGCTCTAACTGCCATTCGTCACTTGTTTTTCCTTTGAGGCTGTAAGGTAGTCAATGGAAAGAATGAGATTCAAAAGAATCTTAGTAGTAATAGTTCACTTATAACATGTACAATCACAAAGCATATAAGCAAATCACAAGCAACAACACATCAGCGGCATTTCTGCGACAGCTTTCGCTGTGTTCGTAACGGCATGTTTCACAACGGCATACTTCATATGGCATATTTCATAAGTAATGTACATGTAGCTCAAGCCTTGTTAGACTTAGGTGCAGCCATTAATGTCATACCTAGTGCCATTTTTAGGTCTCTTGGTGTCAAGGAGCTTAAGAGGACTAATGTGGTTCTCCAACTAGCTGATAGGACCATTAGACAACCACAAGATATCATTGAGGATTTGCTTGTCAAAGTTAAGGATTTGGTTTTCCCGCTGACTTCTATGTGTTAGATATGTCTCAAGAGTCTAGTAAATCCACCCTTATCTTAGGGAGACCCTTCATGAGAACCGCTAGTACCTTGATAGAGATAAGAGATGGGTCGATCACCATGGAAGTGGGTAACCATAAGCTAAGTTTCAATATGTATGAAGCCATAAAACACCCTTTTGAGGATTACTCTTTATTAGGTGTGAATTCAATTGACATAGCACTTGATGATGTGGTTAATGAATATGAGCTTAACTAGCACACTGATGATTGTAATCTTAATTGTGGTATTGCATTAGAATCATGTGATGAACAATTCTCTTCTCCTTCTGTTAATGATTTTGATTCACGTGGGACTGAGATTTCCAACCTTAACTCATCGATGGTTGATTGTTGGTTATCCTCCCTCAGTGATTTTTCTCTTACTTCTCTTAGTTCATTGGAGCTTAATTCTTCCGATCATTCATGCTTTAGTGATGATACTTGTGAGGAAGGTGTTTTTGTCAATGTTTCAGGTCACAAACTAGTGGAGGAATCTGAGTTTAAGGTCGGTTGCCAAGACTTAGATGATTTGATCTCTAAGGAGATAGCCCTCACATCGACCAAGACATCCTCTCATGTGACTCACTTTGGGCCTCACCATGTGGTTAAAGGGTCATTTCCTAATTCATTACTTAATCCTAGAACTAAGATTACTCCTCATACCTTACGATTCTTGAATGAACTAATCACTCCTTGTGGAGTAGGTATGAAGGAAGCTACTTTCCCCAAGCCTGTTACTGCTATAGACCAACCAAATGTTGGTTCAACACCTGGGAAGACCAATGCACAACAACACAAGTGGTGGAATCAAAGGAGATTAGTACAAGTCATGCATTGCCTCAGTCTACAAAGGGGAGTATCTCTACTACCCTTGATCTTCCTAGACTAACTCCCTCTATTGTTCAACCCCCTGATTTAGAGTTTAAACCTCTCCCCTCTCATTTGAAATATGCTTTCTTTGCTTCTGATGGGAAATTGCCTGTGATTATTGCAAATTCTTTGCCTGTGAGTGAGGAAGAGACATTGCTTGATGTTTTGTGTAGGAATAGAAAAGCTCTAGGTTGGACTTTAGCTGACATTCCTGGGATTAGTCTGGCTAGTTGTATCCATAGGATCCTTTTGCGTAAGGAATCCAAACCCCTTAGGCAACCACAAAGACGACTTAACCCCCTCATTTTAGATGTGGTCAAGAAAGAAGTGACCAAGCTATTGAGTGCATGTATCATCTACCTAATTTCTGATAGTGAGTGGGTTAGTCCATTGCAAGTAATGCCTAAGAAGACTGGGATCACTGTGGTAAATAATGAAAACAATGAGTTGATACCTACTATGGTGCAAAATGCTTGGCGCGTGTGCATAGATTATAGGAAATTGAATGAAGCCTCTAGAAAAGATCACTTCCCCTTACCTTTCATTGATCAAATGCTTAAGCGGTTGGCGGGTAAGAGCCACTATTATTTCCTAGATGGTTATTCAGGATACTTCCAAATCCCTTTAGCTCTTGAAGATCAAAAAAGACCACTTTTACTTGTCCATTTGGTACCAATGCTTATAGGAGAATGCCGTTCGGATTGTGCAATGCACCTAGCACTTTCCAACGTTGCATGATGTCACTATTTTGTGATTTCCTTGAAAATTGCATAGAGGTTTTTATGGATGATTTCACAGCGTATGACAATTCGTTTGATGCTTGTTTAGCTAGTTTGGACAATGTTCTTGCTAGATACATTGAGAGAAACTTAGTTTTGAATTATGAGAAGTGTCATTTCATGGTTGATCATGGACTAGTACTTGGACACTTGATATCTAGCAAGGGCATTGAAGTTGATGGAGCTAAGATTGAGGTGATTTCCTCTTTGCCCTACCCTACTAGTGTTAAAGAACTTCGTTCTTTCTTAGGGCATGTGGGTTTTTACCGGCGTTTCATAAAAGATTTTAGTAAAAGAGCTCTACCATTATCCAAACTATTGTAAAATGATGTTGATTTTATCTTTGATAATCCTTGTAAACAAGCATTTGATGAATTGAAAGCACAATTGATTTCTCCTCCTATTTTGAGTGTATCAGATTGGACCTTACCTTTTAAACTAGCATGCGACACCTCTAATTCTGCTGTGGGGGTCATGCTAGGAAAAAAGGCTCATTAGATGGATGTTGTTGCTACAAGAGTTTGACATTAGCATTAAGAATAGGCTTGGAACTGCGAACCTTGTAGCGGATCACTTGAGTAGGCTACTGGATAGAACAAGGGGAATACTTGATTCTGACTTTGTTTGTGATGACTTTCCTGATTCAACCCTTATGTCTATCTCTGTCTATGTTCCTTGGTTTGCTAATCTTGTTAACTATATTGTGACCAGTCTAATCCCTAAGCATATGTCTTCCTTTTAGGCTCAGAAACTTAAACAAGAAGCTGAACACTACATTTGGGATGAGCACTATTTGTGGAGACTATGCAATAATCAAGTGATCAGGAGGTGTATTCCAGAGACCGAGTCTAAGGACATACTTTCTGCTTGCCATTCAATGGTTTGTGGTGGACATTTTTGTGCTAATAAGACCTCTAGAAAAGTGTTAGATGATAGGTTTTACGGGCCTACCATGTTTAAAGATGCATACTTGTATTGTAAAACATGTGATAAATGCCAACGGTTTGGGGGGTTAGGTAAACGGCATGAGTTGCCACAACTCATGCTCTTTTATGAGGTATTTGATGTTTGGGGTATAAACTTCATGGGTTCTTTTCCACCGTCATCCGGCTTTACCTACATCTTGCTAGCTGTAGATTACCTTTCTAGGTGGGTAAAAGCCATTCATACTATGAAAGATGATGCCCAACGGTCTCTAAATTTCTTAAGTCTAACATCTTTTGTAGATTTGGAGTACCGAGGGCTATAGGGAGTAATAGAGAGGTTCCCACTTTTTGTAATAGGGTTTTCAATAACCTACTTGCTAAGTTAGGGGTAACCCGCAAACGAACGGGCAAGCAGAAGTCTACAACCGAGAGATCAAACACATTTTGTAAAAGATAGTCAAGCATTCGAGGAAGGATTGGAGCTCAAGGTTAGAGGGAGCACTATGGGCCTACAGAACTGCTTTCAAGACGCCGATAGGGATATCTCCTTACAGGCTTTTCTATAGGCAAGCATGTCATATTCCGTGGAATTTGAGCACAAAACCTGTTGGGCGGTGAAATTGTACAATATGGATGTGCAAGAAGCAGGCTTGGAGAGGAAATTGCAACTCCAAGAAATTGGGGAAATGCGAGAGCTCCCGTATTTACAAGGACAAGACCAAAAAGCTTCATGATCAGAAGATAATACGGAAGGAATTTAAAGCGGGTGATTGTGTTTTGATATTCCAAGCTCGATTCAAATTTGGACGTGGGAAGCTCAAATCTAATTGGTATGGGCCTTTCACTGTCACCAAGGCACCCTCATTTGGAATGGTTGAGCTTATGGATGAAGCCACTGGTAAGGAATTCAAAGTCAATAGGAATCTCCTCAAGCTCTACCATGATGAATCATCAAAGCCTCCTTGAGGCTAGGTTGCTTCTTCTCCTTTCACTATATTTCACTTTCAGGATTCCTGGATTGCTTACCCCTTTGAGCTATTCATATGTTGTATGCATGTCATGTCATTTAATCATAGTTTCATAGTACTCTAGAATCAAAATGATTTGCCAATTGAAAGTAAACAATGTGTTTATTGAAATGTTTTATAGTGACTAAAGGTGCTAAAAGAGTTAAAAGATCTAATAATGATAAAACATGCAAGTACCAAATTAAAAATTAAAGAAAATTATAGAAACCTCAAGAATGGTTTTCCCTGTAAAATGTGAAATTTATTTTGTTATTATTCATACTCCCAAGTTAGAAATAATACGTCTTATTTTTATATAGTATGAGGTGCATGAAATTATATCTAATTTTTCTTTTTTATAAATAATTTTATGGAGACTCATATTCAATGTATTATGTACTTTCTCTGGATATTTCGCTGAGTTTTATGAAAATTTTCTTTCATTTTTTCTAAATATTTCTTCAACTATTTCAATAAGGTTTAAAAATTTAAAATATTATTATAGTTTATGAAAATAAATATTTATTATTTCTCTCTTGCACAGATTTAGTTTTAAACATTTTTAAAAATACACATTCTGTTTATTTAAAAAAATATCTTTTAATTTATTCTAATTTTAAATTTTTTTTACTAAAATATTTTCTATACCTCAAACTAATAAACAGATCTTAGTCAATAAATATTTTCAAGGCATGCACTAGCTTCAATAAAACCATGCAAACATTCTAAAGTGGGAAATGACAATATTGTCTTTATATATCGTGATTCCTTGTTTGGTTGTATATTTCCTTTGTTTTCAAATCTCAAGATTGGCAAATTTGTTTGAATACTCCTATTAAAATTATAAAATTTTATAATGTAATCAATTAACATTAATACATTTTATAATGTATAAAAAGTTTGATAATATGCATGAGAATTCTTTTTTGGTTGTATAAATTGTTCTAAATATAAATTTTTAAATAATTCTGTTTTGATAAGAATGTTTAAATAATTCTCATGTGAATAAAAGTTTAATAGTCAAATATAACGGTCATCTAATAGTTGGATGGATGGAAAAGAAATACAAATTATATAAGAGATGTTTGTGTAACATATATTTAAATTCTGAGGAAGGTTTAAATATATTTTTAAAATAGAGGGGAAGTTAATGTATTTCACTCTAAAAACAAAATACACACAAGATTGTGTTGGGTGAATTACACATTACATCAAAACTACAAAATAGTGAAACTAATTAGCAAATGTAAATTATTAAAGATTGTAGTTTTATGCAAATTTTCCAACCTACTTGGAATCCTTAAGAAGCCTACCAAATGAAGATAAATATTTATTTCATGGGACAAACATAGAGTCAAACCATCCAGCCATCTATTGCTTCAAATCGTTTTTCCACATTTTTCATGTGAGAATGAAGAAGAAGCCAATGTTTGAGCATAGTTGTCTTGTGATGATGAACCATTCATTGCTTCAACTCTCTGCTCCTCACTTCTATCCTGCAGGTCACTAATCTCCGGATGCTTGATTTTTGGCATTTGGACCGACAATTTTCCTTCAAGCATGCTAACAATATTAGACATGGATGGTCTCAGAGTTGGAGATGGGTTAGTGCATAGAACTGTCACCTCAGCATTCTTAGGGCTTCCTTTGAAGAATATCTTAAACCAAAACTTGGATCTACTAGTTCAAGAAGGTTTCCTTACTCTTCAAGAACATAGGCCTTCAATTATGTGAAAGTATTCAACCCTAAGAATGCTTTCAGTATAATTTCTTAAGAAATTAGGGATTGAATTTCTGACGGTTGAATACTTTCACGTAATTGAAGGCCTATATTCCACAAGAGCAAGGAAACCTTCTTGAACTGGTGGATCCAAATCTTGGTTTAAGCTATTCTTTAAAGGAAGCCCTAAGAATGCTGGAGATGGCAGTTCTATGCACTAACCCATCTCCAACTCTGAGACCATCCATGTCTAATATTGTTAGCATGCTTGAAGGAAAATTGTCGGTCCAAATGCCAAAAATCAAGCATCCGAAGATTAGTGACCTGCAGGATGGAAGTGTGGAGCAGAGAGTTGAAGCAATGAATAGTTCATCATCACAAGACAACTATGCTCAAACATTGGCTTCTTCTTCATTCTCATATGAAAAGCGTGGAAAAACTATTTGAAGCCAACTATGGAAGAGAAATAGAGTCAAACTATTCAGCCATCTATTGCTTCAAATAGTTTTTGCACGCTTTTCATGTGAGAATGAAGAAGAAACAAGGTCTGAGTATAGTTGTCTTGTGATGATGAACCATTTATTGTTGCTTCAAGTCTCTGCTCCTCACTTCCATCCTGCAGGTCACTAATCTCCATCACCAAGAAGCAAGAAAGATCAGCCTCTCATAGCTACGTGGGTCTCTTGGAGAATGAGAATGAACGAAACTAGAGAGAATATGGAAGGAATGATGACGGGTGGTGCTGGACAAGGATCAAGAAGGGTCTGTCGGTGTGAAGGAAATAATGGAAAAGAGGGAGAGTCACGGTCTGGGCAGTGGAGAATCCAAAATCAGCTATTCATGTCTCCAACAGTAATCCTTATAGAATCCATAAAAATTGAAGTGAAGACAGAGGAGGCAGCTGGCAGTCACAATGAAGTCACAGTGGTGTTGAAACAGAATCGATGACAGTGGTAAAGAGAGTGGAGATCGGTGCAAGATCTTAAATGAGAAATTGGAGCTGTGAAGTAGAGATGGTGAATAGGAAGATGGTGGTGTCGGTGGAAAAGGTGGTGTTGTGACGGTGATGATGGTGGTGAGAGGATTGATGAAGATGGACTAAAATTGGAGAGCAGGGTCGGTGATGAAGAAGGTGATGGTGGTGGTTGATGGAGTGGTTCTTCTTCTATCACCGGCGAGTTTAGACAGAAGAATGACAGTGGAGGATCCGATGAAGATCCGTCCAGAGTCTCGCGGCGCTAATCTCCTCTGTTTTGGCCACTCCCAGCTTGAGCTCTTTCTCACCAACGGCGGAGTTACGGTGACGGGACGTCGTCGACGGTGGTGGTGCTCCGTCTCCTTCCCTTCACCTCTCAAGTTCTCTCCCAAAGCCCAAGCTCTCTCTCTCGTTGAAGCTCTGGTCTCACCAAGGTTGAAGCTCTGCACTCTGGTTCCTGGTTCTCTGAAACTGACCTCACCGGCGACAGAAAGAATGGAGGAAAGGGAGTGAAGGTCGCCGGTGAGGTTAGAGATAGTGAAGGCGATCAGAGTCTGTGGGAGAAGAGGCTAGTCCCCCTTTTGCGCGGCGCTCTCCCTGTGATAAAACCTATCTGTGTCGGGTCCTCGGGTCTGTGCCATGTCCGAATCCCATATCCACCAGCCAACCAAGTTGGGCCCAGGGTCCGGGGTATCGGATCCTCAATTCATCTCCTCGCTCCAGCTGCGGCCCACACCACTTCTCATGCTTCAGTTGGGTCTGTGATTTCTGCTCCGTTAAGCCCAACACAGTAAACTGACCAGGGACCTCAATGACAATTTCAAAATGTTCTTAAGGAGGGACTACAGGGAAATAATTTGAAATATTTATGAGACGACTAAAATTTCTGAATATTTTGGGCCCTTTACTGTAATTTCTTCTGTCCTTTTCTCCACACACTTGTAATTTCCATGAAATTCTGGGATCGATTTTGTGATTTTCTCTAATCCACAAAATATTAATTTTTGACCTCCAAAATGTCAAATTTTCTTCTTGAGCACCTACAATGCAAAAATTAAACATAAAATAACAACAAAAGTCTAAGAAAATATTTGTATAAATAATTAACAAATTTATGACCATTTTGCCACTATTTACAATTAATTCAATACAAATGCCTCTAATTAAAAATAGTGCTTAATCATGCAATAATGTCCTAGAAAATATATTAAAAATCCCAAATTAATCATTACAAATCATGTAAAAATATGGTTCAATCAATAGTCCATAAGGGCAAATAATCAAACCCAGCTTGAAGCCACGAAACAAGCGCTGGTACAAGACCCACGAATAATAAGCGTGAGAACGAATCCCATGAATATCAAGCGTAAGTACTATGCCCACAAATGTCAAGTGAGCTCAAATTGACCATGGCAAGCCAAAGACTAACAGTACTACTATTAATAACCAGTGTTCTGTATTCAGTCCTTTGAAAAAGGTTTTCAAGCATGTTTGGGGCCAATAAAAGCTCTCCTTTCAAGATAATGATAGCTCGTATCTAATACTTTATAAGAGATTACCCCATCATGAAAGTTCACAAATTATATCTCAAAGCTTTACTTAAAACTCAATCTGCCGACAAATTCCTTTTCAAATAATAGAAACTTTCCTATGAACATTTCAAAATGCAAGACCACCTCAACATGAAAATTTATGAAAGATATATCTCAAAAGTTTCCTTATCATCTCCATGCATAATTATGAATTATACTTTGAACCAATAGAAGAATAAATAATATCAATAAATAAAATCTTTAATATTTACTCATTTCAATATTAACAAGAAAATGAAAAAAGTCCAATAAACTATCCTCTACGAAATCATACATATAAATATGATAATTAACATTAAAATATGATAAGTAGTAAAAACATCATTTATAATAATTATAATGGGACGCTATTCACTCACCTGGTGCATTCCCAAAATATAATTCACTCTTTACAAAACTTCCTAAAACAATCACCCTTGTAGCCACCTAACCTCCTAACCAATAGAACAATATCATCACTTCAATATAATTCTTTTACTTAAATGTATTCTAAAGATTTAAACATCCATTCCCAAACTCAACTTAATTGTACTAGTTATTTTCTTTGTTACATTGCATAGCCACACATTCAGACTAGTAGGAAAGAAGGCAAATCCTTTCTAAGAACTTTAATTTTTTAATAAGAATATAACCCTAAGTCCAATTAATAATTGGATCTAATCACACTTAACTATTAAATCCAATACTTAAAAGCTTGAAAGAACTTCTTCCACTCTCCTTTTCTTAAACAGACCACAATTTTTCATTTTAAACCTCAAACCTTATCACCACCGTGTTATGCATATACATTCAAACAATATGACTATTTGAATTTCAAACATACACTAGACAACCTTCATCCACACAAACTTTATTTCAACATCTTCATCAAATATAACGGACCACTTTATTTATTTATTTATTTTTTTTGCCCGAGGACCACTTTGAATGACATGAACTCGCCTCAAATAAAATTGTTCAAAGAGTGGTCCCATCGTCTAAGTTAGAAAAGTTCTAGCTAAAATGTCAACCTAGCTGTCTCACCTTGGACGGGAAAAAGAAATAAATTCTAATCCCCAAAGATTAAGCAATCCAGAAAATTAAAGTTTAATCCATTTATTCTGAAATCCGCGTCTTCATAAATACATGCTTTCTTTCCACTCCAACTCCAACCCTCATTTTCACCCGGGAAAAAAAAAAATCTCCATGCCTCGTACCATCTTAATGCACCAGCCGCCACAAAAGCAACGTACAACACCCAGATAACTATGACAATCGACAACGTATGTTGATGTCTCAAATTCCAGTACGAGCTCCCAAGAATGACGCCCCAAAAAAAAAAAAGTAATAAACCAATAAATTATTTTTATGACAAATATTTAATATTTCGTATTTATAAGAGAGAATTCTACTTAAATATCAATCGAACTTTAAAATTTTAAATAAGTGATTTTTTAAAAAAATTGAGTTGCTAATGTTGTTTTTGTCAATCCCGTTATTTTTATTGTCAATAAAACCAATTTGAGATTTTGAAGTTTATGTGGCATTTAAGTGTCTTTTTCACTATTTATAATCATAGTGGAGATTATTAATTTGATTGAATGGGAATGCTTGGTTACTAACAAGCCACCAAACAATTCATAATGAGAGCGTTGCTTATTAATGATGAAAGCATATTTTGATTTTCTGAAGTGGGAGATTTGGCATAGCGATGGGAGATCGGGATGTTATAAGGATGGAAAATATTGGAAGCAGCACGGCACAAGAGAATCTCCCAAGTCTAGTAACTTTTCCCAGTCATGAAAACGTAGTTGGACTATGACTGAAATTAAGAACCCACCATCCTACTTTTGTCTCTTCCTTCTTTGTTCCTTCCTTGGCCTCTTTTCTTTATCTCCCCATATTTTTTGGTCCCCTTTCCTTACACTTCACTCACTACTCATCCAAATGGGACATTATTGCTTTATTCGAAGGGCCCCTCCCCTGAAGCAATTTTGCATCCTTGACCACACTCCATTTTGCTGTGAGCGTTATAATAAAGAATCTGAGTACCAACACTACTAGAAAAAAGGGTTTTAATGTCCCTTTTTTTGGCTTTTTAACGTCTGAAAACAGAGGGACGTCTATGTGAGGGTCGTAGAAAAAAACGTCATTAACGTCCGTAAAATAGGGGATGTTGAAGGTAGACTTTAGACGTCCCCAGTTCACTGGGGACGTCTAACGTGGGACCTTAGACGTCCCCAGTATCAACTAGGGACGTCTAAGGTCCACCTTAGACGTCCCCAGAAGACTTGGGGACGTCTAAGGTCCCACTTTATATGTCCCCAGTTGGAACTGGGGACGTCTAAAGTGTCGTCAGCAGTACTATCCACGTCCCTTTTTTATTAAAGACGTTGAAAGTTTTTTTTTAAATGGACTTTTTATATATTGCACTGTCTGGAAAATGTAAACTGTAGAAATAGAATTCCAACAACTGAATAAAACAACAGCAGTTCAGCAGAATGGAAACAACAACAAACACAGTGATCAACCCAAGGCTACTACATGCCAGGCAAACTTTCAAACCACACAAACTACACAACAATCTATATCCAAGTCTACTACATGCCACACAAACTTTCAAGCCACACAAACTACACAGCAATCTATATCCAAGTCCCCAGTTTGTACAATAAGCAAGACTAAAATCCAATCTATATCCAACAACAATAACGCTAATTATATGTACTACCACAAAAGTATGTCCTACACAAACTACTAAAGACTTTACTCTTCTGGTATACGTTGAAGAAGATGTCCAGCCAAAAAGTCTCTGATCATATTTAAGTCTTCATATGAGTAGGCATCTTCATTGTCAAAAATCTGTAAATTAGAAAATAAGCTTAGATGAAATAATAAATGAAGTGAATGAATTGCCATTGAATCACAACACCAAGAATATTATCCTCTGAGAATGAAGAAGCGATTACTTGTTCAAAATCTGTCGTAATGCCACTCTGAATGATGTTAAACATATAAAGCAGGACATAATATCCACATTCCCAGCCGCCAGGTTGTCGAGGACACTATAAATCAAAAGCAAATGGTTAAAATCAATAAAGGCATATCTAAAATGACCGTCAATCAAAAGAACTTGATTTGAAACTACGTACCTTTGGAAACAACCATCTCGGATCTTTGCCACCTCTACGTTCACGTGGCCCGCCAAGCGCTCGATACGTCGTGCATGCCCTATCATTAAAATGAAAATCAAAATAAATTAGAATAATTCATTAAGTCAAGAATCAAGAAGCAATGAAATACAAAAAAATAACTTACTGGTTGAAGACGCTTTTAGTTTCTTTGTCTGGTCTTCTATTTAAGGAATCAAACCAGTAAACAACGTGCGACCGTGGATAGACAACACACAAACTCCAGTGATAACTATCACAACATATACAGATTAAAAAGAAGTTAGATGGCAAGGCAATTATTTATTAAAAATCTCAAATACACAAAATTAAAATACGTACCCTTGAACAATCGGTGCTAGATAACAACGATACTCGTCCTCTGCCAATGCGAAGCCCACATAGTTCGTCCTTCTTTTCAATGTATTCCCAATCCTTGTCATATGTGTAGGAGACAAGAATCCATATAAATCAACTCTCTGAGAGTCAATGCTTATACGACGGAAGGAGCTATAATAGAATTAAAATGATGAATGTATTAGCTAGTTAAAATCAACTTAACTAAATGAAGGAAAAAATAGGAAATAAAAAACTTACAGGATTGCAAATTTGCCCCATTCAACATCTAGCTCCTCGAACTTCATGAACTGTTTAAGATCTTGTTTATCAATTGTGAAGTGATACTCTGTTTCCTGGCCCACAATCCCTGGAGGCATATGCAAATCAATCTGGCGAATGCCTTTATAGATATGTTGCAGTCGTGCTAAGAAGGTCCATTTCTCTGCTTCCTGCTCGTTCTTTTAGAACATAAAAACACATACTGTTAGTAGGATGTCAACACATCTCAAGTAAAAGTGAGGTAGTTCCATATCATTGGAGGTGTTGGTGGTAACAAGCCAATAAGATGTATAGGCCAAAGGATGAAAGATCCTCTCGCCTGAGCTATCGTGGCAACCTCGTCATCAGGAATAGGGATGGTTGTACCTTTTTCCCCCTCTCGAACACACGTCACAGTCACCCTACACAAATACTGTGGAATTTGCTAATTATGGTGGGTAGTAGCTTGTGTGTGAACGAGAGCATCTGCAACTACACGTAGCACTGGGGCATCCAAAGAGAGGATGGCAGGTTCTCCCTACGCTGGAGTGGGAGAAGGGTCGCCAAGTGGTTCCTCCGCCGGGTTGTAACTTCCTTTGGTGCTGTGGAAGGCCGGGGATGAATGGGTTCTACACTCGGTAGTTGCCATCTGCTATTCAAACATCTTCTGCATTTCAGCTCATAGCTCAGGCATCAGCTCAAGACGTAGCTCTGGCAACAGCTCTTGTCGGAGCTTCTCACGAAGGTTGGCCTCGAGCTCTTGTGAGACTTCCTGACGAATCTTGGCCACAAGCTCCCTACTGGGTTCATCTTGTGACGAATAAGGATGTGAGGCTCGGCCAAAATACTTCATGACACGAACTCCCACTGCCTCCCCTCGAACATGACCAGGGTGATCTGCCTTCCCAATTGTCGTTGACAAGATGTCCATCCATCCACTTGGAGTGAACGAACCTTGGCTACTATGATCTTCCAGTTCATCCTGCAGCATAAAAGTTATCGTAAGCACTCCCAATATGAAAAAATAAGTTTGTACTTATGCTCTAACAACTTACAATTCTTGCAGCAACCTCAGCAACAGTCGGATTTACATACTTCCCAGCCTTAAGCCTCCCTGCTTTCCATTTTTTGTGACGTGGTGGAGGCGGCGGGGGTTGGACCACAACGGTAGGATCTGATGTGGCTGCTTCCTTCAATTTCTCCAACTCTTCTGCCATCATCTTTCGCTCAAGCTTCCGATAACCACCACGAGACATGCAATGTTGATAGTTATTAACTGCTTGCCTCTTTGCATTTGCTGCACTTAATGCCTTTGAAAGGAAAACAACGAACACCGAATCAATAATGTCAACTATATTCAAATAAAACACTATGATGACAGAAATCTTACCAAAAAGTTTGGATCTTCTCGTGATGCCATAAACAACCTCCAGTCCTCTGGAGACAAAAACGGATACTCATGACATGGATCCTGACCCCTCATGTCCCCTCAAATGTAATCTCATGAGAGCCTGTTCTTGAAATCTTTCCATCGTAGACGAACCTCCGTCATCCACTCCTTGTACATCTCCGTGGTGTCAGGGACATCATAGGTTTGCTGCAAGATAAAAACATAAGTTAATTATATTTGAAGCGATAGGAATAAAGATATAATGCAGATGTATTGAAACTTATATACCAAAAGTTGTTGCCAAATCAAGTCTTTGGTTTTTGGTGGAACCAACTTCCAATTATCATAGGTAATGCGAACTTTGCTTCGAGCCAAAAAACCTACGTAGCTAATGAAATGGTCTTCCTCCGGACCAATTGGTTTCATATTTCCATCAAAGTCAATATGCAACCTCTCCTGTTGATGGTGATGACGTGCTACCAATGCAGGCATTTTTGTACTGCCTCTAACCCTTCTTCTCGCAACCAGTTCAGGTGTCCCATCAGGTTCACGCCTATTCATTTCATTGTCCCTATCACTTTGTGAGTCACCAGAATTGTCCATATTCCTGTAAGCACAAAAATCATTGTCAGATAGGTGAATAAATTGTAAGTAAATGAATAAACTAACTAGTTATAAAACAAACAGCACACATTACTATTTTTTAAGTTAAGCTCTTACTCTAGATTGTTTTCCGTATTCCTTCACCATGATCATTTCTCACAGCATATTCGTCATCATCTACCAATTCTACTTCACTTGTTGGAGGTGGATTAATTGTGAAAGGTGGTGTGTCGTCAAGGTTGAAGGTCGGATCACCATGCTTCTATTTTTTACTTTGAAGTACAATGGAAATTTTTTTGTTTGCGGGATCTGTGACATAAAACACTTGTTTCGCCTGGCTTGCTAGAATGAAGGGCTCATCCCTATAACCTACTCTTTCAAGATCAACTGAGACAAATCCAAATTGTTGATCTATTACCACAACATTATTGCTAACCCACTTACATTTGAATAAAACAACTTTGAACTTGTTGTAAGTGATTTCCCATATTTCTTCTATCACTCCAGAATAGGCCGTGGATGCTAATATGGGGTTTTTGTCTTTCGAACTGGAAAGGTGCATGGCTTCAGCTTCTACCATAACCCCACTATTTTGCATGGTACTCCTGTCATCTTGGTTTTTTGTGTAGAAAGAATACCCGTTTATATCATAACCGCTCTAAGTCATGATCTGAAACAAAGGCCCCCAGGTTAGCCACTCTATTGTCCCAGACTCACCGGTCTCATGCAAAACCTTTTCCTCAAACCACTGAATGAATGTCTTGTTTTGCTTAATAGTAATCTGCATGTCATTCTTCCTCGGATTCATGTTCTTCAATCTCTTTCTGTGTTCCTCTATGTACGGTTGAACTTCTACCATGTTATTCAGGATATAAAGGTGTGCTTGCAACACCTCTTCATGAGGCATAGTCTTCACTTTCAGTCCTCGTGTTCCCTTGCTCCTCCCCTCTTCATGCCGAGATTGTTCCTTCTTCCCTGATAGATAATCGCTGCAGAAGTCCATAGCCTCTTCAACAACATACCTTTCAACTATTGAGGCTTCTGGTCGATAGGGATTTTTAGAGTACCCTTTTAAGATCTTCATGTATCGCTCGAAAGGGTACATCCACCTCAGGTAAACTGGACCGCAGAGCCTTACCTCCCTTACCAAATGAACTATTAAATGGACCATTATATCAAAAAAAGAAGGAGGAAAGTGCATCTCTAATTGGGACAACATGATATAACCCTCAGCTTCCAGTTCATCCAGCTTTTTAGTGTCAATGACTTTATTACAGATAGCATTAAAAAAACACACAATCTTGTCACAGTGCTGCGAACTTCATCTTTCATAATCCCTCTAATAGCTACTGGTAACAGTTGTTGCATCAACACATGATAATCATGGGACTTCATTCCCACTAACTTCAAATCGTCCATTGACACACACCTTCTCACATTCGAAGAATATCCTTGTGGTACCTTAATTTCATGCAAACACCCACACAAACTTCTTTTCTCTGCTTTTGATAGTGTATGCTCTGCTGGCTCCATGTATGCCCTCCTACCATCATCTCTTAGCTGTGGATGTAACCATTCTCTTATTCCCATATCAACAAGGTCTAGTCTCGCATTAATCTCATCCTTGGTCTTCCCTGGAATGTGCAAAAGTGTACTGACAAGGCTATCGCAAACGTTTTTCTCTACGTGCATTACATCAATACTGTGTCTCACGTCAAGACTACGCCAATATGGAAGATCAAAGAAAATTGATCTCTTCTTCCATATGTTCTTCTCACCCGAAGTCTTATGATTCTTATCGAGTAAGACATTGATACGTTCAACCCGACTATAAATTTTCTCTCCGGTTAATGCCTTTGGAGCCATTCCATGCTTCGGCAAGCCGTTAAAACGCTTTCTTAATCTACGATACGGGTGGAATCTAGGAAGGAACCTCCTGTGACCGAGGTAGACTGTTTTTCTTCCATGTTTAAGTTGGTGGAAGTGAGTGTCTGCTTCACAGATCAGACATGCTTTATGCCCCTTCACACTGTATCCTGAGAGGTTTCCGTACGCAGGAAAGTCATTTATGGTAGTGATCAGCATTGCACGTAGCTTGAAGGACTCATTCTTATACGCATCAAACACATCTACGCCTTCCTCCCACAACTTATTCAAGTCCTCAATCAAAGGCGCCAAGTAGACATCGATATCGTTTCCTGGCTGTTTTGGTCCAGAAATCATCATAGAAAGCATCGCATACTTACGTTTCATACAAAGCCAGGGAGGCAAGTTGTATATTACAAGGAGTACTGGCCACGCACTGTGTGTGCTATTAAGAGTTCCATACGGATTGATGCCATCTGTACACAGCCCAAGCCGAAGGTTTCACGGTTCCCTGCCAAATTCAGGGAACATTTCATCTATTTTCTTCCACTGTGGAGAGTCAGCTGGGTGCCGAAGATATTTTCCATCGGATATTCTATCATCCGAATGCCATCTCAACTTCTTCGCCTTTTTTGCAATGCCAAACAAACGCTTAAAGCGCGGTATTATTGGAAGATACCACAAAACTTTTACAGGTTGCCTTTTAGTCTTCCCATCGCCACAACCACCATCTTTCTTCACTTTGTATCGTGCGGTTTGACACTTAGGGCACTCACTCAGGCCTTCATACTCCTTTCTGTACAGTACACAGTCATTAGGGCAAGCGTGTATCTTTTTATACTCCATACCCATTGTAGATAGGATTTTCTTGGCCTCATACATACGATTTGGAAGTACATTATCGTCTGGAAACATATCACACAACAGTTCAAGCAACAATGTGAAACTACTATCGGTCCACCCATAAGTTGCTTTTAAGTTAACCAAATGTAATGTTCCTGTAAGCCGTGTGTACTTACTCCCAGGGTACAATGGTGTCTCTGCATCACTCCGCAGGCTGTCATATTCATGCGACTGCGCAAAGGATTCTACCTCAACATCGTGAATCATTCTCTCTATTGTATCTTCATCTATGACATCCACAACTTCCTTCTTGTGTGACGGACAATAAGTTACTTCCTCACCATGCCATATCCACCTTGTGTATCGAAGATTTATTCCATCACAAAGTAGGTGATCCCTTATAACTTCAACATCCCGTTTTCTCTCATTTAAACAATTGACACAGGGACAAAAATACATGACATCCCATTTTTTGCTGGAACGTTCCTCCTAGCAAATTCAATAAAGTTTTCAACCCCATTCTCATATTCTTCACTTGTTCTCAGAGCATTCATCCAACTATGATCCATTTTATTACACCTATGCCATTTCCATTTACACTCAAGTTTAGAATAATTGAAAACATGGGGAATTGCCTTTTACACGCATGTTTTTCAAAATTTTGGCAGCATTTCCCCTTAAAAGTGAGACATCCCAAAATCAAAATAACAAACCATCTTAGCTTAATTTAAACGAAACTAAACTTTAGCTTCTACCACCAAGTACTAAACATCTCAAGGGTGCTTGTTTTTTAACTTGAAAAGTGGGTCTTGTGGTCCTGATATAAGAACATGGTTATGTTGGTGTGGGAAGGAGAAGCAGATGAATGTGAAAGTATGATTATTGGGAAAATATGACCTGAAATGGTAACAAAGATAGAAGTCCCACACAGATAGGATGGAAACAGGGGGATAGTCACCACGGGTAAGTAAAGGTAGGAATGTTCATCGGTTAGGCATGACGCTAGGCCTGGTCTGAAAGATGAATGAGAGGTATTTTGCAGTTCACTGCCCAACCCTGATTAAAGGCCAATAATTTTTGGTTGGGCTCAGCTGGGTGGGCTTTCATGTCCAAGAATCTTTCTACAATTGAAAAAATAATGAAGCATCCAAAAAATACAAAATAAAAATTATTATAGTTTAATATTTCAAAAACATATTCTATGCAATAATCCTGTTTAGATTTTATTGTTTAGATTCAATTTTTGAGTCAATGAAACAAATTAATTCACTAGAGATTATTTTCTTACTATTTAACAACAACAGCTACAACAACAATAAGAACAATAATTATAATAATAATAATTTATTTCTTAAGAACTCAATTTACCAATTTCTTAATTAAATATGTTTTATGAAAAATATGAATATCTACTAAGTAAATAAAAAATATGTTTATTCATTATATTCTAATTGAATGATAAGTAAATATGCTTGTTCAATTTTGTCAAATAATGAATATATATATATATATATATATTAAATACAATTATATATACACTTCAGCAGCCCCAAATATGCAGGGCAGTATACATTGCCTAGTGTCTGGCCTTGCTTAGTACTTGGCCTAGCTTGAAGATGCCTGAATAATTTATGGGTTGATTTTTTAGTTAATGAGAATTTCATGTTTCTCAAAACAATGGAAAAAAGCAAAAGATTAAAACATAATGTGGTACGTCTTAAATTCAGCAAAATAGCAAAGATAAAGCTCAAGCACAAACCACACTTAAATTCCAGCACAGAACAAAGGCATTTTCCTAATCATTCATAAATTCATTCAAACCACACTTAAATTCCAGCACAGAACAAATGCATTTTCCTAATCATTCACAAATTCATTCACAAGTTTAGTTTTAGCTAACCTGAAGCACAGAACTTTAGAGCAGATGACCCACGGTGGTAAGAGGAGGCCGACTGTGGAGAGAATGAGAGAGAACAGTGCAGAACCAGCAGAGCAAAGATGCAACGGTCTGGATGAAATAGAGGCTAAGAAGGAACAAGAAGAAACAGGGGAGAGGAGAAATGGCCTCGCGTATTCAGAAGTGATGAAGGTAGGAGAATAAAGCAACAAGCACGGGAGAGGGGACGGAAATGAAAGAGTAAAGTAAAAAGAACAAGAAGCAGGGGAGAGGGGACGAAAGTGATGAAGGAGAGGGAGACTAAAGCAAGTGCACAGAAAAATTTGACACTTCACATGCACTGGTCATGTCGACCAGTGCATTAGCTTGAGCCTAAGATGTCCCCAGACTAGCTGGGGACGTCTAATATAATCTTTAGACGTCCCCAGATGGTCTGGGGACGTCTATTGTTAAGCTTTAGACATCCCCAGGCCATCTGGGGACATCTTAAGTGTGTTTTTCCCCCTTCATATGCTTTTCTGGAGTCTTTAGACATCCCCATGTTTGTTAGGGACGTCTAAAACAGTCTTTAGACGTCCCCAATGAACATGGGGACGTCTAAAACACATTCAGGTGCTAGATTCAATTTTTTTTGACGAGCCAACATTTTCAACTTTGATCTATAATTACACATATGCCACGGCCCAATATTTTGGGCGTCCATTTTTCAAAAAGGGACGTCCTTTAGGGACTTTATAAGTATATTCTGTAGTAGTGCAAGTGGCACCAAGTGGATAAGTCTTGAGATATTTTGGAGGGGGCACAGTGGATAAGGGTTGTTGTGTCAGCTTCAATGTCCACTCTTGCATTACACATCTGATCAGATATCCTTTCAGATAAACTCAATCATGTCTTGAACTGATCGTTGGAGGTGACCGTTGAAATTTTTAATTTAACGGTTTTAATGATATTTAAAAGATTTTATTACATTAAATTGTCATTAATACTAGTTTTGTAACTGTCTTTAAATTGTCTTTAATAGCTATTATTGGTGCTCAACGGTCACATGATTTCTGCCTATAAAAGACAATGTACGGAGTAAGTTTAGAGAACTAAGGTGATAGCACCGAGGTCTAGTGACATCGAGGTCTCCGAACTCCTCTCCTCTCTCCCTTCTTCTGAGTTATACTGATATTTTTTTGCAGTTATGTCACCCTGCTTTCTGCAGGAAGGGTTCGTTTTATCCTGGGGAGTGCCGTTTCTTAATCTATTAGGAGGGTTGTGGAATATCTCTTAAGGACAACGTCCTTGGACGTGACTCGAACTTTTTTTTTATTATGTTTCACCAGGTGCTGCTGCTAATAACCAGTATGATGTGAGGTGCTGATGCCAACAATCTTAAGAGATATTTCTTGCTCATCTTATGGGTCCAAGACGGGTTTCCTCTATTCGTTTGATTGAGATAAGTCTATAAATATTTACTTTTATATGTTATGATTACTATCATGTATGGTGATAGTTTTCTCATCTCGTTGAATACCTATTCTGATGTGTAAAGTTTTGATAGGCATTCTCTATTTCTTTTATGTGTGTTCTTATTTCATGTCAAGGCAGAAATTGAACTTTATAAAAAATCTTGAAGATGAAATCAGACATATGTATTATAGAGTTTCCAGTTTAAACTTTTGAAATACTCATTTGGTTGATCAAAAAGAAAATGAGATAAGTTCATATATTGAATATTTCCTTATGTTGAATTTGGTTCATCATCATAGTTATTTACATTTGGAAAATTCAGTAAGGCGTCTAGAATTGCAATATATTATTTATAGATTATGATTTGACCCCGAAGCAGACTTACAGGATCCCACAAGAGACCCACCAGAAACCACACCCAAGACGCGTGGGCCCCTAAGAGATTAAAGCTTTGTCTGGAGTGCCGGTGCATTTCCGAAGTTATAGGTCTGAAGTGTCAGTGCATTGCGTTGAAACAAAATGTTCAATGTTGTTAACCACACCCAAGACACGTGGGCCCCTAAGAGATTAAAGCTTTGTCTGGAGTGTCGGTGCATTTCCAAAATTATAGGTTTGGAGTGTCGATGCATTGCGTTGAAACAAAATGTTCATTGTTTTAAACCACACCCAAGACGCGTGGGCCCCTAATAGATTAAAGCTTTGTCTGGAGTGTCGGTGCATTTCCAAAATTATAGGTCTGGAGTGTTCGGTGACGGGTCCCTCCACTTAGCTATCCTCTCTATTTCCCTCCACTAACACAAAACGGCACCGTTATGTCACTTTCCAGCGTTCATCTTCTAATCTTCTTCAATTTTGAGGCCGTGATTCCATTTTACTGAGTTTTTGTATTAAAAATAGTCACACAAACAAGGGGCAAAAAAAAAAAGCAAGGCTTATTTGAAGTGAGCCAGTATGCGGTTCTCTCTCTCCTTATTCTTCCATCGTTGTTACTGGTTCCATAGTCGTCAACCCCATCCCTGTTTGTGCTGTTGCCCCACATTCTCTTCCTCCTCACATCTTGCTCATCCTTTAACCATAATAAAAAATATTTTGTTCTTCAACAAACCCATTTTTTCTCTCCCCTCTGCGATTTTCTTCAAGCTTCCACTTACTTTTTCATGGAAAGTTGTCTCTACCATCCGTCACCCACATTTGTTGTATCCCATTTGACTCATTGCCTCTCTCTGACACCCATTTCTAGATTCATCTGCAATTTTGCCCAGAAAACCTTGTTTCAATGGTAGGTGGAGATAAGATCCCTTTTTGATTTAACGCTAGTTGATTTGACCTTAGGGTACATTTTATATAATATTCAAGATAAGATCTTGCGGCATCCCAATAACATTAATATTCAATCACAAATTGGTGCTGATTATAACATAATTTATTTTAAATTTTAGGTCTATATATGTAAATAATTTTGTGATATGTTTTCGTTTTATGACAGCATCATGATAGGTCTCAATTTATCTGGATTTTTACCGAGTGAATTTGGGAACCTTACTCATCTGCAAGAACTGTAAGTAATGTAATTTTTTAAATTTATTATTGCTTTATATAAATATATAATAGCCCAGATGTGTATATATGTAAATGCTTGGAAATGTGAAAATTAGTAATATGAAATGTAACTTCTATATGTCAAAGCGATTTGCATTGCAAAAGTCTATATGGATCAATGCCAAGGAGCTTTGCTAAACTCCCTCTTGTTTCATTGTAAGCGATCAAAAAGTTATGAATATTGTTATTTGAATCTATACAAGCTTGAACTATATGACCATATTTACATTATTCATCTCTTAAACTTATGTTTCAAAGACCTTATGGGTAACCCAATTAGTGGTCCAATTCCAAAGGAAATTGGTGAAATTTCAACTTTGGAAACGCTTTAAGTGTAAATCATTACATTTTGAGTTCCTGAAACTTGTGTTGTATTGAGAATGGTTTTATGGTTTTGCTGCTTTGTGTAGAGATTTGAATGATAATCTATTAGAAGGAACTCTTCCTTCTAGTCTGTGAAAATTAGAGCGATTACGCACATCGTAAGAATATTATTTTATGCGCAAAATGATTTTCCTTTTTCATAGTTACATTACCACGTTAGCCTTGTTATAAATAAGTTTCCGATGATATTGCTTTCGGATGTGTTTTCTATTTGTAAAAATTTGGAATTTGCAGGATATTTGATGGAAATAATTTATCACGAAAAATACCCGAAAGTTTTGGCAATTTGATGAATCTTGAAACTTTGTGAGTGGTATAATATGATTTAGTCATTCCATTCAGTTTTATTTTGTGTTGATCTCTTTTAAATTCTAAAATATCTCCTAATATTTTTGTAGTTCATTATATGGGACCAACATATCAGGAAAATTACTCAATTTTATTGAGAATTGGACCCAACTTAATTATCTGTGAGTCTAATATATACTCTTTATCATGATTCTTTCTTTTTGAACAAGACTCGAACTTATAAACTTAATGGACCGAATTTATATAATAAACTTAACGAAGTTCAGTACTTTTACTTTCAATACACTCCACTATTCCGTTAGTGTTATTTTTAATTTGTTGGGTATTGTTGAAAACAAAGGAAAATATCTTCGACTTGAGGTATCGCTAACTTTAAGTATCTTTTGTCTACTAGAGACTTATCCCCATTATATGACAACAAGTACATTCAATTTTATTTCTTATTTTCACACCATTAATCGCTCCCACTCAGATATTTTTATCTTCCAAATATTTTTCTGGGCAGGTATTTAGCAGGAACATCTATGGAAGGCCCAATTCCTACAACCATATCTCAATTAAAAAATTTGACTTTATTGTGAGTACCTGTTCCATGAAGTTTATTGTTTTCATACTTTGTTTTACTCTCAGGGTGTTGAGAAATTCCTCCATCCATGATTCCATTCCAAATTACATTGATAAAATGAAATCCTTGGAGAAACTGTAAGTTGTGCTTCGTCCTCATATATTGCCAATTTAGAATTCTATGAAGAATATCCTCAGTTAAAATTTGGTTGACAACGTAGCTAATTTTTAGTTTTGAGGTAATTACTTATATTATTGGCTATATATTACTAGTACTATTATTTTCTCTTTATTTTTCTGTTATTTTTATGAAGTGTGTATTAATTGTAGAGATTTGAGTTTCAACAAGTTGATTGGTGAAATCCCAAACAAGATGAGTGACTTGGACATCGTGCAGTACACGTAAGAGAGAATTGTACATGAGTGTATAACTTAACTTCTTGAAACTTGGTTACTCTTTTTTAATTGATCTTTATTAATCATGCATGCAAGTTTCTAACTGAAAATTCTTTGAGTGGAAAAATTCCTGATTGGATACTGCAATACGATAATTATTTGTTAGTACAATCGTTTTAATTTTAATTTTCTTTCCCATTAATTACTATAGTTCAATGCCATTGTTATTTGAAAGAAATTAATTACTATAAACCATATTAATAAAAGCTTCTTTAACCTTTTACTCTGTCATCATTTATAATTAATCCAGTTTGCATAAGGCTATTTTGATTTGAACTTTGAAAGTTTTCATACATTAAAATAAATTGAACTGTTTCAATTTAAAATTTTTGTCTGGACAATCTTCTATACACACAACTTTTGATTAAACTATCTTGATAATTCAAGAACCAATTCAAACCATATTTTTTAAAAAATAAAGTAATTCAATTCAAATACTTCCAAAAACTTGTTCCCCATTTAATTGCTTTATCCACAAGCTTTTGAAGTTTAAAATACTTACATGTGTAATTTCACGTTACTTTCTCTTCCAGTGATCTGTCTTATAACAATTTTTTGGAAACTTCAGCGCCTATGTGCCAATACAGTAATATGTAAGCTCCTCTCTCCCCAACAAAAGAACTTTTTTCTTTTTCTTTGACAGATTATGCAGCAACTCTAATTAAGACATTTTTTCGTTGACACAAAAACTTGGCTTCGAGCCTATCATCTTCAGCAAACACCTCGTAAGATTATACTTATGGCTGTCTTGTTTCAATTATTGGACACCCTTTTGATTCATTTGTTGAAATTTTAATTCATCTTGCAGACTTACTTGCCTGAAGAGGGGCCTTGCTTGTGAATAAAAACCCAAATGTGAGTGTTTAAACTTTGAACTCAATATTGTCTTGCATGTTTGAGAGTTTCCCATGACATTATTTTTTAAATTTCATTTTATTGCCAATAAAAATAAATAAATCAAATGAAAAACCCCTTCATGAGTTTTAATTGAATAATGTAGATATTAGTCAACATAATAATGTTCAACTGACTAAGATGTCAATGTTATGTGACGTGTTGGCAAAAACAAAAATGTCATGCGACGATATATATTCGCACAAAAGAAAATTATGATGTGAAGAATTTGAATTTTCCTATAGAATGATTTTTGATAAGAAAGTTGCTATGTATGCAGATCATTCATTGTTTATAAATTGTGGAGGACAAGGAATTGAATATGAGGGGAACAAATACGAAGAGGACACCAATCCTGTTGGTATCTCAGTCTTTTTCACTGGTGGTTATAAATGGGCTTATAGAAGCACTAGAGCAGCATTGCCCATACCATATGATAATAATTACGTAGCAACAAACAAATATTCTCTCAACATTACAGGTCCAACATTCTACCAAACAGCTCTTTTTTCCTCTTTGTCTTTCTAGTACTATGGTCTCTGTATGATCAATGGAAATTACAACGTCAAGCTACACTTTGCTGAGATCATGTATCCTAGTGGCCAAACCTTAAGCAGCCTAGGAAGACGCATATTTGATATTTCAATTCAAGTAAACCTCTCTGTTTTGAATCTAAATTTTTCCTACTCAGGAGTGAGCAAATAAAAATCTCTCCAGCCACGTAGTCATAGACTTGAAGAGAAATAAATATTGTGGGATGTGTCACCTATCAAGTGATAGATCACCACTATGTTTATCTATCTCTTTAATACAGTGGGTGGCTAAATGACGAGCTATATTTAAATGTAAAGTGAATCTCATCAATCTCTCTCTTATTAAAGAATTACTACTATATATATCGATTCAACACGCTTTCAACTGTTGTTGTCATATTAACTTTTGTACGTATACCTTTGCAGGGTAGGAAATATTTGTATAATTTCAACATTATGAAGGAGGTTGGTGGCGTTGTAAAGGGCATTGTTAAAAGCTTTAACGTTGATGTCAATGATAACACCTTGGAGATTCATTTATACCGGGCTGGGAAAGGAACTACAATTGTTCCTGATGCATTTGGACCTCTTATATTTGCTATTTCAGTCACACCAAGTAAGTCAAATCTCACTATATTTATTGGTTCATACTCTTTCTAGTTTAAGCCAAGTGATGATGAATTTGACTTTGATAGAATCGTAAGCATTACTATAGACTTTGATATGAATTGTAAGCATTACTATAATTTGTCATGTAGACTTCAAAATTCCCTCACAAAGACTTTTGACTGGAGCTATTGCTGGATTTGTGCTTGGATCATGTGTATTCATCGTCATATTAATAGTATTCGTCCTTCCAAAGATGGGTTTACTAGGTGGCAAATCTTCAAAAGACAAGAGTAAGATCAAAATCTAAAATAACAAAGCTGGTACACATTGATAATTTAGTATAACATAGTAAAAATATAAGATTTGTATATGCTAAAACTCTGATATGAAAGTTAAATGGATAAACAGTGATCTTTGTACATTCGTAATCATTTCTCATTTCTTGTAATTTCAATATGTTTTACTTTTATTTACATAGTCTTCTTTGATGCAGAACTTTTAGATCTAAAAACTGGTTACTTCTCTTTATAACAAATCAAAGATGCCACCAACAACTATAAGGTGAAATTCTTGTCCTGAAATTTACTACTCAACTTTTTATCTAAAGGGACAGATATACTAATAGCTTGGGATTACAAGCAGGATCGAACTCACGACCTTCCACTTAAATGGAACTTTCATACTACTAGGTTACATGGCTTTTGGCAACAGTTTACTACTCTGTGGCATTTTTCATTCAAGCATGGGTGCAATGCAAGTACCTTATTTATTATCATGGTATTTCTTCTTCTTGAAATCATGTTAGTTATTGAATATTATCTAGAGCTTAATAAGAAAAATACAAAAACTTAATTGAAAATGAGGGGGATATATTTTAATTGAAAATGAGGGGGATATATTTTGCAGGATGCTAAAGCAACAAAAACTCGAATGAGGGGGAGGTCGTTTATTCATTTATATCATCCTGCCAGTGATTTTATATTCTAAAATTAACTGGTTCTCTCTCTGCAGTGTCTGTTCTCTCTTCGTTCTCCCCTCCCCATGCCTTTGATCTCTTTTTTCTCATTTCAGTCATAGAGGTTACTCTAGAAGGAGCGATGGCTGGCAGATCTGGCGAGAGAGTGAGTGATTACTAATATGAGATTAGTTGAATCGGGGGCAGAGAGTGAGTGATTAAAATCGCCTTCATAGGTGACTACTAATGTGTTCTCGGAGCTACACTTGGCGCAACCGAAGTTCTCGGTGCATTAACGTGTTGAAACAAAATATACTATTAGTAAGAAAATACTTTGGTCTACTTCGACCCTTCTAATTTTACCTTATTTGTAAAGAAGTGGAAGACGGGCTTTGCTTTTCTTTTCTTCTTTTGCCCCCTATTTATCTTGCTTTTTATTATTTGTACGGTTATACAATTCTCCTTCTTCCTCCTTGTCAAAGTTATTTTCTTCAAACTGCAAGAACATTATCAATGGAGTTTCGGATCTCAAGCTCTACACTTCTCTATTCTTTTGCAATTCGATGCTTCGCGTTGAATGCTTTCACAAGCTGTGGATCCAATGCTCAACTCATACCAGAAGATGAAGGTTTCTTACTTAACCTATCACTTTCTTTCTTCTTGGTTTTGTTGTTGTTTTGAATTATAAGGGTAAACAGACACTAACATCTAATATTACAAGCGGAATTAAACCTGTGACCTCTCACTTACATGAGAGCTCTCATTCTGCTAGGCTACAAGGCCATTAGAATTTCCTATTTCTTATTGCTGTTTATATTACACTTTTCAGCATTATGAATTCTTCCATTTTCTTCAGTTTTCGAGATTCCAAAGGTTGAAAACTATAATGATTTTGGGGTTGTTTGATTCTCTTATCTATTTTTATACTTTTCAGAATAATTCTGTGAAGTAATTTTTTAGAATAAGTTTAGAAATTAGGTAAAAAAAGAAAGAAATAAGTTTTGGAAAAAAAATTAAAATATGTTTGAATCATTATTTTCAAGAATATATCTAAAATAGAAAACAAGGATGATCCAATCAGTTACTAAATTTGCTTCCCTAGGAATCTAAACAAGAGAATTGATCAGTACTTGGCTATTAGATTCGAAATGAACATCATTCGAGTGGTCCAGATGCATTTATCACTTCTAGAGCTAACAGCAGCTATAGTGCTAAGAATGGCTGCGTTTTCTTTCTCCGAGGTCCCTCCCACAATAGGAAATAAATTCCTATTGCCACCTCCATTACATTAGGCTTTTAGATTTTTTTTTTTCAATTTACACGTGTTTTAGATTTTAGATTAATAGTATTTAATTACATAGTCATCATTCAAGTTTACACAGTCATCATTTGAAAATGGAAAAAGATGCAATGAAAATATGATTACAACAGTTAAGGATCTGCACTTCAAACACTAGAAATATGATAATATTATGGGATATATGAATGTTTAGATGTTTATGTGAAAATACATATTTTCACAAAGCCTGTTGATAATTATGATGAGACATGATTTTACGGTGGATACAATAATTTCGTATATATTATTAGTTTGACGGTTTATAAAAGAAAAATTATGTGTCTGTTAGATATTGTTATATATAGTATATGCATGTGATTCACTAAATAGTGAAGTTTATATATAAGAATCGTTAAAGGATCCAAAAAATCTAGAAGCATGTCTAAAGATGACTTTGCTAGCAAAATATATGTCGAATTTCATATTCTAGAAGTACCTTACATCTCTAAGAATATTTAGATATTATGTTAATATTGTATTCATTATTATTTTATTGGTAAGTACTCAATGGATAAAAAAAGTAAGATCTGGTATTTTTTATAACAATATTTTCTTTTATTGTTTCCACATTGAATAAGATAAGTATCAAATATATTGAAATTGTAACATATCCAGAAGATATGTTAGAGGAATATATTTCAGCAGACTATTTGGTGAAAATGCATCATTCATAGTTTACCTACTAAAAGGAAGATAAATTCGAAAAGACATTGGAAATGATGTCATCATCAAGGGAAGCAAAACTGATGTTGTTAAGAGGGGAGTCAATACACGTACTTCTTTTTCTTATCTAGGTTTTGTCCCACTAGATTTTTCTAATGAGTGAAAATCTCCAAATTATTATCAGTGTTTTGGAACCTAGACCGGACCGGCCGGTTCGGCCTAGGAACCAGACCATAATCCAGTCCGGTCCGGTGACCAAACCGGTTAACCAATTTTTTTATTTTTAGTTCTTTTAAAATTGATTTTTTAATATTTTTTTAGAATTTTATATTAATAAGCCTAAAATATTCAATTTCTCACCATTTTAGTCTCGGTTCAGCTTTGATTTGACTCCGATCTGGCCTACTGACCCTTGACCCAGTATCCCGACCGGTCCAGTGACCAGTCTGGGTTTCAGAACCTTGATTATTATTGATAAGACTACCAGATGGCTGATACGTGGCTAGTGTGGTCCGCTAGAGTATTTTCATCTGATGTGATCAATGTCGAATGTTTAATTTTTCTGTTTTGGTGGTATTTCTTTAAACATATAGAGAAATTTAAAAAAAAGAGGTTAATACTATTGTTAATTCTTATAAACTTATGGTTTGATTAAATTTTTGCTTTAGTCAGTTATAGTTTCAAATTGATAGTCTTGATCTCTATAATTGTATAATGATTTGGCCTAAATTTAAGTATAAGGATCAAAACAAAAAAATCCTTAAAAATATAGGAAGAATTCGTTAAACTCAAATCAAAATATTGTGAAGCTAAAGAGATTAAACCCAACAATTTAAAAGCCAGAATGATGAAGTCAGTCGGCAGATGAAATCAGTGTATGACATTATTGTACAAAGCCCCACAACAGCTGTCAGTATGTGTGTGGAGATATTGAAAGACAGAATGATGAAATAATAAAAGCCAGAATGATGAAATCACTTGAGTAGATGAAATCAATGTATGTCCATTATTATACAAAGCCCCACAACAGTTGTCCCCCACTCTCATTGTCCCTTTCTTTCTTTCCCTCCTAAGCCAAAAAGCTTTCTATAGTACAGATTAGTGTAGTGATAAGAAAGCCATCTTAGTAAGTGAAAGGTCTTGCATTCAATCTTGTTATTAACCTCGTAGCCCTAGCTAGTCTATCTAATTTTTTTTTTCTTTAAAAATATCCCCTTCCCCTCTCCTCACTTGTGTATACTTGCTCTCCTAATGTTGCAATTTTAAAGTTTAAATTCGAAGGACACTGTAAGGAGAAATCCTGATTAAATCCACCTAAAATATTAAAATTTAAATTCAGACTTGCGTTTTTATTGGATTTCCATCCAAGTTAAGAAGCTTAATTAGAGATTTTTGAATGTTGTTAAAAACATCAGAAAAGCCCTTCGTAATTGGTTAAAAAGAAAAGTTGAAGGTAGGTACCGGTTTAATTTTTATTTTGATTATTTTAATTGGATTTTTCCTTTGTTTTTAGTTTGTTTATTTCCTTCACTTGTGTAATTTGTTTTTGTTTCTAAATTTTTCAAAGTATTTTCTCATATGTGTTTAGCATCTTATAGCATTTTTTGTGCTTTGGTGCTAGTACTAAAAAATATTTTAGGATATTGAACACACCCTAAAAAAATATTTCAATATGCTGAATGCACTTAAAATACTTTAGGATACTTAATACACCTAAGAAAATTTTTTAGGGTGTTGAATCAACCTTAACCCTTCTAAATTTTGAATATATATGGCTCTCTGGCTCAGTTATTCTCAAAGCTATAGGTAAGAGCCGAATTACCTGGAGCCTTAATATTTCAAGAGAATTTTTTAAGAGAGATTAGAAAGAATGTTTGGATCTAAAACTTGGCCATGTCGTTGATTCAAATTATCCACATGGCAAATGGCTTGGTTTAATTAAACTGTATCCTATTATAGAAGAACATAACTAATTAATAATGTCAGTATATTTTACCAGATTGGACAAACCCAAAAAATTAAGCCGTAACCGCAAGGACAGCTGTTGTAATTTCATTCAATGTTTCTTTGTTTTTTAACCCCTGTAACAATTCTCGTGAGGAGAAAATTCCAAGTCCTCCCACTCGCAAGAAATAGCTTTAAAATGAGCATTGTACGCCCCCACAACAGCTCACTCACGTCTGTCAAGTGTGAAGTGTGAAGATTGAGAAATAAAAGGCACTCTAACTTTATTAGACCGGGGTTTAGTCCTTTGTTCCAAAAACGAATGAGGGTTTTTTTTTTAATGGGTTGTTAGATAAGATCTTAATAGTCTAAATTTAATTTATAATAATAATATATTATTATTATATATAATATATTAAATATAATAATAATATATTATATTTAATATTAAATATATTAAATTTATTAGCCTTTGTTAATGGACCAACTTTATTAGCCTATGAAATTTGAATCGCACCTCCTTTGACTCACCATGTGACATGTCTCCTCCTGCGACTGCGACGCACAAAATAAAGCCAACAACCATGGCCCCTCCTTTCCCTCTCATAAAGCTGTTTATGATTTTGAGGTATAAATTTTAAATTCGAGCGTCAATGATTGAGGGGCTTTGCAATTTCATTATTGTTAACATGCGTTGCTTCTTTCATACTGAGATGACAAGGCTGACATGAAAAAGGAAACAATTTTGACACCTTCCATTTCGGAGCGCGTTTTTAGTATATGCGTTCATTGTTCAGTCATTATCAAAGACAAAATGAAAGAGACGGATTGCACAGAGCCCAAGAATCGCGTGCCCGCCTCCATTAACACTGAAATGAGCTCACGGGCAAATGTGTTTATGGCTGATTTTGGTTTTTTCAAAATGTTTGGGATAATTTTTTTTTAATTGGGTTTTTGTGAAAAAAAATACAGCTTAAGGTATAGGTTAATTTTTAATTAGGTCCCTATAGATTTTTTGTTTTTAATTCTGTAAATTCTATTAATATTTTTATACAATTATAAAATATAATATTTTATTATATAAATTTCTTATTATTATTATTATTATTATATAAATAATAATATTGTTTAAATAGTAAGTTGTTCTATTAATTTTATTTTAATAGTATTTGAAACTTTTAACTAAAATTATATATATATATATATATTATTTAATTTTATAATTGTAATTTTTAATTATTTTTATATTTATAAAGTTTGAATCATAATAATAAATTTTATAAAACTATAAATTATTATTATTATTATTAATTATTCTAATTATATTAAATATTTATACACAAATTTATTATATTATTATTTTTTTAATTATATAATTATTAATTTTAATTTATTATTAATTGATTATAGTTTAATGCTGTTTAATTATTTAATTTTAAATTAAATTGCTAATTAAAAAATTGAGGGACTAATTAAAAATCATGTGAAACTATAAGGACATAATAAAAAGAAAAAAAACTATAGGGAATTGATTAAAAATAATTGAAAGTAGAAGTATTCAATAAAAAAAATATAGGGACCTAATTAAATATTAGTTAAAACTATAAGGACTTACAGATTAATTATTCAAAAATGTATTTAAGAGTTGTCAAATCAGCTCATGAGTTGTTGTATTTTAATAGGTTAAAGTGTCAAACCACATATGACATGACAAACCAGATTCATATAAGAATTTATTATCTCATCAATCATGAATCATGCCACAATGGCTTTGTTATCTTTGTTTCCTTTAATTTACTTTTCCAATGGCTTTATCTTCATGGTCTAGTCGATTAAAATATAAAACTGGAAAAAAAGTATGAATTAAAAATAATACAATAATTACTTGAGTGGATTTAAATTAAAATATAAAATAATATAAAGCTACATTCGAAACTTCCAAGATACTCCTCTGGTCCTAACTATGGGTTATAGTTAGATGGTTGATTTTGATTTTAAATATAAGATCACTATCCATTTTATTTTTGATATTTATTGTTTTCCCATAAATTAATTTAACTAATTTATAAATTGATATATAATCTATTGTTATATGGTAGGTATTGGCCGGTAGACCGGTCTGGTCCGGTGATTTGGTTCGGTCTGATTTTTTTTATTTTTTTTAAAAAATAAATTTTTTAAATTTTTTCTTTAGAATTTCATATTAATAATTTTAAAATTTTCAATTTCTTATCGGGTTAGCTCCGGTCTGACCCACTGACCCTTGACCTAATACCCCGACTGGTTCAATGACCGGTCTGGGTTTGATTACCTTGGTTATATGATGGTATTTTAGAAAGATTGAATCATATTTGTATAATTAAATAATAAGTATTTATTCTCAGCGCATTACACAAGATGAACATAATTCAATGATAGTAAAATTAGAGGAATATTTTGTAACCTTCACCCTACATAGAGAGAAATCACATAAAGAAAGTAATGTAGTTAAAGATAGAAATTAATTACATCTCTTAAAATTGAGAGATATGTTGTTAGAAGGAAATATGATTACTAAACAAAATCAGGAAAACAAAGTAGGGAAATTGGGAAAGGACAATTCAGTGCTCTGAAATTGGGAAAGAATGAATCAGTTCAGTGTCAAACGGGATGAGGAATCTGGGATTTTGAAATCTCGTGAAAAGACAAAAATGCCCTTCAACCCTCTCACTCTCCTCTTCGGAATAATAACACAGGCCTCTTAATTAACAACTCTGGATTATACATTAATAACTCCAACTTCTTCTTTCACAATTAACAAGTTCCAGGGCCAATAACAACACCTATCTCTTTATTAACAATAACGTATTATACATTAACAACTCTACTTTCTTCTTTCACAGTTAACAAGTTTCAGGGCTAATAACAATTTCTTTCTTTTTATTAACAACACAGTATTATACATTAACAACTCCACTTTTTTCTTTCACAGTTAATAAGTACGGACTATTTGGGGGATTTTGATGTTGTTAATGTAGAATCTAGAGTTGTTAATTAAGATGCCTGTGTTCTTATTTCGAGGGAGGGCTAAAGGGCATTTTTGTCTTTTTCGCCAAGATTTCAAAATCCCAGATTCCTCCTCTCGTCTAACAGCGATTTGATTCGTCTTTCCTAATTTCAAAGCACTAAATTGTCCTTTTCCAATTTTCAAAGTGTTTTTTTGGAATTTTCCCTTTAATTTTCTTCCAAAATTTGTTAAATAGAGCAATGTGGCCTTCAAAAATATTTTTATACAATGTTGCCCCATAAGTTTTAAAAGTGGAGGAATATCATCCTAATTTGACAATATCAAATAGTCAACTATTAATTGACCCAAATATGCTGATGCAGCTTGCAATATAAGATATTATTAGTAGATATTCTATTAGAATGATAATATTTTTATTCAGAATATATCTAGATATATGTTTATTCTTTGATCATATAAACAATATACTAGTTGGTTATTTTGATCAAATGAATATTCTAGATATTATGAATATTAGCATATTGCTTTAAATATTATCAGTTTAATATATTTTGGATAAAATATCTCCTGATTATGTCCTGCAAAGTGATTTGGATAAAGTTTTGGTTTAGGGTTCCTTGAGTCACAGGTAAAGCTGCTACAAGTCTTGATTGGAGGTTATAAATAACCTAGGTTGGGTCTTAGAGCAGTATGTCGAATACTTACTTGCTCCTTAGGGGTTCCCTAACGGGTGACGGCTATTTACAGACCATCACTATGCCTCATCTTCCCCATAGAAGAAGCCCTGACATATTCTATTATGTTATAATTCTAACTCTTTCTTATTATCCACAATTTTTAGGTTGTGAAACACTACATGCAGAATGACTATGATTGGAGGTATTTCATCAAGTCTTCCGCTTCCGCTCTCTCTTATGGGATTTCTACAATATATTGGAATCTTTATTATTAGATTATTCCAACATGTGGCATCAGAGCAGGTTTTTCGATTCTCCTCTGCCTAGTATTTAATTCTATTTTGAAAAATAATATAAGGATAATAGTGCAGCATATTTGCGTTACTCATCATATGTTTATAATGTACATGTGGGTTCTGAGGAAATTCCTCACATGCGTGAATATTGTTTTTGATTCATTTATCTTGTTAATGATGTATATATTATACATGTATGATTTTGAGTAGCTGGACGAAGGGAAGAGCCTGGTTATTCTTTGATGACCATCGCCGCTGAGCCCATGATTTAAATTCGATCTATTCAGGTTTTCTCTTGGGTTTTTGTCTGATCGTGGTACATATCTATTGAATTATTTTGTGCGTTGCACTTTGAAGTTGTTTGCTGTTATTACTGCCTGTTGTGATCACAGTCGTTGGAATTGCCGCCTTCTGGCATCAGGCTTGCCGGAGAAACCTGCCTAAAATCGCGGGTTGCGATGTGGTTTTACAGGCGAGACGCGTCGGATCCCAGGGATCCGAATTCGTTGGGGAAGATAACCAAAACGGTGAGTTTGGTTTAGGCCAAAACGACGTCGGTTTTAGTCTATGCTGCTTAAGCCTTCGGTGCACGGAAAACAACGTCGTCCTAAGGCTCTGATGAAACACACTGTTTAGTAATGAGATTGACAAGAATTGTAATGGTTTTGACAATCCCATTATGAGACTCCATTATGAAAACATTCATAATATAAATAAAATGATTTTAACAAATTTAGTAATGAGATTGATAAGTTTAGTAATGATTTTGACAGTAATTGTAATGGTTTTGACAATCCCATTATAAGATTCCATTATGAAAACATCCATAATATAAATAAAAGGATTTTAACAAATTCAGTAATGAGATTGACAAGTTTAGTAATGAGATTGACAAGAATTGTAATGGTTTTGACAATCTCATTACAAGATTCCATTATGAAAACATTCATAATATAAATAAAAGGATTTTAACAAATTTAGTAATGAGATTGACAAGTTTAATAATGAGATTGACAAATTTAATAATGAGATTGACAAGAATTGTAATGGTTTTGACAAACTCATTATGAGATTCTATTATGAAAACATTCATAATATAAATAAAATGATTTTAACAAATTTGGTAATGAGATTGACAAGTTTAGTAATGATTTTGACAAGAATTGTAATGGTTTTGATAAAAACGTTTTGTGTAAAAATGCTGATGAAAACATGCAAGTCAAGGTTCATCAGCAAAAGGTTTTGTCAATACCATTACGAATTTTGTTATTTCCATTATTGAATTTGTCAACGCCATTACTAACTTTGTCAAAACTACTACACCTTTAATTATATTATACATATTTAATAAATGCATATATACATCAAAGGAACTTGGGTGGCCCAATGGCCACCATGCTACTTTGCTAAAAAGGTGGGATGGGTTCGATCCTACCCCTTGCCATTTCTTAACAAATTTTTTTCAAAAAAAAACAAGTTCCTTCCCCACCAAAAAACTCCCGCCTGCCAGAGTTCTTGCCGCTGCTGGCTGGAGCTCCTGCTGTTGGTGGTCCCTGCCAGCCGGCCTGTGGTGGTACTCCGGCATGGGCACCACTATTATTTTAAAAAAATTTTGAGAGGTAAAATGATAAATATGTCAAAACTTGAAAAATCCAATTTGGTACTTGGTACCTCTAAGTCTTTTTATAGTGTTAATAGATTTTTTAGGGTTTTACATTTTTAAATGGTTTTTATTTAGGATTTTCCCTTTATTTTAAGCAATGTAGGCCTTATGAATTTCCTAAAATTGTGTTAACTAATATGGTTACTTTGGGCCTAGGTTTTATTTCAGCTAAACGATAATTAATTAGGTTTTATCTTCTGGCCCAGTGTTATGTTTTTGTGCTCATACTATTTCTGGACCTTTGTGTTGGGCCTTATTTTTGTTGTTTGCCAAGGATTTCTTAGATATCATTAGAGCTAAATAAATATTATTTCTTAAGCAAACATTCTGATTTATTTATTTAGCATTATGATTATTTGCATGATCTCTGGCATGCACTATCGCTTGACTTAAAGTTGATTTCTTAAACAATTTTTGAATATATAAAACAGTGGGAGGGTTTTAATTAATCCATCCATCAAGATGTGCATATATTAGATTTATTTTGAATGCATAAAATAGTGGGAGAATTTGTCTAAGATGATTATTTAATCACATTTTGTTGATTAAATTAATCAATTAAATTCTCATTAAAGATTTATGTATCTTTGGAATTTAAGTGCACAGGGTTAGTATTTGTGATTTACATGCATTTTGGGGAATAGCTAGCATCCTCTATTGCATGTGTATATAATCACTTATATGTTTTAAAAATATCAACCCTATTTAATGGGTAATATTAATTTAATCAAAGTGAGAGGATTGTATTTAATCACTTATATTGATTAAATTATTTGGTTAAGTCCTCCATGAAGCTATGCATATACATAATTTAAGTGTACAAAATTGATATTTATGATTGACTTGCATGCTAGAGTAGTAGCTACAACGCCCTCTTACAACATGCATAAATAATCTCATATGGACTTATAATATCAATCTTCAGAAGTTGATTAATTAATTAGGATTCCGATTGATAGTGTGTATGTATATGGCATTTTAATTGTACATATTTGATATAAGTGATTAGCATACATATTTTGTTTAAGGAATAGCCACAACATCCTTATGTACCTGTTGTTTGCATAGTTAATCACATAAAGTTTTACCATATCAAATTATGATTATATGTACAATTAGTATACACAACGATGTGATGTCTTTGTGATGAGTATGTAGAATCGAGGAGTAGCCACAACATCCTCACTAAGTACATACACACCATTTTGTTCTAATGAACAAAATACATCACATAAAGATTTAAAGACATCAATTGTAATTAAATGAACAGTTATAATTAATCTTTACCCACAGGTAGATAATTATAATCATACATTTAATTAGGGTGGAATAGAATGTCATTATATTTTCTAAGTAGCCCACATGTATTAGAACATATAACTGCATTCTAGATTCATAATTCGAGATAAATTCATACTATGCTAATGCCTTTGCTCACAAGTAGACCTTAGTGATACGAATTTATAATTGTATGATTTACACGGGTAAATATACACTTGTATGTGATGGTTTTTACTTTACCTCTTATAATTGTTTTGTAAGCATGATTAATTTTCATTTTGACCTTGTAGCAAGATTTTTATATTTAATTATTTAGTTTGATATAATTTATTAGAGATAATTGTTGAGCCTACAAGGAGATAAATATTACTCCTTCCATTAGGATAAAATTGACATTAGGAAATTTCTAGTATTTAGTGATACTGGCATAAGAAGTGGGACAACATTGTGAGATATAATTATCTCATTAAATTAATCTCAATTAAGAGCTAGTCATCATCGGTACATAAGAATAGAACAAAGTCAAATGGTTGCTTATAGGCAAGGATGAATTTAGAAATTCTCATAATTATTGTTACATTGTTTTGTAGGCTATAAAGTGATTATCCATAATAGGGTAAGATGCTTCCATTAATTCGGTGGAAGACATTCTTAGTTTATTATCTCATGAGCCGTTACTCCTTTTCATGAGTACATGCATGGATATTAGGTATTCATTGAAAATGTGTATATATAAGTTTTGCTCATACTTGGAAAATTGAGATTATAAATTAGGGCTATCAAGCCACCAGCTCCAAAACCATAAAGTAATAGGCATGTAGAGAATAATGTGCTTATAGTTAAATTGTTTGATTGGAGGCAGTAATGGATATACACTTATCATTTATTATGTGCTAATTGTGAAATAATTTATCTCTCCTTATAGTTGACCTTTGACAATACCCAAATGCTATTTGCTTTATAATTGAGTAACGTCATTTGACACATTTGAAGTATATAGAGCAAAATTGGGTGGTTAATCTGATAATCAGATTAATATATTGAAATTAGTTGGAAGAAATGGGTGACATGATAAGTACATCATCAGTGGATTGGGACTTAGTCTATATGTAAAGTTTCTTCATATTTAAATTCACCTAATATAGGTGAAATTGTTGTTAGAAGAAACATAAAGTTAATAGACATTTTGTATGATACGATTTTCCTCTTAAAGGGCACACTAAAGATAAGTATGTATATTTTAAATGAGATTCGAACAAAATTTATGATTAAATTCTTTTGAAACCTCAGAGGTTGGAAGCTCGGTTTAAAATATATTCTTTCATAGAATTATCTTATAAAAGAAAGAATGTGGAAGGAAAATATCCTGAGACTGCATATTTTGGTGAAAATGCAATGATGTCTTAGAAATTTAAGTAACTTATCCATTTTAGTTAACAATTTTATGTAGTATTTTGAAATATCAGATCATTTATGAATGCCAAAATTAGTGGGAGTGATTAAACTCATTGAGAGTGATTACATATAGAGGATTCTCACATCTAATTGTGGTAGAACATTGGTTTTACATGGCACTTACCTTATTGAGTTTCAATCCATCAATGGATTCAGTTGAGATCAATGGTGATTAAAATTTGGTAATTCATAGTTACTACGTGATGTACTTCAGAAAATCTGACTAGAACATAAATATCGAGAGTAATCATAAATTTCAAATGAAGGCGTTAATTCATTTTAAACATGAGGTAAGCAACAACATAAGTTTATTTGTAAAGTTGCTAGTTTGCAATATTAAATAATACAAATAAAGTTGTTTGCTATAACTTGTCTATGAAAAGGGAATTGATTTAGTGAGGTATTCTCCCTATATTCATATATAATAATTCCTTCCATATCTTCATGGTAGTTAAATGTTTATCTTGAGTTGAGATGTCATTTGTATTTTTCCATTTTGGACATAAGGAGAGATATATATGAGAATTAGTAGAGATGGTCACATAAATAATAAAAGGAATTTAGTCAACAAAATTAGGAGTTCATTTTGTTATGAGCAAATTTCACAATAGTGATAGTTAAGGTATCATGATGTGATTACATACAGGATCATGTTGAGAACATCATAAGTTTTATTATATCACTGGATTAATGGGAGTTGAGCCATCTATATGGTACACAATGATGATTCATTTATAGCTTGTGCATTTTGACTTAAGGTGTTATAAGTCGCCATTATTCAAAGTTGTGATATGACTAGGTTAGGTGTGGTATTCTTTTGAATACATATAGAGTTTATTCTCAAAATATTTGAGAATATCATAAGTAACCTACGATTACAAACATTTGAACATTTATGGATAACGGTGGTTGTTGAAAGTAACGCCTATTATGAGAATATGATTAGATTATCCATATGTCTCTAATATCATCTTATTTCTTCTAATTCAATTTCTAAGGCGTAGGCTTGCTTAAAAGTGCACACAAATCAGCAATGCCATTGCAAAGGAATTTTAGGAGGATTGTCAAGTATATTTTGCTTGAATAATTATTGAAGAGTTACAAGTCATGTGCTACATTACTAAATGTACATTAATTTTCATGCTTTATATATTGTGGAATGATTAGCTTGTTTAGTGTTGTAAGATGCGTTAATATAAAAGAGTTGATATTATGATACATTTTTACATTTGATGAACAAGTTGCATCATAGAGGGGTATAAGATTGCTAAATAGTCATTGATTACTTAGTTCCACAATGTATTGCTTAACCTAGTCATTTTTAGAGGCAAGTTACAAGATTGCCAATTATGGAATTTCAGCAAAGGATTTTGGAATTATTAAATTAATCCAAACTAATTAAGGGTGTTATATGATCATAGAGTCAAGAAGTCATAAACACATAGAGCATAGATCCTTTAATAAAGAGCATGCTTTTAGAGAAATCAAAAGGATTAAATATCTCATCAAGGATGTATCACATTTGGTGATCTAGATGAGACATTATTAAGTGATGAAATTCAAGTTGAAATTTGTTGTCTCAATTATTAGTACCTAAATTATGAGATTTTAACAAACATTTAGGTTGGAACCGAATAAACATCCTGGGTTTATTCATCAATTTTTTGACCCATTAAGTAAGGGTACTACTTGTAATGCAAGGAAGGTAATACTTGATCAAAGAGAACTTATCGCCATGATTCCTGTAGTATATCTTAAATGAACCATACTCACCAAATGACGTTAGGTTGCGGATCAAGTGGGAGAATGTTAGATATTTTATTAGAATGATAATATTTTTATTCAGATTATATCTAGATATATATTTATTCTTTGATCATATAAAGGATATACTAGTTGGTTATTTTGATCAAATGAATATTCTAGATATTATAAAGATATTCTGAATATTAGCATATTGTTTTAAATATTATCAATTTAATATATTTTGGATAAAATATCTCCTGATTATGTCCCCCAAAGTGATTTAGATAAAGTTTTGGTTTAGGGTTACCTGACTCACCTGTAAAGCTATTACCAGTCTTGATGGGAGGCTGTAAATAGCCCAAGTTGGGTCTTAGAGCAGTATGTCGAATACTTACTTGCTCCTTAGGGGTTCCCTGACGGGTGACGACTATTTACAAACCATCACTGTGCCTCATCTTCCCGTTAGAATAAGCCCTGACATATTCTATTATGTTATAATTCTAACTCTTTCTTATTCTCCACAATTTTTAGATTGTGAGATATTGCATGCAAAATGACTATGGCTGGAGGTATTTCATCAAGTCTTTCGCTGTTATTCTCTCTTATGGGATTTCTACAATATATTGGAATATTTATTGTTAGAATTTTTTTTTTTTTTTGCCCAGGAATCTTTATTGTTAGATTATTCCATCAATTATATCAATATTATGCTCCCCATTTTGTCACATCATTATTATTTTTGTTGAAAAAAAAAAATACTCCACAACTCCTCTTTCTTATACTCTCTCCCTATCCTCTCTCTATTCTTCATGCTAAAAACCAAACCACCCATCGAGGCTGAAGAATCCAAAAATCAATTTACAGTAAGAACCCAAAAACAGATAGGGAAGATGAAGATCTCGCAATTGCTCCTTCCGTATTCATCATTGTCACTCAGATCTGCATGTATGGCATCTTGGTTAGGGGCCTTTTGCTTTTGGATGATGAGTGTGACTTTGGTTGTGTGGATATCAGTTCGAGAAATGAAATGGGGCTGATTAGATACAATCCGATGGCTTGAGGGAGTGGGGCTTGACGATTTCATTTGATTATGCTCTTCGATTGGTCTGATAATGGGACTATGAAAGGAGTCCATTTGCAGTTTCCGATGACAGCGATTTCAAAAGTCATTGGGCTAGATACGGATGGTGTGATCGATCACAATTTTTATTTTAGAAAAATATGAGCTCGAAAAAGAGGGAGATGGATGCACTGTGGGACATGCCACATCAGCGTACTTGAGTCGGTTCACCATTTGGTACTGTTAAATTGGGGTGACAATGATCCACTTTTGATAACAGTGGACCAAAAAATAAAAGAAAAGTTTAGGGAAACATTATTCATTCTTTTCTGATAACTTCCGCCCTTTATAAAATATTTTTTCAATCATTTAATTCTAACATGGTTTGTTTCATTTAAAAAATATATAATCATTCAAAATTAATTGTGTGTTAACGTTAGAAGACTAAAAATATAAGGAAAATCGTATATAAATCCAGCTAATTAAGGGTGTTTTATTTTCATTTGTTTACTATATTACATTACTATATAATAGTATTATATATGAGCATGTAATGTGGTCTATATGATCATGGACTTATCTATTATTTATATTTGATTATGAATTTGAATTTACTTAATTTATTTTCTAGTATTTTAATTTTATCGAAAGGCCAGAATCCATAATATTCAAATATCAAACTAAACAAAAAAAAAATAGCTTTGTAAGGTTTTTGCTATGGTCCTGAAGACCAATATTTAGAGAAATTGATTATGCTATTGAAAGTAAACAACATATGTAAGAGTGAAAATAAACATGATCATATTACATTTGTGGAATTAATAGTTGAAAGCTAAGAATACTTTATCTTAACTATTGAATTACAATCGTGGAAATAATAACATTTCTAAAGCGATTAAAATTATGAGCAAATAGCATACTATGACTAGAAGTCATATATGGATAAGGAAAAAAATGGTATAATATGACCAGAAGTCGTATAGACTCATATGTATCAATTTATTGAAAATAAAGATTAAAATGGTTGTGAAGCCAGAAAGACCATGAAATATTGTGAAAAATATCAAAAATAGTTATGATGCTTAAACCAATAAGTTACAGAGAAAGATGATCAGCTTGTATAGCCAAAAGAAATAATTGTAAGCCCTGAATGCTATATGATAATTGTAAGCCCTGAAGGCTATATGATTTTGATTCTTTATGTTTACATTTAAATTGATTGTGATTAATTTGTGAGAGAGAAATTATTATTTAACATTGTGATATCAACATGAGTGATATATGAAATCAAAAAGATAAAAAGGTAATGATTGGTCATTTTAAAATTTTAGTATATGCCAATTTATTTATAAATTTAAATATTATTGTGGTGGATGTTCATGATTTCATGGCCTTTTAGGATTCTAACTACCTCATGATTAATCCCTATAACTCCCATATCAAATGGTTTTCAGTATTTATTCATATAACCTTCAATTATAAAGTTAAGTTGTTTAATTACCTTCTTTATGTATAATTGTACAATTTATTTGTAATTTTAAGTATATTGTGTATGTGAATACTATTCATACATCAATGGAGTTTACCATCTCTATTTTCTTCTTGGGACTTGTATTTCTCTGTTGCACCAAAGATTTCCCAACAAATATTCAACTCATATACCTCAACATCAAGGTACTTTCTTTCATTATTAGTCATATTTTTCATTTTAGCTTTGTCTTCCATATCTTTTCTCCTCTTAGCACTATTATGTTGCCTTATATATATATATATATGCAATTTTTCTTAGTTCCAAACTTTCATTATTGAAAGGTAGACAAATACTTTTCAATTTATATTTTATTTTAGTATTGACAATTTATTGCCTCCTCTCCCAATTCATTGTATTGAAATTTCTTCTACTCCTTAACATTCTTATATGATATGTGCAAGTTTCATAGATTAATTATGATATAATATGATATATATTGGAATCAAATTGGTTTTAAGTCACATTTGTGAAAAAAATCCTATGTCATTTGAATTAAGAGAATGAGAAAATCCATTATGAATAGTTTATGATTTGTTAGACAAAATCATTTTCGTAATGTGCATGAACTATATATATAGTGCAAGTCAAATTTATGGATGATCAAACAGTAAGAAATATTTGAAAGAAGACTATGTATTATAAAACATTTATCTATACATTTCTCTCAAATTAATTTTAGCCCTTAAACATCAGAATTCATTGCAATAAGATATTTATGTATTTTGATTATGGATCTCTTCATATTTTTCTTTATGTAGTGGTAAATTCTAAACATTTCATATTTTGAATATGCATCAAAAGAGGCAAATTGAAGCATCATATTATCATCATCATCATCATCATCATCATCATCATCATCATCATCATCATCATCATCATCATCATCATTAATTAGTAATAAAATTATATAAATAAGTGATAATATATATTAGTTCCTGAAGAACATAAATATAACAAAGTTGATATAGTTCCTGAAGAACTAATATAGTTTTTCTTAAATGCTATGGGCAGAAGAAGAATTGATTAAGGAAAGTTATAACCCATAGATTTACATTAGAGTTTTAATCTATTACAGGGTCTAATGATGGTCCAATTGACTGAAATCCATGATTAGTTGTGAGTTATGAAGTACTTGAGTTTTGAAATGAAAGATATATTATTAGCTTGCTATATACAAATTTGTCTTTGAAATAGAGAAATAAAGAAAGTATATTTATATGACTCACACTTGAGGGGAAGATTGTTAGAATATAAGTGAGTTAATATTGAAGAGTTAATATAAGTGTGATTGAAAAGTTTTACTCATATACTTTCTCTCAAAACCTATTGATTTCCGAAAAATGGATGTCATATTGACATTTTATATCAATACTTATGGAAATTGAAAAGTTTTGTTGTTGGTTAAACAACACGTCATAGTAAACCAGCAGTTTACTGATCCAAACAAATATTGTTGGCATGACTTGTTTGATTCATTCGAGTCATATATAAAAGATTACGTGTGACATCCATTGAAGAACTAGAAGATTCTTCATAAATAGCCAACATATTATATAATTCAAGAGTTATCATGTGCTGCTTGTTCTCAAAGAAATTTGATTATGAGAGTATCACAAGTTATGATTAGGAATGGATCTCTATATTTCTAGAAATAAATAAACTCATGTATGGGCCTATTCAAATATCATGTAAACCATATCATTATTCAATAATTTCGACAGATGCATCTATAAGATAGTTACATGTGATATTATTATTAGTTTGCAACCTGAAGTTTGCAAGAACGTTTGAATAAATTATTATGTTAAATGCGATTTCTAGATTATACGATTCATTTATTGAAGCCTCCATAAATAGCTAGATTAATACTTATGAGAACAAAATTTATATTTCAGTGTTGGCATATTTGATCTTATATATTGCAGCACTTATATTAGCCAACCAAATTCTCCCAATATAATTGGCTTTTAGTCAAGAGCCAGGTATATTCCATCTTAAAAGTTTGAACGTGCATTCCTATTAATTCACCACAATGCACATAGATGGATATTTAAAGGAAGTTAAGATAAATGTTGGGTAAGAACCTCCTTATTCTTGTTTGTCTCTAAATGAAACAAATGGATGTTTCTAATGGAAACAAATGGATTTAGGAGACTTGCACTGCATTATTAGTCGATTGTCATTTGACAAAGTTTTCCTAACATGAGGGGGAGAAATTAAATAGCTGGAAAAGAAAAGAAAAAGAATGCATTATTACTATCAAATATAGATCCTCGAATATAACAATATGAACCAGAAGTTCATTTGGTTTGCATTCATGAAATATTACATAAAATCTGCCAAATGCAATTACTGACCTAAATGGGAATTACTAAATCTCATATTCCAGCTATAAGTGGTCTAATCAATATAAATGAAAGTGAGACATGCCCGAAGTATGAGAGAATAATCAGTTCCAAAAGAAAAAAGAAAGAAGCAAATAATCAAGATAATCATATTAAGGAGGCAGACACTCTAGAAGAGGTCAATACATAACTACTTGCAGAACCCTCAAAAGAGGTTCAGGTACCTGAAAGTAATAAAGAGATCTCAATGAATTATGTCACAAGAAAAATGGAACTGAAAAGATAAAGTTGTTGACAACAGTTTTAGTAATAATATCACGTGATCAAATGAGGATCTTATACATAAATATGTCGGTAGAAAAAAAAAGGTGATTGGCCAACTGAAGAAGGGGACAAGACGCAATGAAAAATGTTCTTTCAGCATGTGAAATTTATGGACCTGTAGTCCAAATATGGACCTGTAGTCCAAAACATTTGAAATATTAAGTTATTTGTGATATATGAATATTCATGTGAAAATAAAGATTTTCACAAGGTTTAATGATGATTATGATGAGGTACAACATTTGGTAGTGGATACAATAATTGTTGCATATATTATTAGTCTGGTAGTATATGTAAACAAAATAATGCGTCTATTAGATATCATTATATATAGCATATGCATATGGATAGTGAATATTACATGAGAGTCTTTGAAGGATCTAAAATGTCAGAAGCATATATAAGAAAATCATTCTATATATAAAATGTTGTGCGAGTTTGAAAATAATTCAAGCATATATAATTGATTGAAAAATATATTGAAAAATGAGTAATTTTACATTTTACTTGACTTGTAGATCAAGTTATCAAATGCATCAATGATTTCAAAATCACATAATTTTACCGTGGTGAATTTTCTTGTAAAGATACATTGAATTTAATGGTCTAGGAGTACCTTATACTTTATGAGAATATTTTTGTATTATGCTAATATTGTATCTATTATGATTTTATTGATAAAAATTAGTTCTTGCAAGTGCACAGTGGATAACAAAAATGAGATTTGGTGTGATAGTCCTATTAACATATTATATAATATTATTTTGTTCAAAAACAAACTGAATATGTGGATGTAAGATATATTTTGATGATTTTCAGAATAATTTTTCTTTATTGTTTTCACGATGAATAAGATAAAGTCATAATATACTGATATTTTAGCATATCCAGAAGATATGTAAGAGGAATACATCTAGCAGAATATTTGGTGACAATGTATCATTTATAGTTTGGTGGCTAAAAGAATGATATGCTCAACAATACATTAGAAGTGATGTTCTTATCAGGGAAGTAAAACTAATGTTATTCTCAGGGGGAGTAAATACGATATTATCATCGTGTGAAATAGAGACCACGCTGTATTCTTTTCCTTAACCAAGGTTTTGTCCCACGGGGTTTTCCTGGTAAGGTTTTTAATGAGGCAGTTTCGATTTGTATTGCTTACTCTTTTTCCTTCACTAGTTTTTTGTCCCATTGGGTTTTTCCTAGTAAGGTTTTAATGAGGCACAATATTTTTTTTTATGGACATCCAAGGGGGAGTGTTGTAAAATACTAATTAAGGTGGATGTCCATGAGCTCCCAACTCTTGACCTTTAATTTTTTACATCCCATAACCTCTCCAATGAATGATCTTTAGGAGTTTTCATGCCCATAACTCAAAGGTTATAATGTGTGCACTCATGAGGATTAAAGTTTGCCATTTACTTTGTGTAACTCTTAGTTGTGGTTGAGGGCTTATAAATAGAGCACTATATACTACACTTTGTTGGCATCCAAATGAATAAGAATCACTCCCTCCTTGCTCTCCATTTCTTTCTTGTATTTCTTCGTTCCTTTCATCTCAATCTCTTATACTTTTTTTATTTTATAAAAAAATCATTAAATTTTAAATTCTAAATTGACCGTTGTACTGATTATGGATTATTTAAATTAGAGTCATTGAGCTGGGTTTTGTAAATGTTAAGAGGTATTTATTTGGAGTTCCCCCTTATAAATACTAGAAATTTTCCATGAACCAGATTATATTCGATGAATCAAGCGAGCCAAATACTTCTACCCTAACTCTGAAACTGAAGCAGAAGCTAAACCAGAAGCAGATTCCTTAGGAACAACACCTTTCAAAATCTTTGGAAAAGCAGCCACAGGAACTGATCTTGTTTGGTCACAGTGTTTACCTTGCCGTAATTGCTACAACCTTCAAAAACATCTCTTGCTTCTACCAAACATGTATTTCTATAGTTGCGTGCCCAGCAAAGCCATGTTGCAAGGATGGAACAAAACTGTGTCAATACGATGAAGTATGAACAATATGTGGATAAACCAGTTTCCATAGGAAACCTCGTATCAGACACACTGACAGTTGGCACTACCAGTGGTCGGCCGCCAAGTGGGGTTTCCTAACGTCGTGGTTGGTTGTGGAATTGCGGGCCTTGGAGGAGGTTCTATTTCTAGATAATGAATGAGTAATTCTTTTAATGAAAATTAGCGAGTTGAGTTGACGAAAATATTTATTTTTAATTCATAAAATCTTATATGTACTGTAATAATTTGACCCGATCATCGGATAGAACACAAATTCTTGCTTTATTTGAATGAAGTGCATTTGTGAGTGAATGCCATTGATATTTATACATGATGATGAGCTGTGAAATTAATTTCATGCAAATGGGAACAGTTATATTATTTGATTATATATAATAATACAATAATTAGAGATAGGTGTGGACATGTTTAATTTGTCATTATTTTAAGGATAAGCCATTGATAGCTAAAGAAGCTTCATCTTTATATTCAATTTTGAAAGACTTTGACAGAGTATAATGTTAACAAAGTTGGACCAAAAAAAGTTTGGAAAGAAGACTTGAACTGTTGACTTAAATATTGAATAAACCAACTAAGGTTGGATTTAGTAGAATGGGTTAGTCTTCCACAATGCAATGAACTAAGGTTCGAATCTTCACTGGGAGACGTGCCCATGTTTAATGCCTAACAGTGTCCCAAAACATTATTGCCTTTAATAGGAGGAAATTCACAAGGCAAACACGGGTATTTACAAGACAAATAAAGATATTTGTAACACAAATAAAGGGATTCAAAAGAATCTAGGGAATTAAAAATATTTTAGTCATTTACAAGACAACAAAGTGGTTGTGTATACAGATCATGCAGCTATGAAGTTTCTCTTCACCAAACCTCAATCAAAATCAAGGCTCATTAGATGGATGTTGTTGCTACAAGAGTTCGACATTAGCATTAAGGATAGGCCTGGAACTGCGAACCTTGTAGTGGATCACTTGAGCAGGCTACCGGATGGAACAAAGGGAGTACTTGATTCTGACTTTGTTTGTAATGACTTTCCTGATTCATCCCTTATGTCTATCTCTGTCTATATTCCTTGGTTTGCTAATCTTGTTAACTATATTGTGACCGGTCTAATCCCTGAGCATATGTCTTCCTTTCAGGCTCAGAAACTTAAACGAGAAGCTGAACACTACATTTGGGATGAGCCCTATTTATGGAGACTATGCAATAATCAAGTGATTGGGAGGTGTATTCCAGAGACCGAGTCCAAGGACATACTTTCTGCTTGCCATTCAATGGTTTGTGGTGGACATTTTGGTGTTAACAAGACTTCTTGGAAAGTGTTAGATGCAAGGTTTTACTGGCCTACCATGTTTAAAGATGCATACTTGTATTGTAAGGCATGTGATAAATGCCAACGGTTTGGGGGGTTAGGTAAATGGCATGAGATGCCACAACAACCCATGCTCTTTTGTGAGGTTTTGATGTTTGGGGTATAGACTTCATGGGTCCTTTTCCACTATCATCCGACTTTACCTACATCTTGGTAGCCGTAAATTACCTTTCTAGGTAGGTAGAAACCATTCCTACTAGGAAAGATGATGCCCAAATGGTCTCCAAGTTTCTTAAGTCTAACATCTTTTGTAGATTTGGAGTACCGAGAGCTATAGTGAGTGATAGAGGTTCCTACTTTTACAATAGGGTTATCGATAACCTACTTGCTAAACTAGGGTTAACCCACAAAATGTCCACTCCTTACCATCCACAAACAAATGGGCAAGCAGAAGTCTCCAACTGAGAGATCAAACACATTTTGGAAAAGATAGTTAAGCCTTTGAGGAAGGATTGGAGCTCAAGGTTGGAGGAAGCACTATGGGCCTACAAAACTGCTTGCAAGACACCAATAGGGATGTGTCCTTACCGGCTTATCTATGGGAAATCATGTCATATTTTGGTAGAATTAGAGCACAAAACCTATTGGGCGGTAAAATTGTGCAATATGGATGTGCAAGAAGCGGGCTTGGAGAGGAAATTGCAACTCCAAGAACTTGAGGAAATGCGATTAGATGCTTATGAGAGCTCCAGTATCTACAAGGACAAGACCAAAAAGCTTCATGATCAGAAGATAATGCGGAAGGAATTCAAAGCGGGTGATCGTTTTTTGATGTTCCAAGCTCGATTCAAATTTGGACGTGGGAAGCTCAAATCTAATTGGTATGGGCCTTTCACTGTCACCAAGGCCTACTCATTTGTAATGGTTGAGCTCGTGGATGAAGCCACTGGTGAGGAATTCAAAATCTCCTCAAGCTCTACCATGATGAATCATCAAAGCCTCCTTGAGGCCAGGTTGCTTCTTCTCCTTTCACTATCTTTCACTTTCAGTATTCCTGGATTGGTGGTTATATATGCTTAACTGATTGTTTGAGATAAGTGTGGGGGAAGGGCATCCCAGTAGAAAATTAGAAGTAGAAGTAATTAGCATAAGAACCCCCTTTGTATGCTTTGTATTTTTTTGCCACTATCACACTTAATTACTATTGTGCCTTTTCATCTCGATTTCCTTTGTTATTGTAGCTTGCTTCTCCTTCTCTCTCTTTATGTGATGATTGACGTGTTGTGCTCCAATTGCAATTGGACTTCACAACTTTCCACTTCACTCAGGAACAAGTTAGACTAATAGAGTTGTTCTACACATTGAGGACAATGTGTTGATTAAGTATGGGCGAGTGGAATACATTTTAAATCTCATTAATTGGTTGCTTTTAAATGAGAAATGCCTTAAACTACAAAATTTTTCAAAATTTTTTTCAAAACTAGAAAATTCTGCTTTGAAAAAAGAAGAAAAAAATGAAAAGAAAAAAAAACAAGAGAAAGGTATTAAAAAAAAGAAAGAAAAAGGAAAGAAAGAATTGAATAGAAAAAATAGAGTATTAGAAAGAAAAGAAAAGAAAATAGATGTATAGAAAAAAAAATGTTTTGTAGGAAAAAAAAAGAGAAAAGCCAAAGAAATACAAAGAAAGCAAGAGTTTTTATGTTATTTAGGTGCTATGAGCTTTTTCATTAACTTTGACTTGCATATCAACATTTTTTTTTATTAATTCATTCCATCTAGCCTTCATCCAATATTACAAGTCATTTTAAGTCCTCTTGATTCATTGTATTTATTGCTATTAGTAGTGGAGAAATTTAAGTTGTTACAAGCCTATGGTAAGGTGTTGATTAAGTGAGCTAGAGTAAAATTATCCCAATAAGGTGAGATGAGTGAAACACTAATTCTTTGATAGTTCTCTTATGCTTCATTCTAATATTTTGGATTGTGTGGTTAACTAATTTCTTTGCGTCGCTTGACTATGATTAGTGTTGGCTTAAATGATTTGATTAATTGATCTATTGCTTTCGAATTATGAAGTTGCTCATCTTTCAATTACATTGATGATTGGAATTTAGAAAATTGTACTTAATTGCCTTTGTTCAAGAGTACAAAGGTCTAAGTGTGGGGGAATTGATTGAACCATATTTGTATATGATTTTTCATAATCAAGTTGAGGGATTTTACTACATTTTCTGGTCCATTTTTACATGATTTAACACTTATTTGAGTTAGAGACCTTTGTAGTGAATTTAGTTCAATTAAGGGTAAAACGATCATGAATTGTTACTTTAATTGTGCAGTTGTTTTCTTATGGGCTTTTGATGCTACATTTTGTTTAAATATTGCATGGTAGGAAATTGGAATGCAAACTGGAAAAGAAAATAGAAGACCCAAATTAATGTTGCTGAAAGGCCCCAAATTCAAAAATGACAGAAAAGGGATCAGAAAATAATGACATTTGGGTACCCGAATAATAAAAAGACCAATTCAGTGCCCACAAAAATGCTGCGTTTTGACACCATTTGAATGAGACAAAATGGAGCATGGGGGACCTGAGAGAGAGAACTGAGAACTGAGAATGTGTGAGCGGAGATCGGCGGACATGGGAGAGAACTGAGAATGGAGAGGCGAGCTGGAGAAGGAACCATGGAGAGTTTCAACTTGTGAGGATCTTCATCTCCGCCATTAATCACCACTGTCGGAGCTCAGAATTTGCAGAGGAGAGGCTCGACGCTGAGAAAAGAGAGGAGAGCTTGAGGGAGACGGAGAGGAGGCAGAGAACCACACCTCCACCATCGTCGTACCTCCTCCAGATCACTCTTCCATTTTCGGCGATGATGGCTGGGAGCTGAGAGCAACGTAGACCAAAAGAGCTATGGAGCTTGAACACCGAAGCTCAGAACCAACGTCTTAATTCAGTTCTGCTGTCTCTCCACCACCGAAGACCGTCGTCATCCCCCTTATGTGGTTCCGTTGAAAGTTTCTGGAAGTTCTGGCCTGTTTTGCAATTTCCGGCGCCACTTTGCAGATTCCGATGAAGCTCTGCAGTTTCCGGCGAAGCAAATTCCAGATTCCGGCGCTTCTTCTATTGCACATCACCAGCGACCTCTTTCCTCTTCTCCACCATTTCTTCCAGCTTCACTCAGATTAGCAACGCGGAAACACACATAGGCGTGGGCCCCTAAGAGATAGTCGTAATAGGCGTGTTATTTGTTATTTGTTATTTGTGTGCAATTCACCTTCTTCCTAGTTATTTTCTTCAGCAATAATGGAGTTTCAGATCTCAAACTCTGCACTTCTTTATTCTTTTGTAATTGGATGTTTGGTGTTGAATGCAAGCTGTGGATCCAATGCTCAACTCAAATGTTGTGGGGAATGTTCACCAAAGCAATAGTTACAAACATAAGAGTGTACAACCCAGCAGTAAAACGCGCAACAACGTAAACTAAAGAAATACAAAACCAAATAAATCCATAGCAAGACAATCGCGAGATAAATTCAAAGAACATGTAGCTTGATTTCAAAAGACAAAGACTTTAGCAAAATAGAGTTCAGTGGCTCAAACTAATTCATAACAAAGTTGAACAAATTGCATATGATCTCACTTCCTAATTCAACTAAAGTCTTTCCTTACATTAAACAGATACAGAGACATGCAATTTCAACCAAAATTGTAAATACAATAAGGCTCAATTAAGCTGCAGCATCCAATAGTTTTATTTCCAATGAACTCAATAGAGTTTAATCATAGCGAAACAACTTATTCAAGCTAAGGATGGGTTAGATCAACGCTATATCTTTTTTCATTTTATTCTACTTATTTATTTATTTATTTTGGGTTCTGATAGCACACACCTATAGCCATACAACATTTTATCAACTACAGTACAATCTATGTGCAATAACTTTTGCAAAGAACAAAACCATTACTCTAAATACTAGCTATGTTAGGTCAAGCTAAATTTTGGTTTATAACATCACCGATAAAATTCAAACACCATATCAACTAACTTTTTCTCTTTTATTCTTTGAGAAATATGACCCCTTATGGATCATCTTAATCATCCACATAACTAATGCGAGATAAGAAGTAAAATAACTTATTTAGAGAGATCTTGTTTTAAACATGTACAAAGATAATTTGCATACCAACCTTTTACGCTTCCTTTTCCAAATAGATGCTCCACCAAAAAATTATCTTCCGTTACTAGTCCTTTTGCTTAACACTTGAAATATTCAATACATCTTCGCTATACAAGTAAACATAAGACATGCTTAGTTAAATATATAGTTCGTATATTAGTTATTATTAGGCTAGGTGGCAATAATCTAACAGGTACTATTCCCCCATCAATCAGTTTATTGTGTAATCTTAAGATTTTGCATCTTAATAATAATAAATTTTTTGGAGAGATACCATTGTCATTGAAAAACTGCCAGAACCTGCAGATACTTGATGTAGGAGAAAAGAGATTTTCAGGAAGCATACCAAACTGGATAGGTCACAAAGTAAAGCTTCTCCAATTTAGATCCAATCAACTCAGAGGAAATATTCCATTAGAAATATGCCAATTAGCATCTCTCAAAATATTGGATCTTGCAGATAATAAGCTCTTAGGTTCAATACCAAGTTGCCTACATAATATGACTGCCATGAGACAAGATGCTTCAAGTAATGTGGTTGCCACCTTTTGTGGTATAATATTTTGCTCTGGTTCTATATATGGAGACAATATTATGTTGCATATAAAAGGCCTTGACCTAATCTATGAAGAAAATGTGAAGTTCTTGTGTGCTATTGATCTATCAAGTAATGGTATGTCTGGAATAATACCTCCAGAAATGTTTACTCTCACTGGATTTCATTCCTTGAACTTGTCCCATAATCAATTTGAAGGAAATATTCTGAAAGAGATTGGTAGCTTGAAACAATTAGAGTCTCTTGATCTTGCAAACAATCAATTTTCAGGTGAGATTCCTCAAAGTTTGGCTCAAATGTCTTTTCTGGGAACCTTAAACCTTTCTTTCAACAATTTCTCTGGAAAAATCCCATCAGGGACTCAATTTACAATTTTAGTTTGTTTTATCATTTAAGCTGTAATTTATAAAGCATTCAATAATCTTTTTGTATTTTTTGTTATTTTTAATGAGTTAATTTGATTCTTATACGTATAAAGTACTGGACATATTCATGACTCAGTCAATAAAGAAATTTAACAAATGACTTAGATGAGAGTAAATTATATTTGTTCAAGTTGGCCAAATCGGTTTGATTATCAAAATGACTAGTAATAGCTGTATATAAGTTTCTTTCAACTATCTTTATATTTGCATAATTTTATTAGCGTTTTCTCTATTTGGCTAATCAACAAAGTGGGATAATCAATGTAGGGGAGGTATCCCTAATCTAAAATAAATCTAACAAAATTGAAAGAAATAGGTGAAAATTATTCTTGCTAATGTATTTTTTTTATCATAGTTAATTTAATGAATAAATTATGCAAAAAAAAAATTTCTTAAAAAAAGAATGAGGTTGTAATTTTGGATTGTGAGATATTTGGTCAATTAATTGGTTGTTGAATTGAGACTATGTTGCAATTTGCTTGCTGGAGCATAGGGTGAACAGCGCAGCTTTATAATTTGTTGGAATTTGATGAAAACAGAGGAGTCATTGTCTTCAGGCATCACTAATATCACTGACTTTAAGTGTATATATTTCGTCTACGAGAGACTTATCCAACTGAATTCATTCAAGTAGTAAAAAAGACATACAAAGTCCTCAGGCTAATAGTACACTACATAAAATATGGATCGAAACATCTCAGAAAAATAGAAATCAACAAGGACCCACAGGTAGCTCACGCATGCCCTTCTCCAAGATCCTCCATAACTGCATCGGGGTCAAGACACCCAGTCATACGGGCATCAAAACTCCTTCAAAGAAGCTTTAGCAATCCAATCAGTTACCAAATTTGCTTCCCTAGGAATCTAAACAAGAGAATTGATCAGTACTTGGCTATTAGATTCAAAATGAACATCATTTGAGTGGTCCAGATGCATTTATCACTTCTAGAGCTAACAGCAGCTATAGTGCTAAGAATGGCTGCGTTTTCTTTCTCCGAGGTCCATCCCACAATAGGAAATAAATTCCAATTCCTACCCTCCCTAATATCAATCACTTTCATCAGAGAGAAAGACTCACAAGGGCATGGTAATAATAATTTCCGGTTAGAAAACTCCACAATCCAATCATGAAAGACAAAAAATGCCATGTCCCTAAATTTTTGCATGCGTGGCCCCATCCTTTGAATCATGAGTGGAAACAACAATTATAACTTAGCCATAAAATTTGAGTGTTAAATATATACTGAGGACTCAGGAGTCAGGATTCTTCACAAAGGATGAATGGAATGGTAAGGACCTTATTCTATTACTATATATTTTTTGTCTTGGATCATCTTTCATCCAACTAGCACTGATAAGGATGACAAATAGGCAAAATTTAACACTGCTAATAATTACCATTATTTCCATATAAGATGAGTTATAAGGGACTCAAATGTTTCTTCAAAAATAGGTATAGAGGGAGATAACGTAGAAAACTTTAAGCACTAAGTCGCGTTGAGTCAAAAAACTTGATAAAATTATATTGATTAAATAATTAATGTTCTCTTTTCTTATAAAGTCTTTTGTTTTCTTTTCAAACTAGCATTAACAAGTTTTTTTAATTTCCAAATATCTGATCATTCAGTTATTAGTATACAATATAAAATATATAATAAATAGAATCATATCAATTTTCAATTTTTTTTTGGTTCAAATTCTAGCCAGTATAAAAAAGACATTGTGTCCAGTGTTTTTTTTTTCGGTAAAATGATCAATTTTTCATAGATAATAAGTTATAAGAACAGTAAAGAAGTACAATAGTTAGAGGACATAAAAAAGGGATTACCCTTATGTTCCTAATAATTAAACAAGAACAAATTAACTGAGTTAAAAGAAGCAAAAAGACTCGCCACATCTTGAAGAATAATGCCTGATGATGCCTTCAAATTTTTCCTGCCAAAGACAATAAAAGACATAATGTATCAAAAAAAAATAATAATTGTGTCCAGTTTATTGAAAAAAAGATAAAAATGTTATGAATATAAATTATGTGAATGTCTATTCACTCATATCAGAAATTACCGCTCATAAAAAAGAAAAGAATACTTGACATAAAGAAAAAGGACAAAAAGACATAAAATAAAAGCAAAAGAAAACAATGACATAAAGAAGTTACAAAGTAACTATAGTTTGTATAAAGTAACTATGATCATGTAACCTGGTAACTGATCTAAATAAAGCCTTATAATTGATTGTTACATAGAAGTAAATGAGAAGTTCTCTCTAAATTCTCTCTCTTGAGATTCTCTCTAATTTAGCCCTTACTCTCTTCACATACATACTTTTAAAACAAAAAAAAAAAAAACATAATGTAAGAGATATAGTTAAAAGACTTATAAGTTGCTGAATGAGTTTAAATGGGCTGTTGGAAGTTTTTTTATTTTGGCCAGATTTGATGGATGTTACTCCCTCCGGTCCTAATTATAGGATATATTTACCTAACTTTGGAGAAATTAAGAATAGTAGTTAAATTAGTTAATATTATTTATTTTCCTAAAATGCCCTTGTTTAATAATGCTCAATGCACCCATAATGAACAAAAATATAACTTTGGCAATGCGCAAAACTAGCGTTGTGGAATAGAATTCCCAGTCGCATATAGATTTGATGATCAGCAATGAAGCATAATAGAAACTGCAATAAAATATTGGCAAAAAAAAACTGCAATAAAATGTGAAGCGGCATACTAATGTGCAAAATGTCATAAAAATATTATCATGAAGCAATCTCTCCCTGATGTTGAATTTTTTAATCTTTATGTTAAGAAAAATATTGATTGATCATTTTGTTTTAATTTAAAAAAATATTATTATTGTGTTTCATTATTATTGAGAAAGTATCAATGGGGTATTTTGGGAAGAAATTGATAAAAATTAAAACTTTGTCCTATAATTAGGACCAAGATCAACTTCCAAATGTTGTCCTATAATTAGGACCGGAAGGAGTATTAAATTTGATTTGCGATATGAAAGAGACAGCCAACAAAGATATTAAATTTGACCCATATATATGACAAGCACAAGTACTACACTCAACAAAGGAATCAACACTTTTATGGGAAAAAAATAAAAGAAAGAACTAAAAATATGTGCAAATGGAGAGCGATGGCAAATCCCAGCTGACAGTCACGCTATGGCAACAAATACTAGTCTGCCACTTCACTTCATAATAGAGTCGTCAAGTTACTAACTTCATTTTACATAATTTGTTTAGCAGATTATGTATTAAGGGAGTCACAGTTTAACTATAAGGTAAAATTCTTGTCCTGATATTTACTACTCAACTTTTTATCTAAAGGGACAGATATATAATAATAGCTTGGGATTACAAGCAGGATCGAACTCACGACCTTCCACTTAAATGGAACTTTCATACTACTAGGTTACATGTAGGAGACACCTAGGGGTCCCTCTCTATGGTCTCAATTGGCTTCACAACTTGTCCAGGTTACGTATATACATAAAGTCTCAATTTTGGTCAAAATTGCAGTTTTTGCTCAAATTTTCCATAAATTCATATTAAATTGACCAAAATATTCTAAATATATTTTTAACCTTTATCTTCCTTAATTAATTGAAATTAACTTGAAATTAACTTCAATTAATTGGAAAATAATTTATTTTGTGCTATTTTGGCAAAATTACGATTTTGCCATTACCTTTCTAATCCAATTTCTTTTCTTATTTTTCTGTAGCCAATTTCCATCTATTTTTGGACCAAATATTTTCACTAATATTCCTTCATTTTTGGACCTTAATATTGGGCTTTTTAAATTACCCAAGTTAATTCCTTAATTATTTTTGCCCAATTTCTCATGAAATTGAACATTTATAAATTCATAAATTCCAAATTCATGAATATTCACCATTTTATTGAATTTCTCAAATATTTACAATACTTTTGGTGAATATAAATTTTGGGGTGTTAAAAAAAGCCCAATTGAAAAAACACTAACTTATTACCAATTAAAAGTGTTTGTTTGGGATCACGTTTGGAACCCCTAAAAGTGCTTATTAACATAAATAGAGATAAAACTCCTCTCACATAATTATCTTATATGCCGTAAATTATGATTGAAAAACTGTTTTTGAAGACTTCAATTGCTATTCCAAACAACAAAAAGCCAAAAAATGGTTTTTGGCTGTTGAGATGCACGTTTGGGCCTCCAACCGTGATCCCAAACACACCCTTATATAGTGGATCAATGCATTTTCTAGCAGTAGAATAAAAATAATGTGTTAATGAGTCAAGTCGTGTGGCATCCACCCATTGATCTTCCACCGTAAACATATTTATTAGACGCGTTGTTAGCTTTATCATAGTTGAAATTGAAATTGAAATTGAAGAGTTAATTATTACAGAGAATCACTCACATTTGAGTGGGACATTCTTTTTCTTTTTCTTTTTTTTTGTCAAGAGTGGGACATTACACAAATAGCTTACTTACATATCTCCACTGTATTATCGCAACTTGCAAGCGCTGTGTGTGTGTGTGTATATATCTCACACACACACACCCCTTCCTCCACGGCATTACCAAGTTAACATGAGCTTTTGTCGTTATTATATATATAGATATATATTGACGCGCGATTGACAATTGATATTAGTGTTTTCTTCATTTTTTATGTTTCTTTTCCTACCATATCTTTATCAATTAAAATTATTTAGTATCTTACATATATAAATAAAACAGTTTTAATATTGACGTCTTAATTTTTTATATTATTTTTTAATTAATAAATTTTCTTCTAAATGAAATATTGCATCGGATAATGGTTATGACAAATAAGGGCAAGGCAAAAGATATTTCTAGCATGTCTTTTTTTTGTACAACACTATTAACCTCTCATATCCATTGCTGGAATGTTCGAGGCTTGGAGAGGAGGGACACAATGGCAAAAGAGGGATTCAAGTTGGCAAAGGCCTTAGAGGACAATGAAATGGCTCCAAAAATTTCATGAATAGCCAGCTAGGTGACGTGGCCTTTCCTTCATGAGGCATTGGAACTATTGAGGTGATGTTCCCAAAGGATATAAACAGCAGGTGATGCTACTGATAAATATCAGACTTTCCATGAGACTCTACTGATAAATATAAGTACCATTTGAATCATTCCTTATTAACTGCGTTCCAGACTTTGCTTGGATAACATGTCTTAAATTTATATACCATTCTTATTGTGTGTAGGTCTCTAACATTAATTTTTACTATGTGAAAAAGCTGTCAAGTTTGTCTTTTAGTAGAGTACATTTTTTCCCCATTTGTTTCAGCATTTCCCCACAATGCTTCCCCTCCAAAAGGTTCACCTTAATACATGGATAAACGAGTCTTTCTTCCCTAGGACAAATCTTACACCAAACGGGATAGGAAGAATAATAAATTTTGTCTGGTACAACTCATATTTTGGCAAAATAGTTGGCCTTACTTTTCATTGTTAGATCTTGGTCGTCCAATTTGCATTTCCATCTTTGCCTTTGGGATTAATTTTGTTCTCCCACTGGCAGCCTTGCATGTGATGCTATTTACCAACCTTGCCATTTGCCCACTGTAGTCATGGTTACGTTTTGCTAAGTATAATTAATTTTCTTTCACTATAGTTTTTATCACTAAAAAAGAACACTAAAGTTATTTTTAATTATGGTTATTTCCCTCCAATCATGATTAGTTTTACTAATCATAGTTACCGTTACCTTTGGTCAACTAAACTTTAATTTCCTTATAAAGATCAATCTCCTTTTGCCATGATAAACTGAATAGTAACCAATTTGATGACTAAAACCAATGATCTAAGTTCCATCCCGAATTAGACCACCGCAACTTGATATCTTCTTAGAGAATGAGATAGCACCATCCACATTGACAGCTTTTTCGCATCATTTGTTTTCTAACATTTTTAGTATCAGATTACTAAGAGTACTGAAGCACCTTATGAAAGATAAGCCTGGCTTGACGGACTTTTCTTGGATAAATATTAATGGTGCTAGATTAGCAGAATGAAAAGAAAAAAGAATTTAAAAATAATTTTTTATTTTTAAATAAAAAGGCCTAACCCACTCATAGGTAAAGTCTGAGCATCCCCTGATGCACAACCCCAGGCACAGCCTAGTTAACTAACTTATATATATATATATATATATTAAACAACGGTGGTAGTAATTTATAATAGAAGGGGCACGTACATTCAAACATTTCTTTTCTTTTTTTGAAAAAACAAAAATTCTTGTTGAATTTTACTTGTGGGATGATCGTTTAAATTTAAACTGGATGACTTTTTTTCCACGTTATTTCATTTACAAAATTTTTCAAACGTTTACTGTTGATGGATATGAAATATAAATAAAAAAATTTATAATTATTTTGTTTTAAGAATATATATAATATTATAAAAAATTTTAAATTTAGACTGTTATTATACTTCTTGTTCTTAGTCCAAACCTTTGAAAAGCTTCAGTCCAAAAACAAAAACCCCTTTAGAAGGCAATAAATTTTTTATAGTGACTTTTTCTGTTCAATCAATATCGTCGTCCTCGGCAGTTTTTATTTAATTGCTCTCTTGAATAAAAGTTTATCACTCTTTTAACTTTATATAAAAGGGAGAATTGTTAAAAAAGACCTCATGAACAACTTATTTGTTAAATGGGATCTGGGAAGATATCTTGCACATGGAGGGAAGATATCTGCACACGGAGGGAAGATTTCTGCACACGTAGGGAAGATTTTTGCACATGCATAGGGAAGATTTTTGCACACAGGGAAGATCATCTGCACATCAGGGAAGATATTCTGCACACGTGGAAGACAATCTGCACGCGAAGGTCCCATTTGGCAAATAAGTTGCCAATGAGGGATTTTTTCACAATTTTCCCTATATAAAATTTCATTCCCTTGTTTAAAATTGACAAACGGCTTAAGGTTTAATTTTCTTCCGAAATTTGTTATAAAAGAGCAATGTTGCCCTCAAAGATTTTGTACAAATGATGAGATCGAATGCACTACAAAAAAGTTGCCGCATTTTGTACGTTGTGATTAAAAGGTCAAAAGTAAAATTCAACAAGAAAAAAGTTTTTCAAAAGAAATAAAAGAAATGTTTTTTAAATTCTTTTTTCATTTCATTCTGCGAATCTAGCACCATTAATATTTAGCCAAGCAAAGTCCATATCTTCACATTAAACAAAAGCAGAAACCAAAATAAAGGCTTATCTTCTCCATATCCCATGCTTGAACCTCTCACCGTTAACAAAAGCAGAAACCATTGATTCACCATAATAAAGGAAGAATGCATCTGAAAAGGACCTTTGAGACTTGTTGCTCTTTCTCAACAAAATTATTTATTTATGTATTCCCTTTTCATTGCAGAAGAAAAAATAATTGACAATTAAACAATTGTGCAAGTTGATTCTGTTAGTAATTATTAATGTAGCAAAATATAGATATATAAACTCCGTATCACACTTTTCATATCAATTATATATCATATCCATGTATATTTGTTATTGATTTAATTAATCTATGTTTGATGAAATATGCATGTTAGAACAGCCACTCAAACTGTTTTTTGGATCCTAAGCCACTCAAACTTATATATATATATATATATATATCCTCCCGTAGTATGATAGCTAGTCTCTTTATAAAATGAATAAGCCAGACTATAAAATTAACTTGATTTAACCAACCTTTAATTTCTTCTTGTCATAATTATTTTGCGAGAGAACAGCTACTTAGTGGAGGACAATTTCTCCCACTAACTATTGTTGAGATAAGAAGAGCAAAAAGCAAAGGAATGAAGAATGAGGTTACAAAACCAATAATGATGATTGGTTCGACATGGTGGGGATTCTATTTTGGTTTTTTCTTACTACCACACTACAAATAGTAAAAAGAAAAGGATGATTTCTATGTAGGTATTTTTAGATTAAACCAATTTTTAATCAGGTTCTTGTAGTTTTTTTTTTTCATTTTATTAGGTCCAAATACTTTTATTTATTTATTTTTATCAAGTCCTTCTAATTTTTTTCCCTTTTTATTGGTTCTATAGTTTCATCTAATTTTTAATTAGGTCCCTATAGATTTTTTATTTTTAATTCTGTAAATTATATTAATATTTTTATACAAATATAAAATATAATATTTTATAATATAAATTTATTATTATTATTATTATTATTATATAAATAATAATATTCTATAAATAGTAAGTTCTTCTATTAATTTTATTTTAATAGTATTTGAAACTTTTAACTAAAATTATATTTATAATTGTAATTTTTAAACATTTTTATATTTATAAATTTCGAATTATAATAATAAATTTTATAAAACTATAAATTATTATTATTAATTATTCTAATTATATTAACTATTTATAGACAAATTTATTATATTATTATTTTTTGTAATTATATAATGATTAATTTTAATTTATTATTGATCGATTATATTTTAATGCTATTTAATTATTTAATTTTAAATTAAATTGATAATTAAAAAATTGAGGGACCTAATTAAAAATCATGTGAAACTATAAAGACATAATAAAAAGAAAAAAACTATAGGGACTTGATTAAAAATAATTGAAAGTAGAAGTATTGAATAAAAAAAATATAGGGACTCAATTAAATATTAGTTAAAACTATAAGGACTTACAGATTAATTATTCAAAAAAATATTTAAAAGGTGTCAAACCAGCTCATGAGTTGTTGTATTTTAGCAGGTCAAACCACATATGACATGACAAACCAGATTTATATAAGAATTTATCATCTCATCAATCATGAATCATGCCACAATGGCTTTGTTATCTTTGTTTCCTTTAATTTACTTTTCCAATGGCTTTATCTTCATGGTCTAGTAGATTAAAATATAAAAATGGCAAAAAAGTATGAATTAAAAAGAATACAATAATTACTTTAGTGGATTTAAATTAAAATATAAAATAAAATAAAGCTACATCCGTAACTTCAAAGATACTCCTCCGGTCCTAACTATGGGTGGTCCTAACTATGGGTTATAGTTAGGAGACTAGTTTTGATTTTAAATATAAGATCTCTATCCATTTTATCTTTGATATTTATTGTTTTCCCATAAATTAATTTACCTAATTTATAAATTGATATATAATCTACTGTTATATGGCAGGTATTGGCCGGTAGACCAATCCGGTTCGGTGACTTGGTCCAGTCTGATTTTTTTATTTTTTTAAAAAAATCAATTTTTAAAATTTTTTTTCTTTAGAATTTCATATTAATAATCCTAAAATTTTCAATTTCTCACTGGCTTAGCCTTGGGTTAGCTCCGATCTGACCTACTAATCCTTGACCCAGTAGCCCGACCGGTTCAATGACCGGTCCGGGTTTGATTACCTTGGTTATATGATGGTATTTTAGAAAGATTGAATCATATTTGTATAATTAAATAATAAGCATTTATTCTCAGCGCATTACACAAGATGAACATAATTCAATGAAAGTAAAATTAGAGGAATATTTTGTACCCCTCACCTTACATAAAGAAAAGTCACATAAAGAAAGTAATGTAGTCAAATATATGAATTCAGCTGAAATACCAAAATTTAAATTTAGACCTCCACTTTTAACTAATTCTTGATTGGCTGAGAGGCTTGATTAGAAATTTCAGAATATTGTCAAATAATCATGTTCCCTTCATAGTCATCTCTTCTTTCTCCAGTCACCTCTATATGCTAATTTAATTCTCTCTTTGCTCTCTTGTTTTTAGTTATAAATTATTAGTGTATTAAATAAAAACCAATGAAATTTAATCCATGATTTAATATGTGATTCAAAAATGAAACATGCACATCAATGTTCATTAATTCCCTTTAGAAGAACGGATAACTGATTTCTTTATCTTGCATATAGGATCAACACTAGAGAAATGGAACAAGTGAAATTCATCTACCACCACATGCGGAATTTTTTGATGAAATAGAAGAATAAATCCACCTATTATATTTTTATATTTACATGATATCTTAGTTGGACAAAAACATTTGTTGCGATTATATTGGATATATGCAAATTTGAATAATTTTATATCGATAAATAGTACAATTTTTTTAACGAAATTATATTGTAGATATAGATTTAGATTTATATAATATCTTTGCTGGATAAAAATATTTGTTGTGATTATAGAGTATATATACAAATTTAAATAATTTTATTTCGACAAATAGTACATTTTTTAAAAAAATTATAGTGTACATATAGGTAAATATCTGTATTTTTTAAAAAAAGGCAACAAATCATAAAATAAACTAACTAATTTTTTTTATCAAACAAACTAATTAAAAATAAAGAGAAAATATTATAGGACGGTGTTCTAGTCTTTTAGCAAAATTCAAAAATTCTTAATTAGGCCTCTTGGCCTCATTAATAATTTATTAAAAGTGTAATCCTGAATTTGAATTTTGGAATCGGATTCATACAGGATTCTCCCAAAAATATATCATCTTCAGTTTTTAATGTAAAACTCACTTCAATAAAAAAAAAATTGAACCCCAAAGTGAGTCTTATATTAAGGATTAAGGTTGTACTCTATAATATTAAGAAACTAAATTGAAACCTTATAAAGGATTAGAGGACAACATATATACTTATATATAGAGCTGGGAATCAGGGCCGGCCCGGCCCTACAGGGCTAGCCCTTGATGGGCCAGGGCCTAACAGGGCCGGCCCTAAAGGGCTCGGGGTCAGGAAAATTACAATTTTTCAAAGCCCGACCCGAGAGCATCAGGGTTAGGGCCGGCCCGCAGGGCTGGGAAATCCTTTTCACAATATTTAACTATTTTTCCTGCATATTTTCCCCAGAGATATACAATTAGTAAATAACAATGATTAAAGTTCTAATTTAATACATAAATGTTGTCAACATTAAAGTTTAAATAACACGTCTCTCTCAACAAACAAACACAGTTATTAATGTATAATCAAAGGTAAAATCATGTCCATAAATAACTCACACAAAGGCCAAAGTATAAGAAAGCAAGAAGTTAAATACTCTAACCTTTAAACAACATGAGTATGATGACTATCATTTTCACCTTCTTCGCCACTATCATCAATTTCAAGGACATTTGATTGTGTTTCACTTTGAGCAGTAGGTTCAAATAGTCAAATAATCACAACCTCCATCAAAAATCATACTCTATCAGGCAGAATAGTATAAAATATAATTTTAGTCTAAATAGGCAAAACAATATACTGAAAAATCATACTCAAAAATCACAATATGATTCAATTAAACAAAACAATATACTAAAAAATCATACTCTATATAATATGAGGACAGAGTGACATATAAATTCAATAAGGTAATTCAAAAATGTAACATGGTTCCTTTCCAAGTAAAAAAAATAAAAAATAAATAGGCCTAAAGGGTCGGCCCGAGGCCCTCCAGGGCCGGCCCTTTTAAGCTCGAAGCCCTACAGGGATGGCCCTTTTAGGTCTGACTTCCTTTTAATGCTACAATTTATAAGCCCGGCCTTTGAAGGGCCAGGGCCTAAAAGGGCCGACCCGACGGGCTCGGCCCGTTTTCCCAGCCCTACTTATATATACATTATTTTAATATATAAAATTAAAATATCTTAATTTAATAATAAGTAACTTTGACCATTAAATCTTGAAGCACCAACTCAATCAGTGCAATAACTAGTGAAGTTTTTATAATATTATATTGAAAGTCTGTTTACTTATGAAACATTTTAATTTTGGTTTAGGTGTAACTAACACCTAAAAGTATTTCTGGAGTCACAATGGCATTTAGTATTTTAAAGTAAGGAAAATACTTAGGTGAAATTCCTTATATCCATTTCGTCAAGTTCTCCAATCACATGTGACCATGTGTCATATTTGTACATTAATATCAATTAACTATAAAGCCAAATGCAAACAATAGAACACATGGTTGTATGTGATTGGAGAACTTGATGTAATGGATGTAAGGAACTTGATGTAAGTATAATCCTTAAAGTAATTTGTAATACAATTTTATCCTTGTAATTCATTTCAAGAGTAATTTTACCCTCATATTTGTTGAGAAAAATTTGACTTTAACCCTACCATTAACTCCTCAAAAAATTTGTTAAGGTGCATCCAACATCCTAAATATTTTTTAGTAGTACTCAGCATCATAATGTATGCTTTTTTGTGTAATTTTGCCTTTACAAAGTGTTTCTTAATAACCATTTTTTTATAACGTCTTCCATATTTTTAATACTTATCTTTAACATTTTCAAAAATAAGTTTTTCAATATTCATTTTAGATATTGTTACACGCATTTTCTATGTTTTTTAACCTAAATTTAATTATTTTCGGTACTAAAAACATGAAAAGTCTGAAAAGAGTTAATTTGACTATTGAAAAGCTGAATAATGAAAATATGGAAGATTTGTACTGAAAATATAGAAGATGAGTGTGATGAAAATTTTAACTTAGGAACATTTCAATTGGATAATTTCAATTATTAAAAAAAATCATATACTTTACTACTCAACTTTCCAATTAAAGAAAGGGTAGAAAACATGAAAGATAAGTTTAGAAAATATCTAATATGGCTACTGAAAAATATAAAAACTGATTATTTAAAATGTCAAAGATGAATATTAAAAAAAGTGAAGAAAAGAAAATTAAATCATGAAATACTTTAAATGAAAAATTACACCAAGAATTATTTTAAGATGTTGAGTGCAGGTGTTTTAGAAGGCAACTGTAAGTTCAAAATTGCATTCTTGAAAAAATATGATGTTGAAATTACTTTTGAAAAGTACTTTAAAGACAAAATTATATCTCAGCATAACGATTGTTAGTATGAAAATACTTTGGTCTACTTTAACCCTTCTAATTTTTCCTTGCTGGTTACAACTGTTCAACGCTTTTTATCTATAAAGAAGTGGAAAACTTGCTCTTCTTTTGCCCCTTATTTATCTTGCGTAGAGCCGGGAATTCGGGACAAGCCCGTCAGGCCGGCCCATTTAGGCCCGAGCCCTTCAAGGGCCGGGCTAATGATTTAAATGCTAAAACAGGAAGCGGGCCTAAAAGGACCGGCCCTGCAGCCCTATAGGGCTGGCCCTTTTAGGTTCGTTTAATATTTTTTAAAAATAAATTAATATATATAATATCATTATATCAAATTATCAATATGAAAGACACCTAAGTACCTAATAAATTATTAATAACAGGTAAACACGTATTAAATGGTTTGATTTATTTTATTTTCTTCAATGGTTTATTCATTTAAACTTTAAAAAAGAGGCTAATTTAAACTTTAGATGATTATTTTAACTAAAAATTTATGAGTTTTAAAAATAATGTATCTCAATTTAAGGTAAAATAACAAATAAATTGTAAAATTTGAAAAATATTTTTTTTAATTAAAAGGAGTTCAAGCCCGAGCTCATGAAAGTCCAGCCTTGTAGGGCCATGGGCTTTAAAAATTGAGGGTATTTTAGGAAGCGGGCCTAAACAGGCCGACCCGTTTAGGCCCGAGCCCGTGAAGGTCCGGCCCTGTAGGGCCGGGTTGGCCCCGTATTCCCGGCTCTAATCTTGCGTTTTGTTATTCCGCAATTCACCTTCTTCCCCCTTCTCACTCCCTATCAAAGGTATTTTCTCCATACTGCAACAACATTATCAATGGAGTTTCGGATTCCAAGCTCTACACTTCTCTATCTTTTTGCAATTGGATGTTTCTCTTTGAACACTTTCACAGGCTATGGATCCAATGCTCAACTCATACCAAAAGATGAAGGTTTCTTACTTAACCTTTCTCTTTCTTTCTTCTTGGTTTTTTTTTTTTTTTGAATTACAGGGGTAAACACTAACATCAAATATTACGAGCGGAATCAAACCCGCTACCTCTTATTTATATGAAAGCTCTCATACCACTAAGCTACAAGGCCATTGGAATTTTCTACTTCTTATTGGTGTTTATATTACACTTTTTAGCATTATGAATTCTTCCCTTTTCTTCAGTTTTGAAGATTCCAAAGGTTGAAAGCTATAATGATTTTGGGGTTGTTTGATTCTCTTATCTGTTTTTATACTTTTCAGAATAATTATGTGAAGTAATTTTTTAGAATAAGTTTAGAAATTCGGTAAAAAAAGAATAAATGTTGAAAAAAATTAAAACAATCTTTTTGAATCATTATTTTTAAGAATATATGTAAAATAGTAAAATAAGGGTGAAAGAATAGTTTGCTACTTTGACATTCCTTCCAGTTTTGGTGCTATTCTGATGCTATTCTTCTAATTTTCCATTGAAGTACTTTGACATTGCTTTGTGAATAAGGTTCACCCATGCCTATGAACGTAAGATACAGATATTGAGGTTCTTACTTCATGGTGGCTTTTTTTAAAGCTGATTTTTGCTTGATGCAGTGAAAATTCTAAAAGTATTAATAACCTCAAAGATAGAGAACTTGAATTGGAATGTGACCCCACGTTCTTGTATCGATGGAGGATTCAACAATTATGTAACATGCAATTGCACTTTCTCAAGCGGAAAAGTTTGCCATGTTACAAATATGTAAGAAAAACATGACTTCTTTTAGTTTGTGTCCAAATCAAGCTTTAATCTGAATTAAATTGTGTTTAGGTTCAAATAAAGTGAAAAAGTTTTATTATTTGTCATTTTTTGTTCCCTTTTTTATTTAACACTAGTTGATTTGACCTTAGGGTACATTTTATATAATATTCAAGATAAGATATTACCGCATCCCAATAACATTAATATTCAATCACAAATTGGTGCTGATTATAACATAATTTATTTTAAATTTTAGGTCTATATATGTAAATAGTTTTGTGATATGTTTTCGTTTTATGACAACCGCATGAGAGGTCTCAATTTATGTGGATTTTTACCGAGTGAATTTGGGAACCTAACTGATCAGCGAGAACTGTAAGTAATGTAATTTTTTTAAAATTTATTATTGTTTCATATAAATATATAATAGCTCAGATGTGTATACAAGTCAATGCTTTGAAATGTGAAAATTTGTAATATGAAATGTAACTTTTATATGTCACAGTGATTTGTTTCGAAATTGTCTGTATGGATCAATCCCAAGGAGCTTTGCTAAACTCCCTCTTGTTTCATTGTAAGCTATCAAAAAGTTATGAATATTGTTATTTGCATCTATACAAGCTTGAACTATTTGACCATATTTACATTATTCATCTCTTACGCTTATGTTTTAGAAACCTTACGAGTAACCCAATTAGCGGTCCAATTCCACAGGAAATTGGTGAAATTACAACTTTGCAATGGCTATAAGTGTAAATCATTACATTTTGAGTTCCTGAAACTTGTGTTGTATTGAGAAATGGTTTTAGGGTTTTGCTGCCTTGTGCAGAGTGTTGGAGGATAATCTGTTAGAAGGAACTCTTCCTTCTAGTCATGGAAAATTGAAACGGTTACTCACATTGTAAGAATATTATTTTATGTACAAATGATTTTCTTTTTCCATAGTTACATTACCACATTAGCATTGTTATAAATAAGTTTCCGATGATATTGCCTTTGGAGGTGTTTTCTAGTTGTAAAACTTTGGAATTTGCAGGGCATTTGCTGGAAATAATTTCTCAGGGACAATACCCGAAAGTTTTGGCAATCTGGAGAAACTTGAAACTTTGTGAGTGGTATAATATGATTTAGTTATTCCATTCAGTCTTGATTTTGTGTTGATTTCTTTTAAATTCTAAAATCTCTGTCCTAATATTTTTGTAGTTCATTCAGATGTGTTGATCTTTATTAATCATGTATGCAGGTTTCTAACTGAAAACTCTGAGCGGAAAAATTCCTGATTGGATACTGGAAAATAGAGAAAATTATTTGTCAATACAATCCTTTTTATTTAAATTTTCTTTCTCATTAATTACTATAGTTCAATGCCATTATTATTTGAAAGAAATTAATTACTGTAAACCATATTAATAAAAACTTCTTTAACCTTTTACTCTATCATCATTTATAATTAATCCAGTTTGCATAATGCCATTTTGATTTGAACTTTGAAAGTTTTCATATATTAAAAAAAAATTAAACTGTTACAATTTAAAAGTTTTGTCTGGACAATCTTCCATACACACGACTTTTGATTAAACTATCTTGATAATTCAAGAATCAATTCAAACCGGATATTTTTCAAAATAAAGTGATTCAATTCAAATACTTATAAAAACTTATTCCCCATTTAATTGCTTTATCCACAAGCTTTTGAAGTTTAAAATACTTACATGTGTAATTTCACGTTACTTTCTCTTCTAGTGATCTATCTTATAACAACTTTTCGGAAACTTCAGCATCTAGTTGCTAGTTCAATAATGTGTAATCTCCTCTCTCCCCAACAAATTTTTTCTTCATCTTTTTCTTCGAGAATTATGCAGCAACTTTAATTAATATATTTTTTCGGTTACACAGAAACTTGGCTTCGAGCCTATCATCTTCAGGAAACACCTCGAAAGATTGTACTTATGGCTGTCCTGTTTCAATTATTGGACACCCTTTTGATTCATTTGTTGAAAGTTTAGTTCATATTGCATACGTACTTGCCTGAAAAGGGGCATTGCTTGTGAAGTAAAACTCAAACGTCAGTGTTTAAACTTTGAACTCAATATTTTCTTGCATGTTTGAGAGTTTCCCATGATATTATTATATTTAATTGTATTTTATTGTCAATAAAAATAAATAAATCAGATGAAAAAACCCGTCATGAGTTTTAATTGAATAATGTAGATTTTAGTCAACATAATAATATTCAACTGACTAAGATGTCAATGTCATGTGACATGTTGGCAAAAACAAAAATGTCATGCGACGATAAATATTCCCACAAGAGAAAATTATGATGTGAAGAATTTGATAATTTGAATTTTCCTATAGAATGATTTTTGATGAGGTTGTTGCTACGTATGCAGATCATTCATTGTTCATAAATTGTGGAGGACAAGGAATTGAATACGAGGGGAATAAATATGAACAGGACACCAATTCTAGGGGTGTCTCATTCTTTTTCTCTAGGGATGATAAATGGGCTTATAGGAGCACTAAAGTAGCATTCCCCAAAAGTTATGATGATAATTGTTGTAAATATTATGTGTGAGTGTGTTAAAGGAAGAAGTTTCATATAACTCAAGATTGGGAACGCCATAGTATATAATTAAATATGAGCTTGAGTTAGTAATAAGGCTAATAAGAGGAGTCTTTGAACTGGTCGTTGGAGGTGACCGTTGGAATTTTTAATTTAACGGTTTTAATGACATTTAAAAGATTTTATTACATTAAATTGTCATTAATACTAGTTTTGTAACTGTCTTTAAATTGGCTTTAATAGCTATTATTGGTACTCAACGGTCACATGATGTTTGCCTATAAAAGGCAATGTATGGAGTAAGTTTAGAGAACTAAGGTGAGAGCACCGAGGTCTAGTGACATCGAGGTCTCCGAACTCCTCTCCTCTCTCCCTTCTTCTGAGTTATATTGATATTTTTTTGCAGTTCTGTCACCCTGCTTTCTGCAGGAAGGGTTTGTTTTATCCTGGGGAGTGCCACTTCTTAATCTACTAGGAGGGTTGTGGAATATCTCTTAAGGACAACGTCCTTGGACGTGACTCGAACTTTTTTTTTATTATGTTTCACCAGGTGTTGCTGCTAATAACCAGTATGATGTGAGGTGCTGATGCCAACAATCTTAAGAGATATTTCTTGCTCATCTTATGGGTCCAAGACGGGTTTCCTCTATTCGTTTGATTGAGATAAGTCTATAAATATTTACTTTTATATGTTATGATTACTATCATGTATGGTGATAGTTTTCTCATCTCGTTGAATACCTATTCTGATGTGTAAAGTTTTGATAGGCATTCTCTATTTCTTTTATGTGTGTTCTTATTTCATGTCAAGGCAGAAATTGAACTTTATAAAAAATCTTGAAGATGAAATCAGACATATGTATTATAGAGTTTCCAGTTTAAACTTTTGAAATACTCATTTGGTTGATCAAAAAGAAAATGAGATAAGTTCATATATTGAATATTTCCTTATGTTGATTTTGGTTCATCATCATAGTTATTTACATTTGGAAAATTCAGTAAGGCGTCTAGAATTGCAATATATTATTTATAGATTATGATTTGACCCCGAAGCAGACTTACAGGATCCCACAAGAGACCCACCAGAAACCACACCCAAGACGCGTGGGCCCCTAAGAGATTAAAGCTTTGTCTGGAGTGTCGGTGCATTTCCGAAGTTATAGGTCTGAAGTGTCAGTGCATTGCGTTGAAACAAAATGTTCAATGTTGTTAACCACACCCAAGACACGTGGGCCCCTAAGAGATTAAAGCTTTGTCTGGAGTGTCGGTGCATTTCCAAAATTATAGGTTTGGAGTGTCGGTGCATTTCGTTGAAACAAAATGTTCATTGTTTTAAACCACACCCAAGACGCGTGGGCCCCTAATAGATTAAAGCTTTGTCTGGAGTGTCGGTGCATTTCCAAAATTATAGGTCTGGAGTGTTCGGTGACGGGTCCCTCCACTTAGCTATCCTCTCTATTTCCCTCCACTAACACAAAACGGCACCGTTATGTCACTTTCCAGCGTTCATCTTCTAATCTTCAATTTTGAAGCCGTGATTCCATTTTACTGAGTTTTTGTATTAAAAATAGTCACACAAACAAGGGGCAAAAAAAAAAAAGCAAGGCTTATTTGAAGTGAGCCAGTATGCGGTTCTCTCTCTCCTTATTCTTCCATCGTTGTTACTGGTTCCATAGTCGTCAACCCCATCCCTGTTTGTGCTGTTGCCCCACATTCTCTTCCTCCTCACATCTTGCTCATCCTTTAACCATAATAAAAAATATTTTGTTCTTCAACAAACCCATTTTTTCTCTCCCCTCTGCGATTTTCTTCAAGCTTCCACTTACTTTTTCATGGAAAGTTGTCTCTACCATCCGTCACCCACATTTGTTGTATCCCATTTGACTCATTGCCTCTCTCTGACACCCATTTCTAGATTCATCTGCAATTTTGCCCAGAAAACCTTGTTTCAATGGTAGGAGGAGATAAGATCCCTTTTTGATTTAACGCTAGTTGATTTGACCTTAGGGTACATTTTATATAATATTCAAGATAAGATCTTGCGGCATCCCAATAACATTAATATTCAATCACAAATTGGTGCTGATTATAACATAATTTATTTTAAATTTTAGGTCTATATATGTAAATAGTTTTGTGATATGTTTTCGTTTTATGACAGCATCATGATAGGTCTCAATTTATCTGGATTTTTACCGAGTGAATTTGGGAACCTTACTCATCTGCAAGAACTGTAAGTAATGTAATTTTTTAAATTTATTATTGCTTTATATAAATATATAATAGCCCAGATGTGTATATATGTAAATGCTTGGAAATGTGAAAATTAGTAATATGAAATGTAACTTCTATATGTCAAAGCGATTTGCATTGCAAAAGTCTATATGGATCAATGCCAAGGAGCTTTGCTAAACTCCCTCTTGTTTCATTGTAAGCGATCAAAAAGTTATGAATATTGTTATTTGAATCTATACAAGCTTGAACTATTTGACCATATTTACATTATTCATCTCTTAAACTTATGTTTCAAAGACCTTACGGGTAACCCAATTAGTGGTCCAATTCCAAAGGAAATTGGTGAAATTTCAACTTTTGAAACGCTTTAAGGGTAAATCATTACATTTTGAGTTCCTGAAACTTGTGTTGTATTGAGAATGGTTTTATGGTTTTGCTGCTTTGTGTAGAGATTTGAATGATAATCTATTAGAAGGAACTCTTCCTTCTAGTCTGGGAAAATTAGAGCGATTACGCACATCGTAAGAATATTATTTTATGCGCAAAATGATTTTCCTTTTTCATAGTTACATTACCACGTTAGCCTTGTTATAAATAAGTTTCCGATGATATTGCTTTTGGATGTGTTTTCTATTTGTAAAAATTTGGAATTTGCAGGATATTTGATGGAAATAATTTATCAGGAAATTACTCAATTTTATTGAGAATTGGACCCAACTTAATTATCTGTGAGTCTAATATATACTCTTTATCATGATTCTTTCTTTTTGAACAAGACTCGAACTTATAAACTTAATGGACCGAATTTATATAATAAACTTAACGAAGTTCAGTACTTTTACTTTCAATACACTCCACTATTCCGTTAGTGTTATTTTTAATTTGTTGGGCATTGTTGAAAACAAAGGAGAATATCTTCGACTTGAGGTATCGCTAACTTTAAGTATCTTTTGTCTACTAGAGACTTATCCCCATTATATGACAACAAGTACATTCAATTTTATTTCTTATTTTCACACCATGAATCGCTCCCACTCAGATATTTTTATCTTCCAAATATTTTTCTGGGCAGGTATTTAGCAGGAACATCTATGGAAGGCCCAATTCCTACAACCATATCTCAATTAAAAAATTTGACTTTATTGTGAGTACCTGTTCCATGAAGTTTATTGTTTTCATACTTTGTTTTACTCTCAGGGTGTTGAGAAATTCCTCCATCCATGATTCCATTCCAAATTACATTGATAAAATGAAATCCTTGGAGAAACTGTAAGTTATGCTTCGTCCTCATATATTGCCAATTTAGAATTCTATGAAGAATATCCTCAGTTAAAATTTGGTTGACAACGTAGCTAATTTTTAGTTTTGAGGTAATTACTTATATTATTGGCTATATATTACTAGTACTATTATTTTCTCTTATTTTTCTGTTATTTTTATGAAGTGTGTATTAATTGTAGAGATTTGAGTTTCAACAAGTTGATTGGTGAAATCCCAAACAAGATGAGTGACTTGGACATCGTGCAGTACACGTAAGAGAGGATTGTACATGAGTGTATAACTTAACTTCTTGAAACTTGGTTACTCTTTTTTAATTGATCTTTATTAATCATGCATGCAAGTTTCTAACTGAAAATTCTTTGAGTGGAAAAATTCCTGATTGGTTACTGCAATACGATAATTATTTGTTAGTACAATCGTTTTAATTTTAATTTTCTTTCCCATTAATTACTATAGTTCAATTCCATTGTTATTTGAAAGAAATTAATTACTATAAACCATATTAATAAAAGCTTCTTTAACCTTTTACTCTGTCATCATTTATAATTAATCCAGTTTGCATAAGGCTATTTTGATTTGAACTTTGAAAGTTTTCATACATTAAAATAAATTGAACTATTTCAATTTAAAATTTTTGTCTGGACAATCTTCTATACACACAAACTTTGATTAAACTATCTTGATAATTCAAGAACCAATTCAAACCATATTTTTTAAAAAATAAAGTAATTCAATTCAAATACTTCCAAAAACTTGTTCCCCATTTAATTGCTTTATCCACAAGCTTTTGAAGTTTAAAATACTTACATGTGTAATTTCACGTTACTTTCTCTTCCAGTGATCTGTCTTATAACAATTTTTTGGAAACTTCAGCGCCTATGTGCCAATACAGTAATATGTAAGCTCCTCTCTCCCCAACAAAAGAACTTTTTTCTTTTTCTTTGACAGATTATGCAGCAACTCTAATTAAGACATTTTTTCGTTGACACAAAAACTTGGCTTCGAGGCTATCATCTTCAGCAAACACCTCGTAAGATTATACTTATGGCTGTCCTGTTTCAATTATTGGACACCCTTTTGATTCATTTGTTGAAATTTTAATTCATCTTGCAGACTTACTTGCCTGAAGAGGGGCCTTGCTTGTGAATAAAAACCCAAATGTGAGTGTTTAAACTTTGAACTCAATATTGTCTTGCATGTTTGAGAGTTTCCCATGACATTATTTTTTAAATTTCATTTTATTGCCAATAAAAATAAATAAATCAAATGAAAAACCCCTTCATGAGTTTTAATTGAATAATGTAGATATTAGTCAACATAATAATGTTCAACTGACTAAGATGTCAATGTTATGTGACTTGTTGGCAAAAACAAAAATGTCATGCGACGATATATATTTGCACAAAAGAAAATTATGATGTGAAGAATTTGAATTTTCCTATAGAATGATTTTTGATAAGAAAGTTGCTATGTATGCAGATCATTCATTGTTTATAAATTGTGGAGGACAAGGAATTGAATATGAGGGGAACAAATACGAAGAGGACACCAATCCTATTGGTATCTCAGTCTTTTTCACTGGTGGTTATAAATGGGCTTATAGAAGCACTAGAGCAGCATTGCTCATACCATATGATAATAATTACGTAGCAACAAACAAATATTCTCTCAACATTACAGGTCCAACATTCTACCAAACAGCTCTTTTTTCCTCTTTGTCTTTCTAGTACTATGGTCTCTGTATGATCAATGGAAATTACAATGTCAAGCTACACTTTGCTGAGATCATGTATCCTAGTGGCCAAACCTTAAGCAGCCTAGGAAGACGCATATTTGATGTTTCAATTCAAGTAAACCTCTCTGTTTTGAATCTAAATTTTTCCTACTCAGGAGTGAGCAAATAAAAATCTCTCCAGCCACGTAGTCATAGACTTGAAGAGAAATAAATATTGTGGGATGTGTCACCTATCAAGTGATAGCTCACCACTATGTTTATCTATCTCTTTAATGCAGTGGGTGGCTAAATGACGAGCTATATTTAAATGTAAAGTGAATCTCATCAATCTCTCTCTTATTAAAGAATTACTACTATATATATCGATTCAACACGCTTTCAACTATTGTTGTCATATTAACTTTTGTACGTATACCTTTGCAGGGTAGGAAATATTTGTATAATTTCAACATTATGAAGGAGGTTGGTGGCGTTGTAAAGGGCATTGTTAAAAGCTTTAACGTTGATGTCAATGATAACACCTTGGAGATTCATTTATACCGGGCTGGGAAAGGAACTACAATTGTTCCTGATGCATTTGGACCTCTTATATTTGCTATTTCAGTCACACCAAGTAAGTCAAATCTCACTATATTTATTGGTTCATACTCTTTCTAGTTTAAGCCAAGTGATGATGAATTTGACTTTGATAAAATCGTAAGCATTACTATAGACTTTGATATGAATTGTAAGCATTACTATAATTTGTTATGTAGACTTCAAAATTCCCTCACAAAGACTTTCGACTGGAACTATTGCTGGATTTGTGCTTGGATCATGTGTATTCATCGTCATATTAATAGTATTCGTCCTTCCAAAGATGGGTTTACTAGGTGGCAAATCTTCAAAAGACAAGAGTAAGATCAAAATCTAAAATAACAAAGCTGGTACACATTGATAATTTAGTATAACATAGTAAAAATATAAGATTTGTATATGCTAAAACTCTGATATGAAAGTTAAATGGATAAACAGTGATCTTTGTACATTCGTAATCATTTCTCATTTCTTGTAATTTCAATATGTTTTGCTTTTATTTACATAGTCTTCTTTGATGCAGAACTTTTAGATCTAAAAACTGGTTACTTCTCTTTAAAACAAATCATTACAGTTTTCAACCTTTGGAATCTCGAAAACTGAAGAAAATGGAAGAATTCATAATGCTGAAAAGTGTAATATAAACAGCAATAAGAAATAGGAAATTCTAATGGCCTTGTAGCCTAGTAGAATGAGACTTTAATGTTGATGTTCGTATTTAATCAAGTTTAAACAACTGAATACATTATTCAGTTGTTTAAACTTGATTAAATATGAACATCATACATTAAAAATTACCTTGTACTCGGGTCCAAAACCTCCCTCACCAATCTTATTTTCTGGTGCAAAATTGTTGGTGGCATCTTTGATTTGTTTTAAAGAGAAGTAACCAGTTTTTAGATCTAAAAGTTCTGCATCAAAGAAGACTATGTAAATAAAAGCAAAACATATTGAAATTACTAGAAATGATTACGAATGTGCAAAGATAAATGTTTATCCATTTGATTTGCATATAAGAGTTTTAGCATATACAAATCATATATTTTTACTATGTTATACTAAATTATCAATGTGTACCAGCTTTGTTATTTTATATTTTCATCTTACTCTTGTCTTTTGAAGATTTGCCACATAGGAAACCCATCTTTTGAAGGACGAATACTATTAATATGACAATGAATACACATGATCCAAGCACAAGTCCAGCAATAGCTCCAGTCAAAAGTCTCTGTGAGGGAATTTTGAAGTCAACATGACAAATTATAGTAATGCTTACAATTCATATCAAAGTCTATAGTAATGCTTACGATTCTATCAAAGTCAAATTCATCATCACTTGGCTTAAACTAGAAAGAGTATGAACCAATAAATATAGTGAGATTTGACTTACTTGGTGTGACTGAAATAGCAAATATAAGAGGTCTAAATGCATCAGGAACAGTTGTAGTTCCTTTCCCAGCCCGGTACAAATGAATCTCCAAGGTGTTATCATTGACATCAACATTAAAGTCTCATTCTACTAGGCTACAAGGCCATTAGAATTTCCTATTTCTTATTGCTGTTTATATTACACTTTTCAGCATTATGAATTCTTCCATTTTCTTCAGTTTTCGAGATTCCAAAGGTTGAAAACTGTAATGATTTTGGGGTTGTTTGATTCTCTTATCTATTTTTATACTTTTCAGAATAATTCTGTGAAGTAATTTTTTAGAATAAGTTTAGAAATTAGGTAAAAATAGCAAGAAATAAGTTTTGGAAAAAAAAATTAAAATCTGTTTGAATCATTATTTTCAAGAATATATCTAAAATAGAAAACAAGGATGATCCAATCAGTTACTAAATTTGCTTCCCTAGGAATCTAAACAAGAGAATTGATCAGTACTTGGCTATTAGATTCGAAATGAACATCATTCGAGTGGTCCAAATGCATTTATCACTTCTAGAGCTAACAGCAGCTATAGTGCTAAGAATGGCTGCGTTTTCTTTCTCCGAGGTCCCTCCCACAATAGGAAATAAATTCCAATTCCTGCCCTCCCTAATATCAATCACTTTCATCAGAGAGAAAGACTCATGAGGGCATGGTAATAATAATTTCCGCCCAGAGAACTCCACAATCCAATCATCAGAGACAAAAAATTCCATGTCCTTAAATTTTTGCACGCGTGGGCCCATCCTTTGAATCATGAGTGGAAACGACAATTATAACTTAGCCATAAAATTTGAGTCTTAAATATATACTGAGGACTCAGGAGTCAGGACTCTTGACAAAGGATGAATGGAATGGTAAGGACTTTATTCTATTACTATATATTTTTTGTCTTGGATCATCTTTCATCCAACTAGCACTAATAAGGATGACAAATAGGAAAAATTTAACACTGCTAATAATTACCATTATTTCCATATAACATGAGTTATAAGGGACTCAAATGTTTCTTGAAAAATAGGTATAGAGGGAGATAATGTAGAAAACTTTAATCACTAAGTCGCGCTGAGTCAAAAAACTTGATAAAATTATATTGATTAAATAATTAATGTTCTCTTTTCTTATAAAGTCTTTTGTTTTCTTTTCAAACCAGCATTAACAAGTTTTTTTAATTTCCAAATATCTGATCATTCAGTTATTAGTATACAATATAAAATATATAATAAATAGAATCATATCAATTTTCAATTTTGTTTTTGGGTTCAAACTCTAGCCAGTATAAAAAAGGCATTGTGTCCAGTGTTTTTTTATTCGGTAAAATGATCAATTTTTCATAGATAATAAGTTATAAGTACAGTAAAGAAGTACAATAGTTAGAGTACATAAAAAAGGGATTACCCTTATGTTCCTAATAATTAAACAAGAACAAATTAACTGAGTTAAAAGAAGCAAAAAGACTCGCCACATCTTGAAGAATAATGCCTGATGATGCCTTCAAATTTTTTCCTGCCAAAGACAATAAGAGACATAATGTATCAAAAAAAAAAAATAATTGCGTCCAGTTTATTGAAAAAAGATAAAAATGTTATGAATATAAATAATGTGAATGTCTATTGACTCATATAAGAAATTACTGCTCATAAAAAAGAAAACAATACTTGACATAAAGAAAAAGGAGAAAAAGTCATAAAATAAAAGCAAAAGAAAACAATGAGATAAAGAAGTTACAAAGTAACTATAGTTTGTATAAAGTAAATATGATCATGTAACTTGGTAACTGATCTATATAAAGCCTTACAATTGATTGTTACATAGAAGTGAATGAGAAGTTCTCTCTAAATTCTCTCTCTTAATATTCTCTCTAATTTAGCCCTTACTCTCTTAACATACACACTTTTAAAAAAAAAAACATAATGTAAGAGATATAGTTAAAAGACTTATAAGTTGCTGTATGAGTTTAAATGGGCTGTTGGAAGTTTTTTTTTTTTTTTGGCCAGAGTTGATGGATGTTATTTCATTTGATTTGCGATATGAAAGAGACAGCCAACAAAGATATTAAATTTTGACCCATATATATGACAAGCACAAGTACTACACTCAACAAAGGAATGGACACTTTTATGGGAAACAAATAAAAGAAAGAACTAAAAATATCTGCAAATGGAGAGTGATGGCAAATCCCAGCTGACAGTCACGCTATGGCAACAATTACTAGTCTGCCACTTCACTTCATAATAGTGTCGTCAAGTTACTAACTTCATTTTACATAATTTGTTTAGCAGATTATGTATTAAGAGAGTCACAGTTTAACTATAAGGTAAAATTCTTGTCCTGAAATTTACTACTCAACTTTTTATCTAAAGGGACAGATATACTAATAGCTTGGGATTACAAGCAGGATCGAACTCACGACCTTCCACTTAAATGGAACTTTCATACTACTAGGTTACATGGCTTTTGGCAATAGTTTACTACTCTGTGGCATTTTTCATTCAAGCATGGGTGCAATGCAAGTACCTTATTTATTATCATGGTATTTCTTCTTCTTGAAATCATGTTAGTTATTGAATATTATCTAGAGCTTAATAAGAAAAATACAAAAACTTAATTGAAAATGAGGGGGATATATTTTGCAGGATGCTAAAGCAACAAAAACTCGAATGAGGGGGAGGTCGTTTATTCATTTATATCATCCTGCCAGTGATTTTATATTCTAAAATTAACTGGTTCTCTCTCTGCAGTGTCTGTTCTCTCTTCGTTCTCCCCTCCCCATGCCTTTGATCTCTTTTTTCTCATTTCAGTCACAGAGGTTACTCTAGAAGGAGCGATGGCTGGCAGATCTGGCGAGAGAGTGAGTGATTACTAATATGAGATTAGTTGAATCAGGGGCAGAGAGTGAGTGATTAAAATCGCCTTCATAGGTGACTACTAATGTGTTCTCGGAGCTACACTTGGCGCAACCCAAGTTCTCGGTGCATTAACGTGTTGAAACAAAATATACTATTAGTAAGAAAATACTTTGGTCTACTTCGACCCTTCTAATTTTACCTTATTTGTAAAGAAGTGGAAGACAGACTTTGCTTTTCTTTTCTTCTTTTGCCCCCTATTTATCTTGCTTTTTGTTATTTGTGCGGTTATACAATTCTCCTTCTTCCTCCTTGTCAAAGTTATTTTCTTCAAACTGCAAGAACATTATCAATGGAGTTTCGGATCTCAAGCTCTACACTTCTCTATTCTTTTGCAATTCGATGCTTCGCATTGAATGCTTTCACAAGCTGTGGATCCAATGCTCAACTCATACCAGAAGATGAAGGTTTCTTACTTAACCTATCACTTTCTTTCTTCTTGGTTTTGTTTTTGTTTTGAATTATAAGGGTAAACAGACACTAACATCTAATATTACAAGCGGAATTAAACCTGCGACCTCTCACTTACATGAGAGCTCTCATTCTGCTAGGCTACAAGGCCATTAGAATTTCCTATTTCTTATTGCTGTTTATATTACACTTTTCAGCATTATGAATTCTTCCATTTTCTTCAGTTTTCGAGATTCCAAAGGTTGAAAACTGTAATGATTTTGGGGTTGTTTGATTCTCTTATCTATTTTTATACTTTTCAGAATAATTCTGTGAAGTAATTTTTTAGAATAAGTTTAGAAATTAGGTAAAAAAAGAAAGAAATAAGTTTTGGAAAAAAAATTAAAATCTGTTTGAATAATTATTTTCAAGAATATATCTAAAATAGAAAACAAGGATGATCCAATCAGTTACTAAATTTGCTTCCCTAGGAATCTAAACAAGAGAATTGATCAGTACTTGGCTATTAGATTCGAAATGAACATCATTCGAGTGGTCCAGATGCATTTATCACTTCTAGAGCTAACAGCAGCTATAGTGCTAAGAATGGCTGCGTTTTCTTTCTCCGAGGTCCCTCCCACAATAGGAAATAAATTCCTATTGCCACCTCCATTACATTAGGCTTTTAGATTTTTTTTTTTTCAATTTACACGTGTTTTAGATTTTAGATTAATAGTATTTAATTACATAGTCATCATTCAAGTTTACACAGTCATCATTTGAAAATGGAAAAAGATGCAATGAAAATATGATTACAACAGTTAAGGATCTGCACTTCAAACACTAGAAATATGATAATATTATGGGATATATGAATGTTTAGATGTTTATGTGAAAATACATATTTTCACAAAGCCTGTTGATAATTATGATGAGACATGATTTTACGGTGGATACAATAATTTCGTATATATTATTAGTTTGACGGTTTATAAAAGAAAAATTATGTGTCTGTTAGATATTGTTATATATAGTATATGCATGTGATTCACTAAATAGTGAAGTTTATATATAAGAATCGTTAAAGGATCCAAAAAACTAGAAGCATGTCTAAAGATGACTTTGCTAGCAAAATATATGTCGAATTTCATATTCTAGAAGTACCTTACATCTCTAAGAATATTTAGATATTATGTTAATATTGTATTCATTATTATTTTATTGGTAAGTACTCAATGGATAAAAAAAGTAAGATCTGGTAATTTTTATAACAATATTTTCTTTTATTGTTTCCACATTGAATAAGATAAGTATCAAATATATTGAAATTGTAACATATCCAGAAGATATGTTAGAGGAATATATTTCAGCAGACTATTTGGTGAAAATGCATCATTCATAGTTTACCTACTAAAAGGAAGATAAATTCGAAAAGACATTGGAAATGATGTCATCATCAAGGGAAGCAAAACTGATGTTGTTAAGAGGGGAGTCAATACACGTACTTCTTTTTCTTATCTAGGTTTTGTCCCACTAGATTTTTCTAATGAGTGAAAATCTCCAAATTATTATCAGTGTTTTGGAACCTAGACCGGACCGGCCGGTTCGACCTAGGAACCAGACCATAATCCGGTCCGGTCCGGTGACCAAACCGGTTAACCAATTTTTTTATTTTTAGTTCTTTTAAAATTGATTTTTTTAATATTTTTTTAGAATTTTATATTAATAAGCCTAAAATATTCAATTTCTCACCATTTTAGTCTCGGTTCAGCTCTGATTTGACTCCGATTTGGCCTACTGACCCTTGACCCAGTATCCCGACCGGTCCAGTGACCAGTTTGGGTTTTAGAACCTTGATTATTATGGATAAGACTACCAGATGGCTGATACGTGGCTAGTGTGGTCCGCAAGAGTATTTTCATCTGATGTGATCAATGTCGAATGTTTAATTTTTCTGTTTTGGTGGTATTTCTTTAAACATATAGAGAAATTTAAAAAAAAGAGGTTAATACTATTGTTAATTCTTATAAACTTATGGTTTGATTAAATTTTTGCTTTAGTCAGTTATAGTTTCAAATCGATAGTCTTGATCTCTATAATTGTATAATGATTTGGCCTAAATTTAAGTATAAGGATCAAAACAAAAAAAATCTTTAAGAATAGAGGAAGAATTCGTTAAACTCAAATCAAAATATTGTGAAACTAAAGAGATTAAAACCAACAATTTAAAAGCCAGAATGATGAAGTCAGTTGGCAGATGAAATCAGTGTATGACATTATTGTACAAAGCCCCACAACACCTGTCAGTATGTGTGTGGAGATATTAAAAGCCAGAATGATGAAATAATAAAAGCCAGAATGATGAAATCACTTGAGTAGATGAAATCAATGTATGTCCATTATTATACAAAGCCCCACAACAGTTGCCCCGCACTCTCATTGTCCCTTTCTTTCTTTCCCTCCTAAGCCAAAAAGCTTTCTATAGTACCGATTAGTGTAGTGATAAGAAAGCCATCTTGTAAGTGAAAGGTCTTGCATTCAATCTTGTTATTAACCTCGTAGCCCTAGCTAGTCTATCTAATTTTTTTTTTCTTTAAAAATATCCCCTTCCCCTCTCCTCACTTGTGTATACTTGCTCTCCTAATGTTGCAATTTTAAAGTTTAAATTCGAAGGACACTGTAAGGAGAAATCCTGATTAAATCCACCTAAAATATTAAAATTTAAATTCAGACTTGCGTTTTTATTGGATTTCTATCCAAGTTAAGAAGCTTAATTAGAGATTTTTGAATGTTGTTAAAAACATCAGAAAAGCCCTTCGTAATTGGTTAAAAAGAAAAGTTGAAGGTAGGTACCGGTTTAATTTTTATTTTGATTATTTTAATTGGATTTTTCCTTTGTTTTTAGTTTGTTTATTTCCTTCACTTGTGTAATTTGTTTTTGTTTCTAAATTTTTCAAAGTATTTTCTCATATGTGTTTAGCATCTTATAGCATTTTTTGTGCTTTGGTGCTAGTACTAAAAAATATTTTAGGATATTGAACACACCCTAAAAAAATATTTCAATATGCTGAATGCACTTAAAATACTTTAGGATACTTAATACACCTAAGAAAATTTTTTAGGGTGTTGAATCAACCTTAACCCTTCTAAATTTTGAATATATATGGCTCTCTGGCTCAGTTATTCTCAAAGCTATAGGTAAGAGCCGAATTACCTGGAGCCTTAATATTTCAAGAGAATTTTTTAAGAGAGATTAGAAAGAATGTTTGGATCTAAAACTTGGCCATGTCGTTGATTCAAATTATCCACATGGCAAATGGCTTGGTTTAATTAAACTGTATCCTATTATAGAAGAACATAACTAATTAATAATGTCAGTATATTTTACCAGATTGGACAAACCCAAAAAATTAAGCCGTAACCGCAAGGACAGCTGTTGTAATTTCATTCAATGTTTCTTTGTTTTTTAACCCCTGTAACAATTCTCGTGAGGAGAAAATTCCAAGTCCTCCCACTCGCAAGAAATAGCTTTAAAATGAGCATTGTACGCCCCCACAACAGCTCACTCACGTCTGTCAAGTGTGAAGTGTGAAGATTGAGAAATAAAAGGCACTCTAACTTTATTAGACCGGGGTTTAGTCCTTTGTTCCAAAAACGAATGAGGGTTTTTTTTTTAATGGGTTGTTAGATAAGATCTTAATAGTCTAAATTTAATTTATAATAATAATATATTATTATTATATATAATATATTAAATATAATAATAATATATTATATTTAATATTAAATATATTAAATTTATTAGCCTTTGTTAATGGACCAACTTTATTAGCCTATGAAATTTGAATCGCACCTCCTTTGACTCACCATGTGACATGTCTCCTCCTGCGACTAGGACGCTGACAAAATAAAGCCAACAACCATGGCCCCTCCTTTCCCTCTCATAAAGCTGTTTCATGATTTTGAGCTATAAATTTTAAATTCGAGCGTCAATGATTGAGGGGCTTTGCAATTTCATTATTGTTAACATCTGTTGCTTCTTTCATACTGAGATGACAAGGCTGACATGAAAAAAGAAACAATTTTGACACCTTCCATTTCGGGGCTGACATGAAAAAAGAAACAATTTTGACACCTTCCATTTCGGAGCGCGTTTTTAGTATATGCGTTCATTGTTCAGTCATTATCAAAGCCAAAATGAAAGAGCCGGATTGCACAGAGCCCAAGAATTGCGTGCCCGCCTCCATTAACACTGAAATGAGCTCACAGGCAAATGTGTTTATGGCTGATTTTGGTTTTTTCAAAATGTTTGGGATAATTTTTTTAATTGGGTTTTTTTGAAAAAAAAAACAGCTTAAGCTATAGGCTAATTTTTAATTTGGTCCCTATAGATTTTTTGTTTTTAATTCTGTAAATTCTATTAATATTTTTATACAATTATAAAATATAATATTTTATAGTATAAATTCCTTATTATTATTATTATTATATAAATAATAATATTGCATAAATAGTAAGTTGTTCTATTAATTTTATTTTAATAGTATTTGAAACTTTTAACTAAAATTTTATATATATATATATATATATATATTATTTAATTTTATAATTGTAATTTTTAATTATTTTTATATTTATAAAGTTTGAATCATAATAATAAATTTTATAAAACTATAAATTATTATTATTATTATTAATTATTATAATTATATTAAATATTTATACACAAATTTATTATATTATTATTTTTTTAATTATATAATTATTAATTTTAATTTATTATTAATTGATTATATTTTAATGCTATTTAATTATTTAATTTTAAATTAAATTGCTAATTAAAAAATTGAGGGACTAATTAAAAATCATGTGAAACTATAAAGACATAATAAAAAGAAGAAAAAAACTATAGGGAATTGATTAAAAATAATTGAAAGTAGAAGTATTCAATAAAAAAAATATAGGGACCTAATTAAATATTAGTTAAAACTATAAGGACTTACAGATTAATTATTCAAAAAAATATTTAAGAGTTGTCAAATCAGCTTATGAGTTGTTGTATTTTAATAGGTCAAAATGTCAAACCACATATGACATGATAAATGTAGCATCCTCATTTTTTTTTATTTTCATAATATAATGATAAATTAGAATTAATTAATTAAAATATATATATATATATATATAATATATATATATATATATATTTAAAAAAAAGGGAAGGGGGGACAAACCACCGAAAGTATTCGGTGGTGGAAGAGGAAAGAAAAGAAAAAGAGAAGGGTAATGATTGTTTTATTTTAAAATTAATTAATTAATTAATAATAATAAATAAATAAAAGTGGCGCCAGGTTTGGCGCCACATGAATGAGGAGGGGTATTATAAATACCCCCTCAATCACCACTTCACACCTTGCCTTGCGTGAAGTCTTGCGGAAGGAGTAGGGTGCGGTTTTGGCAGGAATAATTTTAGTTCTTCAGATATCGATAAGGTACTCAAATTTTCTTTTGTTCACAAAACTCTTTTTATGAAAAATGTTCTAAATAATTTTATCTTTCTTATGATAGTGATTTCTTACTGATTAGAGAATAATCTAGAATTAGAATATTGGGCAAACAATGGATAAAATGAACGAAAAGACTCTCAATGCCTTTATTTTAAATTGTGATATGTAATTTTCATCAAATCCCATACAAGATGCTGAAAAATCCATCCGAGATCATATTTAGATTTTTCCCCATTTTATATCAGCAATTCAGCAGCTAGGAAATCAGTTTCAGTGTAAGGAGACGTTGATTTTTGTAGTTTTAGACTAAACTGACATTTTAAAACTTCATGGTAATTTGTTGTAAATTATGCTGAAATTTTCCTCAGTGAAGGGGGTGATTTTCGGACTTTTAGACTAAACGGTCATTTTAAAACTACAGGGTACTTTTACGTAATTTCGGCTGATATATTTACCAGACGGTAGTTTCGGATTTTTGGATCAAACTAGAGTTTTAGAAATTCGGGGTAATTGTCTGTAATTTATGCTGATAGGGTTTCACTGAAAGTAGGGGATAATATTACAGAAAAGCCCCAAATTTCTGTCACAATTACCATTACCCACATGCAGAATTTCATTTTCTTCTTTAGTCCTTATGCTTCTTTACTTTTTGGTCCTTTATCCCCAATTTTCCCATATAATTCAAATAAATATTTTGTACTATATTTATTCAAAAATTCAACTTTTAAAGAGCAAGATTATAGGAATGTAGAGGATGATTAATAGTGAATTTTAATCGATTTAGATTTTATAATTTAGTATTTTAGATCTTAAACTTAAAATTTGGGGATTTTCATGTATTGGAATGAAATTAACAATAATCAATTACTTGAATAGGTTATTTTAAATTAATAATAATATTTAAATTTTATAATTGGAATTTTAGGGGTAATTAATTCAAGATTTAGAAATTTTAGAATTTAGTTAAATAAATTAATTTTTCCAATAACTCAAGGGGTTATTAATATATAATAAATTAATTGTTGTAGATTGATTTTTGGCGTGTATTTGAGCTCTTGGATTAGGAGCTTGTAGTTATAATTTTGCTTTGGCGAGAGGTAACCACTTTCCTCTTGTTGTGCATATTTGTATGATGTTTGTGAGTGATTTTTAATTACATAGAATTATAAATTTGGCTATTGATATATGATGTGGACTTTGAAAATATGTTATTAATGAAATAGTCTTGTGGGACTTATTTTCGCTGAGAAAATGAGTAGTGATATTTTATTATATAAATTGATATTTATTTATGAGATTGAAAATATTCTTTTGATAATGATTTGTTATAATCACACATATTAATATGAGAGGGGATGGTGAATGTTGATTTGACGGGTTGTTACTTAAAGAGGAAATAAGGGGGTGAACTTTTATACAAAAAGATGTAATAAGGTGGTGGACTTCTAGGTGTACACTGGTTAGTCCCTTCGCCCAATTGTGTTCAGTAGGGCCTTGCACTACTACAAAAAGGGGCTTTAACCTCCCAAATTTGGCACCTTTAACGTCCCAAAACGGAGGGACGTATATACTGGGGGCGTAGTAAGTTGAAACAAAAGACGTCCCAAATGATAGGGACGCCCAAAGTCTGACTTTAGGCGTCCCAAATTACAATTTGGGATGCCTAAAGTCCCCCCAGGGTGGAACTTTAGGCGTCCCAAGGGTGGGATTTTAGGCGTCCCAAATTGTAATTTGGGACGCCTAAAGTCCCCCAGGACCTCCCAAATGTTATTTGGGACGTCTAAAGTCCCACCCTGGGGGACTTTAGACCTCCCAATTCTTAATTTGGGACGTCTAAAAGTTAGGTTTTTTTTTATACCATAATTTACATTCTGTATTACCCAACGAATTCAAACTGCAGAAACAGAATAGAAGATGGATTCATAAACCACACTATCCGTTACAAACTGGTAAGGACATCCAGCACTACAATCTTTACTATATATACATACAATAACCTTTCATACAACCTACTACTATATATATCAACAAAAAACAACCAGAAAGTGTCAAAACGCTGTCATCACACAAGTACAAACTGATATAAAATAAAAAGTTTACTGCTCTATATGTTGAAGAAGATGTCCAGCCAAAAGATCTCTGATCAAATCAAGGTCTTCACGTAGGTAGGCATCTTCATTATCAAAAATCTGAAAATTAGAAAGTAAGCTTTGATGAAATGAATCTCAAGCAAATGAATTAATTAGCATTTCGATTAGAACACCAAAAATATTATCATTTGAGAATGAAGAAGCGATTACCTTTTCAAAATCGCTAGTAATTCCACTTTGAGTTATGTTATACATATAAAGTATAACATAATATCTGCATTCAGTGTTGCCAGGTTGCCGAGGGCACTTTTAATCAAAAGGATGCAATTGGTTGTTAAAATCAATAAAGGTATGTCTAAAAGGACCGTCAATGAAACAATTAGGTAGGATCGAATGTACTTACTATGGGATAAAACCACTTTGGCTTTTTAACAACTGTACCCTCGCGTGACCCACCTAGGATTCTATATGTTTGACAAGCACTATCATGAAAAGCAAAATGAACAGAAATTAGAACCATTCATTTATTTTTGTTGTCAATGAAATACAAACAGAATAACTTACGTATCGAAGACGGATTTTGTATCTCTGTCTGGCTTTTTACTCAAGGGATCAAACCAATAGACTACGTTGCGGCGGGGACATATAACACACAAAGTCCAGTGGTAACTTTAACAACATGTACACATTAAAATGAAGTTAGATGAGTGAGAAGACAATTATTTATTAAACTTCTTAAATTGACAAAATGTAAATACGAACCGTTGGACAATGGGTGCTAGATAACAATGAAGTTTGGTTTGTGCCATTGCGTAGCCGACATAGTGAGTCCTATGCGCCACAGTACAAGTATCCCCTGTCGTATTCGCAGGACATAAGAATCCATACCAATTACTTCTTTCCATGTTTGTGCAGAGATCGTGGAAGGTGCTATAATAAAATTAAAATAAGGAATCAATTCTTGAATGTATGAAAACAAAAAACCACTAAATGAATTCTATGGGAAAATTGAAAAAAAGCTTACCGGACTGCAAATTTGACCCAGCCTGCATCTATCTCCTCCAACCTGATAAACTGCTTGAGATCTTTATTGTCAATCGTGTAGGGATACTCCACTTGGCCCACAATCCCTGGAGGCATCTTCAAGTCAATCTATTTAATGCCCTTGTAGATCTGTTGCAGCCGTGCTAAGTAGGGCCATTTGCTCGCAGATTCGTCATCCTTTTAGAACATCAAAAAACAAATTGTTATTAGGATGCCAACAGATTTTCAGTAACAGTAAGGTAATTCCTACCATTGGAGGTGTTGCGTCTGAACCAATAAGATTGCGAGGCTAAAGGATGAAAAATCCTATCGCTTGACCTAACGTGCCAACCTCTGGATCAGGAACAGGGATGGCTGTACCTTCTTCCCCCTTTCTAACACTCGTCACATTCACCCTACAAAAATCCTCCGGAATTTGCTGATTATGGTGGGTGGTAGCACGTGTGTGAACGAGAGCATCAGCAACAACACGCAACAGTGGATCATCCAAATAGAGGGTGCAAGGGTCTCCCGACACTGGAGTGGGAGAAGGGTCGCCAAGTGGTCCCGACACTGGAGTAGGAGAAGGGTCGCCAAGTGGTTGCTCCAGAGGGTTGTAACTTCCTCTGGTGCTATTGAAGGCGGGGGATTCCTGAGTTCTATGCTCGTCCCTTGCCCTTTGTGCTTCAAACATCTTTGCCATTTCAAGTTGAAGCTCTGGCAACAGCTCTTGTTGGAGCTTGTCGTGAAGGTTGGCCTCGATCTCTCATTCGAGCTCCTCTCGAATCTTGGCCACAACTTCCTTACTAGGTACAGCCTGTAACAAAAAACGTGGGTCTCGTCCAAAATACCTCGCGGCACTAACTCCCCATGTCTCTTCTCGAACACGACCAAGGTCATCTGCCTTCCCAATAGCCGTTGACAAGATTTCCATCCGTCTACTTGGATTAAATGAACCTTGGCTACTCTGCTCGTCCAGGTCATCCTGTAGCATGCAGTTTATCGTAAATGTATCGAAACCACTTGCAACATGTAAAAAATTAGGTACTTATGGTATAACTACTTACAATCCTCGCAGCAACCTCAGCAACAGTCGGATTTATGTACTTCCCAGCCTTAATCCTCCCTGCTTTCCATTTTTTGTGACGTGGAGGAGGTGCCGGTGGCTGGATAACAACGCTAGGATCAGATTCCGCTGCTTCCTTCATTTTCTGTAACTCTTCTGCCATCATTTGCCTCTCAAGCTTCCGATATCCACCGCGAGACATGAAATGTTGATATTTATTTTTTGCTTGCCTCTGGGCATTTGCTGCACTTAATTTCTATGAATGAAAAACAACAAAAAATGAATCAACGATATAAAGTATATGAAAATTACAAGTTATATATTATGATGACAGAAATCTTACCAAAAACTCAGGATCTGCTCGTGATGCCGCAAACAACCTCCAGTCCTCTGGAGATAAATATGTATACTGTGCACATGGATCCTTACCCCTAAGGGCCCCTCGAATGTAATGCGCTGTTAGCTTGTTCTTGAAACCTTTCCATCATATACAAACCTCATCCATCCAGTGCCTATACATCTCTGTGGTGTCTGGGACATCGTATGTTTGCTGCAAGGTAAAACATAAGATTATTATATTTGAAACAATAAGAACAAAGCTACAATGCATCAAAACTTACATACCAAAAGTTGCTGCCAAATCATGTCTTTCATTTTTGGGGGAACCAATCTCCAATTATCGTAGGTAATGCGCACTTTGCTTCAAGCCAAAAGCCCTACGTAGCTAATGAAGTGGTCTTCCTCAGGACCAACTGGATTCAGATTGTCATCGAAGTCTATATGCAGCCTCTCCTGTTGATGTTCATGACGTGCAACCAATGCTCCCATCTTTGTACAGCCTCTAACCCTCCTTCTTGCAGGGGGTTCAACTCTAGGCCTTTCGTCATTGCTAGAGCTTTCGTCATCTCTATGCCTCTCGTCATCACTAACGTTGTCCATATTCCTGTTAACACAAAAAAACATCATCAGAAACGTAAGTAAATTGCAATGAAAACGAAATATACTAAGCGGGAAGTAAAACAGAAAAAACACAGTTCTCGTTTATAAATTAAGGTCTTACTCTATATTGTTTCCCATAGTCCTTCACCATGGTCATTTCTTACAGCATATTCGTCATCATCTACCAATTCTACTTCATTTGTTCGAGGTGTAGTTGTTGTGAAAGGTGGTGTGTCATCAAGGTTGAAGGTCGGATCACCATACTTCTGTTTTTTACTTTTAAGGACAATGGACATATTTTTGCTGGCAGGATCGGTGACATAAAACACTTGTTTCGCCTGACTTGCTAAAATGAAGGGCTCGTCTTTATAGCCAACTCTTCGAAGATCGACTGAGACAAATCCAAATTGTTTATCTATTACCACGGCATTGTTGCTAACCCACTTACATTTAAATAAAGCAACTTTGAACTTGTTGTACGTCATCTCCCATATTTCTCTATAACTCCATAATAGGCCATAGATGCTAATATGGGATTTTTGTCTGTCGAACTGGAAAAATGCATAGATTCAGCTTCTACCATGACCCCACTATTTTGCATGGTACTTCTGTCATCTTGCTCTTTGGTATAGAAAGAATAGCCATTTATATCATAACCGGTCCAAGTAATGACCTGAAACGAAGGCCCCCAAGCTAGCCACTCGATTGTCTCAGACACACCGATCTCGTGCAAAACCTTTTCCTCGAACCACTGCATGAATGTCTTGTTTTGCTCAATAGCAATCTGCATGTCATTCTTCCTTGGATTCTTGTTCTTTAAAGTGTTTCTGTGTTCATTTATGTAAGGTTGAACTTCTTCCATATTATTCAGGATATACAAGTGGGCTTGCAACACCTCTTCACGAGGAACATTCTTCACTTTCAGTCCTTATGTTCCCTTGCTTCTCCCTTCTTCATGGCGAGATTGTTCCTTCTTCCCTGACATATAATCTTTGCAAAACTCCATAGCCTCCTCAACTACATATCTTTCTACTATTGAGGCTTCTGGTCGATAAGGATTTTTAGAATACCCTTTTAAGATCTTCATGTATCGCTCGAAAGGGTACATCCACCTCAAGTAAACTGGACCGCATAGCCTTACCTCCCTCACCAAATGAACTACCAAATGCACCATTATATCAAAAAATGAAGGTGGAAAGTGCATCTCTAGTTGTGACAAAATAATGTAACCCTCATTTTCTAGTTCATCCAACTTTTCAGTGTCAATGACTTTGTTACAGATAGCATTGAAGAAAACGCACAATCTTGTCACTGTGTTTCATACTTCATCTTTCATTATGCCTCTAATAGCTACTGGTAATAGTTGTTGCATCAACACATGATAATCATAGGACTTCATTCCCACTAACTTCAAATCGTCCATTGAGACACATCTTCTCACATTCGAGGAATACCTTTGCAGCACCTTCATTTCATGCAAACACCCACACAAACTTCTTTTCTCTGCTTTTGATAGTGTATGCGCTGCTGGCTCCATGTATGCCCTCCTACCATCATCTCTTAGTTGTGGATGTAACCGTTCTCTTATTCCCATATCGACAAGGTCTAATCTCGCATTAATCCTATCCTTAGTCTTCCCTGGTATGTGCAAAAGCGTACTGATAAGGCTATCACAAACATTCTTCTCCACATGCATCACATCAATACTGTGTCTTACGTCAAGCGAACGCCAATATGGAAGATCAAAGAAAATGGATCTCTTCTTCCATATATGTTCTTCTCACCCGCAACCCTCTGATTCTTACCAAAAGTGACATGGATACGTTCCACTCGACTGTAGACTTCCTCTCCGGTTAGTGACTTTGGAGCCATTCCATGCTCCGGTAAGCCGTTAAACCGCTTTCTTAGCCTACGATACGGGTGGAACCGATGAAGAAACCTCCTGTAGCCAAGGTAGACAGTTTTTCTTCCATGCTTTAGTTGTTGGAAGTGTGTGTCTGCTTCACATATTAGGCATGCTTTGTGACCCTTCACGCTGTACCCTGACAAGTTTCTGTACGCAGGGAAGTCGTTTATCGTTGTGAAAATCATTGCACGTAGCTTGAAAGACTCCTTCTTATAAGCATCAAACACATCTACGCATCCCACAACTTCTTCAAGTCCTCAATCAAAGGCGCCAAATAGACATCAATATCGTTCCCTGGCTGTTTTGGTCCAGAAATCATCATAGATAGCATCATATACTTACGTTTCATACATAGCCAGGGAGACAAGTTGTATATTAGAAGGAGAACCGGCCACGCACTATGTGTGCTAGTAAGAGTTCTATACGGATTGATGCCGTCTGTACAAAGCCCAAGCCGTAGGTTTCTCGGCTCGCTGCCAAATTGAGGGAACATTTCATCTATTTTTTGCCATTGTGGAGAGTCAGCTGGGTGCCGAAGATATTTCCCATCAGATATTCTCTTATCAGAGTGCCATCTCAACTTCTTCGCTTTTGTTGTACTCGCAAACAAATGTTTAAAACGTGGTATTATTGGAAGATATCACATAACCTTTAAAGGTTGCCTTTTACTTGTCACATCACCACAACCACCTTCTTTTTTCACTTTGTATCGTGCAGTTTTACACTTAGGACACTCACTAAGACCTCCGTACTCATTTATGTACAGTACGCAGTCATTAGGGCAAGCATGTATCTTCTTATACTCCATACCCATTGTAGACAGGATTTTCTTGGCCTCATACATACGATTTGGAAGTACATTATCCTCTGGAAACATATCACACAATAGTTCAAGTAGCAATGTGAAACTACTATCGATCCACCCACAAGTTGCCTTTAAGTTAACCAAATGTAATGTTCCTGTTAGCCGCGTGTACTTACTACCACTATACAATGGTGTCTCTGCATCACTCCGCAGGCTGTCATACTCCTGCAACTGCGCAAAGGATTCTGCCTCAACATCGTTAATCATTCTCTCTATTCTATCTTCATCTATGACATCCACAGCTTCCTTCTTGTGTGACGGACAATCAGTTACTTCCTCACCATGCCATATCCACCTTGTGTATCGCAGATTTATTCCATCACAAAGTAGGTGATCCTTTATGACATCAACATCCCGTCTACTCTCATTCAAACAATTGACACAAGGATAAAAATACTTCCCATTTCTTGCAGAAGCATTCTTTTTAGCGAATTCAATAAATTCGTCCACCCCTTTCTCATATTCTTCACTAGTTCTCAAAGCATTCATCCAACTATGATCCATTTTGTTACCACCTAAGGCATTACCAATAACATTCACACGTTTAGTACAATTCTCAACGACATATGATGGGATTGCCTAATTAAGTTATCAACCCAATTTAGGATTTTAAAATATGGGCTTAATAACTTTATTGCCCCCTCCTAGCTTCATCTCTCCTCTTAAAAAGGTTTCAGTGCTATGTAACTTATTTTTTTAATAAGTATATATATATATATATATATAATTAATGTATAATAAAATAAATACAATAAGATTAAATTAAAGAATTTTTTTGAGGTTTGGAAGAATTAAAAACAAAACGAGTTTCATATTAACAAAACAATTTTAAGTTGAGTTCTTCCAAAAATAAAATTGTTTTATTGAAAATATTTAGATAAAAATCATTTAATGAATATTGGGGTTATGGTTTTCTTTTTAAGTTTTGACTTGAATTATTCTTCATAATTTGTTTGGAATTAATACAAGAATTTCTTTAATTTAAATAAATCATATTTTATTTTATTATATATACTAATTAATCGTGCAGGAACAAGACTAATGAAATGGGGTGGTGCCACTATGTGTGTATGGATAAATCTCCATTGGCTTATAAAAGCTACATTTCCCTAAAACTGAACAACAGGGATTTCTATTATACACAAGTAAATTTATATTTAAACAAGAAAATAAACCATTCCCGAATAAATGCAATTTAAGCAATATAACCACACCAAACACATCAGGCTAATATCAACTATCTCAATATAAGCAATATATAATAAACCAACCAGCCTAATATCAATATATAAACAAAAAAAAACGAAGAAAATAAACCAACCTACATGATCAGGGAGGGCGCCCACTAGCTAGTATGTTGGAGAGGTAGAGAAGAGGTTGGAGATCCACGGTGGTGTGCACAACAATGGAAGGACGGAGGTGGAGGAGAGAGCAAAAATCTACCCACTGTGGAGGAGGTGAAGTTGCAGTAGTGACGGTTGCGTGCGTTGAAGAAACAAAGAAACAAAGAGGAAGAAGAAGGGAGGAGGGAGGAGTTCAACAAGCTAAGGGCCGACGGTGGAGGAGAGAGCTTGAACAAGGGAGGAGGGAGGAGTTGAAGAAAAAAATAGAGGAGGGCCAACGGTGGGTGCGTGGGGAGGAGAGGAGGAACAAGAGTAAAGTTGAGAGGATGTAAGGAGAGGAGGTGTGATAGATGAAGACGCATGTCAGACAAGTGTCTGACATGCGCAGGGGACGCCTTTAGGCATCCCAAATGGCATTTGGGACGCCTAAAGTTTTGGTTTAGGCGTCCCAAATTCATTTGGGACGCCAAGACTTTAGGCGTCCCAAATGTCATTTGGGACGCCTAAAGTCCTACTTTAGGCGTCCCAAACTAAACCCAGATCCAGGCGTTAAAAAAATTTATGAAATTTATATTTCGCGCCAGGAAGCACTTTAGGCGTCCCAAATTCAAATTTGGGACGCCTAAAGGTTCCCCTACATATATATAATTACGAAAATGCCACCGCCTCCCTTTTTAACCAACCAATTTTTAATTTGGGACGTCTTTGGGGGTGGTTATATCTCAATTCTGTAGTAGTGTTGACACCCATTAATATAATTAGAGGGGGAACCCATGGTCCGGTCTCGTGCTCTGTGGATTTTGGCCGGTTCATATCACTTGATTGGTGAGCTTGTTAAGTTAAACTACCAATTATATGGGTCAATGCTAGCCCATGGGTTCAGTCAGAGGAAATAAGGCAGGAGAGGAAATAAGGGAGAATAAAGAATAAATTATTGTATACTAATTCTTATATACTTGTGATAAATATGAGAACAAGATTATGATATGGTAAATTAATGTGTATATATACATGTGGACATGTGACATTTTAATAATGATATGATTTTAATAACTATCCCACTTGGCGCCTCATGGGCACTTACTCTTATGCCCAATGAGATGGATTGTTTGTTGCTGAGGCTTTTGTCTCACCCCGTTGATTTAACATTTTTCCAGGTGATAGTTGTTGTGCAGGTCCATCAGGGAAGACTCCGGAAGCTTAAACTACTTCTGCTAAAAGTAGTGCTTCTATCTTTATAATATATGTTGGATTATTGTATATTGCCACGTTAGGGCTCATTTTGCATACTCTGATTTATTTTGGAGATTTGATATTTTAACTATATATTTTTAATTACTCTTGATGAGGTTGGATGGCTTGCGGGCCTTATGATGTGTTTTGAATTGCTGGAACCATAATTTGGTCTAATATGGATATTTTAATATATGATGAGATATTATTTAGTTAAAGAGTTTTCAAATAGTTAGTTGAACTCTTTTCTACCATGGTAATCTTTTGAAAGATGAATTGAAATCTTTTTATTACCATGGTAGAGGTTGTAAATGATTATAATAATGTATAAAAAAATGGTTTTATCAAGTCCATAGTTAATTATTGTGTATAAGAAAAGGATTTTACAATAAATCAGATTCATATAAGAATTTATTATCTCATCAATCATGAACATGCCACAATGGCTTTGTTATCTTTGTTTCCTTTAATTTACTTTTCCAATGGCTTTATCTTCATGGTCTAGTCGATTAAAATATAAAAATGGAAAAAAAAGTATGAATTAAAAATAATACAATAATTACTTTAGTGGATTTAAATTAAAATATTAAATAATATAAAGCTACATTCGAAACTTCCAAGATACTCCTTTGGTCCTAACTATGGCTTATAGTTAGATGGTTGATTTTGATTTTAAATATAAGATCGTTATCCATTTTATTTTTGATATTTATTGTTTTCCCATAAATTAATTTAACTAATTTATAAATTGATATATAATCTATTGTTATATGGTAGGTATCGGCCGGTAGACCGGTCCGGTGATTTGGTCCGGTCTGATTTTTTTTTTTATTTTTTTCTTTAGAATTTCATATTAATAATTCTAAAAATTTTAATTTCTTATCGGGTTGGCTCTGGTCTGACCCACTGACCCTTGACCTAATACCCCGACTGGTTCAATGACCGGTCTGGGTTTGATTACCTTGGTTATATGATGGTATTTTAGAAAGATTGAATCATATTTGTATAATTAAATAATAAGTGTTTATTCTCAGTGCATTACACAAGATGAACATAATTCAATGATAGTAAAATTAGAGGAATATTTTGTAACCTTCACCCTACATAGAGAGAAATCACATAAAGAAAGTAATGTAGTTAAAGATAGAAATTAATTACATCTCTTAAAATTGAGAGATATGTTGTTAGAAGGAAATATGATTACTAAACAAAATCAGGAAAATAAAAGTAGGGAAAATTCCAAAAAGATACTTTGGAAATTGGGAAAGGACAATTCAGTGCTCTGAAATTGGGAAAGAATGAATCAGTTCAGTGTCAAACCGGAGGAGGAATCTGGGATTTTGAAATCTCGTGAAAAGACGAAAATGCCCTTCAACCCTCTCACTCTCCTCTTCGGAATAACAACACGGGCCTCTTAATTAACAACTCCAGATTATATATTAATAACTCCAATTTCTTCTTTCACAATTAACAAGTTCCAGGGCCAATAACAACACCTATCTCTTTATTAACAATAACATATTATACATTAACAACTCTACTTTCTTCTTTCACAGTTAACAAGTTTCAAGGCCAATAACAATTTCTTTCTTTTTATTAACAACACAGTATTGTACATTAACAACTCTACTTTTTTCTTTCACAGTTAACAAGAACAGACTATTTGGGGGATTTTGGTGTTGTTAATGTAGAATCCAGAGTTGTTAATTAAGAGGCCTTTGTTCTTATTTCGAGGGAGGGCTAAAGGGCATTTTTGTCTTTTTTGCCAAGATTTCAAAATCCCAGATTCCTCCTCTCGTCTAACAGCGATCTGATTCGTCTTTCCTAATTTCAAAGCACTAAATCGTCCTTTTCCAATTTTCAAAGTATTTTTTTGGAATTTTCCCTTTAATTTTCTTCCAAAATTTGTTACAATAGAGCAATGTGGCCTTCAAAAATATTTTTATACAATGTTGCCCCATAAGTGTTAAAAGTGGAGGAATATCATCCTAATTTGACAATATCAAATAGTCAACTATTAATTGACCCAAATATGCTGATGCAGCTTGCAATATAAGATATTATTGTTAGATATTCTATTAGAATGATAATATTTTTATTCAGAATATATCTAGATATATGTTTATTCTTTGATCATATAAATGATATACTAGTTGGTTGTTTTGATCAAATGAATATTCTAGATATTATAAAGATATTCTGAATATTAGCATATTGCTTTAAATATTATCATTTTAATATATTTTGGATAAAATATCTCCTGATTATGTCCCGCAAAGTGATTTGGATAAAGTTTTGGTTTAGGGTTCCTTGAGTCATAGGTAAAGTTGCTACAAGTCTTGATTGGATGTTATAAATAGCCTAGGTTGGGTCTTAGAGCAGTATGTTGAATACTTACTTGCTCCTTAAGGGTTTCCTAACGGGTGATGACTATTTACAGACCATCACTGCACCTCATCTTCCCGTTAGAAGAAGCCCTGACATATTCTAGTAAGTTATAATTCTAACTCTTTCTTATTATCCACAATTTTTAGGTTGTGAAACACTACATGCAGAATGACTATAATTGGAGGTATTTCATCAAGTCTTCCGCTTCTGCTCGGGATTTCTACAATATATTGGAATCTTTATTATTAGATTATTCCAACATGTGGCATCAGAGCAGGTTTTTCGATTCTCCTCTGCCTATTATTTAATTATTTTTTTCCATTTTGAAAAATAATATAAGGATAATAGTGCAGCATATTTGCGTTACTCATCATATGTTTATAATGTACATGTGGGTTCTGAGGAAATTCCTCACATGTGTGAATATTGTTTTTGACCTTTGTGTTGGGCCTTATTTATGTTGTTTGCCATGGATTTCTTAGATATCATTAGAGCTAAATAAATATTATTTCTTAAGCAAACATTCTTATTTATTTATTTAGCATTATGATTGTTTGCATGATCTCTGGCATGCACTATAGCTTGACTTAAAGTTGATTTCTTAAACAATTTTTGAATATATAAAACAGTGGGAGGGTTTTAATTAATCCCTCCATCAAGATGTGCATATATTAGATTTATTTTGAATGCATAAAATAGTGGGAGAATTTGTCTAAGATGATTATTTAATCACATTTTGTTGATTAAATTAATCAATTAAACTCTCATTAAAGATTTATGTATCTTTGAAATTTAAGTGCACAGGGTTAGTATTTGTGATTTACATGCATTTTGGGGAATAGCTAGCATCCTCTATTACATGTGTATATAATCACTTATATGTTTTAAAAATATCAACCCTATTTAATGGGTAATATTAATTTAATCAAAGTGGGAGGATTGTATTTAATCACTTATATTGATTAAATTATTTGGTTAAGTCCTCCATGAAGCTATGCATATACATAATTTAAGTGTACAAAATTGATATTTATGATTGACTTGCATACTAGAGTAGTAGCTACAACGCCCTCTTACAACATGCATAAATAATCTCATATGGACTTATAATATCAATATTCAGAAGTTGATTAATTAATTAGGATTCCCATTGATAGTGTGTATATATATGGCATTTTAATTGTACATATTTGATATAAGTGATCAGCATACATATTTTGTTTAAGGAATAGTCACAACATCCTTATGTACATGTTGTTTGCATAGTTAATCATATAAGGTTTTACCATATCAAATTATGATTATATGTACAATTAGTATACACAACGATGTGATGTCTTTGCGATGAGTATGTAGAATCGAGGAGTAGCCACAACATCCTCACTAAGTACATACACACCATTTTGTTCTAATGAACAAAATACATCACACAAAGATTTAAAGATATCAATTGTAATTAAATATACAGTTATAATTAATCTTTGCCCACAGGTAGATAATTATAATCATACATTTAATTAGGGTGGAATAGAATGTCATTATATTTTCTAAGTAGCCCACAGGTATTCGAAAATATAACTGCATTCTAGATTCATCAATTCGAGATAAATTCATACTATGCTAATGCCTTTGCTCACAAGTAGACCTTAGTGATACGAATTTATAATTGTATGATTTACACTGGTAAATATACACTTGTATGTGATGGTTTTTACTTTACCTCGTTATAATTGTTTTGTAAGCATGATTAATTTTCATTTTGACCTTGTAGCAGGATTTTTATATTTAATTATTTAGTTTGATAGAATTTATTAGAGATAATTGTTGAGCCTACAAGGAGATAAATATTACTCCTTCCATTAGGATAACATTGACATTAGGAAAGTTCTAGTATTTAGTGATACTGGCATAAGAAGTGGGACAACATTGTGAGATATAATTATCTCATTAAATTAATCTCAATTAAGAGCTAGTCATCATCAGTACATAAGAATAGAACAAAGTCAAATGGTTGCTTATAGGTAAGGATGAATTTAGAAATTCTCATAATTATTGTTACATTGTTTTTTTGACTATAAAGTGATTATCCATAATAGGGTAAGATGCTTCCATTAATTTAGTGGAAGACATTCTTAGTTTATTATCTTGTGAGCCGTTACTCCTTTTCATGAGTACATGCATGTATATTAGGTATTAATTGAAAATGTGTATATATAAGTTTTGCTCATACTTGGAAAATTGAGATTATAAATTAGGGCTATCAAGCCACCAGCTCCAAAACCATAAAGTAATAGGCATGTAGAGAATAATGTGCTTATAGTTAAAGGGTTTGATTGGAGGCAGTAATGGATATACACTTATCATTTATTATGTGCTAATTGTGAAATAATTTATCTCTCCTTATAGTTGACCTTTCACAATACCCAAATGCTATTTGCTTTATAATTGAGTAACGTCATTTGACACATTTGGAGTATATAGAGCAAAATTGGGTGGTTAATCTGATAATCAGATTAATATAGTGAAATTAGTTGGAAGAAATGGGTGACATGATAAGTACATCATCAGTGGATTGGGACTTAGTCTATATGTAAAGTTTCTTCATATTTAAATTCACCTAATATAGGGGAAATTGTTGTTAGAAGAAACATAAAGTTAATAGACATTTTGTATGATACGATTTTCCTCTTAAATGACACACTAAAGATAAGTATGTATATTTTAAATGAGATTCGAACAAAATTTATGATTAAATTCTTTTGAAACCTCAGAGGTTGGAAGCTCGGTTTAAAATATATTCTTTCATAGAATTATCTTATAAAAGAAAGAATGTGGAAGGAAAATATCATGAGACTGCATATTTTGGTGAAAATGCAAAGATGTCTTAGAAATTTAAGTAACTTATCCATTTTAGTTAACAATTTTATGTAGTATTTTGAAATTTCAGATCATTTATGAATGCCAAAATTAGTGGGAGTGATTAAACTCACTGAGAGTGATCACATATAGAGGATTCTCACATCTAATTGTGGTAGAACATTGGTTTTACATGGCACTTACCTTATTGAGTTTCAATCCATCAATGAATTCAGTTGAGATTAATGGTGATTAAAATTTGGTAATTCATAGTTACTACGTGATGTACTTCAGAAAATCTGACTAGAATATAAATATCAAGAGTAATCAAAAATTTCAAATAAAGGCGTTAATTCATTTTAAACATGAGGTAAGCAACAACATAAGTTTATTTGTAAAGTTGCTAGTTTGCAATATTAAGTAATACAAATAAAGTTGTTTGCTATAACTTGTCTATGAAAAGGGAATTGATTTAGTGAGGTATTCTCCCTATATTCATATATAATTCCTTCCATATCTTCATGATAGTTAAATGCTTATCTTGAGTTGAGATGTCATTTGTATTTTTCTATTTTGGACATAAGGAGAGATATATATGAGAATTAGTAGAGATGGTCACATAAATAATAAAAAGAATTTAGTCAACAAAATTAGGAGTTCATTTTGTTATGAGCAAATCTCACAATAGTGATAGTTAAGGTATCATGATGTGATTACATATAGGATCATGTTGAGAACATCATAAGTTTTATTATATTACTGGATTAGTGGGAGTTGAGCCATTTATATGGTACACAATGATGATTCATTTATAGCTTGTGTATTTTGACTTAAGGTGTTATAAGTAACCATTATTCAAAGTTGTGATATGACTAGGTTAGGTGTGGTATTCTTTTGAATACATATAGAGTTTATTCTCAAAATATTTGAGAATATCATAAGTAACCTACGATTACAAATATTTGAACATTTATGGATAACGGTGGTTGTTGAAAGTAACGCCTATTATGAGAATATGATTAGATTATTCATATGTCTCTAATATCATCTTATTCCTTCTAATTCAATTTCTAAGGCGTAGGCTTGCTTAAAAGTGCACACAAATCGGCAATGCAATTGCAAAGGAATTTTAGGAGGATTGTCAAGTATATTTTGCTTGAATAATGATTGAAGAGTTACAAGTCATGTGCTACATTACTAAATGTACATTAATTTTCATGCTTTATATATTGTGGAATGATTAGCTTGTTTAGTCTCGTAAGATGCGTTAACTATAAAAGAGTTGATATTATGATATATTTTTACATTTGCTGAACAAGTTGCATCATAGAGGGGTATAATATTGCTAAATAGTCATTGATTACTTAGTTCCACAATGTATTGCTTAACCTAGTCATTTTTAGAGGCAAGTTACAAGATTGCCAATTATGGAATTTCAGCAAAGGATTTTGGAATTATTAAATTAATCCAAACTAATTAAGGGTGTTATATGATCATAGAGTCAAGAAGTCATAAACACATAGAGCATAGATCCTTTAATAAAGAGCATGCTTTTAGAGAAATCAAAAGGATTAAATATCTCATCAAGGATATATCACATTTGGTGATCTAGATGAGACATTATTAAGTGATGAAATTCAAGTTGAATTTGTTGTCTCAATTATTAGTACCTAAATTATGAGATTTTAACAAACATTTAGGTTGGAACCGAATAAACATCCTGGGTTCATTCATCAAGTTTTTGACCCATTAAGTAAGGGTACTACTTGTGATGCATGGAAGGTAATACTCGATCAAAGAGGACTTATCGCCATGATTCCTGTAGTATATCTTAAATGAACCATACTCACCAAATGACGTTAGGTTGCGGATCAAGTGGGAGAATGTTAGATATTTTATTAAAATGATAATATTTTTATTCAGATTATATCTAGATATATATTTATTCTTTGATCATATAAAGGATATACTAGTTGGTTATTTTGATCAAATGAATATTCTAGATATTATGAAGATATTCTGAATATTAGCATATTGTTTTAAATATTATCAGTTTAATATATTTTGGATAAAATATCTCCTGATTATGTCCCGCAAGGTGATTTAGATAAAGTTTTGGTTTAGGGTTACCTGAATCACCTGTAAAGCTATTACAAGCCTTGATGGGAGGCTGTAAATAGCCCAGGTTGGGTTTAGAGCAATATGTCGAATGCTTACTTGCTCCTTAGGGGTTCCCTGACGGGTGACGACTATTTACAAACCATCACTGTGCCTTATCTTCCCGTTAGAATAAGCCCTGACATATTCTATTATGTTATAATTATAACTCTTTCTTATTCTCCACAATTTTTAGATTGTGAGATATTGCATGCAAAATGACTATGGCTGGAGGTATTTCATCAAGTCTTCCGCTGCTATTCTCTCTTATGGGATTTCTACAATATATTGGAATCTTTATTGTTAGAATTTTTTTTTTTTTGCCCAGGAATCTTTATTGTTAGATTATTCCAACAATTATACCAATATTATGCTCCCCATTTTGTCACATCATTATTATTTTTGTTGAAAAAAAAATACTCCAAAACTCCTCTTTCTTATACTCTCTCCCTATCCTCTCTCTATTCTTCATGCTAAAAACCAAACCACCCATCGAGGCTGAAGAATCCAAAAATCAATTTACAGTAAGAACCCAAAAACAGATAGGGAAGATGAAGATCTCGCAATTGCTCCTTCCGCATTCATCATTGTCGCTCAGATCTGCATGTATGGCATCTTGGTTAGGGGCCTTTTGCTTTTGGATGATGAGTGTGACTTTGGTTGTGTGGATATCAGTTCGAGAAATGAAATGGGGCTGATTAGATACAATCCGATGGCTTGAGGGAGTGGGGCTTGATGATTTCATTTGATTATGCTCTTCGATTGGTCTGATAATGGGACTATGAAAGGAGTCCATTTGCAGTTTGGATGACAGCGATTTCAAAAGTCATTGGGGTAGATACGGATGGTGTGATCGATCACAATTTTTATTTTAGAAAAATATGAGCTCGAAAAAGAGGGAGATGGATGCACTGTGGGACATGCCACATCAGCGTACTTGAGTCGGTTCACCGTTTGGTACTGTTAAATTGGGGTGACAATGATCCACTGTTGATAACAGTGGACCAAAAAATAAAAGAAAAGTTTAGGGAAACATTATTCATTCTTTTCTGATAACTTCCGCCCTTTATAAAATATTTTTTCAATCATTTAATTCTAACATGGTTTGTTTCATTTAAAAAATATATAATCATTCAAAATTAATTGTGTGTTAACGTTAGAAGACTAAAAATATAAGGAAAATGGTATATAAATCCAGCTAAAATATCAAAATTTGAATTTAGGCCTTAATTTTTAACTAATTCTTGATTAGGCTGAGAGGCCTGATTAGGAATTTCATAATATTGTCAAATAATCATGTTCCCTTCATAGTCATGTCTTCTTTCCCGAATCACCTCTATATGCTAATTTAATTCTCTCTTTGCTCTCTTATTTTTAGTTATAATTATTAGTGTATTAAATAAAAACCAATGAAATTTAATCCATGATTTAATATGTGATTCAAAAATAAAACATGCACATCAATGTTCATTAATTCCCTTTAGAAGAACGGATAACTGATTTCTTTATCTTGCATATAAGGTGTGTGTTTGGCAAAGCTTTTTTTAATAGCTTCTGGAGAAAAAGTGAATAATAGCTTTTAGAGAATAAATTATGAGCAGAATAGATTATGAGAAAAAAGTGATTTTGATAAAGTAAGAGTATTTGGATGTTATGGTCAGAATAGCTTTTTTCATGGTCAAATTACTAAAAAGGATATTAGTTTTTTGAATAAGTACATGTAAGGGATAAATTTATATTATATGCATTATTAAACATTAAATGTTTAATAAATACAAAAAAATTCGAAATAATTTTTTTAAAAAATTATAATAATAAAATTAGTCAAATATACAATATCAAAAAATATATAAAATTATTTTATAAATTATATTATTAGTCTATTATGTGGTTTAATATAGTAATAACATATGTGTGTGTGAACATATGTGGTTTAAAATTAGTCAAATATATATACATATGTGTGTGTACATGTATAGTAATAACTTGTGTAACAAAAAATTAATTATAAGTAGTTAGGATATAAAATAATCTACTACAAAATACCAAAGTACAAGTTCAGAGTAGAGATACACATACATTTCACTGATTGGCAAAAATAGAATACGTCAAAATGTAAATACAATAACATTTAACAGATTATCAATAAAAGCGTACATAAAAAGAAGGAAACTATACATGACTAAGCTTCATGCATATAATAAACGATTTGATCTCTTATAGAATCACAAAGAGAAGCCATGTCAGATGAAGATGCAACTGATGAATGTATTGTTGAAGGTTCGTCATCTGCATCGGCATCACACAAAATACCCTCTCGATCATGGCGCCGGAAGTCAGGATCAGAAATTGATGTTCTTCTAATAAAGTTGTGATTCTTCCTGTACATTCATCATGAAAGTTTGTTACACAAGTTCGTACAAGCACGATATCAAGGAAATAAATATGTTCGCTCGTTGAAATTAATTACTAACTGAAATTTTCTTCTCCCACCAATCGTCGTCAGCAACAACAGTGTTCTTCTCACTATCCCATCCAACACCCGTCTCGTGTAACAACCTATCCCATAGCTGCCAATCCTTTCTAAGAGCATCATATATGTTTTTAAATTGACCCTTATCATATATTCTACTCGTCTTTGCAGTGAAGGATTCCGAGATCTCATTTCACCCAATTTTGTTAAAGCTAGTACTTTTGCGTGTTCCCTTCGTAACTTGGTCTATGCATAGGTCAATAAAGACTTTTGTGCTCTTCACATCCCATGATGCTTTTTCCTTACCCTTACTCATTATGGTTTCACCTTAAACAAACAGAAATCTAGATTTGACGATCATTCACAGTCCAATCATTGCGTTCTAACCAAACAGAATTCTAAAGCAAATGATGACAAACATTGCATTATAACCAAACAGAATTATATTACAAGGATTTCCAGTCATTGCATTCTAACCAAAAATAAATATATGCTTGACGATGATTCTCAGTCCAGTCATTGCATTCTAACCAAACAGAATTCTAAAGCAAACAAAAACAGGCATTGAATTCTAACCAAACTGAAATCTATTACTGTCATTAACTCATCGAAGCCTAATGACAGATTTTCAAACCATTATTCGTGTATTTTTCCAATACAGAATAACAAAAATGAAATCAATGTCTCCACAATCACAAATCTTAACAACTCAGTAAGTTTTATATACCAACTACCATTTTGAAAACACTAACCGGATAGAGGTTCTTTGCAACGTCATTAACCAATATCAACATCATTAACCAATATCAATGTCATTAACCAATATCAATGTTATTAACAAATTTTTTTTTGCATTAGAGGTAGATTGCAATGTCATTAACCAATAAACATGTCATTAACCAATATCAACGTCATTAATCAATATGAATATCAAAAGAGGTTCTTTTCAGGACAGAGGTTCTTTGAACCAGATTTTCAAACCAATATCAATGTCTAACCAAACTGAAATCTATCAATGTCACCAGATTTTCACCCTCGACAGAACAAGCAATTCGGGAAAAAAAACCAGAACAAGCTGAATCGAAACACTCACCGAACAGAGTGAGTTCAGAGATTTTGAACACTTATGAGCATCACCGGCACCGACCACAATCCGTTCTTCCTGCACTAACCACCGACAAAGCTCCGATAGCCACCAGCGCCTCAGATCAGACCAGAGATTTAGCAGAAAAATGGGGACAAAAGGGGGACCGTACCCACCCGAAACACTGCCACCGTCCACCACCAGCCACCGACGGACTTGAAATAGGCCAAATCAGTGACCGAGAACGCCGAATATGGTGATCTTCAACGGGATCTGGAAGAGAGGGAGACGGACGAAGCTCGACGGGATCTAGGAATAGAAGGAAGACGGAGGAAGAACAAGGGAAGGAGCCACGGAATCAGGGAACTCACGACGCGAATGAGGGAAGGAGCGACGGCAGGAGACGAGAAATCAAAACAATGAGAAGAGAAATGGAAGGAAGCAGTGACGGAAGAGAAAAGGGAAAGAGAAGAGAGAGAGAGAGATAATAATTGCTCTCAACGGTCAAATAATCAGTGTGTGTAGCAGAAAAAATCGGATTGTGCCCAAACCAAGGTTTTGCAATTCAAAACCTTGGTTTGGGCTGAAACGGGATTTTCCAAAAAAAATGGGTGTTTGGATATTTTTAAGGGAAACCATGGTTTGGGCTGAGAATCAATTAAAAAAATTGAATCCAAACACTCCCAAGATCAACATTAGAGAAATGGAATAAGTGAAATTTATCAACCACTACATGCAGAAGTTTTTGATGAAATAGAAGAATGAATCCACCTATTATATTTTTATATTTACATAATATCTTAGTTGGAAAAAAACATGAGCCCGTTTGGTTCAACCCCATTGCATGCCTGCAATGGTAATCATGATTGTATTACCAAGAGAAGAGTGTTTGGTTGCTCTTTAGCATGGTAATAGGGTTTACCATGGTAATGATGATTACCAAAAAATTGGTAATCCTCATTCATACCTCCCCCCTATGAATCTTTATTACCATCCCATTGCATGGTCTAAAAAGTCCAATTTACCTTTTAGTTTCCCTTGTCTTTGTTTCACTTATCTCATTTCACTTGCCACATCACGTCACAACTGCCACGGCCACAACCTCTTCCTCTTCCACCACCGTCACCTCCACCTTCTGCCGCTATCACTACCTCCGGCCCACCGCCCACCGCCACCATCGCCACCCTCACCCCTGCCTCCCTCCACCGCAACCGCAGCGCGCCGCCACCTCCTCCGCCGCCACCGGCCCACCACCTCTTCCACCCCCCGCCGCCCGCCGCCGCCGCCGCCTCCTCCTCCGCCGCCGCCCCCGGCCCACTGCCCACCACCACCTGCTCCTCCATCCCAGCCATCACCAGCTTGTAACTATTTTTTCTACAAAGATTATATTAAGGGGTAAAATAGACTTTATGTAATATATTAATTTTAAATTATTATTAAAATATTAACTCATTGCACGTTGCTTAAAAATCAAACCAAACACTACCCTTGTAATTAATATTGCATTGCATTACCATTGCATCGCATTATACTGCAACGCAGGGTGTAATGGGATCGAACCAAACGGGGTTGCGATTATATTGGATATATGCAAATTTGAATAATTTTATATCAATAAATAGTACAGTTTTTTTAAAGAAAATATATTGAACATATAGATTTATATTTATATTTATATAATATCTTTGTTGGATAAAAATATTTGTTGTAATTATAAAGCATATATACAAATTTGAATAATTTTATTTCGACAAATAATATATTTTTTTAAAAAAAATTATATTGTACATATAGATAAATATCTGTATTTTTTAAAAAAAGCAACAAATCATAAAATAAACTAACTAATTTTTTTATCAAACAAACTAATTAAAAATAAAGAGAAAATATTATAGGAGGGTGTTCTAGTCTTTTAGCAACATTCAAAAATTCCTAAGTAGGCCTCTTGGCCTCATTAATCATTTATTAAAAGTGTAATCCTGAATTTGAATTTTGGTATTTTAATAGGATTTATACAGGATTCTCCCAAAAATATAGCATCTTCAGTATTTAATGTAAAACTCACTTTAATAAAAAAAAAAAATTGAACCCCAAAGTGAGTCTTATATTAAAGATTAAGATTGTACTCTATAATATTAAGAAACTAAGAGCCCGTTTGGTTCAACCGGATTGCATGCCTGCAATGGCAATCATGATTGCATTACCTAGAGAAGAGTGTTTGGTTGCTCTTTAGCATGGTAATAGGATTTACCATGGTAATGATGATTACCAAAAAATTGGTAATCCACATTCATACCTCCCCCCCTATGAATCCTCATTACCATCCTATTGCATGGTCTAACAAGTCTAATTTACCCTTTAGTTTTCCTTATCTTTATTTCACTTATCTTATTTCACTTGCCGTATCACATCACAATTGCCACCGCCACAACCTCTTCCTCTTCCACCGCCGTCACCTCCACCTTCTACTGCCACCACTACCTCTTCCGCCGCCGTCACCTCCACCCGCCGCCACCCCGGCCCACCGCCACCATGGCCACCTCCCCCTCCGCCACCGCCCTCACCCCCGCCGCCCGCCGCCGCCGCCACCACCTCCTCCTCCTCCACGGCCACCGGCCCACCGCCTACCACCACCTCTTCCACCCCCGCCGCCCACCGCCACCACCACCTCCTCCTCCATTGCCACCCTCACCCCCACTGCCGCTGCCACCACCACCACCACCTCCTCCACCCCCGTCGCCTACCGCTACCTCTTCCACCACCACCGGCCCACTACCCACCCCCACCACTGCCACCACCTCCTCCACCACCCTCGCTGCTACCACCACCACCACCTCTTCAGCCACCGTCGGCGGTGGCCCACCACCCATTGCCACCACCACCACCTCCTCCTCCACCCCCGCCGCCCACTGCCACCACCACCACCTCCTCCCCTGCCACCCCCATCATTGCCACCACCACTACCTCCTCCTCTTCCATCCCCTCCATCATCGGTTTGTAACTATTTTTTCTACTAAGATTATATTAAGGGGTAACATGGACTTTATGTAATACATTAATTTTAAATAATTGTTAAAATATTAACTCATTGCATGTTGCTTAAAAATCAAACCAAATACTACCCTTGTAATTAATATTACATTGCATTACCATTGCATCGCATTGCACCGCATCGCAGGGTGTAATGGAATCGAACCAATTAATTTTGGTATTTTCGGAGTCACAATTAATGGAGTCACAATAGCATTTAGTATTTTAAAGTAATTTGTAATACAATTTTATCCTTATAATTTATTTCAGGAGTAATTTTACCCTCATATTTTTTAAGGAAAATTCGACTTTAACCCTACCATTAACTCCTCAAAAAGTTTGTTAAGGTGCATCCAACATCTGAAATATTTTATAGTAGTACTTAGTATCATAAAATATACTTTTTTGTGTACTTATCTTTAACATTTTCAAAAATAAGTTTTTCAATATTCATTTTAGATATTGCTACACCCTTTTTCTATGTTTTTTACCCTAAATTTAATTATTTTCGGTACTAAAAACATGAAAAGTCTGAAAAGAGTGAATTTGAATATTGAAAAGCTGAATAATGAAAATGTGGAAGATTTGTACTGAAAATATAGAAGATGAATGTGATGAAAATTTTAACTTAGGAACATTGTAGTTGGATAATTAAAATACTTTAAAGATAAAATTATACCTCAGCATAACGATTGTTAGTAAGAAAATATTTTGGTCTACTTTAACCCTTCTCATTTTACCTTGCTGGTTGCAACTGTTCAATGCTTTTTATTTATAAAGAAGTGGAAGATTTGCTTTTCTTTTCTTCTTTTGCCCTCTATTATTTATCTTGCATTTTATTATTTGTGCAATTATTCAACTCACCTTCTTTCCCCTTCTCACTCCCTGTCAAAGTTATTTGCTCCAAACTGCAACAACATTATCAATGGAGTTTCGAATCTCAAGCTCTACATTTCTCTATTCTTTTGCAATTGGATGCTTGGCTTTGAACGCTTTTACAAGCTATGGATCCAATGCTCAACTCATACCAGAAGATGAAGGTTTCTTACTTAACATTTCTCTTTCTTTCTTCTTGCTTTTGTTTTTGTTTTTGTTTTTGTTTTTTGAATTATAAGGGTAAACATACACTAACGTCAAATATTACAAGCGGAATCAAACCCGCGACCTCTCACTTATATGAGAGCTTTCATTCTACTAGGCTACAAGACCATTGGAATTTCCTACTTCTTATTGGTGTTTATATTACACTTTTTAGCATTATGCATTCTTCCATTTTCTTCAGTTTTCGAGATTCCAAAGGTTGAAATCTATAATGATTTTGGGGTTGTTTGATTCTCTTATATATTTTGATACTTTTCAGAATAATTCTGAAAAGCAATTTCTTAGAATAAGTTTAGAAATCAGGTAAAAAAAGAATCAGTTTTGAAAAAAAAAAAATTAAAACAATATGTTTGAATCATTATTTTTAAGATTATATCTGAAATAGTAAAATAAGGGTGAAAGAATAGTTTGACACTTTGACATTCCTTCTAGTTTTGATGCTATTCCTCTAATTTGTCATTGACACTACAAAAAAATAGGGAATTTCTGACGAACTGACGATATTTTTGACAGAATTTTGTCTGAAAAAAATTTCCAACGGAACAGTGTCCGTAAGTAAAAAGGGCATTGCAAATAAATTTGTGACGGAAATCACATTCTGTCTCAATTTGAGACAGAATTTCCGTGGCTATTTCCGACAGAATTTCCGACGAAAAAATATTCCGTCGCAATTTATGACAGACTGTTTCGTCGGAATTTGAGACAGAATAGTCCGTCGCAATTTCTGATGGAATATTCTGTTGGAAATTCCCTCTCAAATAGCCACAGAATTTCCGACGAAATCATCCGTCGGAAATTGCGACGGAATATTCTGTCGGAAATTCCCTCTTAAATTGAGACGGAATTTCTGACGGAATATTTCGTCATAATTTCCAACGGAAGATTCCGTCGGAAATTCCCTCTCAAATTGCCACAGAATTACCAACGGAATATTCTGTCGCAATTTCCGATGAAATATTCCATCGGTAATTCCCTCTCAAATTGCCACGAAATTACTGAAAAATTTCCCCTCTATTCTGTCAGAAATTACTTCTCAAGGCAAAAAAAAATCATTTTTTTTACTTCATTAGTTTTTAAGATTCCCATTTGCTTACGACAACACGAAATTAAATTCATTAAATCAAACCCAATTGAAATTAATAATAAAAGAACGATACAATTCAAAGTAAGTTTAAACAAAGTAGTTAAAACGTTACAATTAAACAAAGTCACTAATAGCTTTAGAAGTTCTCTCACACTAATAAGAATGCCGTAAAAGTTATGGCACAAACATATTAAAGGCTAGCAGTAGCTCTCAACTCTCAGAGGGTAACTTAATCCCCATACTTTCTAATGCATTGATGATCTTGGAGGTCGTCTTGAAGATGTTCATTTTGTTGCTTCATGGTTTGGTAATTTTCTCGAATCTCCTGATTCTCCTGTGTAAGCTGAGTTATTTGCATACGCAATTCAACAACATCAGGACTGATTTGTGTGGTGTTGATAGAAGGAGTTGACCTTTGAGAGGAGGCACAAACAATATCTGGATTCTCAGATCCAAACCCATAGAGGCAACCGTTCTTGTTCTTTCCGCCTACAACCTCCAACCACAGGTTATCATCGTCTACATCATGGGATTGAACAGAGCTTGTAGAACTTGCGGACGCCTTTAGCCTTAAGAAATCATCCTGTAGACCAAAGTAATGGAAATCCATGTTCAATTAATATATGAAATGACATAACTAGCTAGAAGTTGTGTACAACTATATGAAAAAATGGCAGAATATATAAACACAGTTGCTAAACTATAAGTGGTAATAACCATATTGATCTTTGCATGTCAAATTTGAAAGAAATTAACCCCAAAAAAAGTAGATATCCTGTCATATTTGGAAGGAAATATTTTCTTTTTGTAATGTTCATTACCATGATATAAACGTGAAATCCAACAGAAGATTTTGTGAAACTCATTCTATGAACAGGTCTGAGTAGCATAAATATTTTCAATTTACAATTTACACTAGTAAAAATGGACACCTTCTAGTGTGTGTGCCTGTGCGTGTTCGCATGATTCTATATGTGTATGTATATCTATGAAATAGGATGAAAACACCATCAAATCTAAATCAATGAAAAAACGTAAAAAATATATAATCAGACAAATAAGAATTCAGGTATATGTCAACCACAGCTCCAAGGGTAGCATGACCTTGAAGATAACCGATTGTAGTCATTCCAAACTGGTTACTACCATGTCACAAGAATTGAATGTCTCAGCTGCGGCTATAACTGGTATGTGCTAGCACTTATACATGAATCTACTTTACGAGGATATTGATACAAGATCACCTCTATGCAGATAAGTTGCTAGAAGGGAGAAAACTTAAGGAAATCACAGGTAAATTATAGACCATAAAAATAAAATAACTATCACTAAATCATGTCCTCATTTCCCCACTGCCATAGATAGCCCTTGGTGGTTGAGGAATCCTCTGAAGAAATAGCACACCATGGTTGTAAGACACACAAAATGACATTAAAAAAATTCCTAAAAAACAAAGTATTCATCAGCATCTCTTTATTACACACACACACAAATGACATTAAAAAAATTCCTAAAAAACAAAGTATTCATCAGCATCTCTTTATCACTCACACACAACACACACACACACACACACACACTCACCTATACCACTTGATCATTATCTGAAGCACATTTTGGAACTTGGTCAGTTCCAATTACTCTCATACTAGTCCCAGTTGCCTTCCGCATTTTAGAGACTATTGCTCCCCCTTTTCCTAACAAACAACCTACATGGTTTGTTGGGACTAAGACACACACACACACTCACTTGATCATTATCTAAAGCACATTTTGGAACTTGGTCAGTTCCAATTACTCTCATACTAGTCCCAGTTGCCTTTCGCATTTTAGAGACTATTGCTCCCCCTTTTCCTAACAAACAACCTACATGGTTTGTTGGGACACACACACACACACTCACTTGATCATTATCTAAAACACATTTTGGAACTTGGTCAGTTTCCAATTACTCTCATACTAGTCCCAGTTGCCTTCCGCATTTTAGAGACTATTGCTCCCCCTTTCGTAACAAACAACCTACATGGTTTGTTGGGACACAGACACAGACACAGATAGACACAGACACACACTATTGCTCCCCCTTTTCCTAACAAACAACCTACATGGTTTGACACACACACACACACACACAAAATACCACTTGATCATTATCTAAAGCACATTTTGGAACTTGGTCAGTTCCAATTACTCTCATACTAGTCCCAGTTGCCTTCCGCATTTTAGAGACTATTGCTCCCCCTTTTCCTAACAAACAACCTACATGGTTTGTTGGGACTAAGACACACACACACACACACACTCACCTATACCACTTGATCATTATCTAAAGCACATTTTGGAACTTGGTCAGTTCCAATTACTCTCATACTAGTCCTAGTTGCCTTTCGCATTTTAGAGACTATTGCTCCCCCTTTTCCTAACAAACAACCTACATGGTTTGTTGGGACTAAGACACACACACACACACACTCACTTGATCATTATCTAAAGCACATTTTGGAACTTGGTCAGTTCCAATTACTCGCATACTAGTCCCAGTTGCCTTCCGCATTTTAGAGACTATTGCTCCCCCTTTTCCTAACAAACAACCTACATGGTTTGTTGGGACTAACACACACACACACACACACACACACACACACTCACCTATACCACTTGATCATTATCTAAAGCACATTTTGGAACTTGGTCAGTTCCAATTACTCTCATACTAGTCCCAATTGCCTTCCGCATTTTAGAGACTATTGCTCCCCCTTTTCCTAACAAACAACCTACATGGTTTGTTGGGACTAAGATTCGTGCAATAACATGTGAACCCCTATAGTAGAATATCTTATAGTAAATGATGATTTCTTTTAATGATGCACATGTTTGCAATATTCAATTTGACATTTTAGAGATTAACAGAAATTGACCTCTTTCATCCAGTTGGGAGAATGCATTTTTATATTTGGTCAATTTATAAATCATTGTGGGTTGGGTTTGTTAGTCAAATGTCCTTTAATTACTTAAGTGCTTGAGCATGAATTTAAGGCCTCCGGCCATCAGCAATTCACAGTGACATGAAACGATTCAACAAAACAAAAAGATTCAAAATGACATAAAAAGATTCAACAAAACAAAAAGATTCAAAATGACATGAAAAGATTCCAAGGCCTCCGGCCATCAGCACAATACACAATTATCCAATATACCAAACATATGCACTTACATGAGCTGCAGCTGCTCGATGGTCTGCAAATTCTCCAGTTTCTCATTATAATGTGTCTTCTTGAACAATTCAAAAAATGTAGAGTCTCTGCCCAGCTCCATAGCCTACATTAATTATAAAGATGTATTATGTCATGCATATTTAGTAAATAATGATTGCATTCAAACATAACTTCTTACCATCCTCCTCTTATGCTCAGTATTAGAAATACTACCACCTTTGTGTTGAGTGCCTCCTTTGGAAGAAGCTCGATTGACTTTAGCTACCTCACACTTTGTCTTAATTGAAGAAGGGTTGGAGAAAAAGCTATTGAACTTGCAGATTTCAAACTTTGGCACACATGTCAAGTTAGTACAAGAAATAGGGTTGGTATCATCATTGATGAAAAGTGGAAGAAGAATGCAGTGGAAGTTGAAAGGAATGGGGACATAATCATATCCGGCCAAGTATGAAATTTGGCGTATTGAGAATTACTTGGATGACTAGGGGTGTGTTTGGAACAGCGATGGGAAAAATAGAGTTTCTCAATTTAGCGTTTGGTAATTTTATTTTTGGTAAAAGCTCGATTGTATAATGTGATTTATGTTTGGAACAGCGATTGTATAAATGACTTTTGTAAAAATAAAACTTGTTTGAATTGACTTAAGCACAAGTGACTTTTGTGATAATAGTAAGAGAGAGTGAGTGGAAAAATATTTTAAAGGGTTAAAAACACAAAAAAAGATTTTAAAATAATTTTTGGAACTGAAAAAGTACGTTAAGGATAAAATTGCAATCAGTTTGATAACATACTGGGTACAATTGAAAAAATATTTTAAGGGTTATAAGCACCAAAAAATAGTTGAAATTAATTTTGGTAGCCGAAAAAGTACATTAAGGGTAAAATTGCAATCAGTCTGATATCACACTAGATACAACTAAAAAAATATTTTAATCATTCTCACTCTCCCCAAAAGCTAAATCAACAAAAGCTCCAAAGTTGAGCTTATGCCAAAAACTATTTTTTCAATCTCAAGCTCAATTACCCACTTTGATCCCCAAACACTCAATTTTTTTTTTTAAATTGCCCATTGGGTGTTTGGTCATGAATCCAACGTTTGGGGGGCTCAAACGCTCCCCCCAAACACACACTAGGTTGATTATAAAATGACCGCTGATGGGAAACTTTGCCAACACAAGACAACTACAGTCATGGGAGGCAATTGAAAAATACATGATGCTATTGAAAAACTAATCAAAAGTACTATATGCTCTTTTTTCCCTTTAAAAAAGTGTTTTCATTGCTTCATTTACTCTAAAACAACGTAGTTTTTGGGTAAATGATGAGAGCAAACAGAGCACTCCCTTCAGTGCACTCTATATTTGAGGGACTTAACTATCGGACATATAAATATATATATTATCTTTTGTTTAGGATATATATCACGTATAGAAGATGTATAATCAACAAATAGGATTATCAGTAGCTGACTGTAACTTTCATGACAGTATTTTTCTGTACTCTGTCAGCAACCACAAATACATACATACACATCTTTAGGTTTTAAACCTCCTAAGAATTTCTTGACAATGATCACATGATTTACTTTTTTAAAGTTTAATTAACTACTTGAGAGGGCATCAAGGTTTAACTTCTTTAGGTTGCCACTCAAGGGAGGGCAATCAAGGCTATATACAAAAATAATTGTGTTTAAGACAACCTAAAACCAGAAAGGATACCCAAAATATACCACAGAATTCAAAAAAAATCAAAAGAAAAATCACCAACAGGTTTAAGATTATCGATGCATAATCCTAGCCAGCCAATCCAAAACACAAATCACTAATCACAATATGAACAGACATCGACATCATCTCCAACATTGAAAACTAAAAACCTTAATCTCCAAGCCCACAAGTAAACAATGGCAACAAAAAAAAAAAAAAAAACTGCGTCATTTCTGGTACTTCACTCAAGCGGAGATAACCATAATAATCAACAAACTAACGACTAGCTTTCTCTGTAAATGAGTGCTAGCATATATCGCAGACATGAAAATCAATACAAAGAAAATAATCACAAAGATAGCTACAATAGCACTCATAAAGCAAAATAGGAACAATTTCCTTAGTTACAGAGTCCAGCAGAAGATCTACAATAACTTAAGTTTGGCAAAAACACCATCATATTTCTTAGCAGCTTCAGATTAGTCCAATCGATTGCGAAATTAAAGCAAGAACATAGGAATACCTTGGGACTCTTGTCCGTCCGAACACCAGTGCTTCGAAACCGAATTTGGCAGTGTTCTGAAGCTCCAAATCATAAAACCCCTAAACAATCTACCTCAGCTCGAACAAATCACAAAGTCTCAAATCCGGGGGAAATTAGGATACACCAACGGCGAGAGAGGCAAGAGAGCCACACAAAACCAAAATGAATGCGAGCTCAGCTGAATTTTGTTTTGGAGAGACACAATGCAGCGAATGTGAACAAGACACAGGGACGAGATAGTCAAGAAGACAAGAGAATGGGAAAGAGGAAGAGGAAAACGAGATCCAATAAGGCGCAAAATCTGAAATGAAGTTATGGTAGGAAAGCGAAAAGCCTCTCCCGCGCTGCTTTGGTTCTCGAGATGCCAACCACCTCTTGTATAGCTCGTCTACCTCTTTTCTTTTCTTTAGGGCTTCCAATTCCAGCTCCAAAAACGGTGTCGTCCTTGTAATTCATTGGCTTCAAAATTTCCCCCCTTTTCATAAAATTTCCCCCCTCAATTATCAAACTCCTTCCAATTTCTCTTTTCATTCCCACATAAACTGGCACCTTTGTTAATATTTTTTTAATGTTAAAATTGTAAGGAAAAATCCCATATAAAGCTATTTAAAATAGAAAAATTCTAAATCAGGTCGGTAAATTTAACAAATCTCTAAATAATTCATCAACCTCATTTAATATTTTAAAATGTGGGTAAAATGACTTTAATGTCCTCTCCTCTCTCATCTTTAAAGAGTTTCATTACTTTGTGAATTATATTTTTCTATATATATATATATATATATCAACATTAATATTTAATAAAACAAAATATGATTCATCTATAGTTTAAATATATTAATTATCATCGTAAAAACAAAAGCTTATAATATTTTTAAGCAAGGAGTTTATTTTATTAACACAAACAAATTTTTCAAAAAAAAAAAAGAGAATATATGTCACAATAAAAAATTATTTTTTAAATAAATATATTAATTATAAATTTTGCTGTATTTATTTCATATATAAATTTTTCTTAGAAAGTTCTATATTTCAATAAGCATTTTATGAAATTTTAAGTGAATTTAATATTTTTATCAAAGAAAAATCTTTAAAAGTATATCAAAGTATTTCACCTTTCTAATAGAAATGAATAATTCATATTAAAAAAGTGAAATCTTAAATAAATTATTTTTAAGAAATTCAAATTTATACATTAGAAAAAATTATTTACAGTTTGTTTAGATTATTGTTGGTAAAAGTTGTTTTTATATTGATTTTTGCAAACTAAAGTTGGCAAGTATATCATCCTTCTCTTTTTCTTTTGTCTCACTTGATAAAAAAAAAAAGCTACATTATTTTTTTAAGAAAACTCAATTTTTTTTAATATCAATTGAATGATTTTTTGTTGAAAAAATCAATTTTTTTAATTGATTTTTAATATCAATTAAATGACTTTTATTGGGTATGTATCATGGTTCCTTTTTTTTTTGGGGACAATTCTATTAAAAGTCTTTTAAAATACTCAAATCCTAAATCAAGTTCCTAAACTTAACTAAATTAGGCCAATCATCTTGATTTAGAATTTTACAATTGGGTGATTTAACTTATATACCCTTTTCCTCTCTCCCTCTCCCTCTCTATCTCATTCTCCCCCATCCCTCTCCGCTTCTCTCCCTCTTCAAGTTCCATTGGTATCTCTCCAGTTCTCTGATTCAAATTCACAGAGGGGGATTAAATTCTTCACTAATAATTGCTGCTTTTGAAAAAACATAGCAAGCCCTTAAAAAAACTAGTTGCTTTCAAGTTTCAAGTATGAACACCGAAAGAAATATATATGAAGGGACCTGAGATCCATATGTTATTTCATCATTGACTGCTAACTCAGATCAAAAACTGTACTCAAGCGTGTTTGGAATTCAAACCAGAGAGCTTGTGAAGATATATATGCTATGGATCCTCTTGCTTCCCCCCCTTAAGATTCCATGGTGAAGAGGAGGAATATTGTAACCCAGAAAGCTTTGTTGATGGAGAAGTCAGGATGTGTTAACTCTTGAGATTGGTTCGTGCTTTGCTCGTTCAATAATAAACACAAATTACAATGTTATTTGAGTTATTAATTTCTGCATTGTTAGCAACAATTTCTTGCGGGCTTGCTATGTTTTTTTAAAAAACAAAAATTATTGGTGAAGAATTTGATCTCCTCCTCTATGAATTTGAATGGGAGACCGAAGAGATCCAATAAAACTTGAAGGAGGAGAGGGATGAAGGAGAATTAGATAGAGATAAAAGACGGAGAAGTAGGGAGGAAAAGGATATAAAGGTAAAATTACCAAATTCTAAAATTCTAAATTAAGATGATTGACCCGTTTTAGAATTTATTTTGTTTAGGAGCTTAACTTAGGATTTGAGTATTTTAAAAGGCTTTTAATAAGATTTTCGATTTTTTTTTTTTGCTTGAATTATTTTTTATGATCCTTTTAGAGCATAAAAAATTCCTTTGATTTAGAAAAAATATATTTTGGTTGATTATATATTAATGTTGATATATATAGAGGAATAAAGTCATATTTCAATTATGTTTAAAAATGAAAGTGAAGTGTTAAAAAAAATTATTATGTTAAATGCGCCCATATTTTGAGTTCAAATTAATTTTATTTTCTTCCCATTTACATAAGGGCATTTTGGACATTCCATAAGATTTTAAAAATCCCTAACTATGCTACATTTTTTTTAGTTTAGTGACCTATTTTATAATATAAGTAATTTAACAGTGTTTTAATTGGATTTTTCCTAATGATTAATCAAATAAAACATAATTTAAAAAAAATTGAAGCACATTTCTAATGGAAAATAAAATTTTGCGACGGAATTTCAGACAGAATTTTTCAGTCAGAATTTCCGACGAAATATTTTGTCAGAAATTCCGTCGGAAAATTTAGAAATTTCGACAGAAAAATTCCGTTGCAAGATTTTATTTCCGACGAAATATCGGATGGAAATTTTCCGACGGAATTTCCAATATCTTTGGAAATATTTCTGATTGAATTTCCATCGGAAATTTTTGACAGAAAAATTCCGTCGGAAATAAAGTTTTGCGACGGAATTTTTCCATTGGAATTCGGAAATTCTGTCGCAAAAGTTTCCGACGGAAATTCCATCACAAATTCCATCGGAAAATTTTCGGACGGAATTTCCGATGAACATTGGACGACTTTTGCGACAAAATTATTTTCCGTCTCAAAATCCGTCGGAAATGGATGGTTTTTTTGTAATGTGAAGTACTTTGACATTGCTTTGTGAATAAGGTCCACGCATGCCTATGAACGTAAAATAGAAATATTGAGGTTCTTACTTTATGGTGGTTTTTTTTAAAGCTGATTTTTGCTTGATGCAGTGAAAATTCTAAAAGCAATAACATCGAGGATAGAGAACTTGAATTGGAATGTGACCCCACGTTCTTGTATCGACAGAGGATTCAACGATTATGTAACATGCAATTGCACTTTCTCAAGCGGAAAAGTTTGCTATGTTACAAATATGTAAGAAAAACATGACTTCGTTTAGTTTGTGTCCAAATCAAGCTTTAATCTGGATTAAATTGTGTTTAGGTTCAAATAAAGTGGAAAAGTTTTATTATTTGTCATTTTTTGTTCCATTTTTTATTTAACGCTAGTTGATTTGACCTTAGGGTACATTTTAAATAATATTCAAATTAAGATCTTGCCGCATCCCATTAACATTAATATTCAATCCCAAATTGGTGCTGATTATAACATAATTTATTTTAAATTTTAGGTCTATATATGTAAATAGTTTTGTGATATGTTTTCGTTTTATGACAGCGGCATGAGAGGTCTCAATTTATCTGGATTTTTACCGAGTGAATTTAGGAACCTTACTCATCTGCAAGAACTATAAGTAATGTAATTTTTTAAATTTATTATTGTTTTATATAAATATATAATAGCTCAGATGTGTATATATGTAAATGCTTTGAAATGTGAAAATTTGTAATATGAAATGTAACTTTTATATGCACAGGGATTTGCTTCGCAATTGTCTAAATGATCAATCCCAAGGAGCTTTCCTAAACTCCCTCTTGTTTCATTGTAAGCGTTCAAAAAGTTATGAATATTGTTATTTGCATCTATACAAGCTTGAACTATTTGACCATATTTACATTATTCATCTCTTAAACTTATGTTTCAGAGATCTTACGAGTAACCCAATTAGCGGTCCAATTCCACAGGAAATTGGTGAAATTCCAACTTTGGAATCGCTGTAAGTGTAAATCATTACATTTTGAGTTCCTAAAACTTTTGCTGTATTGAGAAATGGTTTTAGGGTTTTGCTTCCTTGTGTAGAGTGTTGGAAGATAATCTGTTAGAAGGAACTCTTCCTTCTAGTCTTGGAAAATTGAAGCGGTTACTAACATCGTAAGAATATTATTTTATGTACAAATGATTTTCTTTTTCCATAGTTACGTTACCACATTAGCATTGTTATAAATAAGTTTTCGATGATATTGCTTTTGGAGGTGTTTTCTATCTGTAAAACTTTGGAATTTGCAGGAAATTTGCTGGAAATAATTTCTCAGGGACAATACTCGAAAGTTTTTGCAATCTGGAGAAACTTGAAGCTTTGTGAGTGGTATAATATGATTTAGTCATTCCATTCAGTTTGATTTTGTGTTGATCTCTTTTAAATTCTAAAATCTCTCTCCTAATATTTTTGTAGTTCATTAGAAGGGACCAATATATCAGGAAAATTACCCAATTTTGTTGGGAATTGGACCCAACTTAATTATCTGTGAGTCTAATATACTCTTTATCATGATTCTTTCTTTTTGAACAAGATTAAAATTTATATACTTAATTGACCAAATTTATATAATAAATTTAATGAAGTTCAGTGCTTTTATTTTCATATACTCCACTATTGCATCAATGGTATTTTTAATTTGTTGGACATTGTTGAAAACAAAAGAGGATATCTTCGACTTGAGGTATCGCTAACTTTAAGTATATTTCGTCTACTAGAGATTTATCCCCATTGTATGACAAGTACATTCAATTGTATTTCTTATTTTCACACAATGAATCGCTCCCACGTCTCAGATATTTTTAATCTAAACAGTTGTTAATAACTAATTAAATGCTCAATAGTAGTGGAAGAAAAACAAATCTGAGTGGGAGTGATTCATGGAGTAAAAATAAGAAATAAAATTGAACTAAAATATTATATATATTTCATGGAGTAAAAATAAGAAATAAAATTGAACTAAAATATTATATATATTGGACCAATTTAGTAAATAAATAAAAAGGTTAAGGTGCACCCAGTACCTCCAAAAATGTACCGGTGCAATCAGTATCCTAAAATATTTTTTGGTGCAATTTTAAGCACACTCCATTTTAAATAATCTCAAACACACTTGGGGGGGCTGCTATATCTAAATCTCATAACTCAATTTGGCATTTGGATTTTGAGATTGAATCAGCGAGCCATCGTTGCATGCGCAGAGCGTAAGGTGGGGAGAAGTACAGAGTGCCGGTGGAGTAACCAAGGATGCCATCGCTGAGGCTGGTACTATCTCCTAAGTGATGAAGATGATGAATAGTACATTAACGAGTTTAATGAGTCTGCTGGCTTGGGGTGATAATTGCCTCATTTTTAATATTTAAGGGTGAAATTGCACTCATAAATACTTTAGGTACTGATTACACCTTCAAAAATAGTTATGGGTGCTGGGTGCATGGTGCATTTTTAACACTAAATAAAATAAGTGAAGCAATTAGATTAATCCAAAGACAAGGCTTACTGAAGTATTTCCTTTATTTTCATCTGCCACTTTTTATTTTCTAAATACTTTTCTGGGCAGGGATTTAACAGGAACGTCTATGGAAGACCCCATTCCTACAACCATATCTCATTTAAAAAATTTGACTATATTGTGAGTACCTGTTCCTTTGTAATCTGTCTGCACACTATTCAATGGCTATGAAATTTAATTTCAACAGAAGAACATGTTCCTTTTATTGACGATTCTTTTTTGTTATTTCTAATTCAGGAGAATAACTGATTTGCATGGACCAGCGACAATGAGATTTCCTAATTTGGAGAATTTGACATCCTTAAAAGACTTGTAAGTTGAGAATTTAACAATAAGGTGAACATCTTCCATGAAGTTTATTGTTTTTATACTTTGTTTTACTTTCAGGGTGTTGAGAAATTGCTCCATCCATGATTCCATTCCAAATTACATTGGCAAAATGGAATCCTTGGAGGAACTGTAAGTTGTGCTTCGTCCTCATATATTGCCAATTTAGAATTCTATGAAGAATATCTTCAGTTAAAATTTGATTGACAACCTAACTAATTTTTAGTTGAGATAATTACTTATATTATTGGCTATATGTTACTAGTACTATTATTTTCTCTTTATTTTTCTGTTTTTCTTTAAGTGTGTATTAATTGCAGAGATTTGAGTGTCAACAAGTTGGTTGGTGAAATCCCAAACAAAATAAGTTACTTGGGCAGCCTGCGGTACATGTAAGAGAGAATTCTACATGAGTGTGTAACTTAACTTCTTGAAACTTAGTTACTCTTTTTTAATTGATCTTTATTAATCATGAGGTTTCTAACTGAAAACTCTCTGAGTGGAAAAATTCCTGATTGGATAGCTGAAAATGAAGAAAATTATTTGTTAGTACTATGCTTTTTATTTTAATTTTCTTTCTCATTAATTACTATAGTTCAATGCCATTATAATTTGAAAGAAATTAAAAACTGTAAACCATATTAATAAAAACTTCTTTTACTCTATCATCATTTATAATTAATCCAGTTTGCATAATGCCATTTTGATTTGAACTTTGAAAGTTTTCATATATTAAAAAAAAAATTAACTGTTACAATTTAAAAGTTTTGTCTGGACAATCTTCCATACACACAACTTTTGATTAAACTATCGTCATAATTCAAGAATCAATTCAAACCGGATATTTTTCAAAATAAAGTAATTCAATTCAAATACTTGTAAAAACTTATTCCCCATTTAATTGCTTTATCCACAAGCTTTTGAAGTCTAAAATACTTACATGTGTAATTTCACGTTACTTTCTCATCCAGTGATCTATCTTATAACAACTTTTCGGAAACTTCAGCATCTAGTTGCCAGTTCAATAATGTGTAATCTCCTCTCTCCCCAACAAATTTTTTCTTCGTCTTTTTCTTCAAGAATTATGCAGCAACTCTAATTAAGACATTTTTTCGGTTACACAGAAACTTGCCTTCAGGCCTATCATCTTCAGCAAACACCTCAAAAGATTATACTTATGGTTGTCCTGTTTCAATTATTGGACACCCTTTTGATTCATTTGTTGAAAGTTTAATTCATATTGCAGACGTACTTGCCTGAAAAGGGGCCTTGCTTGTCAAGAAAAACCCAAATGTGAGTGTTTAAACTTTGAACTCAATATTTTCTTGCATGTTTGAGAGTTTCCCATGACATTATTATATTTAATTGTATTTTATTGTCAATAAAAATAAATAAATCAGACGAAAAAAATCGTCATGAGTTTTAATTGAATAATGTAGATATTAATCAACATAATAATGTTCAACTAACTAAGATGTCAATGCCATGTGACGTGCTGGGGAAAAAAATGTTATGTGATGATATATATTCCCACAAGATAAAATTATGATGCGAAGAATTTGATAAATCGAATTTTCCTATAGAATGATTTTTGATGAGGTTGTTGCTACGTATGCAGATAATTCATTGTTCATTAATTGTGGAGGACAAGGAATTGAATATGAGGGGGATAAATACGAAGAGGACACCAATCCTAGGGGTGTCTCATTATTTTTCTCTAGGGATGATAAATTGGCTTATAGCAGCATTGGAGTATCATTCCCCAGAAGTTATGATGATAATTGTTGAAATTATTGTGTGAGTGTGTCAAAGGAAGAAGTCTCATATGACTCAAAATTGGGAATGACCTAGTATATAATTAAATATGAGCTTGAGTTAGTAAAAAGGCTAATAAGAGGAGTCTTTGAACTGATCGTTGGAGGTGACCGTTGGAATTTTTAATTTAACGGTTTTAATGACATTTAAAAGATTTTATTACATTAATTGTCATTAATACTAGTTTTGTAACTGTCATTAAATTGGCTTTAATAGCTATTATTGCTGCTCAATGGTCACATGATTTCTGCCTATAAAAGGCAATGTACGGAGTAAGTTCAGAGAACTGAGGTGAGAGCACCGAGGTCTAGTGACATCGAGGTCCCCAAACTCCTCTCCTCTCTCCCTTCTTCTGAGTTATACTGATATCTTTCTGCAGTTCTGTCACCCTGCTTTCTGCAGGAAGGGTTTGTTTTATCCTGGGCAGTGCCGCTTCCTAATCTACTAGGGGAGTTGCGGAATATCTCCTAAGGATAGCATCCTTGGATGTGACTTGAACTTTTTTTGTTATTCTATTTCACTAAGTGTTGCTGCTAACAACCAGTATGGTGTGAGGTGCTGATGCCAACAATCTTAGGAGATATTTCTTGCTCATCTTATGGGTCCAAGACGGGTTTCCTCTATTCGTTTGATTGAGATAAGTCTATAAATATTTACTTTTATATGTTATGATTACTATCATGTATGGTGATAGTTTTCTCATCTCGTTGAATACCTATTCTGATGTGTAAAGTTTTGATAGGCATTCTCTACTTCTTTTATGTGTGTTCTTATTTCATGTCAAGGCAGAAATTGAACTTTATAAAAAGTCTTGAAGATGAAACCAGACATATGTATTATAGAGTTTCCAGTTTAAACTTTTGAAATACTCATTTGGTTGATCATAAAGAAAATGAGATAAGTTCATATATTGAATATTTCCTTATGTTGAATTTGGTTCATCATCATAGTTATTTGCATTTGGAAAATTCAGTAAGGCGTCTAGAATTGTAATATATTACTTATAGATTATGTGTTAAGAAGTTGCAGAAAAATTGAATTGTCACTTTGCAATAATGTCTCAACGAGAAGTGGTGGCATTATCTTTACCATGAATTGGGAACTAAGAGATTATGAACGTGGAGAGGTTTTTTTTTTTTTTTGGATCTCTCCTCCGGTATCCCAGGGTAGGCCATCTTTCAGGCACTACAACGACCCCAGACTAATCTGGATCGCACCAGGAACCTCCACTTAAGGGGTAAAGTGCTGGCCAAGGGGCAAACTGCATTCCCAGGGCTCGAACTCGAGACCTCTGGTTAAGCGGTGAAATGAGGTTACCACTACGCCAACCACGCTTGGTTTGGAGAGGTATTTTTAATATGCATCTCAGTAATTCCTTTTAGGTACCCAGATGCCAATTCTAGATCTTAATCGAGAACGTGATTTTCGATTGGAGTGCAGCAATATAATTATCTCTTCATTACTGATATTATAAGTTGAAAATGCCATTATTTGAGTAGACGCATTGCCAACGATGTTAACGTGAGAATTCAAATCAGATGTGCCGTTGTTGTGTTGATTTTCCATGCTTTGTTGTTGTAAAATGTTTTAATAGATCGTTATATTAGTAATTCAATTTCTTTCCGTTGGTAGATCCAATATCTTTTGAATATACAAGTCAGAAATTGGTTTTATTATGTTGCATTACTGTTGGGGAAGTTTATTGTGCCTGGTTAATGGGTACATGAAATTAGTTTTAGTACCTTCCTTGCTATAAACGTTCCTTACTCTTAAAGCATCTGTTTTGTTAGTGTGCCAACAGTAATATCCCATGAGTTTGAGTTTTAATATTAAGTGCATTAATTTACTATTTTCATGTGGCATTGTATGTGTGGGATTCATATTTAATCTTGGTTCTATCTAGGCTTTTAATTCAGTTTTGCAACAATATAATATTTTGAATATTATATGACGGTTCATATATTACGTGAAATAGTGGAAGAGACAATTACTTCCTGGTAATATATCATAGAAGTAAAATAATAGTTACCATTACACTGTACTTGTTATTGGCCATCAGTTATCCGTAACTGTTTAACGGCACAATTGTATGGTCATCTTGGTGGTGTGGTCTCACAGTCACACCATAATTTATTGGTTTTGATTTGTGAATAAATGAATGAAATTAAATTGGTATAATATATACTTGTAAGGAACCAAATTAAAGTTGAGTTTTGGTTCTGGAAATTAAGCCTTGGTGATCGTGAGATTATTGTTGACTAGGTCAAGGCCTTGATGCGGTTTGAAATGAGAATGCGAACATATTTTCTCTAACTGCATATCTATTTGTTATAATAACAATTTATTGTCTTTGCAAATTGTGATTGGCAATACAATTTAATATATAGTCTATTCGGTGGACTTGCTATCTGTTAGACTAATTCTCACATAATAGGAGATTCTGGTGTGAGATTCTGATTAAATAAGAATGATAAATTTGATAAGATTCTAATTTAATTAGAATGGAAGGAGATTATATAGCGAGATTCTAATTAAATTAGAATTATTATTTATAAGATGTGAAAATATTTTTGATATATTTAAAAGTGTGGGGGTGCCTAACATGTGGGGATACCTGTTAAATTTGTAAAGTTGCAAATTCGTTATAGCCTCATTTGATAAAACCAAGTTGTGGTTTAAAATTAATTATGTGGAGGAATTGTTATTGCTGCAGAGAGCAAATTTTGTGAATTATTCGTGTGGCATGGAAATTTAATCATTTATCTAGTGTAGAGATAAATGTATTTAAATTTCATGATTTGCAAGTGTATATTTATAGTGGTATAAATATACATGACTGCTGTGAATATTGAATTTTTTAATGTAGATGTCATATGTTTTATAATATGTCTTACAGAATTATATATTGCTGCCTCATTTTATAAATACAAGATGTGTGCTGCAAATAATTGATTGAGTAGAGGCTTTGCTATATTTGCTAATGCGGGCAAATTTTGTGGATTATCAAATATTTTGCTTAAAAAAAGAATTATGTGGCATGAAAATTTTAATCATTTATCTATGATAGATAAATGTAGTTTTCATAATTTGAGGCTGTATAATTATCTTGGGGTAAGGATATATATGTGAATATTTCTTATGACATTGACACGTTATTTGAAGCAATTTTGCAGCTTATGTGAGGTATGCACAAATTGTTGAGAATTTGTTGCATTAATATTAATCTGTGTGATATAGCTTATGCTACATGATGATTGAGCATATATATAAATATGTAGCCTTATGAGGGAAATGAAATATTTGACAAGTACCATAAATGTTGTTATCATATACGGTGGATTCCCGTTGTATGAGATACACGGATGCTAACTAAATTTCAGTTTTATCTGAGAAAATCCATCCACTAGTAGCAACAATTAAAATATTGTGCGAGCCAGAGTTTATTACTTTGAAGTTAAGTGCAATTGAAGGCTAAGTTGTTGAAAACCTCTTAGCAAAAATTTTTGGGTGTAAAACCGACATTTTATGTCGATGAGTTATGATTGCTAAATAGCAATAGCCATTGTAGAAAGAGCAATGGTGTAAGTGAAAATCATTTGAGATATTATGTGAATAAGCTAGCTTAAAAATTGTGGAGTTATCTCAATTGATTTTGTGAGGTCAAAAAGTTGACTTGCGGATCCGTTAACAAACCTCGAGAAGAATTAAATTAGCCGAGGGGAATGAAACTAAAGCCAATACGAAATTAACATTGATGGCAACCCAACCTCTGTGATTGGTGATCCCATGAAGGAGGTTCAGTGGGTAAGAACAAGTCATTCGTTAGTTCTGTAACTGTTAGCACTAAAGTAAATAACCAGTCCCTTCCTATGGCAAGAGAAAGTGCTAGAATGCATTTTGGTGAGGCTGAGTGAAAGCAATTAATGATTTCATAATCCTACAGGATGATATGCTCATTGTAGGTACATTTCATGAAATCACCTATACGAATGAGGAGTGGGGCCGCTTCTATGAGATCATGGCAAAATCTATAGGGCATTCGTTAAATACCAGGACATGCCTATGGATGTTTTAATGTGCAAAAAAGCGTTAACAATGAAAAATGTGGGGGGTATAATCTAACTTTTAATGCCTCTAGTATACGCCTAAGAGGTGTTGGTTCATAGTCCATAGGGCCACTGGCATCTCTGTGTACTAAGTGTTATTAATCTAGGTCTGGTTCATAGTCCAAAGGACCACCAAATATAATGGTTATATCTATATGTGTAACTCAGCTAATGAGGCTACGAGCTCCCTTTGACACGTGGGGGATTGTTGTAAATATTGTGTGTGAGTGTGTCAAAGGAAGAAGTCTCATATAACTCAAGATTGGGAATGCCCTAGTATATAATTAAATATGAGCTTCAGTTAGTAAAAAAGCTAATAAGAGGAGTCTTTGAACTGATCGTTGGAGGTGACTGTTGGAATTTTTAATTTAACTTTTTAATGACATTTAAAAGATTTTATTACATTAAATTGTCATTAATACTAGTTTTGTAACTGTCATTAAATTGGCTTTAATAGTTATTATTGCTACTCAACGGTCACATGATTTCTACCTGTAAAAGGCAATGTACTGAGTAAGTTCAGAGAACTGAGGTGAGAGCACCGAGGTCTAGTGACACCAAGGTCTCTAAACTCCTCTCCTCTCTCCCTTCTTCTGAGTTATATTGATATCTTTCTGCAGTTCTGTCATCATGCTTTCTGTAGGAAGGGTTCATTTTATCCTGGCGAGTGCTGCTTCCTAATCTACTAGGGGGGTCGCGGAATATCTCCTAAGAACAACGTCCTTGGACATGACTCGAACTTTTTTTTATTCTATTTCAACAGGTGTTGTTGCTAACAACCAGTATGGTGTGAGATGCTGATGCCAACAATAATTACATAGCAACAAATAGATTTTCTCTTAACATTACAGGTCCAACATTCTACGAAACAGCTCACTTTTCCTCTTTGTCTCTCAAGTACCATGGCCTTTGTGTGATTAATGGAAATGACAACATCAAGCTACACTTTGTTGAGTTATGTATTCCAATGACCAAACTTTCAGCAGCCTAGGAAGACACATATTTGATGTTTCAATTCAATGGGTGGCTAAATGACGAGCTATATTTAAATGTAAAGTAAATCTCATTAATCTTTCTCTTATTAAAGAATTACTGCTATATATAATGATTTAACACGCTTTCAACTGCTTCTGTCATATTAACAAAAGTTTTGAAAGGCTAGAACTTTTGATCCTATATCTTTGCAGGGTAGGAAATATTTGCATGATTTCAGCATTGTGAAGGAGGCTGGTGGCGTTGGCAAGGGCATTGTTAAGGACTTTAACGTTGATGTCAATGATAATACCTTGGAGATTCATTTATACTGGGCTGGGAAAGGAATTGTCTCTATTCCTGATTATGGTGTTTATGGACCTTTTATATCTGCTATTTCAGTCACACCAAGTAAGTCAAATCTCACTATATTTATTGGTTCATACTCTTTCTAGCTTTAGCTAAGTGATGATGATTCTGACTTCGGTAGAATCATAAGCATTACTATACTTTGTCATGTAGACTTCAAAATTGCCTCACAAAGACTTTCTACTGGAGCTATTGCTGGAATTGTGGTTGGATCATGTGTATTCCTCATCATATTAATGGTATTTTCCCTTCAAAAGATGGGTTTCCTAGGTGGCAAATCTTCAAAAGACAAAAGTAAGATTGAAACTCCCTTTAGTTGTCTTGGGGTTCAAATACCGAATAATACTGTAATATAGCAGCACGATCCGAGTCGTGTTCACTTTATGGAGCCAAAAACAAAAATGATTCCTAAGTAAACTAAGTATCAAAATTGGCTTTAAAAAATGGAGAAAATGGTTTGGTCTTTTATCTATAAAAAAACTACTTTTGCAAATAAAATTAAAATGGTCCTAAGTTACTTGTTTTTGACATTTTTCTTGAAAATATGAAATGGAATGATGATTGAGTTAATGAAATGAAAATTAACAAGTGATAACAATAAGATGATAATCCTAGCACAATGGTTCAAGCTATCATTGCTTCAATTGATTTGGGAGTGTGCTAGTTTGACAAATTTACTCAAAAGACCCTTTGAGCTAGCTTGAGTTAGGTGAATCAATTTCTTCACACTGGGTAAAAATTAATCCCTCTAACCAAAGCTCAATTTAAACACTAGCAATTTGAATCAATGAAATGCAATGACACAAGTAATCAAGAACTCTTGCATTACAATCATAGTTAAATGTTCATAACAACATCAAGTAAAAGCTATACCAATTCAATTACATGAAATTCAAAATGTCAAATGCACACAATTAAATCCAAATACACATTTGATCTCATACATTGCAGGGAACCCCAATGCAAAACCTCAATCTAATAATTAATTAAACTCTAAACCTAGAATTCAACTAATACAAGGATTAAAGACAAAAAATAAATGGTAAAACACTCCCATTTGAAGCTCCAAGCTCAAGCCATCACCACTGCTTTAGAGGATTTGAGAATCAGCCACTACAATTTGTCTTCACAAAGTCCCCAAATATATTCACAGTTTCGACCATATAACCTTGGAATTAAATCTGAAATCTCCTCAGAAGCACATAATCAGTAAGCCACGGTTAGAGACAAGAGAGAAGCCAGAGAAGAGAATTAAATTTTGCGCAGGGTTGACGAATGACAGTCTCGGCCACTCCTAAGCTACTCTATCCCTCTCTGCGTAGAAACTCGTCGGCAAAGAGAAGAAAACCAACGAAGGTGGTCTCTCGGTCCAGAAAAGCTTGCCTCTAATGCTGCTCTGTCTGTGGTGGTCGCTGAAATGCGGTGGAAGCTGTTGGTGAGGCAATGGTGAATGGCTACAGCCGGCGGTGGAGGAACGATGAAGATGATGAGGGGCAGTGAGAGAATTCATAGTCGCGGCTAGCTCTCCTCACTCCCGATTCTCAGCTTCTTGTTCTGTTCCCAGCTCCAGCTCCCTTCCTTCAGCTCTCAACTCACAGCCTCTCGTCTTTGGATGATGCTAGCCGGCGGCTGTGGTGGATGACGATGCCGCCGGTGAGAGAGGAAGAAAACGGTAGTGGGAAGGTGATGAAGATGATCGAAGCTTGCGGCTCTGCTGTCTCGTGTCTCGGCTTTGGTTTTTGAATATATTTAGAAGCTCTCAGCTGACCTAATTTCAGAGGATAAAACGCAGCAGTTTTACTCGTGGACTAAACTGGTATTTTGAAAATTTGTGGGACCAAAATGTCATTTCTGAATTTCAAGCCCCAATATGTCATTTCCAATTTTAATCCAAAATTTCAAGGACTTTCAATTGAAAATAATTAAACCAATGTCAAATCCTCCCAAGAATTAATGATTAAGAGTAGTTTTGATTATTTTGCCAATTTTACCCTTTTTAGTCTTAATTTAATCAATTTACTCTTAATCTCAATTTATCTCAAGAAAGGCATTTTAGGCTCAATAATTATGACAAAATTCCAAATTAAAGTATAAAAATATAAAATAAAAATAGGGATTTTTCAAAAATCAAAATCTAAAATAAAAAAGTTGGTACACATATTGATAATTTAGTATAACATACTACAGCAAAAACTCTTATATGCAAGTCAAATGGATAAACACTGATCTTTGCATATTCGTAATTATTTCTCATTTCTTGTAATTTCAATATATTTTGCTTTCATTTACATACTCTTCTTTGATACAGAACTTTTAGATCTAAAAACTGGTTACTTCTCTTTAAAACAAATCAAAGATGCCACAAACAATTTTGCACCAGAAAATAAGATTGGTGAGGGAAGTTTTGGACCTTTTTACAAGGTAATTTTTAATGTATGATGCTCATATTTAATAAGTTTAAGCAAATGAATACATTAATAAGGAGATATTATATTTAGGACGTATTTATTATGCATAAGAAAATTTATGAAAATTGAGACTAAAGAATTGATTGAATTGTAGGGTGTACTATTAGATGGTGTTTGTCATAGCTGTCAAGCAGCTTTCCTCCAAATCAAAGCAAGGGAATTGTGAGTTTGTTAATGAAATTGGAATGATATCAGCTTTGCAACACCCAAACCTTGTAAAGCTTTATGGCTTTTGCGTTGAAAGAAACCAGTTGTTGCTGATATATGAATACATGGAGAACAATAGTCTTGCTAGTGTTCTTTTTGGTAAGGATTTAAATTCTTTTTAAAAAAAAAAGTACTCCCTCAAGTCATAAATATGAGAACTAATGAGGGTGTCTACTTAAGTTCAAGATTTAAGACCTCAATTCATATTGTGTTCTAAATTTATAATTTTTTCCCAAACTACTTTTGTTGATTTCACACACAAGGAGATATATTAAGGAGGTTTCATTAAGGGTAGTTCCAATGTAAATTACTATCCAAGGTATTTTAAGAAAACCAACATATATATGTTTTTACAAATATCTAAACTAATCTTATCAATCTCATCAAATTAGTTATTTAGTTCCTACATTTAGGAGCAAAGACAGTACCATATGTAGTTTCATAATAAAAAGATAAAATTGATTATTTTTGTTTGAAAAAAGATAAAACTGATTGAGCATAAACATTCAAATGAAGTAGATTTTATGTACATACTCCATTTTTTCTGTCTCCCTCTCCCTCTCTCTTATTGTATCACAAAGCACTATGGCGAAAAACCTACAATCCTGTCATACATTATTTGTCAATATCTTTTATCCAAATCTATATTTTTTAAAAGACAAAATTTTGGTGTATTTTAGGCTTTTTCGATTTGAACATATGTACTCATTTGAAACAAATTCCACAGAGTTAAAATTTACTTGAAGGACTTGATGGTAAATATGTTAGAAATTTTCTTTACTTTGGTTCTATTTAAATTAAGATGTCGTTGATATTAATTTTAGGTGGACAAGGACGGAACACACACTTGAACTGGCCTAGAAGAATGAAGATATGTGTAGGGATAGCAAAAGGATTAGCTTATCTTCATGAGGAATCAAGATTAAAAATTGTGCATAGGGATACTAAGGCTACAAATGTCTTCCTTGATACATATTTGAATGCCAAGATCTCAAACTTTGGCTTAGCCAAGCTTGATGAAGATGAAAATACTCATATTAGCACAAGAATAGCAGGAACAATGTTAGTATTCTATTACATCTTTTCACTATATCAATTCTCAAATTTGGTATAGTACTAATAGGTTTTTGCATCTTAGACTTTGCTTGCGCATTATTTCTTGTTTTGTGACTTAACTATTAACATTATAAATGTTCTTTTGTTAGTGGTAATACAACTTCTGAATATGCAATGTGAGGATACTTAATTGACTGACAAAGCATATGTGTATAGCTTTGGAGTTGTTGCTTTAGAAATTGTTAGTGGAAAAGCAACACAAGTTACAGGCTAAAAGAAGAGTTTGTTTATCTTCTTGATTGGGTGAGTTACACTACCTATGCTTATGATAAGTGATGTTCAAAATTGTTCATGAATTAATGTTTTGATTGAATTTCTAACGGCTGAATACTTTTCATGCAATTGAGATACTGTCATCTCAAGATAGCCATAGCCAAAGATTTAATTCTTCTACAAAGTCAAACGAAAAACGTGGAGAAAATATTTGAAGCAGTAGATGGATGGATGGTTTGACTCTATTTCTCTTCCATGAAATAAATGTTTATCTTCATCTGGTAGGCTTCTTAAGGATTCCAACTAGGTTGGAAAATTTGCATAAAACTACAATCTTTAATAATTTACATGTGCTAATTAGTTCCACTATTTTGCAGTTTTGATGTAATGTGTAATTCACCCAACACAATCTTGTGTGTATTTTGTTCTTAGAGTGAAATACATTAACTTCCCCTCTATTTTAAAAACATATTTAAACCTCCCTTAGAATTTAAATATATGTTACACAAACATCCCTTATATAATTTGTATTTTATTTCCATCCATCCAACTATTAGTTGACTGTTATATTTGAGTATTAAACTTTTTATTCACATGAGAATTATTTAAACATTCTTATCAAAACAGAATTATTTAAACATTTATATTTACAACAATTTATACAACCAAAAAAGAATTCTCATGCATATTATCAAACTTTTTATACATTATAAAATGTATTAATGTTAATTGATTACATTATAAAATTTATAATTTTAATAGGAGTGTTCAAAAAAAATTTCCAATCTTGAGATTTGAAAACAAAGGAAATATACAACCAAGCAAGGTATGACGATATATAAAGACAATATTGTCATTTCCCACCTTAGAATGTTTACATGGTTTTACTCAAGCTAGTGCATGCCTTGAAATTTATAGACTAAGATCTCTTTATTGGTTTGAGATATATAAAATATTTTAGTATAAAAAATTAAAATTAGAGTAAATTAAAAGATAATATTTTTTTTGAAATAAATAGAATACATATTTTAAAAAATGTTAAAAACTAAATCTGTGCAAGAGAGAAATAATAAATATTTTTTTTCATAAACTATAATAATATTTTTTAATATTTAAACCTTATTGAAAGATGTGAAGAAATGTTTAGAAAAAATGAAAGAAAATTTGCATAAAACTCACTGAAATATCCGGAGAAAGTACATAATACATTGAATATGAATGTCCATAAAATTATTTGAAAAAAAGAAAAATTAGACATAATTTCATGCACCTCATACTGTAAAATAAGACTTATTATTTATAACTTGGGAATATGAATAATAACAAAATAAATTTCATATTTTATAGGGAGAACCATTCTTGAGGTTACTATAATTTTCTTCAATTTTTAATTTGGCACTTGTATGTTTTTTCATTATTAAATCTTTTAACTCTTTTAGCACTGTTAGTCACTGTAACTTTGCTCTGTCAGCATTATTAACCCCTATGCAGAAAACTATAATTGTGCTGACAGAATAAAATTAAAGTATTTAATAAAGATTGTTAGCTAGCCCCAGCCAATTGTGCCAATAGAGTATAATTAAATGAATAAGGAGAGATAAATACAAAGCTACCAAATTAAAAATTGAAGGAAACTATAGATACTTAAAGAATGAAGAATGGTAATCTCTTATTTGTTAAAAAGAGTAGGGAATTGCTTATCTAGTATGGTTATTTGTTATGAAACTGTAGTTACTCACTCATTTGGTGAGTTCAATGCAAGTATGTTAGAGGCTGAAAATGGCTTGAAGATTACAGCTGAGCAAGTAGGTGCTAGCAAAAAACTTGGTCAAAAGATAAAAGCAAAGCAACTTGTAATCTAAACAACACCAGAGAAAGCCAAACTTGAACTAGAAAAACTTAGTCAGGTGATATAAGCAAAGCAGCTTGTCATTTAATTTAGGGAAAGTTGTTTTTGTCATGGCCACACTTGGTTAATCGCTAAATTGGATTTGTTAATACCTAATCCATTATTGTTACGAGTTGAAGGCTAAAGGCAGAGCCTGGAATCATTGTTGGAATTCTGAAATGAAGAATTGAGAGCTATATATAGAAGCCAGGACAGGCGAAGAGGTTGGGAAAAAGAAAAAGAAGAGGGGTTATATGGATTTGAGGCTTAGGGGTAAAAAATAAAGAAGGATTGAGGGCTGGCAAGAAGAGAAAGAGAGGGAGAGGAGGGAGGAAGAGAAGCTGGAGGAGAGAGAAGAGGTGAAATACAAGAAGATGGAGACTCATAAGGACAATAAAGTAAAATCTGTTGTAAAATACAAATTAAGGTGGATGTCCATGAGCTCCCAACTCTTGACCTTTCATTTCCAACTCTTGACCTTTCATTTTCTACATCCCATAACCTCTCCAATGAATGATCTTTAGGAGTTTTCATGCCCATAACTCAAAGGTTACAATATGTGCACTCATGAGGATTAAAGTTTGCCATTTACTTTGTGTAACTCTTAGTTGTGGTTGAGAGCTTATAAATAGAGCACTATGTACTACACTTTGTTGGCATCCAAATGAATAAGAATCACTCCCTCCTTGCTCTCTATTTCTCTCTTGTATTTCTTCATTCCCTTCATCTCAATCTCTTATACTTTCTTGATTTTATAACACGTTATCAGTACGAATTTGCTTAGAAGACCTATGGTCTCGTTTTCTATCTCTTCTACTCTCTAACTTTCTCATTTCCATACTATGTTGTATATTGTTTATTCTCTATATTATTTTATCTTTCTAGTCTACATTATCAATCTATTGTTCTATATTATTTTTATTATTTTTCTTTTACGCTATCTATTTTTATCCATCTTGTTGTTATCTTTTACATATATCTGGGATAATCTAAGCCATTACATGGAATTAAATAGACTCTTTTATTGATTATTTTATACATCAGGTTCCATGGCTAAGATTTGATATTATATTATCCTTCGCAAGTTTTCTTTCCTTTCACTTTTATTTATCGTTTTCCGTTAATCTCTTATTATGCAAAATTTATATTTATTTATTTTATATTCTAGTATTCTTTACATTTTATGTTATTATATTATGTTATTTCATTTTAGTTACACTTATTTAACATTTATATATTTTTATTTTATTTACATTTTATGTTATATATTATTGTTTGTTTCTTTATTTTATGTCATTTATTCCATCTTGTTTTACTGTTATTTTATTTACATTTCATTTATTTATGTTAATACATTATTGTTATATCACTATGTGAATCTTTTATTTTCATTTGTTTATTATATTACATTAATATATAATAGTATTATATATGAGCATGTAATGATCTATATGATCATGGACTTATCTATTATTTATATTTGATTATGAATTTGAATTCACTTAATTTATTTTCTGGTATTTTAATTTTATCGAAAGGCCAGAAGCCATAATATTCAAATATCAAACTAAACAAAAAAAAAATATCTTTGTAGGGTTTTTGCTATGGTCCTGAAGACCAATATTTAGAGAAATTGATGATGCTATTGAAAGTAAAGAACATATGTAAGACTGAAAATAAACATGATCATATTACATTTGTGGAATTGATAGTTGAAAGCTAAGAATACTTTGTCTTAACTATTGAATTACAATCATGGAAATAATAACATTTCTAAAGCGATTAAAATTATGAGCAAATATCATACTATGACTAGAAGTCATATATGGATAGGGAAAAAAATGGTATAATATGACCAGAAGTCATATAGACTCATATGTATCAATTTATTGAAAATAAAGATCAAAATGGTTGTGAAGCCAAAAAGACCATGAAATATTGTGAAAAATATTAAAAATAGTTATGATGCTTAAACCAATAAGTTACAGAGAAAGATGATAAGCTTGTATAGCCAAAAGAAATAATTGTAAGCCCTGAATGCTATATGATAATTGTAAGCCCTGAAGGCTATATGATTTTGATTCTTTATGTTTAAATTTAAATTGATTGTGATTAATTTGTGAGAGAGAAATTATTATTTAACATTGTGATATCAACATGAGTGATATATGAAATCAAATAGATAAAAAGGTAATGATTGGTCATTTTAAAATTTTAGTATATGCCAATTTATTTATAAATTTAAATATTATTGTGGTGGATGTTCATGATTTCATGGCCTTTTAGGATTCTAACTACCTCATGATTAATCCCTATAACTCCCATATCAAATGGTTTTTAGTATTTATTCATATAACCTTCAATTATAAAGTTAAGTTGTTTAATTACCTTCTTTATGTATAATTGTACAATTTATTTGTAATTTTAAGTATATTGTGTATGTGAATACTATTCATACATCAATGGAGTTTACCATCTCTATTTTCTTCTTGGGACTTGTATTTCTCTGTTGCACCAAAGATTTCCCAACAAATATTCAACTCATATACCTCAACATCAAGGTACTTTCTTTCATTATTAGTCATATTTTTCATTTTAGCTTTGTCTTCCCTATCTTTTCTCCTCTTGAGCACTATTATGTTGCCTTATATATATATATATGCAATTTTTCTTAGTTCCAAACTTTCTTTATTGAAAGGCATACAAATACTTTTCAATTTGTATTTTATTTTAGTATTGATAATTTATTGCCTCCTCTCCCAATTCATTGTATTGAAATTTCTTCTACTCCTTAACATTCTTATATGATATGTGCAAGTTTCATACATTAATTATGATATAATATGATATATATTGGAATCAAATTGGTTATAATATGATATATATTGGAATCAAATTGGTTTTAAGTGACATTTGTGAAAAAAATCCTATATCATATTTGAATTAAGAGAATGAGAAAATTCATTATGAATAGTTTATGATTTGTTAGACAAAATCATTTTCGTAATGTGCATGAACTATATATATAGTGCAAGTCAAATTTATGGATGATCAAACAGTAAGAAATATTTGAAAGAAGACTATGTATTATAAAACATTTATCTTTACATTTCTCTCAAATTAATTTTAGCCCTTAAACATCAGAATACATTGCAATAAAATCTTTATGTATTTTGATTATGGATCTTCTCATATTTTTCTTTATGTAGTGGTAAATTCTAAACATTTCATATTTTGAATATGCATCAAAAGAGGCAAATTGAAGCATCATATTATTATTATTATTATCATTATTATTATTAATTAGAAATAAAATTATATAAATAAGTGATAATATATATTAATTCTTGAAGAACATAAATATAACAAAGTTGATATAGTTCCTGAAGAACTAATATAGTTTTTCTTAAATTCTATGGGCAGAAGAAGAATTGATTAAGGAAAGTTATAACCCATAGATTTACATTAGAGTTTTAATCTATTACAGGGTCTAAATGATGGTCCAATTGACTGAAATCCATGATTAGTTGTGAGTTATGAAGTACTTGAGTTTTGAAATGAAAGATATATTATTAGCTTGCTATATACAAATTTGTCTTTGAAATAGAGAAATAAAGAAAGTATATTTATATGACTCACACTTGAGGGGAAGATTGTTAGAATATAAGTGAGTTAATATTGAAGAGTTAATATAAGTGTGATTGAAAAGTTTTACTCATATACTTCCTCACAAAACCTATTGATTTCTGAAAAATGGATGTCATATTGACATTTTATATCAATACTTATGGAAATTGAAAAGTTTTGTTGTTGGTTAAGCAACATGTCATAGTAAACCAGCAGTTTACTGATCCAAACAAATATATTATTGGCATGACTTGTTTGATTCATTCGAGTCATATATAAAAGATTACGTGTGACATCCATTGAAGAACTAGAAGATTCTTCATAAATAGCCAACATATTATATAATTCAAAAGTTATCATGTGCTGCTTGTTCTCAAAGAAATTTGATTATGAGAGTATCACAAGTTATGATTTGGAATGGATCTCTATATTTCTGGAAATAAATAAACTCATGTATGGGCCCATTCAAATATCATGTAAACCATATCAACGTTCAATAATTTCGACAGATGTATCTATAAGATGGTTACATGTGATATTATTATTAGTTTGTAACCTGAAGTTTGCAAGAAAGTTTGAATAAATTATTATGTTAAGCGCAATTTCTAGATTATACGATTCATTCATTGAAGTCTCCATAAATAGCTAGATTAATACTTATGAGAACAAAATTTATATTTCAGTGTTGGCATATTTGATCTTACATATTGCAGCACTTATATTAGCCAACCAAATTCTCCCAATATAATTGGCTTTTAGTCAGGAGCCAGGTATATCCCATCTTAAAAGTTTGAACGTGCATTCCTATTAATTCACCACAATGCACATAGATGGATATTTAAAGGAAGTTAAGATAAATGTTGGGTAAGAACCTCCTTATTCTTGTTTGTTTCTAAATGAAACAAATGGATGTTTCTAATGGAAACAAATGGATTTAGGAGACTTATACTGCATGATTAGTTGATTGTCATTTGACAAAGTTTTCCTAACATGAGGGGGAGAAATTAAATAGCTGGAAAAGAAAAGAAAAAGAATGCATTATTACTATCAAATATAGATCCTCGAATATAACAATATGAACTAGAAGTTCATTTGGTTTGCATTCATGAAATATTACATAAAATCTGCCAGATGCAATTACTGAACTAAATGGGAATTACTAAATCTCATATTCCAGCTATAAGTGGTCTAATCAGTATAAATGAAAGTGAGACATGCTCGAAGTATGAGGAAATAATCAGTTCCAAAAGAAAAAAGAAAGAAGCAAATAATCAAGATAATCATATTAAGGAGGCAGACACTCTAGAAGAGGTCAATACATAACTACTTGCAGAACCCTCAAAAGAGGTTTAGGTACCTGAAAGTAATAAAGAGATCTCAATGAATTATGTCACAAGAAAAATGGAACTGAAAAGATAAAGTTGTCGACACAGTTTTAGTAATAATATCACGTGATCAAATGAGGATCTTATACATAAATATGTTGGTAAGAAAAAAAAGGTGATTGGCCAACTGAAGAAGGGGACAAGTTGCAATGAAAAATGTTCTTTCAGTATGTGAAATTTATGGACCTGTAGTCCAAAACATTTGAAATATTAAGTTATTTGTGATATATGAATATTCATGTGAAAATAAAGATTTTCACAAGGTTTAATGATGATTATGATGAGGTACAACATTTGGTAGTGGATACAATAATTGTTGCATATATTATTAGTTTGGCAGTATATGCAAACAAAATAATGCATCTATTAGATATCATTATATATAGCATATGCATATGGATAGTGAATATTACATGAGAGTCTTTGAAGGATCTAAAATGTCAGAAGCATATACAAGAAAATCATTCTATATATAAAATGTTGTGGGAGTTTGAAAATAATTCAAGCATATATAATTGATTGAAAAATATATTGAAAAATGAGTAATTTTACATTTTACTTGACTTGTAGATCAAGTTATCAAATGCATCAATGATTTCAAAATCACATATTTTTACCGTGGTGAATTTTCTTGTAAAGATACATTGAATTTAATGGTTTAGAAGTACCTTATACTTTATGAGAATATTTTTTGTATTATGCTAATATTGTATCTATTATGATTTTATTGATAAAAATTAGTTCTTGCAAGTGCACAGTGGATAACAAAAATGAGATTTGGTGTGATAGTCCTATTAACATATTATATAATATTATTTTGTTCAAAACAAACTGAAAATGTGGATGTAAGATATATTTTGATGATTTTCAAAATAATTTTTCTTTATTGTTTTCACGATGAATAAGATAAAGTAATAATATACTGATATTTGAGCATATCCAGAAGATATGTAAGAGGAATACATCTAGCAGAATATTTGGTGACAATGTATCATTTATAGTTTGGTGGCTAAAAGAATGATATGCTCAACAATACATTAAAAGTGATGTTCTTATCAGGGAAGTAAAACTAATATTATTATCAGGGGGAGTAAATACGATATTATCATCGTGTGAAATAGAGATCATGCTGTACTCTTTTCCTTAACCAAGGTTTTGTCCCACGGGGTTTTCCTGGTAAGGTTTTTAATGAGGTAGTTTCGATTTGTATTGTGTACTCTTTTTCCTTCACTAGGTTTTTGTCCCATTGGGTTTTTCCTAGTAAGGTTTTAATGAGGCACAATATATTTTTTTTATGGACATCCAAGGGGGAGTGTTATAAAATACTAATTAAGGTGGATGTCCATGAGCTCTCAACTCTTGACCTTTCATTTTTTATATCCCATAACCTCTCCAATGAATGATCTTTAGAAGTTTTCATGCCCATAACTCAAAGGTTACAATGTGTGCACTCATGAGGATTAAAGTTTGCTATTTACTTTGTGTAACTCTTAGTTGTGGTTGAGGGCCTATAAATAGAGCACTATGTACTACACTTTGTTGGCATCCAAATGAATAAGAATCACTCCCTCCTTGCTCTCCATTTCTCTCTTGTATTTCTTCATTCCCTTCATCTCAATCTCTTATACTTTTTTGATTTTATAACAAAATCATTAAATTTTAAATTCTAAATTGACCGTTGTACTGATTATGGATTATTTAAATTAGAGTCATTGAGCTAGGTTTTGTAAATGTTAAGAGGTATTTACTTGGAGTTCCCCCTTATAAATACTAGAAATTTTCCATGAACCAGATTATATTCAATGAATCAAGCGAGCCAAATACTTCTACCCTAACTCTAAAACTGAAGCAGAAGCTAAACCAGAAGCAGATTCCTTAGGAACAACACCTTTCAAAATCTTCGGAAAAGCAGCCACAGGAACTGATCTTGTTTGGTCACAGTGTTTACCTTGCCGTAATTGCTACAACCTTCAAAAACATCTCTTGCTTCTACCAAACATGTATTTCTATAGTTGCGTGCCCAGCAAAGCCATGTTGTGAGGATGGAACAAAACTGTGTCAATACGATGAAGTATGAACAATACATGGATAAACCAGTTTCCATAGGAAACCTCGTATCAGACACACTGACAGTTAGCACTACCAGTGGTCAGCCGCCAAGTGGGGTTTCCTAACGTCGTGGTTGGTTGTGGAATTGTGGGCCTTGGAGGAGGTTCTATTTCTAGATAATGAATGAGTAATTCTTTTAATGAAAATTAGCGAGTTGAGTTGACGAAAATATTTATTTTTAATTCATAAAATCTTATATGTACTGTAATAATTTGACTTGATCATCGGATAGAACACAAATTCTTGCTTTACTTGAATGAAGTGCATTTGTGAGTGAATGCCATTGATATTTATACATGATGATGAGCTGTGAAATTAATTTCATGCAAATGGGAACAGTTATATTATTTGATTATATATAATAATACAATAATTAGAGATAGGTGTGGACATGTTTAATTTGTCAATATTTTAAGGATAAGCCATTGATAGCTAAAGAAGCTTCATCTTTATATTCAATTTTGAAAGACTTTGACAGAGTATAATGTTAACAAAGTTGGACCAAAAAAAGTTAGGAAAGAAGACTTGAACTGTTGACTTAAATATTGAATAAACCAACTAAGGTTGGGTTTAGTAGAATGGGTTAGTCTTCCACAACGCAATGAACTAAGGTTCGAATCTTCACTGGGAGAAGTGCCCATGTTTAATGCCTAACAGTGTCCTAAAACATTATTGCGTTTAATAGGAGGAAATTCACAAGGCAAACACGGGTATTTACAAGACAAATAAAGATATTTGTAACACAAATAAAGGGATTCAAAAAAATCTAGGGAATTAAAAATATTTTAGTCATTTACAAATCAACAAAGTGGTTGTGTATACAGATCATGCAGCTGTGAAGTTCCTCTTCACCAAACCTCAATCAAAATCAAGGCTCATTAGATGGATGTTTTTTTTTTTTTTGGTAAACAACAGGCAGATAGGGCCTTTGACCCCCAAACCCGGAATCCCCCCGGTATCCGGCGCCTTTTCCTGAGTCCCTGGCCTTCTAACACTGGACCAGGTAACCCGGGGCAACCGACTAATCCGGAGCGGGGGATATTGTAGGCACATCCCTATAAGGTGCATTTGCACCAAGGATGGGTTCCCCCTCCCAACAAGTGCTTCTCCCAGGTTCGAACGCACGTCCGCCTGGGGAATGTCAGCTGCCTTACCACTGCACCCCAGCACTTGTTGGTCATTAGATGGATGTTGTTGCTACAAGAGTTTTACATTAGCATTAAGGATAGGCCTGGAACTGCGAACCTTGTAGTGGATCACTTGAGTAGGCTACCGGATGGAATAAGGGGAGTACTTGATTCTGACTTTGTTTGTAATGGCTTTCCTGATTCATCCCTTATGTCTATCTCTGTCTATATTCCTTGGTTTGCTAATCTTGTTAACTATATTGTGACCGGTCTAATCCCTGAGCATATGTCTTCCTTTCAGGCTCAGAAACTTAAACGAGAAGCTGAACACTACATTTGGGATGAGCCCTATTTATGGAGACTATGCAATAATCAAGTGATCGGAAGGTGTATTCCAGAGACCGAGTCCAAGGACATACTTTCTGCTTGCCATTGTGGTGGACATTTTGGTGTTAACAAGACTTCTTGGAAAGTGTTAGATGCTAGGTTTTACTGGCCTATCATGTTTAAAGATGCATACTTGTATTGTAAGGCATATGATAAATGCCAACGGTTTGGGGGGTTAGGTAAACGGCATGAGATGCCACAACAACCCATACTCTTTTGTGAGGTTTTGATGTTTGGGGTATAGACTTCATGGGTCCTTTTCCACCATCATCCAACTTTACCTACATCTTGGTAGCCGTAAATTACCTTTCTAGGTAGGTAGAAACCATTCCTACTAGGAAAGATGATACCCAAACAGTCTCCAAGTTTCTTAAGTCTAACATCTTTTATAGATTTGGAGTATCGAGAGCTATAGTGAGTGATAGAGGTTCCTACTTTTACAATAGGGTTATCGATAACCTACTTGCTAAACTAGGGGTAACCCACAAAATGTCCACTCTATACCATCCACAAACGAATGGGCAAGCAGAAGTCTCCAACCGAGAGATCAAACACATTTTGGAAAAGATAGTCAAGCCTTTGAGGAAGGATTGGAGCTCAAAGTTGGAGGAAGCACTATGGGCCTACAAAACTGCTTTCAAGACACCAATAAGGATGTGTCCTTACCGGCTTATCTATGGGAAATCATGTCATATTCTGGTAGAATTAGAGCACAAAACCTATTGGGCGGTAAAATTGTGCAATATGGATGTGCAAGAAGCGGGCTTGGAGAGGAAATTTCAACTCCAAGAACTTGAGGAAATGAGATTAGATGCTTATGGGAGCTGATTGAACCATATTTTATTGATGATTTTTAATAATTAAATTGGGATTTTGATGCATTTTCTAGAATATAATTGCGTGATTAAGCACTATTTTAATTATAGACATTTGTATTGAATTAATTGTAAATAGGGGCAAAATGGTCATAAATTTGTCAATTATTTATACAAATGTTTTCTTGTACTTGTGATATTATTTTATGCTTAATTTTTGCATTGTAGGTGATCAAGAAGGAAATTTGAGATTATTGGGCTTAAGATGAAAACAAGAAAAAAAATATATAGGCCCAAGAGCTAAGGCCCATAACAGGTACCAATATTAAAAAAAAAAAGAAAACAGAACAAGGTGGGCCGCAGGAGAGATAAGCCCAGAAAAGAAAAAAACAAAGGAAGAACAGAAGCATTGGGCCGCAGCTGGACTGAATAAAAGATCTGACTTGGGCTGGACATGGGATCTGGATCTGGGAGCCCAAAACTCAAAACAAAGAGACAGAAACACAGACACGAGCTGAAGGGATATATAGACAGAGGAGGCGCCGCACAGGGATCATCTGGAGTCATCACCATCATCGCATCACCAGCACTTCTTCCTTCCTTCCTTCTTGGTCGCCGGCCATCTCATCCCCTCCATCATCGCCGGCGACCTCCTCCATAGTCACCCACAGTTGAGGCTGCAAGCTTGGGTCTTCACGGGGAGCTGGTGAGAGAGCTGGAGAGGTGAAGGGAAGGAGACGGAGCACCACACCGTCGACGACGTCCCACCGTCGGCCTCTCTCATCTTCGAACATCACCACCGTCAACGTCGCCAGCGACGTTCACAACCTCCACCGTGAACGAAGCTCGGACTGGACGACACAAAAGCAGCAGCGGCTGAGCTCTGTTTTTCCGGCAAGCTAAATCCCAGATCCCGGCGACCTTTGTCTTCTTCCTCTGCACTACACCACCATCGCTTTCACAGCCATCACCTCCGTTCTACTGTTCCATTCCCTTCTTCATCTGCTCCGTTTCTCCACCATTTCAGCATCACCGTGACTCCCCTGTGACCTTCCTTCTATATGTCTCACTCTCATTTTCTAACAGAACGCACGAAATTCATTTTGGTCAGACTCTCATTCAATTTCCATCGGTGTTAAATGCTTTGAAGATATTGTGGCTACTGTTAATATGATGAGAGGCTGATTCATTTGTGCTTCTCGGTGATGATGAATTGTGATTGAGCTTATTGGACTATAAAGGGAGTTTTGTTGTCATTCCATTAATCTAGAATTATATATATTTAGATTGCCTAGTTTTATGAATTTTCATATATGTGATTCTGGAATTGGGATTAATGTTAATTGTCTCTTTTGATTTGATAATTGTAGTTGAGATTGAATTTTGCAGGGTGAAGATTATATATGTTTAAATTTCTTTGTGGTTGCAGTGATATTATATTAATTAGCGTGTTATTGTCTAGTTAATGTGATTGATTTGTATCCTTGAGGGGCTGTTTAGCACTCAAATCCAAAAAGACTCATGTTGCATTATTCCAATTTTAATTGCACATTAAGTGGTTTTAAACAATATCTCAAGAGGTAGTAGTTAGCTATGTTTGTAGGAGCTACTATTAATTGAGAATATTGGACTCAGGTGTTATCTTGAGGTTGTTCTTGAGACTTAATGAGTTTTAATTCCCATAATCTTTTTGAGCAAGGATTGTCACTTCTTCATTACCAAGAACATTCTTTATTGATATTTTCCACTCCATACCATTTTATTCACTTTTACTCATTTTCCATTTTCATAAGAAAAATACCAAAAATATTAGATTAGCTTTTAATTAACAATTGCATTTTCTTTTAATTATTAATTTCAAAAATTCAAAAATCATTTTCCCCTTGTTTCAATTGCATTTGCATGATAATTAATTTACTTAGGTAGTTCAATAAACGCTCCTCAAGTGAGACGACCCAAGTGTTGCACTGTATTGCAATTCTTGAATTAAAAATATTTTGCATTTGACCCCAAGGCGTAAAGACACTGTCAAATCAATGGCGCCGTTGCCGGGAGCTAAGTAATTGGCTCCCTAGGTAATCTAATTGTCAATTTCACTTTTGGCAAGGGGTTTCTCGTGTTGAGCTTGTTAATTTTGCATTTTTGGTTATTTCTTTGCATATAGTTTAGGATTTATGCATTTAGGTAGTTTGCATAGCATTCATTACATTGTTTTGACTTGGTAGCTTCTGTGTGGTGTTGTTGCATTCAATTTGATATGATTTTGAGCTCACTTGTTTGAATTCACCATGTCTCCAAGTTAATTCAAAGCATATTACATCTTTTGTCATTTTGAAATCCTTTTCCCCTTTTTCATTTGCATTTGTATTTTTGTTGATTCTTTTCCTTTGTTTTTCGTAGTTTATAATTAGATAATCCTCTTGTGATTCATTGGAATTTATTGTAATTGAATTCTCATGGCTTGGTTTAATGGTAATCAAGGTTTACCTTTTCAATCTTACTCTTTTGTAGCAAATTCGACTGAAAGGAAAGAGTCCATCTCTGAAAGCATCCATGCTATTCAACTAACATTGTAGCTTCTTCAAGCTAATTTAGGATGTCAAGATAGTCCAATTGGTCAAGAATGCCAAGGTCCATTCCACCCTTTATACCATGAACCCTACCAACAACCTTCATTTCAACCTCGTTACCCACCATACCCACCCTATAGATCATACCATGAACTCTCTCCACCACCATATAACCCATATTACAAGCCACATTATAATCCTCCATCATATAACCGCATGCTATATCATGACCCTTCTCCTTCATTTCATTCCTTTTTCCAACCATGCCATCCACCTCATAAGCCTCTCTACCCACTATTTCCACAATCTTATGGACCTCATTCCCAACCATTTGTGCCACAGCAAAAACCGACCATTGGTGATGTCATTAAAGAGTTTCAAAACCAAATCACTCAGACTATCAATGAAGAGCAGTCCAACAAGGACACCTTTGCTCATCAAATGAAAGTGATTCAAGAGTTTCAAACTCAAATGGATGGTTATACCAAAGAGCGGCGATCACAAATAGACTTTCTTCTCAGAACATTGGAACAACAAGAGAAAGAGAGTGAGAGATTGGAAAAGGAACTTGAGCGTCTTACTCAACAAGCACAAGTGTTGAAGAATCCCCAAGCAAATCCTCCTTCTATGTCCTTCCATACACATGAAGTGGAGCATATACAAGAAAGCACTGAGGAGCTTGAGGAAGCACAAAAGGCTTCTAAGTTCCATATTCCACCAGAGACTCACCCACCACCTACCCTTCAACATGAACATAGGGTTTTTGAGTCTTATGCTATTGAATTGAATTTGAAATCAATCCTTGCTATCCCAACTGTTGATGATCGAGTACATGCTTTAAGGGAAGCAAATAACAAGTTAGATACCGAACATCAATGCTTATTGGATGCTGCATGGGAGTCTGGCACTTTAAGGGGGAAAATAGATAAGCTCAATGAAATGGTAGATCTCTCTAATGCTATCATACATCATATATGGTAGGAGCAATTTGGAGGTGAAGAGGGAGCTCCAATCTTTTCAAAGTTGCATCTCGAACAAGAGGGGAGTCCTAAAAATGTTCCAATGTTCACTCACCTCCAATCCTCTCAGAATTTGGAGTCTTTTAAAGTACCATCTTATGTTGAAACCAAGCTAGAGCAACCTAACATTCTTTGCTCAGAAATTCAAGAGCAAGAAGTTAAAGCTCATGAGCCAAATGCCACTTCATAAGTGGAAGACTTCAAACCTTTGGTGACTATTCCCACACAAGCACATGAAGTGGAGCAAGTTCAAAAGAGCTTTGAAGAGTATTCTATACCATTCGGTAATGATCCTATCCTTATAGAAGTAGACTCTCTTACTACTTTAACTTGTGAAGCAATTAATGATTTGAGTGATGCTAGGGTGGATGAGGAAATCATTGTGGAATCCCCTCAAATGTTTGAAAATGTAATTCCTCAACCCATTAGTTCAAGTAGTAGTGATTCAATTGTACTTGTTGATGACCCTGCTCCTACTTCTTTATGTGATGCTTTAACTATTGAAAATGCTTTTCTTCATAGTGCTAGAGATGATTGTGATAAATTGAATGATATATTTTTATGTTCTTGTGCGAAAGATCAAATATGTGTAGATTATTATAATGAGAAACGCCACTTGCTTGTTGAGTTTCAAAAGAAAGCATTTAATGAAGTGGTTGATTCTACAATTGATCTTGATACACATCCTAGTACTTTTGATGATTATAAACATGACACTTGTGAACATGTTGAATCTTGTATAAATGCTACTGTCGTTGTTATGAATGAGAAAGGCCATAGCCTAGAAAAAGATCATTCTCTTGATTCCAATGAATTACATGATAATTTCATACGGGAAGATTTAAATGCTTTGATTGATGATTTTACAAATGAAATTGACTCTTTCCATATGATTCTTTCTTGTGATTTGCCACCCGATATAGAAAAGAAAGATAATTCTTTTGAACATTCAAAAGTTTTTTGTGGCAACAATTTGCCCAATTCTCTTCTTTCTTCCACTCTTTTTCCTTCCACCTCTTATAATTGCAATGATGATGCGGTGTACCCCAACACTAAGTTGGATTCCGCACCTTCCACTTTGCAAAAACAAGAGGTTTTTCAAAAATTGGCTGGTTGTCTCACTCCTACTGATGGGAGTGCCATTGATTTCCTTGGATGTGATAGTTACTTGGAGAGTTTGGAACTTAATATGCCTTTACTTCACTTGAAATCTTTCCATGTTTCTATTTTTGGATGGAATACTGCTCTTTGCTTGTCAATTGTGCAGGCACATTCTTGGAAAGGTCATCGGAGGAGCCAATATCCACCATACATCCTTGGACCTCTTCCGATTGATCCTGAGCCACCTCCACCAAGGAAATTCAATGAGGGAGAAGATGTTCCAAATGCCAAATGCATGATTCGCATCGACGATGAGAACTTCTCCTTCAAGCGACTAAAGATTCTCTAATATAGGTTGTCTCTTTCCTCACTTGTTTTCTTTCCTGATTCACATGATTCTTTGAGCTTAATTATTGTGTGAGGGAGATAAGTGTGGGGGAGGGACACAAATCAGTAGAAAAAGGTAGCAGTTGCTTAGTTTAATAGGTACAATAAGAGCCCCCTTTATATGCTTTGCATCTTTTTGCCACTACCATACTTAATTACCATTGTTCCTTGAATTTCAACTTGCTAAGCATTCTCGTTAGAATATCTTTACACATTGAGGACAATGTGTTGATTAAGTGTGGGGGAGGGAATACATTTCAAATCCCACTATTTGGTTGTTTTTAAATGCGAAATGCCATTAACTAGAAAATTTTTTCAAAATTTTTCAAGAATGACTTGCTTTGATGCATGTCCTAAGTGATAAAAGGTCACATTTGCACTTTGGAATGTGATTTGTCGGTAATTCTTTGAGCTTTCATGAGATCTAGTGTTTTGGCAACTTTTTAAAACCATATTTTGCTTTTCAAGTGAATGGGAAGAGAAATGAACCCACATTTTGGATTTTGTTAACTCCTTGTTTTGATAAAGAAAGTTTCCACATCATTAATGCTTTTAAGAGTTGATCATTCTTATAATTGATTGCAATGTTTTGATTAATTGTGTTTGTAAGGTTAGCATTTGAATTAGTTAAGTGAATGCATTGTGGTTAGGTTCCTATGCAATTGATTGTGTTAGAGTGAGCATTAGAGAGAAACCTTGTTGGAAGGTTAATTGGGCTTTAAATTCTTTCTATATGTGCATGTTCACTTAGTTCTTCACCTTCTAGAACTTGTTTCCACTCTTTTTCAAAATGATATTGGCATTAGTGTGATGGAAATGAAAGAGACATTTAATTCTAAACCTTTTCAACCTAAACACAAACCCGTATTCATCACCATTTGTTTACCCCTTTGAGCCATTCATATGTTGTATGCATGTCATGTCATTTGATTATAGTTTCATAGTACTCTAAAATCAAAATGATTTGCCAATAGAAGTTGAACAATGTATATATTAAAATGCCATGTATATAGAAAAAAGAAAAAAAGAAAAAAAGAAAAAAGAAGTAGAAGAGAATTGAAAAAAAAAAGAAAGAAGAAAAGTATTGAAAAAAAATGGAATTGAAAAGAAAAAGAAAAACAAAAAAAAAACAAGAAGAAGAAAATTGAATAGAAAAAAAATAGAGAGAAAAGCAAAAGAAATAGGAAGAAGGCAGTTGTTCATGATTTAGAAAAAAAAATTGGCAAAAGGTTATCAAGTTTTTTAGGTGCTATGAACTTGTTCATTTCTTTTGACTTGCATATAACTATTTCCTTTTTCTAATTAATTCACTCCATTTAGCCTTCATCCATCGTTACAAGCCTTTTAAGTTCTCTTGATTCATTGCATTAAGTGCTATTAGTAAAGGAGAAGTTAGAGTTGTTTCAAGCCTATGGTAAGATGTTGATTAAGTGAATTAGAGTGAAATGACCCCAATAAGGTAAGATGAGTTAAACACTAATACCTTGAGAGTCTCTCGTGCTTCATTCTAATATTTTGGATTATGTAGTTAACTAATTTCTTTGCATCGCTTGATTATGATTAGTGTTGGCTTGAAGGATTTGATTAATTGATCTATTGCTTTCAAATTATAAAATTGCTCAAATTTCAAATGCATTAGTGATTTGAATTTAGAAATCGTACTTAATTGTCTTTGTTCAAGAGTACAAAGGTCTAAGTGTGGGGAATTGATTGAACCATATTTTATTGATGATTTTTAATAATTAAATTGGGATTTTGATGCATTTTCTAGAATATAATTGCGTGATTAAGCACTATTTTAATTATAGACATTTGTATTGAATTAATTGTAAATAGGGGCAAAATGGTCATAAATTTGTCAATTATTTATACAAATGTTTTCTTGTACTTGTGATATTATTTTATGCTTAATTTTTGCATTGTAGGTGATCAAGAAGGAAATTTGAGATTATTGGGCTTAAGATGAAAACAAGAAAAAAAATATATAGGCCCAAGAGCTAAGGCCCATAACAGGTACCAATATTAAAAAAAAAAAAGAAAACAGAACAAGGTGGGCCGCAGGAGAGATAAGCCCAGAAAAGAAAAAAACAAAGGAAGAACAGAAGCATTGGGCCGCAGCTGGACTGAATAAAAGATCTGACTTGGGCTGGACATGGGATCTGGATCTGGGAGCCCAAAACTCAAAACAAAGAGACAGAAACACAGACACGAGCTGAAGGGATATATAGACAGAGGAGGCGCCGCACAGGGATCATCTGGAGTCATCACCATCATCGCATCACCAGCACTTCTTCCTTCCTTCCTTCTTGGTCGCCGGCCATCTCATCCCCTCCATCATCGCCGGCGACCTCCTCCATAGTCACCCACAGTTGAGGCTGCAAGCTTGGGTCTTCACGGGGAGCTGGTGAGAGAGCTGGAGAGGTGAAGGGAAGGAGACGGAGCACCACACCGTCGACGACGTCCCACCGTCGGCCTCTCTCATCTTCGAACATCACCACCGTCAACGTCGCCAGCGACGTTCACAACCTCCACCGTGAACGAAGCTCGGACTGGACGACACAAAAGCAGCAGCGGCTGAGCTCTGTTTTTCCGGCAAGCTAAATCCCAGATCCCGGCGACCTTTGTCTTCTTCCTCTGCACTACACCACCATCGCTTTCACAGCCATCACCTCCGTTCTACTGTTCCATTCCCTTCTTCATCTGCTCCGTTTCTCCACCATTTCAGCATCACCGTGACTCCCCTGTGACCTTCCTTCTATATGTCTCACTCTCATTTTCTAACAGAACGCACGAAATTCATTTTGGTCAGACTCTCATTCAATTTCCATCGGTGTTAAATGCTTTGAAGATATTGTGGCTACTGTTAATATGATGAGAGGCTGATTCATTTGTGCTTCTCGGTGATGATGAATTGTGCTTGAGCTTATTGGACTACAAAGGGGAGTTTTGTTGTCATTCAATTAATCTAGAATTATATATATTTAGATTGCCTAGTTTTAGGAATTTTCATATATGTGATTCTGGAATTGGGATTAATGTTAATTGTCTCTTTTGGTTTGATAATTGTAGTTGAGATTGAATTTTGCAAGGTGAAGATGGGAGAGGGGTGTCTCCATTGATTTCTCCCTCCATTTACTCTCCATTAAGGTTATCTACCATAAAATCAACTTTTAATGATTGAGATTTAATAATATGTAAAGAATATCATTATAATAAAAATCTACAATGGTAAATCTCAACCATTAAAAGTTGATCTAATGGTAGATACCCTCAATGGAGAGTAAATGGAGAAGAAAATCAATGGAGACATCCCTCTCCCAGTGAAGATTATATATGTTTGAATTTCTTTGTGGTTGCAATGATATTATATTAATTAGCGTGTTATTGTCTAGTTAATGTGGTTGATTTGTATCCTTGAGGGGCTGTTTAACACTCAAATCTAAAAAGACTCATGTTGCATTATTCCAATTTTAATTGCACATTAAGTGGTTTTAAACAATATCTCAAGAGGTAGTAGTTAGCTATGTTTGTAGGAGCTACTATTAATTGAGAATATTGGACTCAGGTGTTATCTTGAGGTTGTTCTTGAGACTTAATGAGTTTTAATTCCCATAATCTTTTTGAGCAAGGATTGTCACTTCTTCATTACCAAGAGCATTCTTTATTGATATTTTCCACTCCATACCATTCCATTCACTTTTACTCATTTTCCATTTTCATAAGAAAAATACCAAAAATATTAGATTAGCTTTTAATTAACAATTGCATTTTCTTTTAATTATTAATTTCAAAAATCCAAAAATCATTTTCCCCTTGTTTTAATTGCATTTGCATGATAATTAGTTTACTTAGGTAGTTCAATAAACGCTCCTCAAGTGAGACGACCTGAGTGTTGCACTGTATTGCAATTCTTGGATTAAAAATATTTTGCATTTGACCTCAAGGCGTAAAGACAAGGCCAAATCAAGAGCTCCAGTATCTACAAGAACAAGACCAAAAAGCTTCATGATCAGAAGATAATGTGGAAGGAATTCAAAGCGGGTGATCGTTTTTTGATGTTCCAAGCTCGATTCAAATTTGGACGTGGAAAGCTCAAATCTAATTGGTATGGGCCTTTCACTGTCACCAAGGCCTACTCATTTGTAATGGTTGAGCTCGTGGATGAAGCCACTGGTGAGGAATTCAAAATCTCCTCAAGCTCTACCAAGATGAATCATCAAAGCCTCCTTGAGGCCAGGTTGCTTCTTCTCCTTTCACTATCTTTCACTTTCAGTATTCATGGATTGGTGGTTATATATGCTTAACTTATTGTTTGAGATAAGTGTGGGGGAAGGGCATCCCAGCAGAAAAGTAGAAGTAGAAGTAATTAGCATAAGAACCCCCTTTGTATGCTTTGCATTTTTTTGCCACTATCACACTTAATCACTATTGTGCCTTTTCATCTCGATTTCCTTTGTTATTGTGACTTGTTTCTCCTTCTCTCTCTTTATGTGATGATTGACGTGTTGTGCTCCAATTGCAATTGGATTTCACAACTTTTCACTTCACTTAGGAACACGTTAGACTAATAGAGTTGTTCTACACATTGAGGACAATGTGTTGATTAAGTGTGGGGGAGGGGAATACATTTTAAATCTCATTAATTGGTTGCTTTTAAATGAGAAATGCCTTAAACTAGAAAATTTTTCAAAATTCTTTTCAAAATTGACTTGCTTTGACGCATTTCCTAAATGGTAAAGGGTTGCATTTACCACTTTGAAAATGTGATTTATGAGAAATTCTTTGAGTTTTCATGTGATCTAGTGTTTTGGCAACCTTTCAAAACCATGTTTTGCTTTTCAAGTAAATGGGAAGAAAAATGAACCCACAATTAGACTTTTGTTTACTTCTTGTTTTGAGAAAAGAAAGTTTCCATATCATTAGTGCTTTTAAGAGTTGAGCATTCTTATAATTAATTGCAATGTTTTGATTAATTATATTTGTAAGGTTAGCATTAGGAATAGTGAAGTAGATGTTTTGTTGTTAGCTTCCTATGCAATTGATTGTGTTAGAATGAGCTTTAGAGAGAAACCTTGTTGGAAGGTTATTTGAGCCTTGAATTCTTTCCATGTCTGTATGTTCACTTAGTTTTTCACTTTCTAGAACTTGTTTCAACTCTTCTTCAAAACAACATTTGCATTAGTGTGATGGAAATAAAAGAGGCATTCATTCTAAACCCTTTCAACCTAAACACAAACCCTTATCATCACCATTTGCTTACCCCTTTGAGCCATTCATATGTTGTATGCATGTCATATCATTTAATCATAGTTTCATAGTACTCTAGAATCAAAATGATTTGCCAATAGAAAGTGAACAATGTGTATATTGAAATGTTAGTTATATAAAAAAGTATACAGTTTAAAGAAAAGGATAAAAAAAGAAATAAAAAATGAAAAAAAAAAGAGTGAGTATAGTTTGAAAAAAGAAGAAAAAATGAAAAGAAAAAAAAAACAAGAGAAAGGTATTTAAAAAAATAAAGAAAAAAGAAAGAAAGAATTGAATAGAAAAAAAAGAGTATTAGAAAGAAAAGAAAAGAAAATATATGTATAGAAACAAAATGTTTTGTAGAAAAAAAAAAAGAGAAAAGCCAAAGAAATACAAAGAAAGCAAGAGTTTTTATGAAGTTTATTGACGATTCTTTTTTGTTATTTCTAATTCAGGAGAATCACTGATTTGCATGGACCAGCGACCATGAGATTTCCTAACTTGGAGAATTTGACATCCTTGACAGACTTGTAAGTTGAGAATTTAACAATAAGGTCAACATCTGTTTAATTTCCATGAAGTTTATTGTTTTCATACTTTGTTTTACTCTCAAGGTGTTGAGAAATTGCTCCATCCATGATTCCATTCCAAATTACATTGGTAAAATGAAATCCTTGGAGAAACTGTAAGTTGTGCTTCGTCCTCATATATTGTCAATTTAGAATTCTATGAAGAACATCCTCAGTTAAAATTTGATTGACGACCTAGCTAATTTTTAGTTTTGAGATAATTACTTATATTATTGGCTATATATTACTAGTACTATTATTTTCTCTTTATTTTTTTTGTTATTTTTATGAAGTGTGTATTAATTGCAGAGATTTGAGTTTCAACAAGTTGATTGGTGAAATCCTAAATAATATAAGTGATTTGGCCGTCCTGGAGTACATGTAAGAGAGAATTCTACATGAGTGTATAACTTAACTTCTTGAAAAAAAAAATTTTATAATTAATACAGTTTACATAAGGCCATTTTGATTTGAACTTTAAAAGTTTTCATACATTAAAAAAAAAATTTAAACTGTTACAATTTAAAATTTTTGTCTGGATAATCTTCTATACACACAACTTTTGATTAAACTATCTTAATAATTCAAGAATCAATTCAAACCAGATTTTCTTAAAATTAAAGTAATTCAATTCAAATACTTGTAAAAACGCATCCCCCATTTAATTGCTTTTTCCACAAGCTTTTGAAGTCTAAAATACTTAATGTGTAATTTCACATTACTTTCTCTTCCAGTGATCTATCTTACAATAATTTTTCGGGAACTTCGGAGACTATTTGTCAGGACATAATGTGTAAGCTCCACTCTCCCCAACAAAAAAAAAAAACTTTTTTCTTTTTGTTCGACGCATTTTGCAGCAACTCTAATTAAGACAATTGTTTGGTTACACAGAAACTTGGCTTCGAGCCTATCATTTTCAGCAAACACCTCGTAAGATTATACTTATTGCTGTCATGTTTCAATTATTGGACACCCTTTTGATTCATTTGTTGAAATTTTAATTCATCTTGCAGACTTACTTGCCTGAAAAGGGGCCTTGCTTGTGAATAAAAACCCAAATGTGAGTGTTTAAACTTTGAACTCAATATTGTCTTGCATGTTTGAGATTTCCCATGACATTATTTTTTAAATTTCATTTTATTGCCAATAAAAATAAATAAATCAAATGAAAAAACCCATCATGAGTTTTAATTGAATAATGTAGATATTAGTCAACATAATAATGTTCAGCTGACTAAGATGTCAATGTCATGTGACGTGCTGGCAAAAACAAAAATGTTATGTGACGATATATATTCCCACAAGAGAAAATTATGATGTGAAGAATTTGATAATTCAAATTTTCCTATAGAATGATTTTTGATAAGAAGTTGCTACGTATGTAGATCATTCATTGTTTATAAATTGTGGAGGACAAGGAATTGAATACGAGGGGAACAAATACGAAGAGGACACCAATCCTGTGGGTATCTCAGTCATTTTCACTAGTGGTGATAAATGGGCTTATAGCAGCACTGGAGCAGCATTGCCCATACCATATGATAATAATTACGTAGCAACAAACAAATATTCTCTCAACATTATAGGTCCAACATTCTACCAAACATCTCGCTTTTCCTCATTGTCTCTCAAGTACCATAGTCTCTGTATGATCAATGGAAATTACAACGTCAAGCTACACTTTGCTGAGATCATGTATCCTAGTGGCCAAACTTTAAGTAGTCTAGGAAGACGCATATTTGATGTTTCAATTCAAGTACATCTCTCTGTTATGAATCTAAATTTTTCCTACTCAAGAGTGAGCAAATAAAACTCTCTCCAGCCACATAGTCATACACTTGAAGAGAAATAAATATTGTGGGATGTGTCACCTATCAAGTGATAGCTCACCACTATGTTTATCTATCTCTTTAATGCAGTGGATGGCTAAATGACGAGCTATATTTAAATGTAAAGTGAATCTCATCAATCTGCCTCTTATTAAAGAATTCTTACTATATATATCGATTCAACACGCTTTCAACTGCTGTTGTCATATTAACTTTTGTACGTATACCTTTGCAGGGTAGGAAATATTTGCATAATTTCAACATTATGAAGGAGGTTGGTGGCGTTGGCAAGGGCATTGTTAAAAACTTTAACGTTGATGTCAATGATAACACGTTAGAGATACATTTATACCATGCTGGGAAAGGAACTACAACTGTTCCTAATGCATTTGGACCTCTTATATTTGATATTTCAGTCACACCAAGTAAGTCAAATATGACTATATTTATTGGTTTATACTCTTTCTAGCTTAATCCAAGTGATGATGAATTTGGCTTTGATAAAATCGTAAGCATTACTATAGACTTTGATATGAATTGTAAGCATTACTATAATTTGTCATGTAGACTTCAAAATTCCCTCACAAAGACTTTCGACTGGAGCTATTGCTGGATTTGTGCTTGGATCATGTGTATTCATCGTCATATTAATAGTATTCGTCCTTCAAAAGATGGGTTTCCTAGGTGGCAAATCTTCAAAAGACAATAGCTAGTAAGATCAAAATCTAAAATAACAAAGCTGGTACACATTGATAATTTAGTATAACATAGTAAAAATATGTGATTTGTATATGCTAAAACTCTGATATGCAAGTCAAATGGATAAACAAAGATCTTTGCACATTCGTAATCATTTCTTATTTCTTGTAATTTCAATATGTTTTGCTTTTATTTACATAGTCTTCTTTGATGCCGAACTTTTAGATCTAAAAACTGGTTACTTCTCTTTAAAACAAATCAAAGATGCCACCATTAATTTTGCACCAGAAAATAAGATTTGTGAGGGAGGTTTTGGACCTGTATACAAGGTAATTTTAAATTTACGATGTTCATATTTAATGTATTCAGTTGTTTAAACTTGATTAAATATGAACATCATACATTAAAAATTACCTTGTATACAGGTCCAAAACCTCCCTCACAAATCTTATTTTCTGGTGCAAAATTAATGGTGGCATCTTTGATTTGTTTTAAAGAGAAGTAACCAGTTTTTAGATCTAAAAGTTCTGCATCAAAGAAGACTATGTAAATAAAAGCAAAACATATTGAAATTACAAGAAATGAGAAATGATTACGAATGTGCAAAGATCTTTGTTTATCCATTTGACTTGCATATCAGAGTTTTAGCATATACAAATCACATATTTTTACTATGTTATACTAAATTATCAATGTGTACTAGCTTTGTTATTTTATATTGTCATCTTACTTTTGTCTTTTGAAGATTTGCCACCTAGGAAACCCATCTTTTGAAGGACGAATACTATTAATATGACAATGAATACATATCATCCAAGCACAAGTTCAGCAATAGCTCCAGTCGAAAGTCTTTGTGAGGGAATTTTGAAGTCTACATGACAAATTATAGTAATGCTTACAATTCATATCAAAGTCTATAGTAATGCTTACGATTCTATCAAAGTAAAATTCATCATCACTTGGCTTAGACTAGAAAGAGTATGAACCAATAAATATAGTGAGATTTGACTTACTTGGTGTGACAGAAATAGCAAATATAAGAGGTTCAAATGCATCAGGAACAGTTGTAGTTCCTTTCCCAGCCCGGTATAAATGAATCTCCAAGGTGTTATCATTGACATCAACGTTAAAGTCTTTAACAATGCCCTTGCCAACGCCACCAGCCTCCTTCATAAGGTTGAAATCACACAAATATTTCCTACCCTGCCAAGGTATACGTACAAAAGTTCCAGCCTTTCAAAACTATTGTTAATATGATAGCAGCAGTTGAAAGCATGTTGAATCGTTATATATAGTAGTAATTCTTTAATAAGAAAGAAATTGATGAGATTCACTTTACATTTAAATATAGCTCGTCATTTAGCCACCTACTGCACTGAAGAGATAGATAAACATAGTGGTGAGCTATCACTTGATAGGTGACACATCCCACAATATTTATTTCTCTTTAAGTCTATGACTACGTGGCTGGAGAGAGTTTTATTTGCTCACTCTTGAGTAGGAAAAATTTAGATTTAAAACAGAGAGGCTTACTTGACTTGAAACATCAAATATGCGTCTTCATAGACTACTTAAAGTTTGGCCACTAGGATACATGATCTTAGCAAAGTGTAGCTTGACGTTGTAATTTCCATTGATCATATAGAGACTATGGTACTTGAGAGACAAAGAGGAAAAGCAAGATGTTTGGTAGAATGTTGGACCTATAATGTTGAGAGAATATTTGTTTGTTGCTACGTAATTATTATCATATGGTATGGGCAATGCTGCTCCAGTGCTGCTATAAGCCCATTTATCACCACAAGTGAAAATGACTGAGATACCCACAGGATTGGTGTCCTCTTCGTATTTGTTCCCCTCGTATTCAATTCCTTGTCCTCCACAATTTATAAACAATGAATGATCTGCATACGTAGCAACTTTCTTATCAAAAATCATTCTATAGGAAAATTCAAATTCTTCATATCATAATTTTCTCTTGTGGGAATATATATCGTCGCATAACATTTTTGTTTTTGCCAACACGTCACATGACATTGACATCTTAGTCAGTTGAACATTATTATGTTGACTAATATCTACATTATTCAATTAAAACTCATGATGGGTTTTTTCATTTGATTTATTTATTTTTATTGGCAATAAAATGAAATTTAAAAAATAATGTCATGGGAAACTCTCAAACATGCAAGACAATATTGAGTTCAAAGTTTAAACACTCACATTTGGGTTTTTATTCACAAGCAAGGTCCCTTTTCAGGCAAGTAAATCTGCAAGATGAATTAAAATTTCAACAAATGAATCAAAAGGGTGTCCAATAATTGAAACAGGACAGCAATAAGTATAATCTTACGAGGTGTTTGCTGAAGATGATAGGCTCGAAGCCAAGTTTCTGTGTAACCAAACAATTGTCTTAATTAGAGTTGCTGCAAAATGCGTCGAACAAAAAGAAAAAGTTTTTTTTTTTTTGTTGGGGAGAGTGGAGCTCACACATTATGTCCAGGCAAATAGTCTCCGAAGTTCCCGAAAAATTATTGTAAGATGGATCACTGGAAGAGAAAGTAATGTGAAATTACACATTAAGTATTTTAGACTTCAAAAGCTAGTGGAAAAAGCAATTAAATGGGGGATGCGTTTTTACAAGTATTTGAATTGAATTACTTTATTTTGAAAAAAATGTGGTTTGAATTGGTTCTTGAATTATTAAGATAGTTTAATCAAAAGTTGTGTGTATAGAAGATTGTCCAGACAAAAAGTTTAAATTGTAATAGTTTAAATTTGTTTTTTATTGTATGAAAACTTTTAAAGTTCAAATCAAAATGGCCTTATGCAAACTGGATTAATTATAAATGATGACAGAGTAAAAGGTTAAAGAAGTTTTTATTAATATGGATTTTTTTTTTCTTCCTTTCTTGAGGGTGTTTAGTATTTCCATTATATGTGTAGTAAAAACTTCATAAAGATACATCACGTACACACACTACACCATATATTGTTTGCTGTCAGTATTGCTCCATTGAATCAAGATTTTGATTGCAAATTGATATAGTTGGATGCAAAGTATTTCACTGAATTTTGCTGCACTTTGAGAATTCACCTCTGAAATTTTTTTTTGAGCTGGTGTGACCAAATGTTGTATTGCTTGCTGCCATTTAAACTATGGGCTGAACTTGTTACATGACTGAACTTGTATCTCAACTTTGATGACGCTGCATTCTAAGAAATCTGTCTAGTTTGTTGCTGAAATTTTGGTCCAAAATTGTGAAATTTGGTTATTCCTCTGGTTGAGTTTTTGTGGCTGAGATATCTGAAATTTTGATTTCATAAGTGCAGTTGCTGTCAAGATTGCTCTAGTGTTGTTAAATGTATCCCATCATAGACACATTGACTTACTTCTTGCTGGAAATCTTGTGATTGTTGTGTCTTGAATCTTGCTATTGAGGGTCTGTGTAGCATTAAAATCTTTGCAAATATGACTGATTTGTTCCAAAGGCTGACACGCTAATTAGTTGTTGTTGCTTCTAAAAAGACATTTGTATTGGAACTATTAATTGTGGGACGTCCTTTACAGTAAAGTGAGGTGTGCATTATGAATTTAGACTGTTATCATGGGATTTTGTTGATTTGATCTAAGTTTGCTGTGGTAACAAGTCTAGGAAACTTTGCTGTCATAATTGCTGTCTGTGGAAATCACTTTACTGATATTCTTGCTGCTTTTTGCCCTCAATTTTGATGATATAGTTGCTGATTTATGGTGTATGTTGCTGTCAATTGTGTTGGAGCACTTTGCTATCATCTATGTTGTACCTTTGAGTTGCATTGTATTGCTGGAAATTCCATATTGTTTGGAAATTGCTGCTGCAATTTTTCTGAGATTAGGAAGTGATCAAACTGTCATTTGGCACTGAATATATTGCCCTGTGCATTTCTGAATCAACTGCTCGCCTGCATACCTTGCGGTTGCATATTCACTTGTGCATTAATTGGATTTAATTACTGGGAAATTTGTGAAATATTGAGTCTTGTGAATTGTTGAAGCTGTGGACAGTGCTACTGAACTTTGCACTTGAAATTGATTGGTTCTGGATAGTTATTTGCTGCTGAATTCATGCTGAAAATGTGAATGCTTGCTGCTGTGTGGCCAGTTTCATTTGGGTCCGAGAAATTCCTTCATTTGATCTTGCATATTAAATTCCTAATAAGATTTCCTACTGCTGATTGAGTTTGATTGATAATACATTGTCATTACTGAATATTGGACATTACAAGTGTCAAACCTGATTTGCTCTTGGAAATATTTTGCTGTCATAAGAGTTTTGGTATTGTCACTTGTGAGATTGAATTTTGTTGCTGATTCACTTTCTACTGCTGTGATATCGAATTCCCTGCTGCAATTGTGTGATTGTTTTGGTCTTTCTCACTTGGGATTTGAATCTGCATCACTTTTGCTGTAATATTTTTAAACCCCATTCATCTCTACATTCTTCTAAATCTCTGGTTCTGATCTGAATTTTTTTGGCTAGCCACTTGATTTCATATTGCATACTCTGCTGGACTTTGCTCGTTTGTCACTTTGAATCTATGCATATCACTCTGATGTTACTTGACTAGAAATTGATAGTGTCATTTTGGTCATCAGATCTGATTTCTATCTGCTGTCATTGGTGTGCACCTACTGCTAAACTAAATTCTTGCTGAAATTAAAGAGCTCATTCTGTTTTGCATCTCTGCAGTACTCTCTGAAACTCTTGGTTATTGTGGAATTGATAACTCAGATTTGTCAATAGCCTTGGAAATCATATCAGTCATTTAGAGTGTTGTTGCTCATTTATAAATATTGGAACTCTTTCAGCTGTATTTGTCTTGTTGAATCTCATTCATTTGCAATCACTTAATCACTTGTGTCTTGGAAGTACCCTGTTCCATTTTGCTTGGATTTGCATTGTGGAATAAATCCGTTGCACATTGTTGGCTCTCAACTTCTGACTTCAATCTGTGAGTATCAATTGTTCACCAAACCATATAAGAAAAATTTCAAGAACTGAATTTCTGGATTTTTGACTCATATTTAAGCCTCAAGCTGAATTTTTGCTGTGAAATTGCTCTGTTTTTTTAATCATATTTTGCTATCATTTTGTGTGCGCAAAGCTGGACATTGCTATTGATAGTGGTGATTTCTTTGTTGACCTCATTGATTGCCCTCTCATTGATAATCATATTGTGCTTGATCAAAACATGGATGGACACATTGTACATCAAGATCATGAGGTTCCTAACAATGGCCATAATGAAGTACCTCACAATAATAATCATGTGCATGATGATGTAGGAAATAGGAGCATAAGAGATATAATTTCTTCCAATGTTGATTATAATCCTTATGGCTTCTATAATTTCAATGCTAATTTTGAATTGAAAGGACATTTGATAAGTGCTTTACCTAAATTTCATGGTAATGAAGGTGAAGATCCACATAGGCATTTGGAGACTCTCCACGTAGTTTGCTCATCCATGATACCTCCAGGTGCTGACTTGGATGAAGTCATGAGCCGTGCTTTCTTCTTTTCTGTGGAAGGAAAAGCTAAAGAGTGGCTTTATATGCTTCCTCGCCACTTTGCAACCTTAACTTGGGAGAAAATGAAGAAAGTCTTCTTGGAGAAATTCTTTCCAGCTACAAGAACGGCTAAGATGAGGAAAGAAATTTATAGCGTTCAACAAGCAATGGGTGAGAACTTGTATGAATATTGGACTCGATTTTTGGCACTCCTTGCCAAATGTCCACACCATCAAATTTCCCAACCACACTTGGTGGAATACTTTTATGATGGGTTGCTTGATCACAACAAAGACACCATTGATGCTGTAGCTGGTGGTTCTCTAATTGATTTAACCTCTCAAGAAGCTTGGGGTCTCCTTGAAAAGATGGCTGCCAATAACCAACAATTTGGTACAAGAGAAAGAGCTCAAGCATGTGGAGTTGGAGCTTGGTCCAACGATGAGATTTTGAACAAGTTGGCCATTTTAAGTGATCAAATGGGTTGTATGCAAAAGACCATTCAAGCTCAACAAGTCCACAATGTTGGTGCTTCATATCCTCCTCCTATGTCTCAAGCCTTGGTGCCTACTTCTTGTAAAACTTGTGGTAGCCCTATGCACACCACTTTGACTTGTCCTTCTCAAGCTAGAGAATGTGATGTGGCTACTATGAATTATCAAAGGCCACCCCAATATAATCAAAACAACTTCAATGGAGGGTGGAAGGACAATTCCAATTCTAGATGGGGAGGCAATGATAATAGAGGCTATCAAGGGAAGGAGAGCTTCTATAGAGGTGCTGAACATTCTCAAAGACAATTTGGGAATCCCTCTATGACTTTTTATCAAGGTCCATCAACATTAAGAGAGGTACCTATTCAAGAACCTAACACTAATGAGGCCTTGATGAAGATGATGAGCAAGCTTTGTGACAAGATTGAACAAATGGAAGTGAAGCATGACAATCTCCAAACATTTGTTTCTCAATTGGCTAATGCAAAGAGTGAGAATGATGCCAAGAAGGGAACCTTGCCTTCTAATGTTGTAGTGAATCCTAAGAGTTTAAATGCAATCCAACTAAGGAGTGGCAAGCAAGTTGGACTTGATGATCCAAAAGAGGATGAAGAAGAAGTTGTTTATGATGAAAGTATACAAGAGCAAGCTTCCACATTCCAAGTCATTCCTTCATCTGAGAGCCAAACGGAGAAAAGCATCTTGAAGAAAACTTCCTCCACCAGTTCTACAAGCCAAGAGAATGAAGGAGCCGCACAAGGAAGCCAACATGAGCATTATGGAACTATTGTCCACAAAGGTAAAGAGGTAAATTTGAAAGACCTTCCTTTCCCTCACTCTTATCTTCAAGGCATGAAAAAGGCTAGTAAAAAGCACGATAATGATTTGTATGAATTGTTTAGCAAGATTGAAGTCAATAAACCTTTGCTTGAACTTGTTAAACAACCCAAATATGCTAAGATCTTAAGGGACCTATGCAAATACAAGAAAAGATTCAAGCCGAATGAGATGGTCCAACTTCCTTCTAATGTGAGTGCATTGTTTAAGCCCCAATTACCAGTTAAGTGTCAAGATCCGGGGAGTTTCACCATACCTTGCACAATTGGGAATTTCACAATTCCTAAGGGATTGCTTGACCTAGATGCTGCGATAAATATGATGCCCAAATCTGTTTGAGTCCATAGGAGTCACTATACTCAAGCCCACTAGTGTTATTTTACAATTAGCGGATCAAACAATTAGATATCCACTTGGGGTGCTTGAGGATGTGTTAGTTAAAGTTAATGACTTGCTCATTCCCTTAGATTTCTATGTTTTAGACATGTCTAAGGAGAGTATGAGTGAAGGTGCATTGATTTTGGGTAGGCCTTTCATGAGAACTGCTAACACTGAGATTAAAATGAAGGAAGGCTGTATAACTATGTCTGTTGGTGATCATTTTGTGCATTTTAATATGTATGAAACAATGAAACACCCACATGAAGACTATTCTTTGCTTTATGTGTATTTTATTGATGAATTGCATGATAATGATCATATTGAGCATGGGTTAGTTTCTAGTGGACATATGACTCATATTAATGCACATGTGATTAATTCTACCCTTTCTATCCCCTATTCTTCTATTTCCCCCTCCCATGGTAGTGATGTCAAGTGTTCTAGTGCTAGTTCACTGGACTACGCTTGTTCCACACCATCTGCTATTTTACTAAATGATGCTATGCTTGTTGAGTCTTCCACTAACCCAAATACTTTTGAGAAAGGTGTTGTTTGTGATGATAATACAGGGTATATAGTGGAGCTGCCAAGACTCATTCAAAGCAGCCATTGAACATTTTTAAAGCCTTGAGGCAAGTTTCCAAACCTATCAAGGTGGTGTGCCAAATCCATACTAATCCACCACCTAGCAAAGAGAAGCCTTTGAGGCCTAAGGATGGATTTGGAAGCTCTTCACTACTTCCACTCCATGCCTTGTCCATTGATCTAAGTCAACTCACTCATGCGGAGCTTCAAGCACAAAAGACCACTTTTGAAGTTGGTGACTATGTCATGGCTTATGTGCCTCATTATTCTGCTCCACATGAAAAATTCAAGGAGACATGGATTAGTCCTTTAGAAGTGGTTGCCAAGAGTGATAAGAGGACTTATAAAGTGAAGGATGGCTATGGCGGACACTTCCATACTCGAGCCAACTGTCTCTGTTTGTACCACACTAGCTACAAGCCTCCATGATAAGGTTGCTTCCTTCTTTTACCTTGTTCTACTATTTTGGGCTGTTTATTGTATGATTTCATGATGTTGAACAAGTGTGGGGGAGGGATACTCTAGTAGGAAAAGGTAGCTTGTGTCTTGTGTGTTGTTTTTGTTTTTTCTTTGTGTGTTAATCTACTCTTTCCCACATTGATTCTTCTCTACATTATTGAGCACCATTGTCATATCATTACTATCTATGCGCATTGAGGACAATGCAAGGATTAAGTGTGGGGGAGAGATGGATTGTGTGTTTTTGTTTTGTTTTGTTTTAGGGACTCTAATATGCCATCATGTTTTGTGCTAGCTACTGCTTCATCCATTTTGAGCCTAATTCTTCAAAAATTTTGAGATGTTTAAGTATGATCAAGTATCTCAATTGCATGTGATTAGATATTGATGTTGAAACTTGTCTAAATGAAGTGAGTTTCCATATGTTCTAAGTCTTAGAAATGATGCATTATTTAATTTTGATGAGTTTGTTAGGAAACAAAAGCCTAGTTGGAAGGTATTTTGGGCCTATTCGTTTCATTTCATTGTGCGATTTGTCCACTTAGGCTATTGCTCTCTAGAACTTGTCCTATTTCTTGCTTGAGGCTACATTTTACAATGGTATAGATAGAGATGACATTGGCATTTATTTCTAAACCTTTTAACCCAAACACAAATCAGTCATCATTCTCCTTAGTTTACCCCTTTGAGCCTTTCACTTTCGTTTCTATTTCATTATACAAATGCTATGTTTGCATCTTTTATCAAGTTCTTCCTAGCACTATTGGAAAAAAATGCCATGTTAATAATCAAGAGAAAGAAAATAGAAGAAAAGAAAAAAAAAAGAAAAAAGAAGAAGAGAAAAAGTGTGAAAAAAAAGAGAAAAATTCAAAGAAAAAAAAATAGTCACGATGGTAAATATGTGAAATAAGTTAGTTCTATAGTGCTAAGTGATCTAGCAAATTATTTGGTGCAAATTAACATAGTATTTGTTATATTTTCCATCATTTGGCCTATTCAACATTACAACCCTACAAAGTCCTTTGAATTTATTTATGCCATTGTTGCAAGTAGTGGAGAGCCTAGAAATATCACAAGCCTATGGTAGAGTGTGGTCAAAGTGGATGCGAGTGAAAAATTACCTTACATGAGAGTAGAGTGCAAACACTTATCCTAGTAAGGGTTTCCAATTGAACTCATTTGGATTAAGCTTTGCATCTTTGCTAGTTCTTCTAACATGTGGCATGCTTGTTGAGTTTGGATAGATGGATACTTCATTATTTATCAAATGTGATTCTTGAAGATTGATCATACTTGTTCATCTCTATTTTTAGTTATTGGCTTGAAATGATTTTGCCCGGGAGTGCAAAAGCTAAGTGTGGGGGAATTTGATAAGAGCTAAATATTTGTATATCTTTTGATAATTAACCTTAAACTTTTGTGAATTAGGTATTAATGTGAGATTTGAGTGCAAAGGTAATTTGGGAATTAAATTGGCTAAATTGACATATTTTAAGTAATATTTGTTATTCCCATTATTCCTTAGTTGTGAACATAGGCATTGTTTGGTGGCTTGAGTTTTTTTGCCTCAACATCCCTTACATTTCTGCTTGCCTCCAAACACAGCCTTATGCCATATATTCACCCAAATCAGATCGCGCAACGGGGGTGGGGGGACGTTCAGCATTTTGAGATCACGTTTTCAGACTTGTTCAGGGGAGGCTGAAGGAGGTTTTCGGAGTTCACTCTCATTTTTCTCCATTCCCATTCCATCTATATTCATTCCCACCAACCACCACTTCGGCTCCTCCTTCCACTTCCACCGAAAAATCCCTCTCTTCTCTGTTTTATCGGATCTGCATCAACATGTTAGGCCAGAGGTCCAGAGGAGCTGATTTTCGAATCATGAGAGGCTAGAATCTTTCGTTCGATGGTGATGATGAAGCTAACCTGAGTCCTTGAGCAACTAGGGGAGTTCTTTGTATCTTAATTTCATCTTCTACTCTCTAAATGTGCAGATTATAATTCTAGGTTGCTAGAGGTTATAATTTGTTCATATGTCTGAGGATTATGATCGGTTGATGTAATCTGGATGATGAAACTTGTGCTAGATTTGTACTCATGGATTGTAATTGGACTATAGCACTCTTTTGTTATTCAATTGCTTTCCTCTATTCTCTTGAATCAATTGTTTGCTAGGTTTCTAGGAATTAATTGGTGGAAGAGAGGATCTCTTATGAATTTAGCATGGGCTAAGTACTTAAGATACTCCTAATTGATAATTGAGTCTAAGTTTAGATATAATTGAGAAGTTAGGAGTATTGATAAGTAAGATTTCTTGCTAGTCCTTGTGCTTAGTTAAGAGAAGAACTTAGAAATAAAATTGGACAAGGATGGTTAGTGGATTCATTCACCTAGGACATTCATCTCTTGCATTTACACCCACACACTCATTTTATACATTAAGAAAAATTCATAAACAAGTAGCTCTTTAGTTTAATTAGATAGATGAAACTCACATCCCATACTCTTAGGTTAATTTGTTATTTACACTAGATTACTTAGGAACTAAATATAGGCTCCACGTAGAGATCGACCTAGGTTAGTTGCCCTATATTGTATTTAGCTTAGTTTTATTTGATAGCCGACTCTTCAGAAAATTAAAATAAAAAGGATTGTACTAACAAATAATTATTTATCCAATCAGGAATTTTTCCACTTAGAGAGTTTTCAGTTAGAAACCTGCATGCATGATTAATAAAGATCAATTAAAAAAGAGTAACTAAGTTTCAAGAAGTTAAGTTATACACTATGTAGAATTCTCTCTTACATGTACTGCAGGATGACCAAATCACTTATATTATTTGGGATTTCACCAATCAACTTGTTGAAACTCAAATCTCTGCAATTAATACACACTTCATAAAAATAACAGAAAAATAATGAGAAAATAATAGTACTAGTAATATATAGCCAATAATATAAGTAATTATCTCAAAACTAAAAATTAGCAAGGTCGTCAATCAAATTTTAACTGAGGATGTTCTTCATAGAATTCTAAACTGGCAATATATGAGGACCAAGCACAACTTACAGTTTCTCCAAGGATTTCATTTTGCCAATGTAATTTGGAATAGAATCATGGATGGAGCAATTTCTCAACACCCTGAGAGTAAAACAAAGTATGAAAACAATAAACTTCATAGAAATTAAACAGATGTTGACCTTATTGTTAAATCCTCAACTTACAGGTCTGTCAAGGATGTCAAATTCTCCAAGTTAGGAAATCTCATGGTTGGTCCATGCAAATCAGTTATTCTCCTGAATTAGATAACAAAAAAGAATCGTCAATAACAGGAATATTTTTACTAAATTAAGAAAAGTATTTAAGAAATTTTATATTTACAAGTACGCAGAAATTGATTGAAAATTTGATTAACTTTTTAACAAAAATATATTTAATAAAATATATTTAAAAGATTGTAATATATAAACGAGATTATAATTTAAATTTGTTGAAAAAAATTATAATTATTAAATTAATTAATTTTTTAATTAGGTAATCAATTTAACAAGATGATAAAAATTTGAAAATGTATATTAAAATTATATTTTTATTTTGGATAAAGATATGTAATTAAATGATTATTAAGTAATAATTATGTTAAGGAGGGGCATTTTGGTCAAAATGAAGGGTCAATGCTATAATTTAACAGTCAACTAAAGGTTGGGTAGATGGAAGTTGAATCTCAAAATTAGAAGGGAGACTTATAAAATATATATTTTGATGTGAAGAAAGGTCCATATAAGTTTTTAAAATAGAGGGAAAGTATCCATAATTTAGCGTAAATAGAACAGAGACCGCATTACATCAAATGATTGACTTTCACTTTAAGCAATATTTTCTTAGCATCAGTAATTCCCAAATGAGTCCAGAAATCACGTCCCCAGGGAAACGGTACATAAAAATATTTAAATATGCAATAATGTAGTATCTTATCATTTTTATGACTATGTTTACAAGTTTTCAAATTATTAATTAAAATTTAGCTTTTATGTTATTTTTTTATAATGATGTATATTTCAAAATATATAAAAATAATTAATAATATTTTTAATAATTTATTTGGTTTGTTTTTTATAAAAAAGATTGATAAATAACTGTGAACAAATTTTATAAATTATAAATAAGAGAAGACTGCACTGAATACAATATATGATATAAAAAATCAAAATGAAGTTGTTTTTATGGAAGAAAGAGAGAACGAGTTTAAAACTAAAGTATACTTCTTTTTATATGTATTTATTTCAGTTTCATGGGAGAAAAGATTAACATCATATCATACATAAATAATAAAAAATCATATAAATTAAGCTAATAAAACATATTATATTTATACATAATAACTAATTGATAAAACATAAGTTTATTGTATATTCTATGCTTGTAAAAGAGATGACTAAGCTGTACTCATCTATAGATATGATTTATCTATATATTGTATAAAAATAATAATTATTCGAATAATTTCTTAAAGAAAAAATATTACTATTGATTACTTAGTTCTTTGAATGAAATATATTTTTTGTTAAATAACTTAACTGGGTAAACAGTGGAACTTTTTAATATATATATTTAAAAAAAGAGTAAAATATTCTAACCTCCCTTATGTTTTCCTTAATTATACGAACCTCCTCTCTATTTTGAAAACATACATTTAAATCCAAACTGTAAACTCCGTTAAGGATTTTTATTTTTTAATTAAAATTTATATTAAAATAAATTTCATTTACTAATTTATCTCGTTACTAATTTTCTAATTATGACTAAAATTGTTTAAGTAATTTAAGAGTTTTTTTTTTTCTTTTTCTTAACTTATTTTTTACTATTGTAAATAGTTATATGTTAACTTTTTTTCATATTAAGACAAATACTTAATTAATTTAATTAATGTAGACATAGAAAACTTAATTAAGAATATGATTAATCCTGTTAATAGATGTATATTAAAATAAACATGTTTATAAATGTTTGTGCAAAAAATGTATTTAAAAAATTAAAATTTAAAATAATTTAAGTCATATACTATATAAAATTTACATTATTAATAACATAGTGTGAATAAAACATATTTCTTTCTTCTTCTTCTTTTTCCTTTCATTTGAAAGGCATATTTTTTAGTCACTTAAAAGAATACTAAATAAATAAGTTTCAATAAATATGATAAAAATTAAAAAATTTATAATATATTGGAAATTGTGCTCTAATTCCAGCGGAATATGACATGCTTTCCCATAGATAAGCCGGTAAGGAGACATCCCTATCGATATCTTGAAAGCGGTTCTGTAGGCCCATAGTGCTTCCTCCAACCTTGAGCTCCAATTCTTCCTTGAAGGCTTGACTATCTTTTCCAAAATGTGTTCGATCTCTCGGTTGGAGACTTTTGCTTGCCCATTTGTTTGTGGACAGTAAGGAGTGGACATTTTGTGGGTTACCCTTAACTTAGCAAGTAGGTTATCGATAACCCTATTGCAAAAGTGGGAACTTCTATCACTTACTATAGCCCTCGATACTCTAAATCTACAAATGATGTTAGGCTTAAAAAACTTGGAGACCGTTTGGGCATCATCTTTTCTAGTAGGGATGGCTTCTATCCACATAGAAAGGTAATCTACGGCTAGCAAGATGTAGGTAAAGCAGGATAATGGTAGAAAAGAACCCATGAAGTCTATACCCCAAACATCAAATACCTCAAAAAAGAGCATGGGTTGTTGTGGCATCTCATGCCATTTACCTAACCCCGCAAACCATTGGCATTTATCACATGCCTTACAATACAAGTATGTATCTTTAAACATGGTAGGTCAGTAGAACCCAGCATCTAACACTTTCTTAGAGGTCTTGTTAGCACCAAAATGTCCACCACAAACCATTGAATGGCAAGCAGAAAGTATGTCCTTGGACTTGGTCTCTGGAATACACCTCCTAATCACTTGATTATTGCATAGTCTCCACAAATAGGGCTCATCCCAAATGTAGTGTTTAGCTTCTTGTTTAAGTTTTTGAGCTTGAAAGGAAGACATATGCGCAGGGATTAAGACTGGTCACAATATAGTTAACAAGATTAGCAAACCAAGGAATATAGACAAAGATAGACATAAGGGATGAATCAAGAAAGTCATCACAAACAAAGTCAGAATCAAGTACTCCCCTTGTTCCATCCGGTAGCCTACTCAAGTGATTCGCTACAAGGTTTGTAGTTCTAGGTCTATCCTTAATGCTAATGTCGAACTCTTGTAGCAACAACATCCATCTAATGAGCCTTGATTTTGATTGAGGTTTTGTAACCCCCTCCGTAATTATATCCGAAATACGCGATTAAAATGAAATAGAGACCAATAATAATCAAATAACATTTACTAACCCATCACATGACGGGGTTTTCATGAATACTTTTTGAAATCATTTATAAACTTGGTCTCATATTCACATTTCGAATACAATTACTACGCGAAGATAAATCACATTCATATAAATATCAGAGTGCACAACTTAATCATCCCAGCAATCCCGGGTACATACCTTCGCTAAAGATACACAGGGTACAATTGCCCATTACAATTCTTCAAATGGGGATTACACAATCTTATCTTGAAAGAGTCCTAGCCGCTCCCTCCACGAGCCACTTGCCCTGTCTAAATTGTTGGTAGGGGAGAGTGAGATTCGAGAGAATCTCAGTAGGGAAACATTATCAATATGCAGGCAAGATAAGTGTTTAATGCATGACATGCTTGCATCACATAACTCATGCACACATACAATGACAAATCTATAAGCTCAATGCTTCGAACGATACACATATGGCCATAGCATATATTGAAACATAGCTTCAAATCATTCATACATGTTCCACATAATCAAGCAAAGCAATAACGTGCATCAACACATTAATACAGTTATCAGAGCATGCAGGAGAGATAAGTTCCCTACCCTCTTTCCACGTAAGCTCCAGCTCCGGCTGCTCACGATCAAAACGAACATCGAACCACAACCAGGGCGAACATCAACCCTATAACCAAAGCAAGGACATAGGGTTATTCTCTATTCCAAACTCTTACTTTCATATCACTTAAAGTTGGTTACCATTCACACCCTTTAGGTGGCTAAAATAAGCTCAACGAAAGCTTAAAGGATTGGGACGTACTAGGTTGGAAATCACCTTTCAAAATCTCAAAATCCTGAAAAATGGGGGTTGGCTGCAGCCAAGACCCTCTGGCTGCAGCCAGAACACGCACAGAAGGTTTTTGGCTGCAGCCAAGAATTTCTGGCTGCGGCCAAAACGTGCACAGAAACTTTTATGCTGCAGCCAAGGTAACTTCAAAAATTCATAACTAATTCCACAAAAATCGAAATGAGGTGATCCCAAAGCCAAATGAAAGCTATTCAAGTCCTCTACACAGGAAAAATATTGGCCTTTACTAGAAATCACCACAAAAATACAGAATTCCCCACAACTCAAGACTGTCCCAAAACAGGTTCCATTTTCGACCTCAAAGTTTGGACAGCTATAACTCCCAGTTCCCAAAACGAAATGGCACAAAGTTTATGTCCATTTTGAAGCTTAGGAAGTGAACTTCAAGACTGGAAAGTTTCAGAATTTTTAGAGACCATTTGGTCATTCAAAACGGCAACACAAACAGACTGACCAGACAGAATTCTCACTGGACAGAATTTCCAGTTTTGCAACCATTGTGTTCAATCCAATTCAAATCAATTCCAATGATTAAATACCACAACAAAACACCATTTTCAACACAAAACACATGACAATTCATGCATTTCACAATTCCACCAAAATCAGGGCAAAAACCAAAATTCACAATACTCATCCACAAATCACAAAACTTAGATCAAAAGGCTTCAAATACTCACCTCTTCCTCTTTCCCAAACCAATTCCTTGATTCTCCATCTTTCCAAATTTCCTCAAGCCATCAAACACCTCCAATCAAGAATCTAAAACCATAGAGATGAAGCTCTCATCACTATGAACAACATTATAGAAGGATGTTTTAGCAATAGAGGACAAGAAACAAGGCAAATCTTACCTTTTTCTTTTCTCTTCCTTCCCTTTGTGCTTGGCGCCATGGAGAATGAAGGAGAGAGAGATGAGATGATGAAATGAAGATGATGTTCAGTTTTTTGAGATGCCACAACCGACTAAAAAGTGAGAGGAAGAGAGGAAAAGTAAGTTTGACACTTTGACCAATCCAAGGGCCCAAAACTTGCCAAGTGTCAACATCTTGCTCACCTTCCATGAGCTCACATAAGCTCACCCACATAAGATTCCACCCTTTGATCTATTACAAAAATCAATCTCAACCATTGATCTTGAAGTTACCAATGAGTTCCCTCTTCGATAACTGACCAATTGGTCGGTAACTTTACCGTTTTGCCCCTGATTACGGCAATTCCTCTTGAATCACCACCAAACACACCATAATCTCCAAAAGGGTTTATTTATCACTAATCACTTCCGCTTTTGGAGTCATTATCTCTTAATCACAATTTGGAATCTTGCTAAACTGGGGCTTAGCAGTCCACTAATCTCAGGCTTATTCTCTAGCCTCAAGTCTCAAAATTTGGGGTATTACATTTCTCCCCCCGTTCAATAAATTTCGTCCTCGAAATTTGTCGAACCACTTAATCCACAAACTACGTATGCTTCTTCACAATAGCTTCCATTTCACAATTCATTTCACATTGGAATAGTCCCCTCTAGACCACCCATACAAACGGTACTCCACAAATTCGATTCTCGCAAGAATCTTAAACAATGAATGCAACTTAGTTGCCAGAAACTACAATCGGCCCATTTCACGATTGCCGCATAAACACAATCACCTCACGATTATTAAACAAATGCAATCGTTTCCACATACGATTGCTACCAAAACATCATCACATAATCACAATCGTCGTAAGCCCTTCTAATTCATGAGTGGCTAGTGTATCTCGATATCTGGAGGCTCTAACTTATGAGCCATATCATAAGATTTTGCAGTTAGGCAGCATAGGCTACCACTCTGCTCAACTCAATCTGGTTACCCTTTCCAGGAGTAACCATCACAACCTCAATACATCAAACAACAGCCTCAGCTGTATACACAAACATTCAGCTTCTGCCATATCCACTTTCACAGCTTTACCCTCACCAGTACACCCACCAGTAACTCCACTAGTGGTAACCGAGACTTTTGGATATTCACAACAATCGCATTGCCGTATCAAATTCCACGGCATCACCTTCACCCATCCGGGACTTTTGGGTCTCAATCACAATGTTCTTGACAAGTTCACATTGATGCGTGACGATTGTCACAAAACGACAGCACCCACAGCTGTATACACAGTCATACGTAGCTTTCGCCACTTGCACAAATACGACAACTTCCCGCTGTCTCTCAAATACACATTGCCCTTCCGGCATTTTCATCACAACACATATCACAGATTCAGGTCACTCCAGAATCTCAATCTCTTCTATCCAAAGTACCTGACAGTAATGGTCTACCTAGAATCTCAGTCTCTTCTATCCAGGCGACCGGTTGAGAGTCTCAATCTCCCAACACCACTTTCATGCTCTTGCACCACACAAAGCAACTACAACGGCAGTTCAACGGCCGAGCTAGAGATGACCAGCGTCAAACCTTAAACGGCTCACGCTGACCTGCACACGCTGCATTGCACCTTAACACAATTCACACAGGTCACATTCACCACAACCCGCATTGCAGACTCTAATTTTACGCACCGCCTTTCAGCCTTGGGTCAACACCGGTGCAACCAACATGGTGGCTAGCCAGGCTGGCCATGCCGGGGTAATTGCCCTCACAACAAAATCCCCAAACATGTAGTCGAATTAGCCATCAGCTGAACTAGCTCTGCTCTGCTACAACACACCTCAATCCCAACTTAATCACAGTTGTCACAAAGTACACAAATCACACTCCACTCTCATCCCCTTTCTCCGCCAGGAAGACACACAGTCTTAACCTGAACCGTTGTTAGCTACTCAGGGACTATCGACGTGGCAGTGCACACATAGCCATTCAGGCTCACAAATAATAGATTCGCAATCACACCCTACCCTCATCCCCTTTCTCCGCCAGGAAGACACACAGTCTTTACCCGAACCGTTGTTAGCTACTCAGGGACTATTGGCGTAGCGGTGCTCACACATAGCCTTTCAGCTTCCACATGACACTCCACCCTCATCCCCTTTCTCCGCCGGGAAGACACACAGTCTTAACCCAAACCGTTGTTAGCTACTCAGGGACTATTGGCGTGGCAGTGCATACACATAGCCCTATAGCTCATACAGCTATCTGGCTTTCACAAATGGCTCGTCGGCCTCACAAATAGCCTGTCCCCCGTAAACTACCGCCTCGAAGGCACGGTCCTCCGCCATAGGAATCACCCCATGCGGCCGCAGGTAAGAGACTCACACATAACCGTCACACCCCACCGCCGTCTCACCCCACCGGGCCACAACGGTTGGTGCCCTCTCCCACCAATCGGGTGCGGAGAGGCTGGGTACACTACGTCGACCCAGGACTCACAGTGCACAATTGTAACAAGCTGGAACCAGGCATTTCAACCACTTCACTTCAACATCTCGAATTCTTTTCACATACTGAGATCCTTCAAGACCTCTCTTTACACAATACAACTTGACCCCGAAGCTTTACCTCCCGAAGCCATAGCTATCATATCATTCTCACAGCTACTCGAGCTTCCGCTCAACACAATTCTCAAACATAATACATTCATCACGATTCCACTGCGCACTCTGAGGTCTTTCTCCTCATCTGTGCCTTCATAATGTCAGGGTGACTCAATAGGAGTCCCATAGGAATCTCCTACCACAACTGACAACGTTCACAATCTATACCAAATCTTGGCCTGATTCAACTTGAATCATTGAAAGCCATAATCAACACATCGTTAAGAGTCCATACTCCTAACGTCCTCATAGTTCTACTCTACGATTCAACTTCACGGCAACTGCTCTCCACGGTTCATTATCAAGGCGGCTGCACTCTAGGGTTCATCGTCACAGTGGCTCCACTCTAGGGTTCATCGTCATGGTGGCTCCACACTACGCTACTGCACTCGGTGCTTCACTCAGTCCACTGACTGGTCAGCCCCTCCGGTCAGAGTTTTCCGTAGGTAGCCCTTTCCAATCAGATCTCACCGTAGGTAGCCCTTTCCGATCGGATCTCACCGTAGGTAGCCCTTTCCGCTCAAAAGTCCCCGTAGATAGCGTTCTCCGATCCGAATCCTCCGTAGATAGCTTTCTCCCTGTGTTGGATTAATAACCAACACTCTCAGAATAACTGATACACATCTCAATTCACTTCCTGTACCATACCTTGGTACCACAGACCACTGAGGTCAAATCCAATTCCTAAGAATCAACCCAGCTATTGAGTCTAATCCTTAGATCACATCTCATCTATCCAAACCTCAACCTTAGTTGAACTGGGAAATTACTTCCCTCATTTCCAAGGAGCATCATCCACTCCAACATGAACTCAAATATCTCTGCTAGCCTAAGGCACACCGGTCCCCTAGGTCTTAAGGCCTTTACACATACAAGCTCAGTATGACATCACTACATGTAATATCATACCACCTAGGGTTTCTTACCCAATGTCTAGGTTCATACTGAAACCTAAAACCTCAATATCACATATCTTAGGGAATCCTTTCCCTCTATTCTCAAATCAGATGATGGGTCTGATTACCTCCATCTCTGAATATACACATCTAATTCTCAGGCAAACCATCATATCTTTTGTTTCCACAATGATTTTCGACTACACAATAATCAATTAATGCATACACAATCCACATATCACATATATCCACAACCAGCAGGGACCTTAATGTGTATACCACAAACAAACAAAGTCATTATCTATGACTAAGGCAGCAACTACTGCCACTATCCTAGCAAATTCCCATGTTTGCCAGGAACTGCAGCTCTGATACCAAAATGTAACCCCCTCCGTAATTATATCCGAAATACGCGATTAAAATGAAATAGAGACCAATAATAATCAAATAACATTTACTAACCCATCACATGACGGGGTTTTCATGAATACTTTTTGAAATCATTTATAAACTTGGTCTCATATTCACATTTCGAATACAATTACTACGCGAAGATAAATCACATTCATATAAATATCAGAGTGCACAACTTAATCATCCCAGCAATCCCGGGTACATACCTTCGCTAAAGATACACAGGGTACAATTGCCCATTACAATTCTTCAAATGGGGATTACACAATCTTATCTTGAAAGAGTCCTAGCCGCTCCCTCCACGAGCCACTTTCCCTGTCTAAATTGTTGGTAGGGGAGAGTGAGATTCGAGAGAATCTCAGTAGGGAAACATTATCAATATGCAGGCAAGATAAGTGTTTAATGCATGACATGCTTGCATCACATAACTCATGCACACATACAATGACAAATCTATAAGCTCAATGCTTCGAACGATACACATATGGCCATAGCATATATTGAAACATAGCTTCAAATCATTCATACATGTTCCACATAATCAAGCAAAGCAATAACGTGCATCAACACATTAATACAGTTATCAGAGCATGCAGGAGAGATAAGTTCCCTACCCTCTTTCCACGTAAGCTCCAGCTCCGGCTGCTCACGATCAAAACGAACATCGAACCACAACCAGGGCGAACATCAACCCTATAACCAAAGCAAGGACATAGGGTTATTCTCTATTCCAAACTCTTACTTTCATATCACTTAAAGTTGGTTACCATTCACACCCTTTAGGTGGCTAAAATAAGCTCAACGAAAGCTTAAAGGATTGGGACGTACTAGGTTGGAAATCACCTTTCAAAATCTCAAAATCCTGAAAAATGGGGGTTGGCTGCAGCCAAGACCCTCTGGCTGCAGCCAGAACACGCACAGAAGGTTTTTGGCTGCAGCCAAGAATTTCTGGCTGCGGCCAAAACGTGCACAGAAACTTTTATGCTGCAGCCAAGGTAACTTCAAAAATTCATAACTAATTCCACAAAAATCGAAATGAGGTGATCCCAAAGCCAAATGAAAGCTATTCAAGTCCTCTACACAGGAAAAATATTGGCCTTTACTAGAAATCACCACAAAAATACAGAATTCCCCACAACTCAAGACTGTCCCAAAACAGGTTCCATTTTCGACCTCAAAGTTTGGACAGCTATAACTCCCAGTTCCCAAAACGAAATGGCACAAAGTTTATGTCCATTTTGAAGCTTAGGAAGTGAACTTCAAGACTGGAAAGTTTCAGAATTTTTAGAGACCATTTGGTCATTCAAAACGGCAACACAAACAGACTGACCAGACAGAATTCTCACTGGACAGAATTTCCAGTTTTGCAACCATTGTGTTCAATCCAATTCAAATCAATTCCAATGATTAAATACCACAACAAAACACCATTTTCAACACAAAACACATGACAATTCATGCATTTCACAATTCCACCAAAATCAGGGCAAAAACCAAAATTCACAATACTCATCCACAAATCACAAAACTTAGATCAAAAGGCTTCAAATACTCACCTCTTCCTCTTTCCCAAACCAATTCCTTGATTCTCCATCTTTCCAAATTTCCTCAAGCCATCAAACACCTCCAATCAAGAATCTAAAACCATAGAGATGAAGCTCTCATCACTATGAACAACATTATAGAAGGATGTTTTAGCAATAGAGGACAAGAAACAAGGCAAATCTTACCTTTTTCTTTTCTCTTCCTTCCCTTTGTGCTTGGCGCCATGGAGAATGAAGGAGAGAGAGATGAGATGATGAAATGAAGATGATGTTCAGTTTTTTGAGATGCCACAACCGACTAAAAAGTGAGAGGAAGAGAGGAAAAGTAAGTTTGACACTTTGACCAATCCAAGGGCCCAAAACTTGCCAAGTGTCAACATCTTGCTCACCTTCCATGAGCTCACATAAGCTCACCCACATAAGATTCCACCCTTTGATCTATTACAAAAATCAATCTCAACCATTGATCTTGAAGTTACCAATGAGTTCCCTCTTCGATAACTGACCAATTGGTCGGTAACTTTACCGTTTTGCCCCTGATTACGGCAATTCCTCTTGAATCACCACCAAACACACCATAATCTCCAAAAGGGTTTATTTATCACTAATCACTTCCGCTTTTGGAGTCATTATCTCTTAATCACAATTTGGAATCTTGCTAAACTGGGGCTTAGCAGTCCACTAATCTCAGGCTTATTCTCTAGCCTCAAGTCTCAAAATTTGGGGTATTACAGGTTTGGTGAAGAGAAACTTCACAGCTGCATGATATGTATACACAATCACTTTGGAATTGATTAAATATTGTCTAAACTTATCTAATGCAAATATCACAGCAAACAGTTCTTTCTCAGTGGTTGTGTAATTCCTTTGTGCACTATCCAAGGTTTTGGATGCATAGACAATCACATAGACAACTTACTATGCTTTTGTCCTAGCATGACCCCACAACAGAATTAGAGGCGTCGCATGCTAGTTCAAAAGGTAAGGTCCAATCTGGTATACTCAGAATAGGAGGAGAAATCAAGTGTGCTTTCAATTCATCAGATGCTTGTTTACAAGGATTATCAAAGATAAAATTAACATCCTTTTGCAATAGTTTGGATAATGGTAGAGTTATTTTACTAAAATCTTTTATGAAACGTCGGTAAAAACCCATATGCCCAAAGAAAGAACAAAGTGCTTTATCTTCATCTGGTAGGCTTCTTAAGGATTCCAACTAGGTTGGAAAATTTGCATAAAACTACGATCTTAAATAATTTACATGTGCTAATTAGTTCCACTATTTTGCAGTTTGTGCTAATTAGTTCCACTATTTTGCAGTTTTGATGTAATGTGTAATTCACCTAACACAATCTTGTTTGTATTTTGTTTTTAGAGTAAAATATATTAACCTCCCCTCTATTTTAAAAACATGTTTAAACCTCCCTCATAATTTAAATATATGTTACACAAACATCCCTTGTATAATTTGTATTTCATTTCCATCCATCCAACTATTAATTGACCATTATATTTGACTATTAAACTTTTATTCACATGAGAATTATTTAAACATTCTTATCAAAACAGAATTATTTAAACATTTATACTTACAACAATTTATACAACCAAAAAAGAATTCTCATGCATATTATCAAACTTTTTATACATTATAAAATGTATTAATGTTGATTGATTACATTATAAAATTTTATAATTATAATAGGAGTATTCAAAAAAATGTGCCAATCTTGAGATTTGAAAACAAAGGAAATATACAACCAAACAAGGTATAACGACATATAAAGACAATATTGTCATTTCCCACTTTAGAATGTTTACATGGTTTTATTGAAGCTAGTGCATGCCTTGAAAATATTTAAAGACTAAGATCTATTTATTAGTTTGAGATATAGAAAATATTTTATTAAAAAATTTTAAAATTAGAGTAAAGTAAAGATTTGTTTTTTGAAATAAACAGAATGCATATTTTAAAAATGTTTAAAACTAAATCTGTGCAAGAGAGAAATAATAAATATTTATTTTCATAAACTATAATAATATTTTAAATATTTAAACCTTATTGGAATAGTTGAAGAAATATTTAGAAAAAAATGAAAGAAAATTTTCATAAAACTCAGTGAAACATCCAGAGAAAGTACATAATACATTGAATATGAGTCTCCATAAAAACATTTGTAGAAAAGAAAAATTAGACATAATTTCATGCACCTCATACTATATAAAAATAAGATGTATTATTTATAACTTGGGAGTATGAATAATAACAAAATAAATTTCACATTTTACAGGGAAAACCATTCTTGAGGTTACTATAATTTTCTTTAATTTTTAATTTGGTACTTGTATGTTTTATCATTATTAGATCTTTTAACTCTTTTAGTACCGTTAGTCACTGTAACTTTGCGCTATTAGTATTGTTAGCCCCATGCAGAAACTATAATTGTGATGACAGAATAAAATTAAAGAATTTAATAAAGATTGTTAGCCCCAGCTAATTGTGCCAATAGAGAATAATTAAATGAATAATGAGATAAATAGTCAGCTACCAGATTAAAAATTGAAGGAAATTATAGATACTTAGAGAATAGTAATCTCTTATTTGTTAAAACAGTGGGTAATTGCGTATCTAGTATGGTTTTTTGATATGAAAATGTAGTTACTCATTTGGTGAGTTCAATGCAAATATGTTAGAGGCTGAAAATGGCTTGAAGATTACAGCTGAGCAACTAGGTACTGCCAAAAAACTTGTTCAAAAGAAAAGATAAAAAGCAAAGCAACTTGTGGCCTAAACAACACTAGAGAAGGCCAAACTTGAACTAGAAAAAACTTAGTCAAGAGATAGAAGCAAAGCAGCTTGTCATTTAATTTAGGGAAAGCTGGTTTTGTCATGGCCATACTTGGTCAATTGCTAAATTGGATTTGTTAATACCTAATCCATTATTATTACTAGTTGAAGGCCAAGGGTAGAGCATGGAATCATTGTTGGAATTGTGAAATGACGGATTGAGAGCTATATATAGAAGCCAGGACAGGCGAAGAGGTTGGGAAAAAGAAAAAGAAGAAGGGTTATATGGATATGAGGCTTAGGTGAAAAGTGAAGAAGGATTGAGGGCTGGCAAGAAGAGGAAGAGAGGGAGAGGAGGGAGGAAGAGAAGCAGGAGGAGAGAGAAGAGGTGAAATATAAGAAGAGGGAGACTCATAAAGACAATAAAGTAGAATCATTAAATTTTAAATTCCAAATTGACAGTTGCATTGATTATGGACTATTTATAAATACTAGAAATTTTCCATGAACGAGATTATATTCCATGTATATGGTCCCTGTGTATATATATTCTCCTGACCGCTCTCTCCATCTCTTCTTCTCCCCCCTCAATCTCCATAGAGACTCTATGTAACACCCTTATTTTCAAAGCGTATGGACGGTTGAAGTGCAGTATTATCTTTAATAAGGAGACCGATAATCTTTTGTAAACAGCGGAAGTTCTATCAAACAGTGTGTTGAGTGGGTTTTTCAAAAATCTTTTCAAAAATCATTTTCAAATTTGGTCTCATTTTATTTTATGATTCATTTCAAGCCATCCGTTTTAGGTTCATTTCTTCATATCAGAGTTTTTACTAATAAATTATCTGCTGGAACCCAAACTACTATAATAAATTAACGGCCCTAAATGGACGGCTGTCCACTACTGGTTCGGATGTCACTTTGCGTTTGCTTATACATAGGCGCTTATTTACGTGTCTACTATCTTGTCAGTATGAGACTGACCACACTTAAATACAAATTAAACACAACTCCAAATAGATAACCAACGGAAAATTAAATTCTAACTCCTTTGCTTCATTCGCCCGCGTTTACCTTCTTGCCTGAGGAACTATTTGCCCGAGTTGAAAATTTGTTTTGGAAAAATAGGGTGAGATTCAATGAATCTCAGTAGTAACAGATATCACTCATATAAAATGCACATATATCATGCCATGTCAACCAAAGTTATAGTACAATCAATATATTCAACATTCAGAGATAAATTCACAATATGCAGAAAGCATAAAGTTACCAATTCAAGGACAACCGTCCTTTGCCACAGCGCTGGGAAATTCTACTGGGCCTGAGCCCTTCTCATCCGAATGCTTAAATTCACAATGGTACAAATATGAATATAACATATCACATAGTATGTGAGGGATAAGTTACTACCTGACAATTTTTCCAAATCTTGATCTTGATTGACGTGCTTTGAATGTCCTGGGCAAGTGTCAAGTCCTATAATTTACGGACAATGAGTTATTTCTTAGTCCAACTCTTCATAAATTATTCTCTTATGTTGGTTACCATTAGGGTCACTACATTAGGTCCAATACGAAGCTAATGAGCTAAAGCTACTCCAAAGGCTTAACTCAATTCTTAAAGGTCCAATTCTATTACCAAACTCTTAACTTTGAATTTTCGCACATTTACCAAAAACTGACAGATTTTTCACTGAACTTTGAAAACTCATAACTAATTCTAGAAAACTTCAATTGGGATGATCCAAAATTCTCTTTAACCCTTATTAAGTATATTTTAAGGGAAAAATACTTTCAGTAGCTGTGAGATTGCACACACTTCCCAGTTTTTCTTTTTCTCCTTGTTGCCAGAAAATCTGACCAGTTTTAATGGTCTACTTCAAACATTCATAACTCCTAGTAGACTTATCTAAATCCTTCATAATACCTATCAAATTAAAGGTCTATAAGTGTACTTTAATTCTGGAAAATTTTATCAACAACAGATGAAGTTTGGACAATGAAAGTTTCACCAAAACAAAACTGCCAGACAAAAACGCACACTGGCAACTTTGTTGCACAAGCTTACTTAATTTCCAATTTTTTTAAATCTTTAAACCAGTCTGTCAAAAATTATAACTAGAACCTATTCCTACACAATTTTTCGTGTATAATCCAATGGAAAGCTCAAAAATACCAAAATCAAATTATTTCTACAAGATTCAGCCCCCAACCGAAATATGCCTCCCAAAACAACAAAAATCAAGTTTGTGTTTTTGAACTCCAACAAGTCCAATACTTCATTAATAATCATATATCACCTTATATATGATTTAAAACATCTTTAGTCTTCGAAAACACCCCTTGGTTGAATTACATGGTTGATTCAAGAACAAGGAATAACTCAATGAAAACACGAAGTAATCGGTTCAAAATGAAACCTACGCTTACCTCTTCACGTTCCTACAAGTGGTTTGGTATTCCGACGGCACTCCGGCTAACTAACTGACACAAAACACCTCAGATGAGAAATCTAAGACCATGGAATTGAAGCTCTCATCAAGAGGAACAATGTTTATGAACACTCTAAGAGCAAGAAAAGTGATTTAGAGAGTGAGATTGTGTGATACTCACTTACCTTATTTCTGTGTTCTTCAAGTTCACCACCTTCTCTTTCTCTTTATCTATTTTCTTTTCTGTTTCTCTTACTCTCTCATATCTACCCAAATAGAAATGAAATGAGAAAGAGGAAAGTGTCTCAATTAAATGGCCAATTATGAGAAGAAAACAATTGATAGAGGTGTCTTATTTTTTTTTGCCTTAAGTGTGCCCATATGCTCCAAATGTTGATTGTCCTTTCTCTTCCTTGTTTTGTGCTTTGAAGGAAAGTGTGTTGATTAATTGATTGAGTGTGAGTGATGTAGTGTACATATGTGTGGGTGCTTGTGTGTGTTGGCATGTGGACCAACTCCTTCTATCTCTTTTCCTTTTCTTGACGGAATGTGTGTGTATGGATGAAGAATATTATCCTCCTACTTGTGCTTGTCCGAAACTTAAGAGAGTGGAGAGAGTATGATGTTGTGTCCACATATAGAAGCTTCTTGTGTTTGGTGTAGTGTGAGTAGGTAGTTGTATAAGTGTTAGGTAAATGTTGTCCAATTTGTCTCTTAAAATTGTTTTTCAAGGAAAAATCTTAGCCCTTGATTTTAGCTTCCAATTCTAACCTCAAAATCACATGGTAGATGTCCCTCTTGCCCTTGATTATGGCAATATTAACTAATTTGCTATTGGATCTTACTTAACTTATGAGGTTAAATCTTGGTCAAGTAAAATAACCATAATCATCCTAGTCTTCCCTTCTTCCAAAAACTAAATTTAACACCATGTAAATTTTTCTTTTTGATTAATTTATCCTTTACTAATTTTTGGGATATTACACTCTACATGTTTTTCATGGACTAATGGAAGGTTGGGAGCGGCTCACATTAAGGAAAGAGTCGTTAGGGCTTTTGGAAATGGTGAAATGAGGATGAATTTTCCAAAAACTTTGATCTTTCATTTGGAGCCAGTTGGTTCTAACCATCATTTGTTGATAGTCGATCTTAACTATCAGCAAAGAAGGGGACCTAAACCATTTATATTTAAATATGTTTGGTGTGAGCATGAGGAGTATGGAAATGTGGTGAAGGATAGTTGTGGAAGAAGTGAAGGCTAAGAGGAATGTATTACTACTGAATTGGCAAGGAAATTAAGGAGATGCGGATTGGATTTGAGGAAATGGAGTAGAAAAGCTTTTCCAATTAATAGAAGAAGAATTGAGCTGCTACAGAAACAATTACAAGAGTGTAGTAGTGGTATGCTGACTGAAGAAAAATGGCAGAGACAGTAGGACATTATTAAGGAAATGGATATGGTGTGGAGTTTAGAAGAGAAGTATTGGATGCAACGGTCAAGAGTGAAGTGGCTAAAGGATGGAGATAATAATACTAAATTTTTTCACCTCACAACAATCCAAAGAAGGGCCAGGAACAAAATACTTAGATTGAAGAATGGAAATGGGGTATGGATGGAGGATGAAGGTCAAATTGCTCTTGAGTTTACTAGCTGTGAAGCAAGGAATATGAGGGAGGCCCTGAGTTATGTCGACTATAGGAACTAAGGAAGATAATAAGAATTTTCTGAAACAAGTAACAAGAGAGGAGGTAAAAGTGGCTTGTTTCCAGATAGGGGGTGGTAAGGCTCCTGGTCCGGATGGTATTTTAGGAAAGTTCTACCATTTTTCTTGGGATATTTTTGGAGAAGAAATTTATGATGTTGTGAAAAGATATATTGAAGATGGATTGTTGATTGAACCAATAAATAATACTGATTTGGTTATTATTCCAAAAGTGGATAGACCTGAATTGGTAACTCAGTTTAGGCCAATTAGCCTTTGTAACTTCTGTTGCAAGGTTATTTCAAAGGTTTTAACAACTAGAATGAAGTCACTTATTTCAAAGGATTTCCAAGAATACGACTAGTTCTCACCAAAACTTTATGCAAGTGTCATAATTTAGAATTGTCACATCTGTTTGGAACAAAACAAACAGTTACATCCACAGGATTCCATTAAGTATCAAAACAATGCATGCTGACTGATACTTAGACTTTAACAAATTTAAAGAAAGAAAAACAGCACTTCAAAAGCATGGTTTCACACCAGCTCAATTCGGAAAGGAAATGAAAACACTCGGGTTAGATTTCCGTATTCAACTGGTAATTGGTCAGAAATGCCGCCTATTTGTTAGATTTGGTGGGAAATCTTCAGAACAGAAAAGTGGTCATAGATGTGTACAAAAATATTTGGATAACACCAGCAGAACAGAACAGGGGAGAAGAGAAAAATCTTTGTTTTTTTATTTAGCTTATCTTTTCTTTAATTTAATTTTTTTTAAAAAAAAAATTAGCAGTACAAATTTCAAAAACCAAGGTAAGCTCAATAGTAAGCACATCTCACTCTCGGTAAAGTAAGAATAAATAAAGAAAAACTATTAACTCAGGAACCCAAAAAAAAAAAAAAACACTGGTAATCCAACAGACAAGTCCAAAATCAATAATTTTGTTAATTCCAAGCAAACTGTAGCAGAACTAAGAAAAGGGAGAAGTGATAGCAGTGCCATCAATTTGGTTTTAGAGCTGAAAAATTTCACCAAAAGATCAAACAAATATCACAACAGTGAATATGCATGCAACCTTCAGAAACTATGTACAAGATGAATGACACAAATTTTACTTACAAGAAGCTTAATCACCGGCTACCAAAATGAATCAACTCTTGTGAATTGCCTTATTAAATAAGTAACAGTAAAAAACCTACCAATATTTAGCTCCTTCAAGGCTTCAAAAGAATACCAACGTATCACCATTCACGCATATTAAATGATTACAACCAAGAAAATAAAAGGAAAAGAAATCATACTGCGACAATTTCACAATTAAATACAATAAATCCAAAGCAAATTACATCCTCAAAATGTCATAATCCTTTCCAAGGAAATAAGCAGTGGTATTAGGCTCACAGTGATGCAAATTCGTAACAACTCAATTTCAAGCAAGTGAGCAATTTCTTTTAACTTAAAGACACAATCGATTAGGTACAGCAAGCCAGTTTCAATTAGTGAAAGATCTTAACTCAAATGTTGTGGGGAATGTTCACCAAAGCAATAGTTACAAACATAAGAGTGTACAACCCAGCAGTAAAACGCGCAACAACGTAAACTAAAGAAATACAAAACCAAATAAATCCATAGCAAGACAATCGCAAGATAAATTCAAAGAACATGTAGCTTGATTTCAAAAGACAGACTTTAGCAAAATAGAGTTCAGTGGCTCAAACTAATTCATACAAAGTTGAACAAATTGCATATGATCCCACTTCCTAATTCAACTAAAGTCTTTCCTTAGATTAAACAGATACAGAGACATGCAATTTCAACCAAAAGTGTAAGTACAATAAGGCTCAATTAAGCTGCAGCATCCAATAGTTTTATTTCCAATAAACTCAATAGAGTTTAATCATAGCGAAACAACTTATTCAAGCTAAGGATGGGTTAGATCAACGCTATATCTTTTTTCATTTTATTCTATTTATTTATTTATTTATTTTGGGTGCTAATAGCACACACCTATAGCCATACAACATTTTATCAACTACAGTACAATCTATGTGCAATAACATTTGCAAAGAACAAAACCATTACTCTAAATACTAGCTATGTTAGGTCAAGCTAAATTTTGATTTATAACATCACCGATAAAATTAAAACACCTTATCAACTAACTTTTTCTCTTTTATTCTTTGAGAAATATGACCCCTTATGGATCATCTTAATCATCCACATAACTAATGCGAGATAAGAAGTAAAATAACTTATTTAGAGAGATCTTGTTTTAAACATGTACAAAGATGATTTGTATACCAACCTTTTACGCTTCCTTTTCCAAATAGATGCTCCACCAAAAAATTATCTTCCGTTACTAGTCCTTTTGCTTAACACTTGAAATATTCAATACATCTTCGCTATACAAGTAAACATAAGACATGCTTAGTTTAATATATAGTTCGTATATTAGTTATTATTAGGCTAGGTGGCAATAATCTAACAGGTACTATTCCCTCATCAATCAGTTTATTGTCTAATCTTAAGATTTTGCATCTTAATAATAATAACTTTTTTGGAGAGATACCTTTGTCATTGAAAAACTGCCAGAACCTGCAGATACTTGATGTAGGAGAAAAGAGATTTTCAGGAAGCATACCAAACTGGATAGGTCAGAAAGTAAAGATTCTCCAATTTAGATCCAATCAATTCAGAGGAAATATTCCATTAGAAATATGCCAATTAGCATCTCTCAAAATATTGGATCTTGCAGATAATAAGCTCTTAGGTTCAATACCAAGTTGCCTACATAATATGACTGCCATGAGACAAGATGCTTCAAGTAATGTGGTTGCCACCTTTTGTGGTATAATATTTTGCTCTGGTTCTATATATGGAGACAATATTATGTTGCATATAAAAGGCCTTGACCTAATCTATGAAGAAAATGTGAAGTTCTTGCGTGCTATTGATCTATCAAGTAATGGTATGTCTGGAATAATACCTCCAGAAATGTTTACTCTCACTGGATTACATTCCTTGAACTTGTCTCATAATCAATTTGAAGGAAATATTCTGAAAGAGATTGGTAGCTTGAAACAATTAGAGTCTCTTGATCTTGCAAACAATCAATTTTCAGGTGAGATTCCTCAAAGTTTGGCTCAAATGTCTTTTCTGGCAACCTTAAACCTTTCTTTCAACAATTTCTCTGGAAAAATCCGATCAGGGACTCAACTTCAAGGGTTTGATGAGCTAAACTATATTGGAAATCCTGAACTCTGTGGTGCTCCACTTCCAAAGAATTATAGGAACAAAGATGTTAAACCCATTGAAGGAAATAATAGTCAAGAAGATGAATTTCTCTCTGCCTTCTACGTTGGATTAGGAGTTGGATTTGCCAAAGCTTTTTGGGCAGTTTGTGTTGCATTTTCTTCAACAAGAATTTTAGGCATTCTTACTTTAGATTTCTCAGTCATATCAGAGACAAATTTGATGTCATAGTGGTCCTGAGGATGAACTGTATCCGTTGAAGACCTAGTTAGCATTTTGGTGAGTGAAACAAACTTCTGATTTAAGTTTTGATTATGTTTTCTTAAAATGTTATATATGTCCCTTATAATAATATTCTAGAAATATATATATATGTTATACATATAATATTTTGGTGATGTAATGTAATTCCCTTGTAATTATTTTAAATTTATATATTGTGCAGGTTCTTGCAATGCATGTTTCATCCGTAGGTCTACTCATGAAGTCTTTTAGGCCGAACATTGAAAGGGAGGACGAAGTGATGCTACTGAAGGCAAATTACAAGTGAAAAGAAGTTTTTAGCTTGCATTACGCACTTTGAAGCTGTGTAACAGTAACATGCAAACATTTTCTGCATACAGTTTGTGTCCTTTTTAAGTATGCATGTGTCCTTAAAAATATTTTTGATTTCAATAAACAAGAGCAAATGACCTAAATTTTTTATATTGACTTGAAAGTGAATTTTGGATGTAACTTTTGCTTATTTGAAACCCAAAATATGAAAGAAAATCGGGCATATGATTCCAATAATCCAATTCATATGTTTTGTATTTAAAAAGTAAATAAAAGCCTACAATTGGTTTCAAAAAATTGCACACTATTATGTGGCCATCCTCTATCGTCAACTTATCGGGTCATGGGTTGTCGACATCTTCTGGCATTACAATTTATGGGGCCATCCTCTATCTTTGATTTTGATACAAAATAAGATCCTTCCCAGTTTTTCTAATGGACAAAATAAATGGTTTTTATATTTTCCTCGGTGTGAATAATAATGTGATGATTTTGCATTTATTTTTTTGTGTCCTTAGGATATATATTATCTTAAGCAAAAGGAATAGCTTTTCTTTATGTGCTGATATTTGTTTTCTATTTAACATTGTAGTTTTTTTTTGGCAATCAATTTATGATTTTAGTTTGTTTTATCATTTAAGCTGTAATTTATAAAGCATTCAATAATCTTTTTGTATTTTTTTTGTTATTTTTAATGAGTTAATTTGATTCTTATACATATAAAGTACTGGACATATTCATGACTCAGTCAATAAAGAAATTTAACAAATGACTTAGATGAGAGTAAATTATTTTTGTTCAAGTTGGCCAAATCGGTTTGATTATCAAAATGACTAGTAATAGCTGTATATAAGTTTCTTTCAACTATCTTTATATTTGCATAATTTTATTAGCGTTTTCTCTATTTGGCCAATCAACAAAGTGGGATAATCAATGTAGGGGAGGTATCCCTAATCTCAAATAAATCTAACAAAATTGAAAGAAATAGGTGAAAATTATTCTTGCTAATGTATTTTTTTATCATAGTTAATTTAATGAATAAATTATGCAAAAAAAAAAATTTCTTAAAAAAAGAATGAGGTTGTAATTTTGGATTGTGAGATATTTGGTCAATTAATTGGTTGTTGAATTGAGACTATGTTGCAATTTGCTTGCTGGAGCATAGGGTGAACAGCGCAGCTTTATAATTTATAAAAAGTCAAAAATAAAGGAAATCATAAAATATGGATCGAAACATCTCAGAAAAATACAAATCAACAAGGACCCACAGGTAGCTCACGCATGCCCTTCTCCAAGATCCTCCATAACTGCATAGGGGTCAAGACACCCAGTCATACGGGCATCAAAACTCCTTCAAAGAAGCTTTAGCAATCCAATCAGTTACTAAATTTGCTTCCCTAGGAATCTAATTAAACAAGAGAATTTATCAGTACTTGGCTATTAGATTCAAAATGAACATCATTTGAGTAGTCCAGATGCATTTATCACTTCTAGAGCTAACAGCAGCTGTAGTGCTAAGAATGGCTGCGTTTTCTTTCACCGAGGTCCATCCCACAATAGGAAATAAATTCCAATTCCTGCCCTCCCTAATATCAATCACTTTCATCAGAGAGAAAGACTCATGAGGGCATGGTAATAATAATTTCCGGCCAGAGAACTCCACAATCCAATCATCAAAGACAAAATATGCCATGTCCCTAAATTTTTGCATGCGTGGCCCCATCCTTTGAATCATGAGTGGAAACGACAATTATAACTTAGCCATAAAATTTGAGTCTTAAATATATACTGAGGACTCAGGAGTCTCAGGACTCTTCACAAAGGATGAATGGAATGGTAAGGACCTTATTCTTTTACTATATATTTTTTGTCTTGGATCATCTTTCATCCAACTAGCACTGATAAGGATGACAAATAGGAAAAATTTAACACTGCTAATAATTACCATTATTTCCATATAAGATGAGTTATAAGGGACTCAAATGTTTCTTGAAAAATAGGTATAGAGGGAGATAACGTAGAAAACTTTAAGCACTAAGTCGCGCTGAGTCAAAAAACTTGATAAAATTATATTGATTAAATAATTAATGTTCTCTTTTCTTATAAAGTCTTTTGTTTTCTTTTCAAACTAGCATTAACAAGTTTTTTTAATTTCCAAATATCTGATCATTCAGTTATTAGTATACAATATAAAATATATAATAAATAGATTCATATCAATTTTCAATTTATTTTTTGTTCAAACTCTAGCCAGTATAAAAAAGACATTGTGTCCAGTGTTTTTTTATTCGGTAAAATGATCAATTTTTCATAGATAATAAGTTATAAGTACAGTAAAGAAGTACAATAGTTAGAGGACATAAAAAAGGGATTACCCTTATGTTCCTAATAATTAAACAAAAACAAATTAACTGAGTTAAAAGAAGCAAAAAGACTCGCCACATCTTGAAGAATAATGCCAGATGATGCCTTCAAATTTTTTCCTGCCAAAGACAATAAAAGACATAATGTATCAAAAAAAAATAATTGTGTCCAGTTTATTGAAAAAAGGACAAAAATGTTATGAATATAAATTATGTGAATGACTATTGACTCATATAAGAAATTACTGCTCATAAAAAAGAAAACAATACTTGACATAAAGAAAAAGGAGAAAAAGGCATAAAACAAAAGCAAAAGAAAACAATGACATAAAGAAGTTACAAAGTAACTATACTTTGTATAAAGTAACTATGATCATGTAACCTGGTAACTGATCTATATAATGCCTTATAATTGATTGTTACATCGAAGTGAATGAGAAGTTCTCTCTAAATTCTCTCTCTTGATATTCTCTTTAATTTAGCCCTTACTCTCTTAACATACATACTTTAAAAAAAAAACATAATGTAAGAGATATAGTTAAAAGATTTATAAGTTGCTGTATGAGTTTAAATGGGATGTTGGAATTTTTTTTTTTTTTTGGCCAGAGTTGATGGATGTTATTACATTTGATTTGCGATATGAAAGAGACAGCCAACAAAGATATTAAATTTGACCCATATATATGACAAGCACAAGTACTACACTCAACAAAGGAATCGACACTTTTATGGGAAAAAAAATAAAAGAAAGAACTAAAAATATCTGCAAATGGAGAGCGATGGCAAATCCTAGCTGACAGTCACACTATGGCAACAAATACTAGTCTGCCACTTCACTTCATAATAGAGTCGTCAAGTTACTAACTTCATTTTACATAATTTGTTTAGCAAATTATGTATTAAGGGAGTCAAAGTTTAACTATAAGGTAAAATTCTTGTCCTGAAATTTACTACTCAACTTTTTATCTAAAGGGACAGATATACTAATAGCTCGGGATTAGAAGCAGGATCGAACTCACGACCTTCCACTTAAATGGAACTTTCATATTACTAGGTTATATGGCTTTTGGCAACAGTTTACTACTCTGTGGCATTTTTCATTCAAGCATGGGTGCAATGCAAGTACCTTATTTATTATCATGGTATTTCTTCTTCTTGAAATCATGTTAGTTATTGCATATTATCTAGAGCTTAATAAGAAAAATACATAAACTTAATTGAACATGAGGTGGATATATTTTGCAGGACGCTAAAGCAACAAAAGCTCAAATGAGGGGGAGGTCGTTTATTCATTTATATCATCCTGCTAGTGATTTTATATTCTAAAATTAACTGGTTCTCTCTCTGCAGTGTCTGTTCTCTATTCTTTCTCCCCTCCCCATGCCTTTGATCTCTTTTTTCTCATTTCAGTCACAGAGGTTACTCTAGAAGGAGGGATGGCTTGCAGATCTGGCGAGAGAGTGAGTGATTACTAATATGAGATTAGTTGAATCGGGGGCAGAGAGTGAGTGATTAAAATCGCCTCTATAGGTGACTACTAATGTGTTCTCGGAGCTACACTTGGCACAACCCATGTTCTCGATGCATTAACGTGTTGAAACAAAATATACTATTAGTAAGAAAATACTTCGGTCTACTTCGACCCTTCTAATTTTACCTTATTTGTAAAGAAGTGGGTGACGGGCTTTGCTTTTCTTTTCTTCTTTTGCCCCCTATTTATCTTGCTTTTTGTTATTTGTGCGGTTATATAATTCTCCTTCTTCCTCCTTGTCAAAGTTATTTTCTTCAAACTGCAACAACATTATCAATGGAGTTTCGGATCTCAAGCTCTACACTTCTCTATTCTTTTGCAATTGGATGCTTCGCGTTGAATGCTTTCATAAGCTGTGGATCCAATGCTGAACTCATACTAGAAGATGAAGGTTTCTTACTTAACCTATCACTTTCTTTCTTCTTGGTTTTGTTTTTGTTTTTGTTTTTGTTTTGAATTATAAGGGTAAACAGACACTAACATCTAATATTACAAGCGGAATTAAACCTGCGACCTCTCACTTACATGAGAGCACTCATTCTACTAGGCTACAAGGCCATTAGAATTTCCTATTTCTTATTGCTGTTTATATTACACTTTTTAGCATTATGATTTCTTCCATTTCCTTCAGTTTCAGAGATTCCAAAGGTTGAAAACTATAATGATTTTGGGGTTGTTTGATTCTCTTATCTATTTTTATACCTTTCAGAATAATTCTGTGAAGTAATTTTTTAGAATAAGTTTAGAAATTAGGTAAAAAAAGCAAGAAATAAGTTTTGGAAAAAAAAATTAAAATCTGTTTGAATCATTATTTTCAAGAATATATCTAAAATAGAAAACAAGGATGATCCAATCAGTTACTAAATTTGCTTCCCTAGGAATCTAATTAAACAAGAGAATTGATCAGTACTTGGCTATTAGATTCAAAATGAACATCATTTGAGTGGTCCAGATGCATTTATCACTTCTAGAGCTAACAGCAGGTATAGTGCTAAGAATGGCTGCGTTTTCTTTCACCGAGGTCCATCCCACAATAGGAAATAAATTCCAATTCCTGCCCTCCCTAATATCAATCACTTTCATCAGAGAGAAAGACTCATGAGGGCATGGTAATAATAATTTCCGGCCAGAGAACTCCACAATCCAATCATCACAGACAAAAAATGCCATGTCCTTAAATTTTTGCACGCGTGGGCCCATCCTTTGAATCATGAGTGGAAACGACAATTATAACTTAGCCATAAAATTTGAGTCTTAAATATATACTGAGGACTCAGGAGTCAGGACTCTTCACAAAGGATGAATGGAATGGTAAGGTGTTCGCTACCGCAAGTGCACGCACTACTACAAAAAAGGGGTTTAGTGGCGCAGCTCTTGTGGCCCCTTTTTTTAAAAAACGCCAAAGATAATTATTTATTTTTCAAAATCAAGGTAATTTAAAAGCTTTGGCGCTTACAATTATAAACGTCATAGTAGACATTATCCTTGTATGACGCTTTCCTAAACAAGCGCCAAACAATATCTTCAATTATTTTTTTAAAAAAAACAATAAGAAGCTTCGGCGCTTCTTGTGGAAGCGCCAAAGCTTCTTATATTTTTCAAAAAAAATAAAGAAAAATATAATAGGAAGCTTTGGTGCTTCCTACGCCAAACAATATCTTCAATTATTTTTTTTAAAAAAAAACAATAAGAAGCTTTGGCGCTTCTTGTGGAAGCGCTAAAGCTTCTTATATTTTTCAAAAAAAAAAATAAATAAAGAAAAATATAATAGGAAGCTTTAGGAAGCACCAAACCATCCTATATTTTTTCCAAAAAAAAATATAATATGAAATTTAATATATTATTTCTTCTTTCTTTTTAATCTTCCTATGGCCTTGCACATATGCTTGACAAAAGAAGTTTAATTTCTTTCTAACCGGTCACAAGTCCTTATAATATGCCTATTGTATTTGCATTAGGCTTTTTTTTTTTAAATTTAAATTATTATTTTTTAATTTGGGTCATCATACTGTTATACATTTATTATTGGTAAAGGTTTAATAGTTACAATAACACTATATGATATGTTTGCCATATTTTTTGCTCTTTCTTCCTATATATCCAATATTATCTTCTTGAATATATTATTGTCATTAGTATTAACTTGCACTTATAATAAAACGTAAAACTAAGTGAGCTTCGTGAAATTCATTAATTTTTTTTAAAAAGGCCGCATTTTAAAAGAAGTAACTAAAAAAAAAATAGGAAGCTTTGGCACTTCCTAATGAAGCGCCAAAGCTTCCATGTAGTAAATAAATTATATTAGGAAGCTTTGGCGCTTCCTAAGGAAGCGCCAAAGCTTCCCATGTAATTTTTTTTAAACAAAAAAGATCAGTAAGCTTCGAATGTGTGTGTCTATAAATTAAAGTAGAAACCTACCCAACTACAAAACATAAAGAAAGGACAAATTAAAGGAGGGTCACATGCAATGAAAATTGGTTTAGAAATAGAGTTTCTGCAGTTAATTAATTAATATACATAAGTTCATTATCTCATATATACTTCATACTAAAATGATGATTCTATTTATAGATTTTTGTAGTAACTAGTCACTATAAACTATTTCTTGTCATTATTTAATTTGTTATGTAAACTAGCCATTATGTAAAAGCATTTAATGTACTTATATAAAAAAAAAAGTAACTTTAGCAATCAAATAAATTAAACAGAGACAGGCACTAACGTTAAAAGAAGCTATTTTTTTACTCTGAATTTTTATTTTACTTTATTATTTGAGTATGCCCAATCTGAACTTTTATTTTACTTTATTATTTGAGAATGTCCAAGATCGATCTCAAGGTTTTTATTAATTATCTGAATATTTTTATTAATTAGTTCCTAAAAAAAGATATAATTCATATATATGCTAGAACAAACAATGTTTCCAGTGATTCTTTCCTATTTTTTTTTTTAAAAATAAGAAGCTATATATGGCCAAGGTTTTTTTTTAATAGTGGAAGCTTTGGCACTTCCACAATTAAGCGCCAAAGCTTCAATCAATGTGCCAAGGCCACCCAAAAAAAAAATTTAATTTGGTTTTCTTTAAAAAAAAATTTTAAAGGAAGTTTTGGCGCTTTTTAAGGAAGCGCCAAAGTTTCCCTTTCTCATACCTTCTTTGGCACTTTTTATATAAGCGCCATAAAAGGTTATATAAATTTTTGAAATTTTTACCACCCGCCATTGTCATCTCACCATTATCCCTTTCCTGCTTTTTTTTTTTTTTTTCTATCGTCTCCACCCCTTTCTCTCTTTGACTGGTGACAAGTAGAAGGTTCTTTGGTCCCCCACTTTCTTTTTTTTTTGTCTCCTCCTCGTGCATGTATTTTTAAACATTTGTTCGCCACTTTCGTTGCAGTACAAAGCTTCTTCCCTTACATGTTCTTTTTCTTCTTGGCTGGTTGCAGTACATAACTTCCTCTCTCCACGTGTTTTTCTTCTTCTTGTGTCGGCTTCCTACAGAAGCTCTTGTAAGTGTGTTTTTTAAACATCTAATTCACGTTTTTTTAGTTAAAATATGCATGACTCTTATACATTTGCTTATACTTTTCCATAGAAGTACATGTTGTCAACAGTGAAAAGGTTGTTGTGAATGGCACTGATGAAATGGTCAAATTGGGTGGAAGTGTTATAAATGCCACTGGTAGTTTAATAAATGATTATTTTGGAACCAATTAATTTAATAAACACAGGGTTGTATTTTTGCCGGCTTGTTATGGACCCAATTATTTTAACTATGGTATGTAGTAGTGTTGGCAAATATGATTTATTTGGTTGTGAGTTGTGAAAAATTATGTAAATGCTGTGGGATTAATTGGTTGATTATTTGTGATTCAAAGAGTGTTTAATATTTTGGAAAACTTTAAATTTTGGAATGTTATGCTGCTGAATTTATTTTTTAAAAAAATAAATAACAAAAGATAATTGCAAGAGGCAAGCAATTGACCACTTATAAAAATATATTTAAGGTATAGATGGATCGAAAATGGATGTCATTTAATCGGTCCTCAAGAGAATATATAGATGAGGTGAAAGAGTTTATTAGATTTGCAAGTGAGCATATAAATGATCCTAACAAAATCCTGTATCCTTGCTTATCTTGTTGTTATGAAAAACAGATTAGTTAATTTAGGCATGTAGCTTCTTTCTTGCCTATTATTGATCATTGTGATACAATACATTTTGTAGTTGTTAAACATTATAATTATTCATTGTAGTTAATTATTTGTTTAGCATTACACCATCGTATTGTAATTTGCCTACTTGAAATATATGTTCAGGCAATTAGTTTATTTGCTTTTTTACATTACACCATCGTACAGGAAAAGAAATAATTAGAAAAATTATTTGTTAAAAAAAATTAGAGACCTCCTTTGGCGCTTGGTTAAAAAGTGCCAAAGGAGGGGTCCTCACCCTCCTTTAACGTTTATTAAGCAAGCGCCAAAGGAGGTCCCCTCCTTTGGCACTTTTTAACCAAGCACCAAAGACTCTCCTTTGGCGCTTAATAATCAAATGCCATAGGTATTTAATTTACATATTTAATTCAAAAAACTAATGTATGGCGTTTCTATAAATTCAAAAGCGCCATAGGTATTTTTAATGGCGTTGAAAGCTTTGGCGTTTCTTAAGCGCCAAAGTATTCTTCAAAATAAGCGCCAAAAGACCCCCTTTTTTGTAGTAGTGACGGATCGCGTAAAATAATACAGTGATAAGTGAGATCGTTCCCTTGAGGATTTGAATAACAAATTAGTTAAACAAAGGGCTTGATGTGTTTGATTAAGTTGAATCCAACAAAATGTTGAGTGTGAGAAAAACAAATTCAAAAGATGTGCTGATAACAACTAAGAAAAATACTGAACAGAGGATGCTTCTTGTGGAATCAATCAAGTAAAGTGTATCTAGGATTGTTCGCTTCCTTTGTATATCATAAACTCAATCTACTTCCTCTTCGATATTACTGTTTATGGGATATATATATATGTCAGTCGAAGGTTTGATAGCCATTGGTTAAGCTCTCTCGAGTCATAACCAACTATTATTTTCCAATTAGATACACAATCTCTTGCTGCATTTAAGGGAAAATATATATCACACAACTTCCTTACTTTGACAATGCTAGGTTAATAACTATATCTCTATGTTATTAACAAACCATCCATTTACTCTTTAAACTTCAAGTCTAGCATAACTCTCCCCACGTTCTTCAATTAGATTAACTCTCTCAAGCTTAATCTAGTTGAACATGTTATTCATAGCGCTAGCAATTCATGAATATCAGTAAAAACAGAGAAGAATCAACATATATATACCATTAGCTAAAGAAGAGGAAGAAGAATTCGAGTTTAATCCATACAATAGAGTAGAACAATCCTAGAATGAAAACGACTAGCTGCTCATGTTCACAAACGGATTACAAATAACAAGATTAAATGTAGTCATAACATAATCACAGTGGGAAGAAGGGAAGGAATACAGAAGGAACAAGAACTTGGAGTGAAATCTCTTCCAATCCGCAAGCCCCCTTGCTTCTCCTTGATTTCTAGCAGTTCCCAGCTCTCCACAACTCTCTAGCCGCCTTTCTAGGTCTTTTCCAAATTGGGAACCTCTCCTCAAAACCCTGAGTTTGCCTTTTATATCTTCTCAGCTGTCAAAATGCACATCTTCATTTTTGGGGTTGGGCCGCGGCCCTCCACTCTGTGGGCCACGGCCCAGGAGTTTCTGACCTCAAAGTGATGCTTATGGGCCGTGGCCCAAGAGGTTGTGGGCCGCGGCCCACACCTTTCTGTGCTCATGTTGTTTTCATGGGCCGCGGCACAAGAGATGGTGGGCTGCGGCCCCAGAGTTTCTGTGCTGATGTGAATTTCCTGGGCCGCGGCCCAAGAGATGGTGGGCTGCGGCCCCAGAGTTTCTGGGCTCATTTTGATCTTCTGGGCCGCGGCCCAAGGGATGGTGGACTGCGGCCCAGGACTTTCTGTTCTGCTCTGTTCTCCCAGCTTGCTTTTCATTCACTGGTTGTTAGCTTCCTTCCTCTCCTTTTCACTGCCTGTAGCTTTCTCTGGGTTCGCCATGACTTAATCTGTACCAGTTTACACAAAGAACTTGCACACATGGTTAGACATTCATAGAAATTAGTGAGTAATGTCCTCCACAATTTCATTCTGCTGTGCATAGCATGAGACAAACACAATTCCTCACTTTAATCCTATCAAATGCCCACTCATTCACCCCAAGTGAAGTAAAACAAGATGAAATATGAAATTCTAGTAAGAATTTCCTGAAGTTAACACAAGGACCTTATTCTATTACTATATATTTTTTGTCTTGGATCATCTTTCATCCAACTAGCACAGATAAGGATGACAAATAGGAAAAATTTAACACTGCTAATAATTACCATTATTTCCATATAAGATGAGTTATAAGGGACTCAAATGTTTCTTGAAAAATAGGTATAGAGGGAGATAATGTAGAAAACTTTAAGCACTAAGTCGCGCTGAATCAAAAAACTTGATAAAATTATATTGATTAAATAATTAATGTTCTCTTTTCTTATAAAGTCTTTTGTTTTCTTTTCAAACTAGCATTAACAAGTTTTTTTAATTTCCAAATATCTGATCATTCAGTTATTAGTATACAATAAAAAATATATAATAAATAGAATCATATCAATTTTCAACTTTTTTTTGTTCAAACTCTAGCCAGTATAAAAAAGACATTGTGTCCAGTGTTTTTTTATTCGGTAAAATGATCAATTTTTCATAGATAATAAGTTATATGTACAGTAAAGAAGTACAATAGTTAGAGGACATAAAAAAGGGATTACCCTTATGTTCCTAATAATTAAACAAGAACAAATTAACTGAGTTAAAAGAAGCAAAAAGACTCGCCACATCTTGAAGAATAATGCCAGATGATGCCTTCAAATTTTTTCCTGCCAAAGACAATAAAAGACATAATGTATCAAAAAAAAATAATTGTGTCCAGTTTATTGAAAAAAGGATAAAAATGTTATGAATATAAATTATGTGAATGACTATTGACTCATATCAGAAATTACTGCTCATAAAAAAGAAAACAATACTTGACATAAAGAAAAAGGAGAAAAAGGCATAAAATAAAAGCAAAAGAAAACAATGACATAAAGAAGTTACAAAGTAACTATACTTTGTATAAAGTAACTATGATTATATAACCTGGTAACTGATCTATATAAAGCCTTATAATTGATTGTTACATAGAAGTGAATGAGAAGTTCTCTCTAAATTCTCTCTCTTGATATTCTCTTTAATTTAGCCCTTACTCTCTTAACATACATACTTTAAAAAAAAACATAATGTAAGAGATATAGTTAAAAGATTTTATAAGTTGCTGTATGAGTTTAAATGGGCTGTTGGAAGTTTTTTTTTTGGCCAGAGTTGATGGATGTTAACATTTGATTTGCGATATGAAAGAGACAGCCAACAAAGATATTAAATTTGACCCATATATATGACAAGCACAAGTACTACACTCAACAAAGGAATCGACACTTTTATGGGAAAAAACATAAAAGAAAGAACTAAAAATATCTGCAAATGGAGAGCGATGGCAAATCCTAGCTGACAGTCACACTATGGCAACAAATACTAATCTGCCACTTCACTTCATAATAGAGTCGTCAAGTTACTAACTTCATTTTACATAATTTGTTTAGCAAATTATGTATTAAGGGAGTCAAAGTTTAACTATAAGGTAAAATTCTTGTCCTGAAATTTACTACTCAACTTTTTATCTAAAGGGACAGATATACTAATAGCTTGGGATTAGAAGCAGGATCGAACTCACGACCTTCCACTTAAATGGAACTTTCATACTACTAGGTTAAATTATAGTTTTGAGATTCAAGTTCCATCTACCCAACCTTTAGTTGATTGTTAAATTATAGCATTGACCCTTCATTTTGATTAAGTGTGGGGGAGGGGAATACATTTTAAATCTCATTAATTGGTTGCTTTAAAATGTGAAATGCCTTAAACTAGAAAATTTTTCAAACTTTTTTAACAATTGACTTGCTTTGACGCATTTCCTAAATGGTAAAGGGTCGTATTTACCACTTTGAAAATGTGATTTGTGAGAAATTCTTTGCACATCACCAGCGACCTCCTTCTTCTTCTCCACCATTTCTTCCAGCTTTACTCAGATTAGCAACACGGAAACACACATAGGCGTGGGCCCCTAAGAGATAGTCGTAATAGGTGTAAAGCTTTGTCTTGTCGGTGCATTTCCTTGAAGCAAAATTATCAGCATAATAAGTAAGTAAGAAAATGTTCAAAAAAAAGTGGAAGACCCTTCTAATTGTTCAAAAGAAGTTGTTCCAGTCGTAATAGGCATAAAGTTTTGTCCTGTCGGTGCCTTTCCTATTTTCTGGAGTGTCGGTGCATTTCCTTGAAGCAAAATTATCAACATAATAAGCAAGTAAGAAAATGTCCAAAAAAAGTGGAAGACCCTTCTAATTGTTCAAAAGAAATTGTTGCCGTCGTAATAGGCGTAAAGCTTTGTCTTGTCGGTGCATTTCCTATTTTCTGGAGTGTCGGTGCATTTCCTTGAAGCAAAATTATCAGCATAATAAGTAAGTAAGAAAATGTTCAAAAGAAGTGGAAGACCCTTCTAATTGTTCAAAAGAAGTTGTTCCAGTCGTAATAGGCATAAAGCTTTGTCCTGTCGGTGCATTTCCTTGAAGCAAAATTATCAGCATAATAAGTAAGAATTTTGTCTACTTGTTCAAAAGAAGTTGTTCAAAAGAAATGGAAGACCCTTCTAATTGTTTAAAAAAAGTTGTTCAAAAGAAGTGGAAGACGGGTCTATTTATTTTGCGTGATTATTTGTTATTTGTGCGCAATTCACCTTCTTCCTAGTTATTTTCTTCAACAACAATGGAGTTTCGGATCACAAACTCTACACTTCTTTATTCTTTTGTATTTGGATGCTTCGTGTTGAATGCAAGCTGTGGATCCAATGCTCGACTCATACAAGAAGATGAATGTTTCTTAATTAACCTATCTCTTTCTTTCTTCTTGCTTTTGTTTTTGTTTTTGTTTTTGTTTTTGTTTTTTTTTTGAATTATAAGGGTAAACAGACACTAACATCTAAGATTACAATATTACAAGCGGAATTAAACATGCGACCTCTCACTTACATGAGAGCTCTCATTGTACTAGGCTACAAGGCCATTAGAATTTCCTACTTCTTATTGCTGTTTATATTACACTTTTTAGCATTATGAATTATTCCATTTTCTTCCGTTCCAAAGGTTTATTTTAGGGTTGTTTGATTCTCTTTTCTATTTTTATACTTTTCAGAATAATTCTGTGAAGTAATTTTTTAGAATAAGTTTAGAAATTAGGTCAAAAAAAAAAAACGAAATAAGTTTTGAAAAAAAATTAAAATCTGTTTGAATCATTATTTTCAAGAATATATCTAAAATAGAAAACAAGGGTGAAAGAATAGTTTGCCACTTTGCCTTGTTAGTATAATTGTTATTAATGAAAATACAATATTCTCTTTCTATTTTTTAATTTTGTAGAATAAAAAGTAATTGCATAAAAAGATGTGCAATTTTTTTTAAATGAATTTTATCTGATATTTTTCGTACACATGACAACAATACATTTTCAAACATTTTTATTTATTTTTCAGAAATATTATTTTGAAAACAGGAAACTAATTAAACATACCCTTAATTTATTCATTTATTTGTTACTGCTTTTTTTCAACCAACATTTTTTGCTGCTTTTTGCTTTTTAGTACTTCAACTTTATGCTAAGATTCAATTCAATCCTTTAATTTTTTCAAGAGTAAAATATATTGACTATCCCTCTATTTTATCTAAATTACACAAATCTCCCATCTATTTTGAAAATGTACATAGACCTGAAATTAAAATGCATGTTACAAAAATCTTCTTTGATATTCCATTTCCATCCATCCAACCGTTAGTTCACTGTTAAGTTTGACTATTAAATATTTACTTTGACTAAAATATCCCTTTTTCAACAAATGAATAAACATTTATATTTGCCTAAAAATAAATTTGTATATAAAAAAAGAATTCTAATACATATATATTCAAAATTTCTAATATATTATAAATTTTTAATTTTTATTATATTATAAATTTTATAAATTTTTATCATATTTATTGAAACTTATTTATTTAGTATTCTTTTAAATGACTAAAAAATATGCCTTTCAAATGAAAGGCAAAATAATAATAATAATAATAATAATAATAATAATAATAAAATATGTTTTATTTACAATATGTTATTAATAATGTAAATTTGATATAGTATATGACTTATATTAATTTTAAATTTAAATTTTTTAAATACATTTTTTGCATAAACATTTATAAACATTTTTATTTTAGTATGCATCTATTAACAGGATTAATCATATTTTTAATTAAGTTTTCTATGTGTAGATTAATTAAATAAATTAAGTATTTATCTTAATATGAAAAAAAATTTAACATATAACTATTTACAAAAGTAAAAAATAAGTTAAGGAAAAGAGAAAAAAACTCTTAAATTACTTAAACAATTTTAGTCTGAATTAATAACAAGATAAATTAGTAAATGAAATTTCTTTTAATATAAATTTTAATTAAAAAATAAAAATCGTTAACGGAGTTCACGATTTGGATTTAGGTCCGTATAATTAAGGAAAAACGTAAGGGAGGATAAAATATTTTACTCTTTTTTTAAATATATATATTAAAAAGTTCTGCTCATTTACCCAGTTAAGTTATTTAACAAACAATATATTTCATTCAAAGAACTAAGTAATCAATAGTAATATTTTTTGTTTAAGAAATTATTCGAATTATTATTTTTTTATACAATATATATATATAAATCATATCTATAGATGAATACAGCTTAGTCATCTGTTTTACAAGCATAGAATATACAATAAACTAATTACCAAAAAAAAAAAAGAATATACAATAAACTTATGTTTTATCAATTAGTTATTATGTATAAATATAATATGTTTTATTAGCTTAATTTATATGGGTTTTTATTATTTAGGTATGATATGATGTTAATCTTTTCTCCCATTAATCATCACTGTCGGAGCTCAGAATTGGCAGAGGAGAGGCTCGACGCTGAGAAAAGAGAGGAGAGCTTGACGGAGACGGAGACGGAGATGAGGCAGAGAACCACACCTCCACCATCGTCGTACCTCCTCCAGATCACTCTTCCATTTCCGGCCATAATGGCTGGGAGCTGAGAGCATCATAGACCAAAAGAGCTGTGAAGCTTGAACACCGAAGCTCAGAACCAACGTCTTAATTCAGTTCTGCTGTCTCTCCACCACCGAAGACCGTCGCCAGCCCCCTTCTGTGGTTCCGTTGAAAGTTTCTGGAAGTTCTGGCCTGTTCTGCAATTTCCGGAGCCACTTTTCAGATTCCGATTTCCGGCGAAGTAAATTCCAGATTCCGGGGCCTCTTCTATTGCACATCACCAGCGACCTCCTTCTTCTTCTCCACCATTTCTTCCAGCTTCACTCAGATTAAACACCACCTCTGCCATATCTGCAAGAACTGTAAGTAATGTAATGTTTTTAATTTATTATTGTTTTATATAAATATATAATAGCTCAGATGTGTTTACATGTAAATGCTTTGAAATGTGAAAATTAGTAATGTGAAATGTAACTTCTTTATGTCAAAGTGATTTGCATCGCAAAAGTCTATATGGATCAATGCTAAGGAGCTTTGCTAAACTCCCTCTTGTTTCATTGTAAGCGATCAAAAAGTTATGAATATTGTTATTTGCATCTATACAAGCTTGAACTATTTGACCATATTTACATTATTCATCTCTTAAACTTATGTTTCAAAGACCTTACGGGCAACCCAATTAGTGGTCCAATTCCAAAGGAAATTGGTGAAATTACAACTTTGAAAAGGCTGTAAGTGTAAATCATTAAGTTCCTGAAACTTGTGTTGTATTGAGAATGGTTTTATGGTTTTGCTGCTTTGTGTAGAGATTTGAATGATAATCTGTAAGAAGGAACTCTTCCTTCTAGTATGGGAAAATTGAAGCGGTTACGCACATTGTAAGAATATTATTTTATGCACAAATGATTTTCCTTTTCCATAGTTACATTACCACGTTAGCCTTGCTATAAATAAGTTTTCGATGATATTGCTTTTGGATGTGTTTTCTATTTGCAAAAATTTGGAGTTTGCAGGATATTTGATGGAAATAGTTTATCAGGAACAATACCCGAAAGTTTTGGCAATATGAAGAAACTTGAAACTTTGTGAGTGGTATAATATGATTTAGTCATTCCAAATATGTTTTATTTTGTATTGATCTCTTTTAAATTCTAAAATCTCTCTCCTAATATTTTTGTAGTTCATTAGATGGGACCAACATATCAGGAAAGTTACCCAATTTTATTGGGAATTGGACCCAACTTAATTATCTGTGAGTCTAATATACTCTTTAACATGATTCTTTCTTTTTGAACAAGACTCAAACTTATAAACTTAATGGACCGAATTTATATAATAAACTTAATGAAGTTCAGTGCTTTTACTTTCAATACACTCCACTATTCCGTTAGTGTTATTTTTAATTTGTTGGACATTGTTGAAAACAAAGGAGGATATCTTCGACTTGAGGTATCGCTAACTTTAAGTATATTTTGTCTACTAGAGACTTATCCCCATTATATGACAACAAGTACATTCAACTTTATTTCTTATTTTGCACACCGTGAATCGCTGCCACTCAGATATTTTTATCTTCCAAATATTTTTCTGGGCAGGTATTTAACAGGAACATCTATGGAAGGCCCAATTCCTACAACCGTATCTCAATTAAAAAATTTGACTTTATTGTGAGTACCTGTTCCTTTGTAATCTTTCTCACACTGTTCAAAGGCTATGAAATTTAATTTCAACAGAAGAACATGTTCCTGTTATTGACGATTCTTTTTTGTTATTTCTAATTCAGGAGAATAACTGATTTGCATGGACCAGCGACCATGAGATTTCCTAACTTGGAGAATTTGACATCCTTGACAGACTTGTAAGTTGAGAATTTAACAATAAGGTCAACATCTGTTTAATTTCCATGAAGTTTATTGTTTTCATACTTTGTTTTACTCTCAAGGTGTTGAGAAATTGCTCCATCCATGATTCCATTCCAAATTACATTGGTAAAATGAAATCCTTGGAGAAACTGTAAGTTGTGCTTCATCCTCATATATTGTCAATTTAGAATTCTATGAAGAACATCCTCAGTTAAAATTTGATTGACGACCTAGCTAATTTTTAGTTTTGAGATAATTACTTATATTATTGGCTATATATTACTAGTACTATTATTTTCTCTTTATTTTTCTGTTATGTTTATGAAGTGTGTATTAATTGCAGAGATTTGAGTTTCAACAAGTTGATTGGTTAAATCCCAAATAATATAAGTGATTTGGCCGTCCTGCAGTACATGTAAGAGAGAATTCTACATGAGTGTATAACTTAACTTCTTGAAACTTAGTTACTCTTTTTTAATTGATCTTTATTAATCATGCATGCAGGTTTCTAACTGAAAACTCTCTGAGTGGAAAAATTCCTGATTGGATACTGCAATATGATAATTATTTGTTAGTACAATCCTTTTTATTTTAATTTTCTTTCTCATTAATTACTGTAGTTCTGTGCCATTATTTGAATGAAATTAATTACTGTAAACCATATTAATAAAAACTTCTTTAACCTTTTACTCTGTCATCATTTATAATTAATACAGTTTGCATAAGGCCATTTTGATTTGAACTTTAAAAGTTTTCATACATTAAAAAAAAATTTAAACTATTACAATTTAAAATTTTTGTCTGGACAATCTTCTATACACACAACTTTTGATTAAACTATCTTAATAATTCAAGAATCAATTCAAACCAGATTTTTTTCAAAATAAAGTAAATCAATTCAAATACTTGTAAAAACTCATCCCCCATTTAATTGCTTTTTCCACAAGCTTTTGAAGTCTAAAATACTTAATGTGTAATTTCACATTACTTTCTCTTCCAGTGATCTATCTTACAATAAATTTTCGGGAACTTCGGAGACTATTTGCCAGGACATAATGTGTAAGCTCCACTCTCCCGAACAAAAAAAAAAACTTTTTTCTTTTTGTTCGACGCATTTTGCAGTAACTCTAATTAAGACAATTGTTTGGTTACACAGAAACTTGGATTCGAGCCTATCATCTTCAGCAAACACCTCGTAAGATTATACTTATGGCTGTCCTGTTTCAATTATTGGACACCCTTTTGATTCATTTGTTGAAATTTTAAATCATCTTGCAAACTTACTTGCCTGAAAAGGGGCCTTGCTTGTGAATAAAAACCCAAATGTGAGTGTTTAAACTTTGAACTCAATATTGTCTTGCATGTTTGAGAGTTTCCCATGACATTATTTTTTAAATTTCATTTTATTGCCAATAAAAATAAATAAATCAAATGAAAAAACCCATCATGAGTTTTAATTGAATAATGTAGATATTAGTCAACATAATAATGTTCAACTGACTAAGATGTCAATGTCATGTGACGTGTTGGCAAAAACAAAAATGTCATGCAACGATATATGTTAATTGTACTAGTTATTTTCTTTGTTACATTGCATAGCCACACATTCAGACTAGTAGGAAAGAAGGCAAATCCTTTCTAAGAACTTTAATTTTTTAATAAGAATATAACCCTAAGTCCAATTAATAATTGGATCTAATCACACTTAACTATTAAATCCAATACTTAAAAGCTTGAAAGAACTTCTTCCACTCTCCTTTTCTTAAACAGACCACAATTTTTCATTTTAAACCTCAAACCTTATCACCACCGTGTTATGCATATACATTCAAACAATATGACTATTTGAATTTCAAACATACACTAGACAACCTTCATCCACACAAACTTTATTTCAACATCTTCATCAAATATAACGGACCACTTTATTTATTTATTTTTTTTGCCCGAGGACCACTTTGAATGACATGAACTCGCCTCAAATAAAATTGTTCAAAGAGTGGTCCCATCGTCTAAGTTAGAAAAGTTCTAGCTAAAATGTCAACCTAGCTGTCTCACCTTGGACGGGAAAAAGAAATAAATTCTAATCCCCAAAGATTAAGCAATCCAGAAAATTAAAGTTTAATCCATTTATTCTGAAATCCGCGTCTTCATATATACATGCTTTCTTTCCACTCCAACTCCAACCCTCCTCATTTTCACCCGGGAAAAAAAAAAAAATCTCCATGCCTCGTACCATCTTAATGCACCAGCCGCCACAAAAGCAACGTACAACACGCAGATTAACTATGACAATCGACAACGTATGTTGATGTCTCAAATTCCAGTACGAGCTCCCAAGAATGACGCCCCAAAAAAAAAAATAATAATAAACCAATAAATTATTTTTATGACAAATATTTAATATTTCGTATTTATAAGAGAGAATTCTACTTAAATATCACTCGAAATTTAAAATTTTAAATAAGTGATTTTTTAAAAAAATTGAGTTGCTAATGTTGTTTTTGTCAATCCCGTTATTCTTATTGTTGATAAAACCAATTTGAGATTTTGAAGTTTATGTGGCATTTAAGTGTCTTTTTCACTATTTATAATCATAGTGGAGATGATTAATTTGATTGAATGGGAATGCTTGGTTACTAACAAGCCACCAAACAATTCATAATGAGAGCGTTGCTTATTAATGATGAAAGCATATTTTGATTTTCTGAAGTGGGAGATTTGGCATAGCGATGGAAGATCGGGATGTTATAAGGATGGAAAATATTGGAAGCAGCACGGCACAAGAGAATCTCCCAAGTTTAGTAACTTTTCCTAGTCATGAAAACGTAGTTGGACTATGACTGAAATTGAGAACCCACCATCCTACTTTTGTCTCTTCCTTCTTTGTTCCTTCCTTGGCCTCTTTTCTTTATCTCCCCATATTTTTTGGTCCCCTTTCCTTACACTTTTTTTTTTTTTTTGATCAAATCCCCTTTCCTTACACTTCACTCACTACTCATCCAAATGGGACATTATTGCTTTATTCGAAGGGCCCCTCCCCTGAAGCAATTTTGCATCCTTGACCACACTCCATTTTGCTGTGAACGTTATAATAAAGAATCTGTGAGTACCAAGTGGCACCAAGTGGATAAGTCTTGAGATATTTTGGAGGGGGCACAGTGGATAAGGGTTGCTGTGTCAGCTTCAATGTCCACTCTTGCATTACACATCTGATCAGAACCCATCAAATGAAATTTTATTGCCAATAAAAATAAATAAATCAAATGAAAAAACCCATCATGAGTTTTAATTGAATAATGTAGATATTAGTCAACATAATAATGTTCAACTGACTAAGATGTCAATGTCATGTGACGTGTTGGCAAAAACAAAAATGTCATGCGACGATAAATATTCCCACAAGAGGAAATTGTGATGTGAAGAATTTGAATTTTCCTATAGAATGATTTTTGATAAGAAAGTTGCTACGTATGCAGATCATTCATTGTTTGTAAATTGTGGAGGACAAGGAATTGAATACGAGGGGAACAAATCTGAATAGGACACCAAACCTATGGGTATCTCAGTCTTTTTCACTGGTGGTGATAAATGGGCTTGTAGCAGCACTGGAGCAGCATTGCCCATACCATATGATAATAATTACATAGCAACAAACAAATATTCTCTCAACATTACAGGTCCAACATTCTATCAAACAGCTCGCTTTTCCTCTTTGTCTCTCAAGTACCATAGTCTCTGTCTGATCAATGGAAATTACAACGTCAAGCGACACTTTGCTGAGATCATGTATCCTAGTGGCCAAACTTTAAGCAGCCTAGGAAGATGCATATTTGATGTTTCAATTCAACTAAGCCTCTCTGTTTTGAATCTAAATTTTTCCTACTCAGGAGTGAGCAAATAAAAATCTCTCCAGCCACGTAGTCATACACTTGAAGAGAAATAAATATTGTGCGATGTGTCACCTATCAAGTGATAGCTCACCACTATGTTTATCTATCTCTTTAATGCAGTGGGTGGCTAAATGACGAGCTATATTTAAATGTAAAGTGAATCTCATCAATCTCTCTCTTATTAAAGAATTACTACTATATATATCGATTCAACACGCTTTCAACTGTTGTTGTCATATTAACTTTTGTACGTATACCTTTGCAGGGTAGGAAATATTTGCATAATTTCAACATTATGAAGGAGGTTGGCAGCGTTGGCAAGGGCATTGTTAAAAGCTTTAATGTTGATGTCAATGATAACACCTTGGAGATTCATTTATACCGGGCTAGGAAAGGAACTACAACTGTTCCTGATGCATTTGGACCTCTTATATTTGCTATTTCAGTCACACCAAGTAAGTCAAATATCACTATATTTATTGGTTTATACTCTTTCTAGCTTAATCCAAGTGATGATGAATTTGACTCTGATAGAATCGTAAGCATTACTATAGACTTTGATATGAATTGTAAGCATTACTATAATTTGTCATGTAGACTTCAAAATTCCCTCACAAAGACTTTCGACTGGAGCTATTGCTGGATTTGTGCTTGGATCATGTGTATTCATCATCATATTAATAGTATTCGTCCTTCAAAAGATGGGTTTCCTAGGTGGCAAATCTTCAAAAGATAAGAGTAAGATCAAAATCTAAAATAACAAAGCTGGTACACATTGATAATTTAGTATAACATAGTAAAAATATAAGATTTGTATATGCTAAAACTCTGATATTCAAGTCAAATGGATAAACAGTGATCTTTGCACATTCGTAATCATTTCTCATTTCTTGTAATTTCAATATGTTTTGCTTTTATTTACATAGTCTTCTTTGATGCAGAACTTTTAGATCTAAAAACTGGTTACTTCTCTTTAAAACAAATCAAAGATGCCACCAACAATTTTGCACCAGAAAATAAGATTGGTGAGGGAGGTTTTGGACCTGTATACAAGGTAATTTTTAATTTATGATGTTCATATTTAATCAAATTTAAACAACTGAATACAAGTCCAGCAATAGCTCCAGTCGAAAGTCCTTGTGAGGGAATTTTGAAGTCTACATGACAAATTATAGTAATGCTTACAATTCATATCAAAGTCTACAGTAATGCTCACGATTCTGTCAAAGTCAAATTCATCATCACTTGGCTTAAACTAGAAAGAGTATGAACCAATAAATATAGTGAGATTTGACTTACTTGGTGTGACTGAAATAGCAAATATAAGAGGTCTAAATGCATCAGGAACAGTTGTAGTTCCTTTCCCAGCCCGGTATAAATGAATCTCCAAGGTGTTATCATTGACATCAACGTTAAAGTCTTTAACAATGCCCTTGCCAACGCCACCAGCCTCCTTCATAATGTTGAAATCACGCAAATATTTCCTACCCTGCAAAGGTATACATACAAAAGTTCCAGCCTTTCAGAAGTTTTGTTAATATGATAGCAGCAGTTGAAAGCGTGTTGAATCGTTATATATAGTAGTAATTCTTTAATAAGAAAGAGATTGATGAGAATCACTTTACATTTAAATATAGCTCGTCATTTAGCCACCTACTACACTGAAGAGATAGATAAACATAGTGGTGAGCTATCACTTGATAGGTGACACATCCCACAATATTTATTTCTCTTCAAGTCTATGACTACGTGGCTGGAGAGAGTTTTATTTGCTCACTCTTGAGTAGGAAAATTTAGATTTAAAACAAAGAGGCTTACTTGAATTGAAACATCAAATATGCGTCTTCCTAGGCTGCTTAAAGTTTGGCCACTAGGATATATGATCTCAGCAAAGTGTAGCTTGACGTTGTAATTTCCATTGATCATACAGAGACTATGGTACTTGAGAGACAAAGAGGAAAAGCGAGCTGTTTGGTAGAATGTTGGACCTGTAATGTTGAGAGAATATTTGTTTGTTGCTACGTAATTATTATCATATGGTATGGGCAATACTGCTCCAATGCTGCTATAAGCCCATTTATCACCACCAGTGAAAAAGACCGAGATACCCACAGGATTGGTGTCCTATTCAGATTTGTTCCCCTCGTATTCAATTCCTTGTCCTCCACAATTTATAAACAATGAATGATTTGCATACGTAGCAACTTTCTTATAAAAAATCATTCTATAGGAAAATTCAAATTCTTCACATCATAATTTTCTCTTGTGGGAATATTTATCGTCGCATGACATTTTTGTTTTTGCCAACACGTCACATGACATTGACATCTTAGTCAGTGGAACATTATTATGTTGACTAATATCTACATTATTCAATTAAAACTCATGATGGGTTTTTTCATTTGATTTATTTATTTTTATTGGCAATAAAATGATATTTAAAAAATAATTTCATGGGAAACTCTCAAACATGCAAGACAATATTGAGTTCAAAGTTTAAACACTCACATTTGGGTTTTTATGCACAAGCAAGGCCCCTCTTCAGGCAAGTAAGTCTGCAAGATGAATTAAAATTTCAACAAATGAATCAAAAGGGTGTCCAATAATTGAAACAGGACAGCCATAAGTATAATCTTATGAGGTGTTTGCTGAAGATGATAGGCTCGAAGCGAAGTTTCTGTGTAACCAAACAATTGTCTTAATTAGAGTTGCTGCAAAATGCGGCGAACAAAAAGAAATTTTTTTTTGTTAGGGAGAGTGGAGCTTACACATTATGTCCTTGCAAATAGTCTTCGAAGTTCCCGAAAAATTATTGTAAGATAGATCACTGAAAGGGAAAGTAATGTGAAATTACACATTAAGTATTTTAGACTTCAAAAGCTTGTGGAAAAAGCAATTGAAAAAAAATCTGGTTTGAATTTATTCTTGAATTATTAAGATAGTTTAATCAAAAGTTGTGTGTATAGAAGATTGTCCAGACAAAAATTTTAAATTGTAACAGTTTAAATTTTTTTTTTTAATGTATGAGAACTTTTAAAGTTCAAGTCAAAATGGCCTTATGCAAACTAGATTAATTATAAATGATGACAGAGTAAAAGGTTAAAGAAGTTTTTATTAATATGTTTTACAGTAATTAATTTCATTCAAATAATGGCATTGAACTACAGTAATTAATGAGAAAGAAAATTAAAATAAAAAGGATTGTACTAACAAATAATTATCATATTGTAGTATCCAATCAGGAATTTTTCCACTCAGAGAGTTTTCAGTTAGAAACCTACATGCATGATTAATAAAGATCAATTAAAAAAGAGTAACTAAGTTTCAAGAAGTTAAGTTATACACTCATGTAGAATTCTCTCTTACATGTACTGCAGGACGGCCAAATCACTTGTATTATTTGGGATTTCACCAATCAACTTGTTGAAACTCAAATCTTTGCAATTAATACGCACTTCATAAAAATAACAGAAAAATAAAGAGAAAATAATAGTACTAGTAATATATAGCCAATAATATAAGTAATTATCTCAAAACTAAAAATTAGCTAGGTCGTCAATCAAATTTTCACTGAGGATGTTCTTCATAGAATTCTAAATTGGCAATATATGAGGACGAAGCACAACTTACAGTTTCTCCAAGGATTTCATTTTGCCAATGTAATTTGGAGTGGAATCATGGATGGAGCAATTTCTCAACACCCTGAGAGTAAAACAAAGTATGAAAACAATAAACTTCATGGAAATTAAACAGATGTTGACCTTATTGTTAAATCCTCAACTTACAAGTCTGTCAAGGATGTCAAATTCTCCAAGTTAGGAAATCTCATGGTCGTTGGTCCATGCAAATCAGTTATTCTCCTGAATTAGAAATAACAAAAAAGAATCGTCAATAACAGGAACATGTTCTTTTGTTGAAATTAAATTTCATAGCCTTTGAACAGTGTGAGAAAGATTACAAAGGAACAGGTACTCACAATAAAGTCAATTTTTTTAATTGAGATACAGTTGTAGGAATTGGGCCTTCCATAGATGTTCATGTTAAATACCTGCCCAGAAAAATATTTGGAAGATAAAAATATCTGAGTGGCAGCGATTCACGGTGTGCAAAATAAGAAATAAAATTGAATGTACTTGTTGTCATATAATGGGGATAAGTCTCTAGTAGACAAAACATACTTAAATTAGCGATACCTCAAGTCGAAGATATCCTCCTTTGTTTTCAACAATGTCCAACAAATTAAAAATAACACTAACGGAATAGTGGAGTGTATTGAAAGTAAAAGCACTGAACTTCGTTAAGTTTATTATATAAATTCGGTCCATTAAGTTTATAAGTTCGAGTCTTGTTCCAAAAAGAAAGAATCATGATAAAGAGTATATTAGACTCACAGATAATTAAGTTGGGTCCAATTCCCAATAAAATTGGGTAACTTTCCTGATATGTTGGTCCCATCTAATGAACTACAAAAATATTAGGAGAGAGATTTTAGAATTTAAAAGAGATCAACACAAAATAAAACATATTTGGAATGACTAAATCATATTATACCACTCACAAAGTTTCAAGTTTCTTCAGATTGCCAAAACTTTCGGGTATTGTTCCTGATAAATTATTTCCATCAAATATCCTGCAAACTCCAAATTTTTGCAAATAGAAAACACATCCAAAAGCAATATCATCGAAAACTTATTTATAGCAAGGCTAACGTGGTAATGTAACTATGGAAAAGGAAAATCATTTGTGCATAAAATAATATTCTTACAATGTGCGTAACTGCTTCAATTTTCCCATACTAGAAGGAAGAGTTCCTTCTTACAGATTATCATTCAAATCTCTACACAAAGCAGCAAAACCATAAAACCATTCTCAATACAACACAAGTTTCAGGAACTTAATGATTTACACTTACAGCCTTTTCAAAGTTGTAATTTCACCAATTTCCTTTGGAATTGGACCACTAATTGGGTTACCCGTAAGGTCTTTGAAACATAAGTTTAAGAGATGAATAATGTAAATATGGTCAAATAGTTCAAGCTTGTATAGATGCAAATAACAATATTCATAACTTTTTGATCGCTTACAATGAAACAAGAGGGAGTTTAGCAAAGCTCCTTGGGATTGATCCATATAGACTATTGTGAAACAAAACAGTGTGACATATAAAAATTACATTTCATATTACAAATTCTCACATTTCAAAGCATTTACATGTAAACACATCTGAGCTATTATATATTTATATAAAACAATAATAAATTTAAAACATTACATTACTTACAGTTCTTGCATATGAATAAGGTTCCCAAATTCACTTGGTAAAAATCCAGATAAATTGAGACCTATCTTGACGCTGTCATAAAACGAAAACATATCACAAAACTATTTACATATATAGACCTCAAATTTAAAATAAATTATGTTATAATTAGCACCAATTTGTGATTGAATATTAACGTTATTGGGATGCCGTAAGATCTTATTATGAATATTATATAAAATGTACCCTAAGGTCAAATTTTAAAGCTATTCTCATAAGTAGCTAGGCAATTTTGTGCTCTTAGAGATGAATTGGAGATGACTTGAGCTCATATGTGTTTCAAAGGGGAGTTTATTTTATCTATAGCTCATTATATTTGTGATTTCTTAGGTTTAGGAATTCATTTATGTAATGAGACTATGAGTTTAGTTATGATTTCTATGGATTGAGTTGTTGTGATTTGGAATTTGTAATGAGGATTTGTGCCCATCACAATATATATGGTTATATATATGTTTATCTATGATTTTATTGTTTCTCTGTATTTAACATGGTATTGTTGGATAGTTTGATTGAATTTGAATTGTAGTTGAACCTAAATGCATTATTTATTCCATAGTCACTCTCTAAGGGGTTTTAATAATGCTTAAATAAATGGGTTCATAAGTTTAAGCATTAGACTCAATGATAATTGAGGTTTGGTATTTTATAAAACTTAGAGAAACTCATTATACTAAGAGGGCTTAATAGCATTTTAAAAGTAGGGGTCCCTCTCTTGTGATGCTAGACTCATTGGTTAATGAGGTTTGGTATATTAAAAGCTTACTGTATTAACTCTCCAAATATCTTAATTGAGCAAGGATAGCCATTGAAAATCATTTCCAAGAGCATCTTCTTCATTTAAATTTCTTACCCACTTTCATTCCTCCTTATTTGAAAATCCCAAAAATATATATTTTAAATTGCATTCAATTCATAGCTTTGAGAATCAATTAATTATATTTTACCCCTATCAATTTTGTATTGTAATTATTTAGTTTACTAGGAATTAGTTTCATAATCGGCTCCTTGATAAGAGAACGATCCCAAGTTGTTTGCACTATCTTGCATTTTATTCGTGGTAATTTGTGATTTGACCCGAGGCGGTTAAGGTTGTGTCAAATCACAAATCAACTAGCGTTAAATAAAAAAGGGAACAAAAAATGACAAATAAGAAAACTTTTCCAGTTTATTTGAACCTAAACACAATTTAATCCAGATTAAAGCTTGGTTTGGACGCAAACTAAAAGAAGTCATGTTTTACTTACATATTTGTAACATGGCAAACTTTTCAGCCTGAGAAAGTGCAATTGCATGTTACCGTCTTCCGTTCATCATCAGTGGTCCCATTGAATCCTCCGTCGATCCAAGAACGTGGGCTCACATTCCGATTCAAGTTCTCTATCTTTGATGTTATTGCGTGTAGAATTTTCACTGCATCAAGCAAAAATCAGCTTTTAAAAAAAAACCACCATAAAGTAAGAACCTGAATATCTATATTTTAAGTTCATAGGCACGCATGAACCTTATTCACAAAGCAATGTCAAAGTACTTCAAATGGCCTACTTTGCCAACGCTCAGTGACTTAAATATTAACAGTCACGCTCCAAAGTATGGATCACGTAAAAAGCTGGGTCAAATTAAATTAAAAACGATGATATCCAAATTATTTGTTATTCTCATCTTAATTAAGGAATAGAGTAAATTACATTAACTTCCCTTCTTTTTTGCCTTAATTACGCAGAAGCCCCTCTATTTTGAAAGCATGTATTTTATTCCAAACCATTAATAATGTTAAAGAATATTCTAAAAAATTCTTAAAGTATATCTTTTTAATTAAAAACCATATTAAAATCAAACTTGTTTGCAAATTTACCCCTCATTATACCAAATCTGTAATTTATTTTTGACATTAATATTTATTAATTTTTAATAATGTTCTATTCAATATTTTATTAATCTTAGAAAAAACAAATAATTTATCTTTGATCATTAATATTTATCAATGATCTATTGAGTATTTTTACTAAATTAAGAAAAGTATTTAAGAAATTTTATATTTAAAAGTACGAAGAAATTGATTGAAAATTTGATTAACTTTTTAACAAACATATATTTAATCAAATATATTTAAAAATTGTGAATTAAATTATAATATATCAATATAAGGATTTAAAAATTATATCATTCTATAATTTAATTGAGAATACATATATACAATTAAAAAAAATTTTTTCAATATAAGTATTTAAAATATTTTAATATATAAACGAGATTATAATTTAAATTTGTTGAAACAAATTATAATTATTAAATTAATTAATTTTTTTAATTAGGCAATCAATTTAACAAGATGATAAAAATTTGAAAATGTATATTAAAATTAGTTTTTGATTTTGGATAAAGATATGTAATTAAATGATTATTAAGTAATAATTATGTTAAGGAGGGGCATTTTGGTCAAAATGAAGGGTCAATGCTATAATTTAACAGTCAACTAAAGGTTGGGTAGATGGAAGTTGAATCTCAAAATTAGAAGGGAGATTTATAAAAGATATATTTTGAGGTGAAGATAGGTACATATAAGTTTTTAAAATAGAGGGAAAGTATCCATAATTTAGCTTAAATAGAACAGAGGCCGCATTATATCAAATGATTGACTTTCGCTTTAAGCAATATTTTCTTAGCATAAGTAATTCCCAAATGAGTCAAGAAATCACGTCCCCAGGGAAACGGAACATAAAAATATTTAAATATGCAATAATGTAGTATCTTATCATTTTTATGACTATGTTTACAAGTTTTCAAATTATTAATTAAAATTTAGCTTTTATGTTCTTTTTTATAATGATGTATATTTCAAAATATATAAAAATAATTAATATGATTTTTAATAATTTATTTGGTTTATTTTTTATAAAAAAGATTGATAAATAACTGTGAACACATTTTTTTAAATTATAAATAAGAGAAGACTACACTGAATACAATATATGATATAAAAAATCAAAATGAAGTTGTTTTTATGGAAGAAAGAGAGAACGAGTTTAAAACTAAAGTATATTTTTTTATATGTATTTATTTCAGTTTCATGGGAGAAAAGATTAACATCATATCATACATAAATAATAAAAACTCGTATAAATTAAGCTAATAAAACATATTATATTTATACATAATAACTAATTGATAAAACATAAGTTTATTGTATATTCTATGCTTGTAAAAGAGATGACTAAGCTGTATTCATCTATATATATGAGTTATCTATATATTGTATAAAAAAATAATAATTCGAATAATTTCTTAAAAAATAAATATTACTATTGATTACTTAGTTCTTTGAATGAAATATATGTTTTGTTAAATAACTTAACTGGGTAAACGAGTGGAACTTTTTAATATATATATTTAAAAAAAGAGTAAAATATTCTAACCTCCCTTACATTTTTCCTTGAACCTCCTCTCTATTTTGAAAACATACATTTAAATCCAAACCGTGAACTCCGTTAAGGATTTTTATTTTTTAATTAAAATTTATATTAAAATAAATTTCATTTACTAATTTATCTCGTTACTAATTTTCTAATTCTGACTAAAATTTTTTAAGTAATTTAAGAGTTTTTTTTTCTTTTTCTTTACTTATTTTTTACTTTTGCAAATAGTTATATGTTAACTTTTTTTCATATTAAGACAAATACTTAATTAATTTAATTAATGTAGACATAGAAAACTTAATTAAGAATATGATTAATCCTGTTAATAGATGCATATTAAAATAAACATGTTTATAAATGTTTGTGAAAAAAATGAATTTAAAAAATTAAAATTTAAAATAATATAAGTCATATACTATATCAAATTTACATTATTAATAACATAGTGTGAATAAAATATATTTCCTCCTCCTCCTCCTCCTCTAAGTCATACACTATATCAAATTTACATTATTAATAACATAGTGTGAATAAAATATATTTCTTTCTTTCTTTCTCTCCTCCTCCTCTAAGTCATATACTATATCAAATTTACATTATTAATAACATAGTGTAAATAAAATATATTTCTTTCTTTCTTTCTTTCTTTCCTCTTCTTCCTCCTCCTCCTCCTCCTCCTCCTTTCATTTGAAAGGCATATTTTTTAGTCATTTAAAAGAATACTAAATAAATAAGTTTCAATAAATATGATAAAAATTTAAAAATTTTATAATATAATAAAAATTAAAAAAATTATAATATATTGGAAATTGTGCTCTAATTCCATCGGAATATGACATGCTTTCCTATAGATAAGCTGGTGAGGAGACATCCCTATCGATATCTTGAAAGCGGTTCTGTAGGCCCATAGTGCTTCCTCCAACCTTGAGCTCTGATTCTTCCTCAAAGGCTTGACTATCTTTTCCAAAATGTGTTCGATCTCTCGGTTGGAGACTTCTGCTTGCCCATTTGTTTATGGACGGTAAGGAGTGGACATTTTGTGGGTTACCCCTAGCTTAGCAAGTAGGTTGTTGATAAACCTATTGCAAAAGTGGGAACCTCTATCACTCACTATAGCCCTTGGTACTTCAAATCTACAAAAGATGTTAGACTTAAGAAACTTGAAGACCGTTTGGGCATCATCTTTCCTAGTAGAGACGGCTTCTATCCACATAGAAAGGTAATCTACGGCTAGCAAGATGTAGGTAAAGCCGGATAATGGTGGAAAAGAACCCATGAAGTCAATATCGTCGTCCTCGGCAGTTTTTATTTTAATTGCTCTCTTTGATAAAAGTTTATCACTCTTTTAACTATATATAAAATTTCATTCCCTTGTTTAAAATTGACAAACGGCTTAAGGTTTAATTTTCTTCCGAAATTTGTTATAAAAGAGCAATGTTGCCCTCAAAGATTTTGTACACATGATGAGATTGAATGCACTAAAAAGAGTTGCCGCATTTTGTACATTGTGATTAAAAGGTCAAAAGTAAAATTCAACAAGAAAAATTTTTTTCAAAAGAAATAAAAGAAATGTTTTTTAAATTCTTTTTTCATTTCATTCTGCGAATCTAGCACCATTAATATTTAGCCAAGCAAAGTCCGTCAAGCAAGGCTTAACTTTCATAAAGTGCTTCGGTACTCTTTCACATTAAACAAAAACAGAAACCAAAATAAAGGAAGAATGCATCTGAAAAGGACCTTTGAGACTTGTTGCTCTTTCTCAACAAAATTATTTATTTATGTATTCCTTTTTCATTGCAGAAGAAAAAATAATTGACAATTAAACAATTATATTTATATTATTTATTTTTATAATTGTAATTTTTAAATATTTTTATATTTATAAAGTTTGAATCATAATAATAAATTTTATAAAACTATAAATTATTATTATTAATTATTCTAATTATATTAACTATTTATAGTAAAATTTATTATATTATTATTTTTTGTAATTATATAATTATTAATTTTAATTTATTATTAATTGATTATATTTTAATGCTATTTAATTATTTAATTTTAAATTAAATTGATAATTAAAAAATTGAGGGACCTAATTAAAAATCATGTGAAACTATAAAGACATAATAAAAAGAAAAAAAACTATAGGGACTTGATTAAAAATAATTGAAAGTAGAAGTATTGAATAAAAAAAATATAGGGATGCAATTAAATATTAGTTAAAACTATAAGGACTTACAGATTAATTATTCAAAAAAACATTTAAGAGGTGTCAAACCAGTTCATGAGTTGTTGTATTTTAGCAGGTCAAACCATATATGACATGACAAACCAGGTTCATATAAGAATTTATCATCTCATCAATCATGAATCATGCCACAATGGCTTTGTTATCTTTGTTTGCTTTAATTTACTTTTCCAATGGCTTTATCTTTATGGTCTAGTAGATTAAAATATAAAAATGGCAAAAAAGTATGAATTAAAAAAAATACAATAATTACTTTAGTGGATTTAAATTAAAATATAAAATAAAATAAAGCTACATTCATAACTTCCAAGATACTCCTCCGGTCCTAACTATAGGTTATAGTTAGGAGGCTGGTTTTGATTTTAAATATAAGATCTTTATCCATTTTATCTTTGATATTTATTGTTTTCCCATAAATTAATTTACCTAATTTATAAATTGATATATAATCTATTATTATATGGCAGGTATTGGCCAATAGACCAGTCCGGTTCGGTGACTTTGTCTGATCTAATTTTTTTTATTTTTTTAAAAAAATCAAGTTTTTTATTTTTTATTTTTCTTTAGAATTTCATATTAATAATCCTAAAATTTTCAATTTCTCACCGGCTTAGCCCCGGGTTAGCTCCAGTCTGACCTACTAATCCTTGACCCAGTACCCCGATCGATTCAATGACCAGTCCGAGTTTGATTACCTTGGTTATATGATGTTATTTTAGAAAGATTGAATCATATTTGTATAATTAAATAATAAGCATTTATTTTCAGCGCATTACACAAGATGAACATAATTCAATGATAGTAAAATTAGAGTAATATTTTGTAAGCCTCACCCTACATAAAGAAAAGTCACATAAAGAAAGTAATGTAGTCAAAGATATAAATCCAGCTGAGATACCAAAATTTGAATTTAGACCTCCACTTTTAACTAATTCTTGATCCGCTGAGAGGCCTGATTAGGAATTTCAGAATATTGTAAAATTCATGTTCCCCCCATAGTCATCTCTTCTTTCCCGAATCACCTCTATATGCTAATTTAATTCTCTCTTTTCTCTCTTGTTTTTAGTTATAAATTATTAGTGTATTAAATAAAAACCAATGAAATTTAATCCATGATTTAATATGTGATTCAAAAATGAAACATGCACATCAATGTTCATTAATTCCCTTTAGAAGAACGGATAACTGATTTCTTTATCTTGCATATAGGATCAACATTAGATAAATGGAACAAGTGAAATTCATCAACCACCACATGCGGAACTTTTTGATGAAATAGAAGAATGAATCTGCCTATTATATTTTTATATTTACATGATATCTTAGTTGGACAAAAACATTTGTTGCGATTATATTGGATATATGCAAATTTGAATAATTTTACATCGATAAATAGTACTGTTTTTTTTAAAGAAATTATATTGTACATATAGATTTAGATTTATATAATATCTTTGCTGGATAAAAATATTTGGTGTGATTATAGAGTATATATACAAATTTAAATAATTTTATTTCGACAAATAGTACATTTTTTAAAAAATTTATATTGTACATATAGGTAAATATCTGTATTTTTTTAAAAAAAGGCAACAAATCATAAAATAAACTAACTAATTTTTTTATCAAACAAACTAATTAAAAATAAAGAGAAAATATTATAGGAGGGTGTTCTAGTCTTTTAGCAACATTCAAAAATTCCTAATTAGACCTCTTGGCCTCATTAATAATTTATTAAAAGTGTAATCCTGAATTTGAATTTTGGTATTTCAATAGGATTTATATAGGATTCTCCCAAAAATATATCATCTTCAGTTTTTAATGTAAAACTCACTTTAATAAAAACAAAATTTTGAACCCCAAAGTGAGTCTTATATTAAGAATTAAGGTTGTACTCTACAATATTAAGAAACTAAATTGAAACCTTATAAAGAATTAGAGGACAACATATATACTTATATATACATTATTTTAATATATATAAAATTAAAATATCTTAATTTAATGATAACAAACTTTGACCATTAAATCTTGAAGCACCAACTCAATCAGTGCAATAACTAGTGAAGTTTTTATAATATTATATTGAAAGTCTGTTTACTTATGAAGCATTTTAATTTTGGTTTAGGTGTAACTAACACCTAAAAGTATCTCCGGAGTCACAATGGCATGTAGTATTTTAAAGTAATTTGTAATACAATTTTATTCTTATAATTTATTTCAGGAGTAATTTTACCCTCATATTTTTTGAGAAAAATTTGACTTTAACCCTACCATTAACTCCTCAAAAAGTTTGTTAAGGTGCATCCAACATCCTAAATATTTTATAGTAGTACTCAGTATCATAAAGTATACTTTTTTGTGTAACTAGTGTTAACCCCCGTGCATTCCACGAGAACGTGAATTTTGATTAATGGTACATTGCAAGATTAATTTTTTATGACTATAATGCATTTATTTATATATCTATAAAACTAAATTTTCAACTTAGAAATGCATAAAGGGTGATTATAATCATGCTTATATATCATATTTTGAGGGAACATTTTTTTGGACAATTTATTACGCCTTGGTGTGCCAACAGAGTGTCAATAAATTAATAAATGGAAGGCCATGTGGGGGATAAAATTTGATAAAGCAGAGGTAAAATGACTACAATTTTGATTTTTTACTAAATATATCACTGAAAGAAACTTTCTACAACAAAAATGAATCTTACGTGATATTTTGAAAAATTTCTCTATAAACCACATTAGTTGTCTTCTTGGTGGGTTTATTGTTTAAATCAAGTATTAACATCTTGATGCCGTCCATATGATTATGTGTGATACATGTAATACTTTTGTTTTTTTGTAATCCTAGCAAATCGTAAGACAACTAAGGTGGGCATATCCAGATATTCTGTTTTGTCCTCAAAGGCTTTGACTACAACCTCCCCAAATAGTGATAGTTGACGCGTACTTCACTGCACATGTTATCATATGATTATTATGATGATGAACTAACATGAAAGTAGATATTAATAGCGTGAATTAATTAATGTTAAATCTAGAGAGTATGTTACTTATAATTTGCAATTGTGAAATCCAATTTTTTCATCGTGCCAAAGTCTCTCCTTAGATAAACTAAGTTCCCAAATGCTTGGAGGTAGCCCTTCACATCTAGATGAATTTGTCGTCTAGGTTAGAATAAAGCGTTTTGAATAAAAAAAACATGGTAGAAATATACACTAACCAATTAGCTCTTCATATGTGGCTTCACTACTGGTGATGTTATTGACTGGGGCAAAGTTGAATGCATGAAGAGGGATTTGGAACTCATGTTTTTTGAAAAAATGTGTTAGCGTGAAACGTAATCTTCCAACGGTGTGAGCATGTTTTGTAGTCAGCATTGTTGGCCAACACTTCAAAGTTCTCAAATCGGTACACCTCACCCTCTTTTAAATCCTCAATTCGATCACCCTGTTTGCAAATAGTTAGATGAAATATAAGCAACACATATTTTTCACTTAATGAATTGGTGAATGTGAAGACTACATTAGATACTTACTTGTTTGTCGACTAATATCATACTGACTTTCCATACATCAAATGGTGAGGCCTTCTTTGCCATTGTCCACTTCCTAAGTACCCTAACAATAATGCTCCAGGTTTCCTTGCCATCATCAATGTCTTTGAGCAAAGCATGAGCAGTGATTGCCATTGCTTGAGTTGATGTATATGAGGATGGGAGGTTTTTTATGAGATATATAATCGTATGTGGGCTGTATATGACGAATTTTCGAACGTTTTTATAATGAATTGTCCAACATCATAATTTTAATTCTCAATTAAAGTGATCCGTCCCATTTTTTTAAGTGATTTAATACCCTTTGCTTATTATATTTTTTTTAAGTAATGTGGATAACTTTTATTTATATATTTTTTTTGGGCCTTTAGGCTCCTTTAGGTGATTTGGGTGATTTTAGCCGTAATATCATTTCCTCAATTTATGTTCATGACCTCTTCCTTCAAAATTATTCATATTAGAGCAATTATTATTTATTTGAAATTTGAATATTGTGATTGTCTACCCCATACTCTATATCTATCAATGGGAAAAGGATATTAGATGCAAGCAGAAGCAGAAAAAAGTGCCATTAAAAAAAATCACCCATTATCATTAAAATAGTTAATTGGACGTATCCCTCATATTTAATACTTTTTTTCTTTTCTTATTTCATCAGCGTATTGTTATTTAGGTAATTTGGGTAGGATATTAGATGCAAGCAGAAAACATTGCCATTAAAAAAAAAAATAAATCATCCATTGCCTTTAAAATAGTTAATTGGACGTATCCCTCATATTTAATACTTTTTTTCTTTTCTTATTTCATCAGCGTATTATTATTTAGGTAATTGGGGTGATTTTAGCGGTAATATCCTTTCCTCAATTTATGTTATAACCTCTTCCTTCCAAATTATTCCTTTTAGAGAAATTATTATTTGCGGTACTAAGAAATTATTATTTGTTTAAAATTTGAAAGAATATGCCCAATTATTATTTGTCAATCATTATAAATGTGTTTCAATGTAATTAGGTTAATTGAAATTTGAAATGCTACTCCAAATTATTATTTGTCAATCATCATAAATGTGTTTCAATGTAATTAGGTTATTTGAAATTTGAAATTCTACTTCCAATTATTATTTGTCAATCATCATAAATGCGTTTCAATGTAATTAGATTATTTGAAATTTGAAATGTTATGCCCAATTATGATTTGCCTATCATCATAAATGTGTTTTAATGTAATTAGGATTGTGATTATTCAACCTGGGTCAAACGTAATTGGATTATGGAGCGGGTCACACGAGATTTAGAGTGTAAAGTTGATTGATTGATTGATTTTGCGTTTACAAAGTGTTTCTTGATAATTTTTTTTATAACGTCTTCCACATTTTTAATACTTATCTTTAACATTTTCAAAAATAAGTTTTTCAATATTCATTTTAGAAATTGCTACACCCATTTTCTATGTTTTTTACCCTAAATTTAATTATTTTTGGTACTAAAAACATGAAAAGTCTTAAAAGAGTTAATTTGACTATTGAAAAGCTGAATAATGAAAATGTGGAAGATTTGTACTGAAAATATAGAAGATGAGTGTGATGAAAATTTTAACTTAGGAACATTTTAATTGGATAATTTCAATTATTAAAAAATCATATATTTTACTACTCAACTTTCCAATTAAAGAAAGGGTAGAAAACATGAAAGATAAGTTTAGAAAATATCTAATATGGCTACTGAAAAATATAAAAACTGATTATTAAAAATGTCAAAGATGAATATTAAAAAAAGTGAAGAAAAGAAAATTAAATCATGAAATACTTTAAATGCAAAATTACACCAAGAATTATTTTAAGATGTTGAGTGCGGGTGTTTTAGAAGGCAACTGCAAGTTCAAAATTGCCTTCTTGAAAAAATATATGATGTTGAAATTACTTTTGAAAAGTACTTTAAAGACAAAATTATATCTCAGCATAATGATTGTTAGTAGGAAAATACTTTGGTCTACTTTAACCCTTCTAATATTACCTTACTGGTTACAACTATTCAACGCTTTTTATCTATAAAGAAGTGGAAGACTTGCTCTTCTTTTGCCCCTATTTATTTTGCATTTTGTTATTCCGCAATTCACCTTCTTCCCCCTTCTCACTCCCTGTTAAAGTTATTTTCTTCATATTGCAACAACATTATCAATGAAGTTTTGGATTCCAAGCTCTACACTTCTCTATCTTTTTGCAATTGGATGTTTCTCTTTGAACACTTTCACAGGCTATGGATCCAATGCTCAACTCATATCAAAAGATGAGGTTTCTTACTTAACCTTTCTCTTTCTTTCTTCTTGGTTTTTTTTTTTTTGAATTACAGGGGTAAGCACTAACGTCAAATATTACAAGCGGAATCAAACCCGCGACCTCTTACTTACATGAAAGCTCTCATACCACTAAGCTACAAGGCCATTGGAATTTTCTACTTCTTATTGGTGTTTATATTACACTTTTTAGCATTATGAATTCTTCCCTTTTCTTCAGTTTTGGAGATTCCAAAGGTTGAAAGCTATAATGATTTTGGGGTTGTTTGATTCTCTTATCTGTTTTTATACTTTTCAGAATAATTCTGTGAAGTAATTTTTTAGAATAAGTTTAGAAATTCGGTAAAAAGAGAATAAATGTTGAAAAGAATTAAAACAATCTTTTTGAATCATTATTTTTAAGAATATATCTAAAATAGAAAAATAAGGATGAAAGAATAGTTTGCTACTTTGACATTCCTTCGAGTTTTGGTGCTATTCTTCTAGTTTTCCATTGAAGTACTTTGACATTGCTTTGTGAATAAGGTTCACCCATGCCTATGAATGTAAGATACAGATATTGAGGTTCTTACTTCATGGTGGTTTTTTTAAAGATGATTTTTGCTTGATGCAGTGAAAATTCTAAAAGCAATAACCTCGAAGATAGAGAACTTGAATTGGAATGTGACCCCATGTTCTTGTATCGACGGAGGATTCAACAATTATGTAACATGCAATTGCACTTTCTCAAGCGGAAAAGTTTGCCATGTTACAAATATGTAAGAAAAACATGACTTCTTTTAGTTTGTGTTCAAATCAAGCTTTAATCTGGATTAAATTGTGTTTAGGTTCAAATAAAGTGAAAAAGTTTTATTATTTGTCATTTTTTGTTCTCCTTTTTATTTAACGCTAGTTGATTTGACCTTAGGGTACATTTTATATAATACTCCCTCCGGTCCTAATTATAGGACAACATTTAGGAGTTGATCTTGGTCCTAATTATAGGATAAAATTTTAATTTTTGTCAATTTCTTCCCAAAATACCCCCATTGATACTTTCTCAATAATAATAAAACACAATCATAATTTTATAATACACCTATATATTCTATAAAGTAAGTAATACTTACAATTCATTAATGTCACATACACCTCAATTCTACTGTTTCTTTTATTTTATAAGAATAAAGGGTAAGAAAATCAATTCAACACTATCAACGTCATCATCTCTATTTTTAAAAATTGTAACTTCCTTTTTCTTTAATTCCACTTGAACCAAACCGGTATAACTCCATTTTAATGATAGGTAAGATCACTTGCTTTACATCAAGGCAAGTGATCTTACCTATGAACAGAACATGATTTCTTGTATGTATTAAATAAGGGCATTTTAGGAAAATACATAAGATTAACTAATTTAACTACTATTCTTAATTTTTCCAAAGTTAGGTAAATATGTCCTATAATTAGGACTGGAGGGAGTATTCAAGATAAGATCTTACCGCATCCCAATAACATTAATATTCAATCACAAATTGGTGCTGATTATAAAATAATATATTTTAAATTTTAGGTTTATATATGTAAATAGTTTTGTGATATGTTTTCGTTTTATGACAGCCGCATGAGAGGTCTCAATTTATCTAGATTTTTACCGAGTGAATTTGGGAACCTTACTGATCTGCGAGAACTGTAAGTAATGTAATTTTTTTTAAAATTTATTATTGTTTTATATAAATATATAATAGCTCAGATGTGTATATATGTCAATGCTTTGAAATGTGAAAATTTGTAATATGAAATGTAACTTTTATATGTCACAGTGATTTGTTTCGCAATTGTCTATATGGATCAATCCCAAGGAACTTTGCTAAACACCCTCATTGTAAGTGATCAAAAAGTTATGAATATTGTTATTTGCATCTATACAAGCTTGAATTATTTGACCATATTTACATTATTCATCTCTTAAACTTATGTTTTAGAGACCTTACGAGTAACCCAATTAGTGGTCCAATTCCACAGGAAATTGGTAAAATTACAACTTTGCAATGGCTATAAGTGTAAATCATTACATTTTGAGTTCCTGAAACTTGTGTTGTACTGAGAAATGGTTTTAGGGTTTTGCTGCCTTGTGCAGAGTGTTGGAAGATAATCTGTTAGAAGGAACTCTTCCTTCTAGTCTTGGAAAATTGAAACGGTTACTCACATTGTAAGAATATTATTTTATGTACAAATGATTTTCTTTTTCCATAGTTACATTACCACATTAGCATTGTTATAAATAAGTTTTCGATGATATTGCTTTTGGAGGTGTTTTCTATTTGTAAAACTTTGGAATTTGCAGGGTATTTGCTGGAAATAATTTCTCAAGGACAATACCCGAAAGTTTTGGCAATCTGGAGAAACTTGAAACTTTGTGAGTGGTATAATATGATTTAGTTATTCCATTCAGTCTTGATTTTGCGTTGATCTCTTTTAAATTCTAAAATCTCTCTCCTAATATTTTTGTAGTTCATTAGAAGGGACCAATATATCAGGAAAATTACCCAATTTTGTTTGGAATTGGACCCAACTTAATTATCTGTGAGTCTAATATACTCTTTATCATGATTCTTTCTTTTTGAACAAGATTAGAATTTATATACTTAATTGACCAAATTTATATAATAAATTTAATAAAGTTCAGTGCTTTTATTTTCATATACTCCACTATTGCATCAGTGGTATTTTTAATTTGTTGGACATTGTTGAAAACAAAGGAGGATATCTTCGACTTGAGGTATCGCTAACTTTAAGTATATTTCATCTACTAGAGACTTATCCCCATTGTATGACAAGTACATTCAATTTTATTTCCTTATTTTCACACCATGAATAGCTCCCACTCAGATATTTTTAATCTAAACAGTTGTTAATAACTAATTAAATGCTCAATGGTAGTGGAAGAAAAACAAATCTGAGTGGGAGTGATTCATGGAGTGAAAATAAGAAATAAAATTGAACTAAAATATTATATATATTAGACCAATTTAGTAAATAAATAAAAAGGTTAAGGTGCACCCAGTACCTCCAAAACTTTGCTGGTACAATCAGTATCCTAAAGTATTTTTGGGTGCAACTGCAAGCACGCTCCATCTTAAAGAATCTCAAACACCCATTAAATCTAAATCTTATAACTCAATTTGGCATTTGGATTTTGAGATTGAATTAGCGAGCCACCGTTGCATGCGTAGAGGTAAGGTGGGGAGAAGTGCAGAGTGTCGGTGGAGTAACCAAGGATGCCATCGCTGAGGCTGGTCCTATAACAAACATGTACTTCTATAGTTGCGTACCCAGCAAAGCCATGTTGCGAGGATGGAACAAAACTATGTCAATACAATGAAGTATGAACAATACGTGGATAAACCAGTTTCCATAGGAAACCTCGTATCAGACACACTGATAGTTGGCACTACCAATGGTCGGCCACCAAGTGGGGTTTCCTAATGTTGTGGTTGGTTGTGGAATTGTGGGCCTTGGAGGAGGTTCTATTTCTAGATAATGAATGAGTAATTCTTTTAATGAAAATTAGCTAGTTGAGTTGACGAAAATATTTATTTTTAATTCATAAAATCTTATATGTACTGTAATAAGTTGACTCTATCATTTCAGATAGAACACAAATTCTTGCTTTATTTGAATGAAGTGCATTTGTGAGTGAATGCCATTGATATTTATACATGATGATGAGCTGTGAAATTAATTTCATGCAAATGGGAACAGTCGTATTATTTGACTATATATAATAATACAATAATTACAAATAGGTGTGTGTTAGTGCAAGCGTTTCACCCAAGAGGGGGGTGAATTGGGTGATACCAAAAATTTCGTTGCGTATAAGAAAATTGACAGAATATTTAAAGCAGTTGATAGCAAAGAGAATATCACCAAAGTGTACACCGGGATTTATATTGGTTCGGCCACAACCACTTTGACCTACATCCAGTCCTCAGAGCGCCTCTGAGAGTTTCACTATATTCTCCAAGATTCAGTGGGTTCTTGGCACCTCAGTACACAGCAAATTCCTTCATATGGACACTCGCTCCCCCTTACACGATGCAATCAAATCCCCAACTCAAGGTTCCACAACCTCAAGTTATCTCAATAACAAATATTGAGTTTGTAATGAAAAACTCTCTCACAGAGTAAATATATAATCACTGAAGTACAATGAATGAGTATAAGAAAACAAAGCACTAAGAGTGTATTGATCGATGTGTGTTCTCAGTTCTTGTGTCTTGTTTTCTTTTCTTTGAATGCTTCATATATATAGATGATTTGTAATGTCCGTTGGAAGCAATTCAAACATGTCCGTTAGAGTTACGCAGCAATGGTTGACTATTCTTCGAATTTGAAAACTATCCGTTTGCGGTAGGTAATGGTAGGTGAGATCGACACTTTTTTTGACTTTGCTCTTCTTGCATGATCTCTGCATTGTTTCTCTGCAAATGTACTTAGGATACTAATGCAATGAGGAGTTAATCATATAGATAACAAATCAATAAACATTCGATGAAAAACATAATTTCTGAACTGCCTTACTCGAGTGATCATGTTTGTTACTCGAGTAGTCCCTCGAGTAAACCTATAAAAAATATGGCAGTGCGTAATTCAATAGTATTCTTACAAGATTACTCGGGTAAGACATGGAGTGAGATAGATCACAAACCTTGAAAATACCTGATTACTCGAGTGGCTACTCGAGTGGCCATGTCTTTCCTTCATAGGTTACTCGGGTGCTGACTCTAGTAATCTGGTTACTCAAGTGGCTACTCGAGTGGCCTTCAATTTTCTTCACATCTTACTCGAGTGGTCCCTCGAGTGGATTTCCAATAACCCGGCAGATTACTCAATTACTCCCTTGAGTAAGTGCATCAAATTCTTGGCCGAGAGTTTACTTTCTGATTACTCGAGTGGCTACTCGAGTAATGCCTCAAATAACTCCACAGATTACTAGAGTGGTCTTTCGAGTAATGTCTTTTCTCACCTAGTTACTCGAGTGGCTACTCGAGTAAAGTGTTACGTTGCATTTCTTGGCCGAGAGCTACTGAAAGATTTTTGCCTTTATTACTCGAGTGGCTACTCGAGTGATGCCTATAAAAATGATATTATTCGAGTGGTTACTCGAGTGATGGTCTATATAACTCTGCAGATTACTCGAGTGGTGCCTCGAGTAACTTCTTCCAAATTTTGGCAGTGCTTTACTGGATGAATTTCTCATCATTTACTCGAGTCCCTACTCGAGTGACAGCTTCTTTTACTCGAGTAGCTACTCGAGTAAGCCATCACAGAATTTGCTCATCACTCTACTCCAGTGCTTACTTCAAGTGATGCTTTGCTACTTCCAGTGCTTACTTCAAGTAATGCTTTGCCACTTTGTTCAAATTCATTTGTTTGTTATCAAATCCTTTTATATCATTGATCCAATCTTTGTTATCATCAAAACATATGGGATCTAATAGTGTGGACATGTTTAATTTGTCAATATTTTAAGGATAAGCCATTGATAGCTAAAGAAGCTTCATCTTCATATTCAATTTTGAAAGACTTTGATAGAGTATAATGTTAACAAAGTTGGACCAAAAAAAGTTAGGAAAGAAGACTTAAATTGTTGACTTAAATATTGAATAAACCAACTAAGGTTGGGTTTAGTGGAATGGATTAGTCTTCCACAACGCGATGAACTAAGGTTCGAATCTTCATTGGGAGAGGTGCCCATGATTAATGCCTAACAGTGTCCCAAAACATTATTGCCTTTAATAGGAGGAAATTCACAAGGCAAATACGGGTATTTACAAGACAAATAAAGATATTTGTAACACATAAAGGAATTCAAAAGAATCTAGGGAATTAAAAATATTTTAGTCATTTACAAGACAAATATGAAAGTTCATAAGACAAATATGGGCTTTTACAAGACAAATAAGACAGTTTATAAAACAAATAAAGTAAGGACATCATTATCTTTTCACCCACAAAAATTAATTTCATTTTGACCATGAGGGTGTAGTGAAGTTTCAAAAAATCTTGAGGGTTGATTGAAATTAATTTGCTATCAAGGGGCTAACTGAAATTTCCCTAATTAAGAATGAAAAAATGTGAAAATCAATGGGTGACCCCCCAAGCTTATTACTTTAGAGAAAAGCCCTTCTTCAAAGTATGAATGGTGGCAACATTAGTCTTGAAGGCCAAAGCCAAGACATTATCATCAATGGTGGAATTAAACAGAGTATTGGGGATAGAAACCATGCTTGCATTAGCACTATTGGAAGCAAAGAGAGCCATAGCTGTCTCATTATTAGAAGCATTGTGTTGGAAGTGAACAAGCCCCTTTGAGAATATGAACATATATCCTGATATCTCCTGTTTCAATCGTGGAAGCAACGACTTAGAGGATCGAGGGTGAATGTGGGGCCTGTTAATGCTGCCAGTAGGGAATTGTAGGGCAGCATAAGAGACACTATCCTAAAAGTGCAGGAAACTCTGTATCTGGGGAAATGATAATGAAATGACTATATTAATTACAGGCAAAATTATTAAAAATGCAATTAATTAATGCTTAGACAAGCCAAATCAAACTTACAAAAAGAACAGGCCAATTTTTTTAAAAAAAATGATATCTTATAAAAAGGACTGAAGTTAGTTTATAAGTACCTCAGCATCTCCTTCCAAGTGGCATGTAGACAATCATCCCAACCAATCAAAAAACATATAATGTTATTTTCTAGGTAAAAAAGAGAAAATTCGTGAAAATCCATGGTTGAAAATTGTATAGCCAAGAGGGCCTGATATGTTTTTATACAAATAAGCATTAGTACTCTACAGCATTTTATACACAAAGTATTGGTATTTAAATATTGATCCTTCTAGTTGATAAAATTTTCAAAACATGGACTTTTCATCAATTTTTCTCAAAAACAATCCCCAAGTTATAATTTTTAAAAAAATTACCATTGTCTATTGCACTTACCTACTTTTCCTTTCCTTTTTTTCCAAACTTCTTTCACTCATTAAAAGGAACTTGCTTATTTATTATATGGTTAAGGTGCAAATCCACCCTGAAAGTATTCTTGAAGGAGTAATGTTGTCCTGAAAGTTTTTTTTTGTTTTAATGTCGTCCCAGAAGTCTTAAAAAGTAGCAATGCTGCCTTTCTTTTAGCCACCGTTTATGTTGACTGTTAATTTCGACTATAGTTGCTTACCAAGCTGCCACATGTATTTTAATTTATCCACCATGACAGCCCATCCTCTCTCTCCTCCTTCCTCTCTCCCTCATTCACACCTCATCCTCTCTCCCTCCCTCTTTCTCTCTCCCTCCATCGATCTTTCTGGAGAAAAACAGTTCCTTCCCTCTCCTCTTCTTCTCCAATTGTCCTCACCAGTTCTTCTCCAATCATCCCCGCCGTCATCTCTTGCCTTGTTGCCGCCGGCGAAATCTGTTCCATGCAAGATTCTGAACAAGTTTGACATCCTATTAAATCTAGAGCCCACCACCGACGATGCCGCCGACAAGCACGGGGGTGACAGGCTCTATGTCAGTGAGGCCCAGGAGGTAGAGGCCCATGTCAGCAATGCCACATCCAGTGCTGATTTCAACAACGTGTTTGCATCAAAAATGAGGAGGTTGGAGTAAGGGTTGGGAGTGTTAAGGTCTGAATCTGAGGGAAGGGGTGAGGCCTAGTGTTCGACGAATTCGACGAGGATGAGAGAACAAGGCCAAACAAAGGTGGTTCCCAATTATCCATACTTGTTGATTTTGATGGTGGTTCCTGATTTTTTGTTTTATTGTTTTAGTGGTTAGAGTATTTCTCTTATCCATACTTGTTGATTTTGATGATGGTTCTTGATTTTTTTTAGTGTTTTAGTGGTTATAGTATTTCTCTTGTATTTCCTTTGATTTTCATTATGCTAACAATCTTAGAAATTTAGGATTGTGCTCGTTTAGTAGGAAATGTAGGTTATGTTTTGCCTTTCCCTACTGTATATGGTTTGCCTTTAATGATTGTAGCATACTATAATTTTAATTGATTTAGTTTCAAGTGCTTCTAGAGGGATAGAGGGAGGGTCGGCCTTGAACATTGAAAGAGAGGGAGAGAAAGAGGTCAAGAGATGATGAAATGGACAAAGGAGAAGAAGGATGGTGATGAGGTGACATTCAAACTGCCACGTGGCAGTGACAAATGTCTTTTAACCAAGGTTCTGAAATCTGGATCAGTCAATAAACCAATCAGGATATTGGGTCAAGGGTCAATGGGTCAGATCGGAGTCAAACCGAGGTCAACCCGGGACCTAAACCGGTGAAGTATAAAAATTGAAAAATAATATAATTTATCAATTCTCATCACACCGGCCAAAATTTCAAATACTATATATCATTTTTATACCTTAAATTACTAATAAAATCATCATCAACAAAAATATTAATATATTTATAATCAAATATTCATAATCTGATAATCAAGAGCATATATCATTAACAAAAAACTTACACTTCCCAAAATAATAGTCTTAAAGCAAAACCATATACCTTTTTGCTCAAAGCCAAACCGTAAACCTTGGATATTTTGTTGGATACACTTCCCAAAACTGTGAGTGAAGTAAAGAAATGACTGAATAGTGAAGTGATTTGATTTTGATCACTATTCACTATCTGATTAGAAGTTCAGAGTTGCCTGGAGCCCAACACCTTCACACCTTCAGTGTTCAATCAAATTAGGTTTCAATATTAAAAAAAAAGGACAAACGACGCGGTTTCAACTAGAAAGTGTAACCCCTACCTTAATAACCAAATTTATAGTTCGAGAATACGTCATTAAGTTGAAATAGAGACCAGCGGTTAATTTAAAACTTTTCCAAAACTTGTTTAGTGCAGTCTCACATTCACATTTCGAATATAATTGGCCTAAGCAGTTCATTTTCATTCATACATATCAGAGTATAACAAAAAATTCCCCGACAACGCTCGGGTTTCATTTACTGAATAAAGGGTTTACATGGCACATTGCCCATTTATAGTTTCCCCATACAGGAGATTGCACTACAACATTTATTATATACAATATGTACAACTACTCCTTAACAAAATATGATAACCAGCTACTCAAAAATGAAACTCCTAACTATGAGCTCTAACTGCCATTCGTCACTTGTTTTTCCTTTAAGGCTGTAAGGTAGTCAATGGAAAGAATGAGATTCAAAAGAATCTTAGTAGTAATAGTTCACTTATAACATGTACAATCACAAAGCATATAAGCAAATCACAAGCAACAAGTCAGCGGCATTTCTGCGACAGCTTTCGCTGTGTTCGTAACGGCATGTTTCACAACGGCATACTTCATATGGCATATTTCATAAGTAATGTGCATGTAGCTCAAGCCTTGTTAGACTTAGGTGCAGCCATTAATGTCATACCTAGTGCCATTTTTAGGTCTCTTGGTGTCAAGGAGCTTAAGAGGACTAATATGGTTCTCCAACTAGCTGATAGGACCATTAGACAACCACAAGATATCACTGAGGATTTGCTTGTCAAAGTTAAGGATTTGGTTTTCCCGCTGACTTCTATGTGTTAGATATGTCTCAAGAGTCTAGTAAATCCACCCTTATCTTAGGGAGACCCTTCATGAGAACCGCTAGTACCTTGATAGAGATAAGAGATGGGTCGATCACCATGGAAGTGTGTAACCATAAGCTAAGTTTCAATATGTATGAAGCCATAAAACACCCTTTTGAGGATTACTCTTTATTAGGTGTGAATTCAATTGACATAGCACTTGATGATGTGGTTAATGAATATGAGCTTAACTAGCACACTGATGATTGTAATCTTAATTGTGGTATTGCATTGGAATCATGTGATGAACAATTCTCTTCTCCTTCTGTTAATGATTTTGATTTACGTGGGACTGAGATTTCCAACCTTAACTCATCGATGGTTGATTGTTGGTTATCCTCCCTCAGTGATTTTTCTCTTACTTCTCTTAGTTCATTGGAGCTTAATTCTTCCGATCATTCATGCTTTAGTGATGATACTTGTGAGGAAGGTGTTTTTGTCAATGTTTCAGGTCACAAACTAGTGGAGGAAGCTGAGTTTAAGGTCGGTTGCCAAGACTTAGATGATTTGATCTCTAAGGAGATAGCCCTCACATCGACCAAGACATCCTCTCATGTGACTCACTTTGGGCCTCACCATGTGGTTAAAGGGTCATTTCCTAATTCATTACTTAATCCTAGAACTAAGATTACTCCTCATACCTTACGATTCTTGAATGAACTAATCACTCCTTGCGGAGTAGGTATGAAGGAAGCTACTTTCCCCAAGCCTGTTACTGCTATAGACCAACCAAATGTTGGTTCAACACCTGGGAAGACCAATGCACAACAACACAAGTGGTGGAATCAAAGGAGATTAGTACAAGTCATGCATTGCCTCAGTCTACAAAGGGGAGTATCTCTACTACCCTTGATCTTCCTAGACTAACTCCCTCTATTGTTCAACCCCCTGATTTAGAGTTTAAACCTCTCCCCTCTCATTTGAAATATGCTTTCTTTGCTTCTGATGGGAAATTGCCTGTGATTATTGCAAATTCTTTGCCTGTGAGTAAGGAAGAGACATTGCTTGATGTTTTGTGTAGGAATAGAAAAGCTCTAGGTTGGACTTTAGCTGACATTCCTGGGATTAGTCTGGCTAGTTGTATCCATAGGATCCTTTTGCGTAAGGAATCCAAACCCCTTAGGCAGCCACAAAGACGACTTAACCCCCTCATTCTAGATGTGGTCAAGAAAGAAGTGACCAAGCTATTGAGTGCATGTATCATCTACCTAATTTTTGATAGTGAGTGGGTTAGTCCAGTGTAAGTAGTGCCTAGGATCACTGTGGTAAATAATGAAAACAATGAGTTGATACCTACTATGGTGCAAAATGCTTGGCACGTGTGCATAGATTATAGGAAATTGAATGAAGCCTCTAGAAAAGATCACTTCCCCTTACCTTTCATTGATCAAATGCTTAAGCGGTTGGCGGGTAAGAGCCACTATTATTTCCTAGATGGTTATTCAGGATACTTCCAAATCCCTTTAGCTCTTGAAGATCAAAAAGGACCACTTTTACTTGTCCATTTGGTACCAATGCTTATAGGAGAATGCCGTTCGGATTGTGCAATGCACCTAGCACTTTCCAACGTTGCATGATGTCACTATTTTGTGATTTCCTTGAAAATTGCATAGAGGTTTTTATGGATGATTTCACATCGTATGACAATTCGTTTGATGCTTGTTTAGCTAGTTTGGACAATGTTCTTGCTAGATGCATTGAGAGAAACTTAGTTTTGAATTATGAGAAGTGTCATTTCATGGTTGATCATGGACTAGTACTTGGACACTTGTATCTAGCAAGGGCATTGAAGTTGATGGAGCTAAGATTGAGGTGATTTCCTCTTTGCCCTACCCTACTAGTGTTAAAGAACTTCATTCTTTCTTAGGGCATGTGGGTTTTTACCGGCATTTCATAAAAGATTTTAGTAAAAGAGCTCTACCATTATCCAAACTATTGTAAAATGATGTTGATTTTATCTTTGATAATCCTTGTAAACAAGCATTTGATGAATTGAAAGCACACTTGATTTCTCCTCCTATTTTGAGTGTATAAGATTGGACCTTACCTTTTGAACTAGCATGCGACACCTCTAATTCTGCTGTGGGGGTCATGCTAGGAAAAAAAGGCTCATTAGATGGATGTTGTTGCTACAAGAGTTTGACATTAGCATTAAGAATAGGCCTGGAACTGCGAACCTTGTAGCGGATCACTTGAGTAGGCTACTGGATAGAACAAGGGGAATACTTGATTCTGACTTTGTTTGTGATGACTTTCCTGATTCAACCCTTATGTCTATCTCTGTCTATGTTCCTTGGTTTGCTAATCTTGTTAACTATATTGTGACCGGTCTAATCCCTAAGCATATATCTTCCTTTTAGGCTCAGAAACTTAAACAAGAAGCTGAACACTACATTTGGGATGAGCACTATTTGTGGAGACTATGCAATAATCAAGTGATCAGGAGGTGTATTCCAGAGACTGAGTCTAAGGACATACTTTCTGCTTGCCATTCAATGGTTTGTGGTGGACATTTTGATGCTAACAAGACCTCTAGAAAAGTGTTAGATGATAGGTTTTACGGGCCTACCATGTTTAAAGATGCATACTTGTATTGTAAAACATGTGATAAATGCCAACGGTTTGGGGGGTTAGGTAAACGGCATGAGATGCCACAACTCATGCTCTTTTATGAGGTATTTGATGTTTGGGGTATAAACTTCATGGGTTCTTTTCCACCGTCATCCGGCTTTACCTACATCTTGCTAGCTGTAGATTACCTTTCTAGGTGGGTAAAAGCCATTCATACTAGGAAAGATGATGCCCAACGGTCTCTAAGTTTCTTAAGTCTAACATCTTTTGTAGATTTGGAGTACCGAGGGCTATAGGGAGTAATAGAGAGGTTCCCACTTTTTGTAATAGGGTTTTCAATAACCTACTTGCTAAGTTAGGGGTAACCCGCAAACGAATGGGCAAGCAGAAGTCTACAACCGAGAGATCAAACACATTTTGGAAAAGATAGTCAAGCATTCGAGGAAGGATTGGAGCTCAAGGTTAGAGGGAGCACTATGGGCCTACAGAACCGCTTTCAAGACGCCGATAGGGATATCTCCTTACAGGCTTTTCTATAGGCAAGCATGTCATATTCCGTGGAATTTGAGCACAAAACCTGTTGGGCGGTGAAATTGTGCAATATGGATGTGCAAGAAGCGGGCTTGGAGAGGAAATTGCAACTCCAAGAAATTGGGGAAATGCGAGAGCTCCCGTATTTACAAGGACAAGACCAAAAAGCTTCATGATCAGAAGATAATACGGAAGGAATTCAAAGCGGGTGATTGTGTTTTGATATTCCAAGCTCGATTCAAATTTGGACGTGGGAAGCTCAAATCTAATTGGTATGGGCCTTTCACTGTCACCAAGGCACCCTCATTTGGAATGGTTGAGCTTATGGATGAAGCCACTGGTAAGGAATTCAAAGTCAATAGGAATCTCCTCAAGCTCTACCATGATGAATCATCAAAGCCTCCTTGAGGCTAGGTTGCTTCTTCTCCTTTCACTATATTTCACTTTCAGTATTCCTGGATTGCTTACCCCTTTGAGCTATTCATATGTTGTATGCATGTCATGTCATTTAATCATAGTTTCATAGTACTCTAGAATCAAAATGATTTGCCAATAGAAAATAAACAATGTGTTTATTGAAATGTTTTATAGTGACTAAAGGTGCTAAAAGAGTTAAAAGATCTAATAATGATAAAACATGCAAGTACCAAATTAAAAATTAAAGAAAATTATAGAAACCTCAAGAATGGTTTTCCCTGTAAAATGTGAAATTTATTTTGTTATTATTCATACTCCCAAGTTAGAAATAATACGTCTTATTTTATATAGTATGAGGTGCATGAAATTATATCTAATTTTTCTTTTTTATAAATAATTTTATGGAGACTCATATTCAATGTATTATGTACTTTCTCTGGATATTTCGCTGAGTTTTATGAAAATTTTCTTTCATTTTTTCTAAATATTTCTTCAACTATTTCAATAAGGTTTAAAAATTTAAAATATTATTATAGTTTATGAAAATAAATATTTATTATTTCTCTCTTGCACAGATTTAGTTTTAAACATTTTTTAAAATACACATTCTGTTTATTTAAAAAAATATCTTTTAATTTATTCTAATTTTAAATTTTTTTTACTAAAATATTTTCTATATCTCAAACTAATAAACAGATCTTAGTCTATAAATATTTTCAAGGCATGCACTAGCTTCAATAAAACCATGCAAACATTCTAAAGTGGGAAATGACAATATTGTCTTTATATATCGTGATTCCTTGTTTGGTTGTATATTTCCTTTGTTTTCAAATCTCAAGATTGGCAAATTTGTTTGAATACTCCTATTAAAATTATAAAATTTTATAATGTAATCAATTAACATTAATACATTTTATAATGTATAAAAAGTTTGATAATATGCATGAGAATTCTTTTTTGGTTGTATAAATTGTTCTAAATATAAATTTTTAAATAATTCTGTTTTGATAAGAATGTTTAAATAATTCTCATGTGAATAAAAGTTTAATAGTCAAATATAACGGTCATCTAATAGTTGGATGGATGGAAAAGAAATACAAATTATATAAGAGATGTTTGTGTAACATATATTTAAATTCTGAGGAAGGTTTAAATATATTTTTAAAATAGAGGGGAAGTTAATGTATTTCACTCTAAAAACAAAATACACACAAGATTGTGTTGGGTGAATTACACATTACATCAAAACTACAAAATAGTGAAACTAATTAGCAAATGTAAATTATTAAAGATTGTAGTTTTATGCAAATTTTCCAACCTAGTTGGAATCCTTAAGAAGCCTACCAAATGAAGATAAATATTTATTTCATGGAACAAACATAGAGTCAAACCATCCAGCCATCTATTGCTTCAAATCGTTTTTCCACATTTTTCATGTGAGAATGAAGAAGAAGCCAATGTTTGAGCATAATTGTCTTGTGATGATGAACCATTCATTGCTTCAACTCTTTGCTCCTCACTTCTATCCTGCAGGTCACTAATCTCCGGATGCTTGATTTTTGGCATTTGGATCGACAATTTTCCTTCAAGCATGCTAACAATATTAGACATGGATGGTCTCAGAGTTGGAGATGGGTTAGTGCATAGAACTGTCACCTCAGCATTCTTAGGGCTTCCTTTGAAGAATATCTTAAACCAAAACTTGGATCTACCAGTTCAAGAAGGTTTCCTTACTCTTCAAGAACATAGGCCTTCAATTATGTGAAAGTATTCAACCCTAAGAATGCTTTCAGTATAATTTCTTAAGAAATTAGGGATTGAATTTCTGACGGTTGAATACTTTCACGTAATTGAAGGCCTATGTTCCACAAGAGCAAGGAAACCTTCTTGAACTGGTGGATCCAAATCTTGGTTTAAGCTATTCTTTAAAGGAAGCCCTAAGAATGCTGGAGATGGCAGTTCTATGCACTAACCCATCTCCAACTCTGAGACCATCCATGTCTAATATTGTTAGCATGCTTGAAGGAAAATTGTTGGTCCAAATGCCAAAAATCAAGCATCCGAAGATTAGTGACCTGCAGGATGGAAGTATGGAGCAGAGAGTTGAAGCAATGAATAGTTCATCATCACAAGACAACTATGCTCAAACATTGGCTTCTTCTTCATTCTCATATGAAAAGCGTGGAAAAACTATTTGAAGCCAACTATGGAAGAGAAATAGAGTCAAACTATTCAGCCATCTATTGCTTCAAATAGTTTTTGCACGCTTTTCATGTGAGAATGAAGAAGAAACAAGGTCTGAGCATAGTTGTCTTGTGATGATGAACCATTCATTGTTGCTTCAAGTCTCTGCTCCTCACTTCCATCCTGCAGGTCACTAATCTCCATCACCAAGAAGCAAGAAAGATCAGCCTCTCATAGCTATGTGGGTCTCTTGGAGAATGAGAATGAACAAAACTAGAGAGAATATGGAAGGAATGATGACGGGTGGTGCTGGACAGGGATCAAGAAGGATCTGTCGGTGTGAAGGAAATAATGGAAAAGAGGGAGAGTCACGGTCTGGGCAGTGGAGAATCCAAAATCAGCTATTCATGTCTCCAACAGTAATCCTTATAGAATCCATAGAAATTGAAGTGAAGACAGAGGAGGTAGCTGGCAGTCACAATGAAGTCACAGTGGTGTTGAAATAGAATCGATGACAGTGGTAAAGAGAGTGGAGATCGGTGAAAGATCTTAAATGAGAAATTGGAGCTGTGAAGTAGAGATGGTGAATAGGAAGATGGTGGTGTTGGTGGAAAAGGTGGTGTTGTGATGGTGATGATGGTGGTGAGAGGATTGATGAAGATGGACTAAAATTGGAGAGCAGGGTCGGTGATGAAGAAGGTGATGGTGGTGGTTGATGGAGTGGTTCTTCTTCTATCACCGGCGAGTTTAGACAGAAGAATGATAGTGGAGGATCCGATGAAGATCCGTCCAGAGTCTCGCGGCGCTAATCTCCTCTGTTTTGGCCACTCCCAGCTTGAGCTCTTTCTCACCAACGGCGGAGTTACGGTGACGGGACGTCGTCGACGGTGGTGGTGCTCCATCTCCTTCCCTTCACCTCTCAAGTTCTCTCCCAAAGCCCAAGCTCTCTCTCTCGTTGAAGCTCTGGTCTCACCAAGGTTGAAGCTCTGCACTTTGGTTCCTGGTTCTCTGAAACTGACCTCACCGGTGACAGAAAGAATGGAGGAAAGGGAGTGAAGGTCGCCGGTGAGGTTAGAGATAGTGAAGGCGATCAGAGTCTATGGGAGAAGAGGCTAGTCCCCCTCTTGCGCGGCGCTCTCCCTGTGATAAAACCTATCTGTGTCGGGTCCTCGGGTCTGTGCCATGTCCGAATCCCATATCCACCAACCAACCAAGTCGGGCCCAGGGTCCAGGGTATCGGATCCTCAATTCATCTCCTCGCTCCAGCTGCGGCCCACACCACTTCTCATGCTTCAGTTGGGTCTGTGATTTCTGCTCCGTTAAGCCCAACACAGTGAACTGACCAGGGACCTCAATGACAATTTCAAAATGTTCTTAAGGAGGGACTACAGGGAAATAATTTGAAATATTTATGAGACGACAAAAATTTCTGAATATTTTGGGCCCTTTAATGTAATTTATTCTCTCCTTTTCTCCACACACTTGTAATTTCCATGAAATTCTGGGATCGATTTTGTGATTTTCTCTAATCCACAAAATATTAATTTTTGACCTCCAAAATCTCAAATTTTCTTCTTGAGCACCTACAATGCAAAAATTAAACATAAAATAACAACAAAAGTCTAAGAAAATATTTGTATAAATAATTAACAAATTTATGACCGTTTTGCCACTATTTACAATTAATTCAATACAAATGCCTCTAATTAAAAATAGTGCTTAATCATGCAATAATGTCCTAGAAAATATATTAAAAATCCCAAATTAATCATTACAAATCATGTAAAAATATGGTTCAATCAACAGTCCATAAGGGCAAATAATCAAACCCAGCTCGAAGCCATGAAACAAGCGCTGGTACAAGACCCACGAATAATAAGCGTGAGAACGAATCCCATGAATATCAAGCGTAAGTACTATGCCCACAAATGTCAAGTGAGCTCAAATTGACCATGGCAAGCCAAAGACTAACAGTACTACTATTAGTAACCAGTGTTCTGTATTCAGTCCTTTGAAAAAGGTTTTCAAGCATGTTTGGGGCCAATAAAAGCTCTCCTTTCAAGATAATGATAGCTCGTATCTAATACTTTGTAAGAGATTACCCCATCATGAAAGTTCACAAATTATATCTCAAAGCTTTACTTAAAACTCAATCTGCCGACAAATTCCTTTTCAAATAATAGAAACTTTCCTATGAACATTTCAAAATGCAAGACCACCTCAACATGAAAATTTATGAAAGATATATCTCGAAAGTTTCCTTATCATCTCCATGCATAATTATGAATTATACTTTGAACCAATAGAAGAATAAATAATATCAATAAATAAAATCTTTAATATTTACTCATTTCAATATTAACAAGAAAATGAAAAAAGTCCGATAAACTATCCTCTACAAAATCATACATATAAATATGATAATTAACATTAAAATATGATAAGTAGTAAAAACATCATTTATAATAATTATAATGGGACGCTATTCACTCATCTGGTGCATTCCCAAAATATAATTCACTCTTTACAAAACTTCCTAAAACAATCACCCTTGTAGCCACCTAACCTCCTAAGCAATAGAACAATATCATCACTTCAATATAATTCTTTTACTTAAATGTATTCTAAAGATTTAAACATCCATTCCCAAACTCAACTTAATTGTACTAGTTATTTTCTTTGTTACATTGCATAGCCACACATTCAGACTAGTAGGAAAGAAGGCAAATCCTTTCTAAGAACTTTAATTTTTTAATAAGAATATAACCCTAAGTCCAATTAATAATTGGATCTAATCACACTTAACTATTAAATCCAATACTTAAAAGCTTGAAAGAACTTCTTCCACTCTCCTTTTCTTAAACAGACCACAATTTTTCATTTTAAACCTCAAACCTTATCACCACCGTGTTATGCATATACATTCAAACAATATGACTATTTGAATTTCAAACATACACTAGACAACCTTCATCCACACAAACTTTATTTCAACATCTTCATCAAATATAACGGACCACTTTATTTATTTATTTTTTTTGCCCGAGGACCACTTTGAATGACATGAACTCGCCTCAAATAAAATTGTTCAAAGAGTGGTCCCATCGTCTAAGTTAGAAAAGTTCTAGCTAAAATGTCAACCTAGCTGTCTCACCTTGGACGGGAAAAAGAAATAAATTCTAATCCCCAAAGATTAAGCAATCCAGAAAATTAAAGTTTAATCCATTTATTCTGAAATCCGCGTCTTCATATATACATGCTTTCTTTCCACTCCAACTCCAACCCTCCTCATTTTCACCCGGGGGAAAAAAAAAATCTCCATGCCTCGTACCATCTTAATGCACCAGCCGCCACAAAAGCAACGTACAACACGCAGATTAACTATGACAATCGACAACGTATGTTGATGTCTCAAATTCCAGTACGAGCTCCCAAGAATGACGCCCCAAAAAAAAAATAATAATAATAAACCAATAAATTATTTTTATGACAAATATTTAATATTTCGTATTTATAAGAGAGAATTCTACTTAAATATCACTCGAATTTTAAAATTTTAAATAAGTGATTTTTTAAAAAAATTGAGTTGCTAATGTTGTTTTTGTCAATCCCGTTATTCTTATTGTTGATAAAACCAATTTGAGATTTTGAAGTTTATGTGGCATTTAAGTGTCTTTTTCACTATTTATAATCATAGTGGAGATGATTAATTTGATTGAATGGGAATGCTTGGTTACTAACAAGCCACCAAACAATTCATAATGAGAGCGTTGCTTATTAATGATGAAAGCATATTTTGATTTTCTGAAGTGGGAGATTTGGCATAGCGATGGAAGATCGGGATGTTATAAGGATGGAAAATATTGGAAGCAGCACGGCACAAGAGAATCTCCCAAGTTTAGTAACTTTTCCTAGTCATGAAAACGTAGTTGGACTATGACTGAAATTGAGAACCCACCATCCTACTTTTGTCTCTTCCTTCTTTGTTCCTTCCTTGGCCTCTTTTCTTTATCTCCCCATATTTTTTGGTCCCCTTTCCTTACACTTCACTCACTACTCATCCAAATGGGACATTATTGCTTTATTCGAAGGGCCCCTCCCCTGAAGCAATTTTGCATCCTTGACCACACTCCATTTTGCTGTGAACGTTATAATAAAGAATCTGTGAGTACCAAGTGGCACCAAGTGGATAAGTCTTGAGATATTTTGGAGGGGGCACAGTGGATAAGGGTTGCTGTGTCAGCTTCAATGTCCACTCTTGCATTACACATCTGATCAGAACCCATCAAATGAAATTTTATTGCCAATAAAAATAAATAAATCAAATGAAAAAACCCATCATGAGTTTTAATTGAATAATGTAGATATTAGTCAACATAATAATGTTCAACTGACTAAGATGTCAATGTCATGTGACGTGTTGGCAAAAACAAAAATGTCATGCGACGACAAATATTCCCACAAGAGAAAATTATGATGTGAAGAATTTGAATTTTCCTATAGAATGATTTTTGATAAGAAAGTTGCTACGCATGCAGATCATTCATTGTTTATAAATTGTGGAGGACAAGGAATTGAATACGAGGTGAACAAATCTGAATAGGACACCAAACCTATGGGTATCTCAGTCTTTTTCACTGGTGGTGATAAATGGGCTTGTAGCAGCACTGGAGCAGCATTGCCCATACCATATGATAATAATTACATAGCAACAAACAAATATTCTCTCAACATTACAGGTCCAACATTCTATCAAACAGCTCGCTTTTCCTCTTTGTCTCTCAAGTACCATAGTCTCTGTATGATCAATGGAAATTACAACGTCAAGTGACACTTTGCTGAGATCATGTATCCTAGTGGCCAAACTTTAAGCAGCCTAGGAAGACGCATATTTGATGTTTCAATTCAAGTAAGCCTCTCTGTTTTGAATCTAAATTTTTTCTACTCAGGAGTGAGCAAATAAAAATCTCTCCAGCCACGTAGTCATACACTTGAAGAGAAATAAATATTGTGCGATGTGTCACCTATCAAGTGATAGCTCACCACTATGTTTATCTATCTCTTTAATGCAGTGGGTGGCTAAATGACGAGCTATATTTAAATGTAAAGTGAATCTCATCAATCTCTCTCTTATTAAAGAATTACTACTATATATATCGATTCAACACGCTTTCAACTGTTGTTGTCATATTAACTTTTGTACGTATACCTTTGCAGGGTAGGAAATATTTGCATAATTTCAACATTATGAAGGAGGTTGGCGGCGTTGGCAAGGGCATTGTTAAAAGCTTTAATGTTGATGTCAATGATAACACCTTGGAGATTCATTTATACCGGGCTAGGAAAGGAACTACAACTGTTCCTGATGCATTTGGACCTCTTATATTTGCTATTTCAGTCACACCAAGTAAGTCAAATATCACTATATTTATTGGTTTATACTCTTTCTAGCTTAATCCAAGTGATGATGAATTTGACTTTGATAGAATTGTAAGCATTACTATAGACTTTAATATGAATTGTAAGCATTACTGTTTTTGAATGTCCTGGGCAAGTGTCAAGTCCTATAATTTACGGGCAATGAGTTATTTCTTAGTCCAACTCTTCATAAATTATTCTCTTATGTTGGTTACCATTAAGGTCACTACATTAGGCCCAATATGAAGCTAATGAGCTAAAGCTACTCCAAAGGCTTAACTCAATTCTTAAAGGTCCAATTCTATTACCAAACTCTTAACTTTGAATTTTCGCACATTTACCAAAAACTGACAGATTTTTCACTGAACTTTGAAAATTCATAACTAATTCTAGAAAATTTCAATTGGGATGATCCAAAATTCTCTGTAACCCTTATTAAGTCTATTTTAAGGGAAAAATACTTTCAGTAGCTGTGAGATTGCACACACTTCCCCGTTTTTCTTTTTCTCCCTGTTGCCAGAAAATATGACCAGTTTTAATGGTCTACTTCAAACATTCATAACTCCTAGTATACATATCGAAATCCTTCATAATACCTATCAAATTAAAGGTCTATAAGTGTACTTTAATTCTGGAAAATTTCATCAACAACAGATGAAGTTTGGACAGTGAAAGTTTCGCCACAACAAAACTGCCAGACAAAAACGCACACTGGCAACTTTGTTGCACAAGCTTACTTAATTTCCAATTTTTTAAATCTTTAAACCAATCTGTCAAAAATTATAACTAGAACCTATTCCCACACCATTTTTCGTGTATAATCCAATGGAAAGCTCAAAAATACCAAAATCAAATTATTTCTACAAGATTCATCCCCCAACAGAAATCTGCCTCCCAAAACAACAAAAATCAAGTTTGTGCTTTTGAACTCCAACAAGTCTAATACTTCATTAATAATCATATATCACCTTATATATAATTTAAAACATCTTTAGTCTTCAAAAACACCCCTTGGTTGAATTACGTGGTTGATTCAAGAACAAGGAATAACTCAAAGAAAACACGAAGTAATCGGTTCAAAATGAAACCTACGCTTACCTCTTCACGTTCCTACAAGTGGTTCGGTATTCGGACGGCACTCCGGCTAACTAACTGACACAAAACACCTCAGATGAGAAATCTGAGACCATGGAATTGAAGCTCTCATCAAGAGGAACAATGTTTATGAACACTCTAAGAGCAAGAAAAGTGATTTAGAGAGTGAGATTGTGTGATACTCACTTACCTTGTTTTTGTGTTCTTCAAGTTCACCACCTTCTCTTTCTCTTTATCTATTTTCTTTTCTGTTTCTCTTACTCTCTCATATCTAGCCGAATAGAAATGAAATGAGAGGGAGGAAAGTGTCTCAATTAAATGGCCAATTATGAGAAGAAACAATTGATAGTGGTGTCTTGTTTTTTGCCTTAAGTGTGCCCATATGTTCCAAATGTTGATTGTCCTTTCTCTTCCTTGTTTTGTGCTATGAAGGAAAGTGTGTTGATTAATTTATTGAGTGTGTGTGATGTAGTGTACATGTGTGTGGGTGCTTGTGTGTGTTGGCATGTGGACCAACTCCTTCTATCTCTTTTCCTTTTCTTGACGGAATGTGTGTGTATGGATGAAGAATTTATTTGATTAAATATTATCCTCCTACTTGTGCTTGTCCGAAACTTACGAGAGTGGAGAGAGTATGATGTTGTGTCCACATATAGAAGCTTCTTGTGTTTGGTGTAGTGTGAGTAGGTAGTTGTATAAGTGTTAGGTAAATGTTGTCCAATTTGTCTCTTAAAATTGTTTTTCAAGGAAAAATCTTAGCCCTTGATTTTAGCTTCCAAAAACTAAATTTAACACCATGTAAATTTTTCTTTTTGATTAATTTAACCTTTACTAATTTTTGGGATATTACACTTAACACATGAAATATTCAATACATCTTCGCTATACAAGTAAACATAAGACATGCTTAGTTTAATATATAGTTCGTATATTAGTTATTATTAGGCTAGGTGGCAATAATCTAACAGGTACTATTCCCCCATCAATCAGTTTATTGTCTAATCTTAAGATTTTGCATCTTAATAATAATAACTTTTTTGGAGAGATACCATTGTCATTGAAAAACTGCCAGAACCTGCAGATACTTGATGTAGGAGAAAAGAGATTTTCAGGAAGCATACCAAACTGGATAGGTCACAAAGTAAAGCTTCTCCAATTTAGATCCAATCAACTCAGAGGAAATATTCCATTAGAAATATGCCAATTAGCATCTCTCAAAATATTGGATCTTGCAGATAATAAGCTCTTAGGTTCAATACCAAGTTGCCTACATAATATGACTGCCATGAGACAAGATGCTTCAAGTAATGTGGTTGCCACCTTTTATGGTATAATATTTTGCTCTGGTTCTATATATGGAGACAATATTATGTTGCATATAAAAGGCCTTGACCTAATCTATGAAGAAAATGTGAAGTTCTTGCGTGCTATTGATCTATCAAGTAATGGTATGTCTGGAATAATACCTCCAGAAATGTTTACTCTCACTGGATTACATTCCTTGAACTTGTCCCATAATCAATTTGAAGAAAATATTCTGAAAGAGATTGGTAGTTTGAAACAATTAGAGTCTCTAGGAACAATAGTGGTGTGTTAGAGAGAGAGAGAGAGTTAGAGAGAGAGGTTGTCTATCGGGATTCATGCCATATGTGTTTTTTTCTAGATGGATATCCCCGGCGTTAGTATTTCACTGCCGGTTGAAGTGTTGGAGGCTTCGAAATCTGCAGGTCTGGTTGGAGAGTTGGGGGCTACGAAATCTGCTGGTCTTGATTGCTCCATGGCTATCGAGAATGGAACTCTAGGAATTGAAACAGGGCAGTTAGTATGTGCTTCTCCATCACCTAACTCAGGGCATGCTCTGTCGTACAAAGACTCACTCATGGGCTTTAAGGGATCAGAGTTTAATGGTGTTGCCCATAGTAATCATAACTCGGAAGATGTTACCAGGTTATCTGATATATTGGACCAGCCGTAGGAACTGCCGGAGCCTCCAGATGATTTGAATCAGCTCAGGGCTATTTACCCAATGTTGCATATCTCGCAGGAAGAGTTCAATAGATAGGCAAGGCCCTGGGCCAGTTCCTTGATTATCACTATCCTGGGTGCAAGAATTAACTTCTTCAGGCTAAAGAGCATCTAACCAGAAATTGGCAAACCAGTGGTTTTGATTTAATAGATCTCCCTAACAATTACTATGTGGTTAAATTCAATGACCATGCTCAGTGGAAGCTTCATTACAAAAAGATCCTCTTCGGTGGTCCCTGGACAATATCACAACACTCGATCCTAGTGCAGAGGTGGTCTCCACACTTTGATCCATTTCAGAACCCACTAGGAAGAGTTGCTACATGGATTAGAATTCCTAATGTCCCATTACTCAGTTACAACAAGGAGTGTTTATGGAGAATAGGGGATTTGATTGGGAAAACTCTCAAGGTTGATATTAATACTATTGAAAATCCGGATGCTAAGGAAGCAATAATCCACAGAGGTCGCTTTGCCAGAATTTGTGTCGAAGTTGATTTGCAAAAAAAGTTGATCCCAAAATTCATTTTTACATCGGGCCTTCTCAATATTGAATATGAAGGATTGGGTGTTATTTGTTTTACCTGTGGGAAGTACGGGCACAGAAAAGAGTTGTGCCCTTCGAAGGTCCATCCTGACGGTGTGCCTAAGAAGGATCAACCAAAACTGATTCCAGCAACAGCTCCGGCGGCGTCGTCGGTTATTCCTCCCCCGTTTAAGCTGCAACAGTTTGGACCATGGATGATCCCGCGCAAGCCTGCCAAGTCACATTTTTCGAGGAATCCTGTAAGTAGAGCTAGCGCTGGTGTCAAATCCCATTCAGAGTCGGTAGGGGGTATGGCGGTTGATATTGCATCTAAATCCAGATTCGACGTTCTAGCTTGTACGGATCTTCCTGTTGGTGAGCAAATCGAGCCAATTTTGAACTCTAGACCAGGAATTGGGGAGACTGTGTCAGGCGGCGTTGGGCGATTTGCAGGGGAAGGCGTGGGTTCAGCTCGCCATGTGAAGCCTCTTGGAAGCAAGGGTCATATTAATTCTAAGAGGGGTTTCCACGTGGGGGCTAAGAAGTGGGCTGTGGTGAAGAAAAAGAGTGTTGCAAATGAGCCCATTTCTATTGAGAACAAGGTGGAGTTAAATAAGCCCATTGATGCGATCTTGGGCCCTTCGGCTGCACCTGTGCTTTGTTTGCCTAAGATGAATAATCATGCTTCTCATAGGGCCCACAAATTGGTTAGTGGGAATATGCAATCTCTTGGGCCCGTGCAGGAATCTCCAAGTGCTAATCCGTCAAGTCCCTTGCTTCCTCCTCTAAAGCTAAACATGGCCACCGTGGTAAAGGAATCGCCCCCAGAGCCTCTGAACACAGCCCGTCAATTCTCGCAAGGGAGTCTGTGGTTCAGGACACTATCTGCTCTTCAGAGCCTCCGAACACACTGATAGCTCCGTCCAGTCCTAAGCAAGTTATTCAAGAGTCAAGCTCAGAGGTGCATTCCGTTTCTAATCTTGAAGTGGTTGTCATGATGGGTGGTAAACCACCAGACATGTAAGTGTCTTATTTTCTCTCACCTCTGTTAGTGCTATAATGATTATTTCTTTTTGGAATTGTCGTGGGGTGGGCGGTAGCGCGTTCCCTCGTATTTTGAAGGATGTAGTCAGGAAATATGGTATTAATGTTATGTGTTTATTGGAACCTAGGATTAGTGGAAGTAGAGCTGATCAGGTTGTTAGAAAATTAGGGTTCAATGATTGGTTGAGAATTGAAGCCACGGGCTATGCAGGAGGTATTTGGGTGCTCTGGAATAACTGGGATTTTCATCTTGAATATATTTCTTCAAACACCCAATTAATCCATTACAAAATTTCTGATAGGAGTAACATGAATCCTTCATTGGTGACTTTTGTTTATGGTGATACTAGTGTGTTGAAAAGGAGGGATTTATGGTCATCTCTGCATGCCATTCACCAAACTGCGACCATCCCCTGGCTGGTTTTAGGTGATTTTAATGCAATCCTTTCTTCTAATGATAAAGAAGGTAGAGCTGTTCCCATTCATACCTCTATGCATGACTTTCAGACTTGCATTGATCGTTGTAATCTTATGAAAGTGCCTTTCGTGGGGGATAGATTTACTTGGGAAAAAACCGGGGTCAAGGAGAGGCTGGACTGGGTATTTTGCAATTTCAACTGGGATATTCTTAACCCTCAAGCCAAAGCTTTCCATTATCTCAAGTTCAAGTCTGATCATCGGGTTATTGTGGTCGCCGACCGCTACTCTAACTCTTCCAGGATTAGGGGAAGCAAGTTCCACTATCAAGCGGCATGGTGTATTGAAGAGGGGTTCAATGATGTGGTTAAAGAAGCTTGGCAGGGAAGGGACTGGCTCCAAGGGCAAGCTCAGTTTGCTAAGAATGCATCAGAGTGAAATGAACGTGTCGTTGGGAATGTAGCTAAGAAGAAGAGAGAGATCATTAGAAGACTGGAGGGCATTGATCATGCCAGAAGCAGAGAGGGGTGTCAAAATGGTCTCTTTAAGATTGAGAATCAGCTGTGGGGCATGTATCAAAAAATTGCCTTGCAAGAAGAATTGATCTGGTTCCAGAAATCAAGGTGTAAGTGGCTTGGTAGTGGAGACAGAAACACAAAATATTTCCATGCCAGTGTTGTTTCTAAGAGGAAACGAAGTAATATCGATGCTTTGAAAGATGATAACAGGATCTGGGTTTCTGATGAGAATCTATTGCGTGATATGGCCCATAATTATTTCCAGAGGCTTTATTCTTCAGAGAATACGTCATCTCCCACCCAACCTTAGACGACAAGATTCCCGCCTCTTGAAGCTCTTCAGCTTGAGCCCTTACAGTGTCCGGTATCTCCAATTGAGATAAAAAATGCAGCTTTTGAGATGGGTGCTTTTAAAGCCCCAGGACCTGATGGATTGAACCCTCATTTCTTCCAATCCCAGTGGAATTTGGTAGGGCAAAAAATTTGTGACTTGGTGATCAACATCTTTAGCAACCCGGAGGAAGTGCAGGCTATTAACCAGATGAACATCATCCTGATTCCTAAGGTCGACCAACCCGTATCTTTAAGAGACTTTAGACCTATCTCCCTATGCAACGTGAGTTACAAGATTGTTAGCAAGGTGATTGCCAATTGCTTCAAAGGGGTCATGGGTCATCTTGTAGCTGAGAACCAGTGTAGCTTTATCGCTGGTAGACAGGAAGTTGACAACATCATCATAGCTCAGGAGGCAATCCATACCATGAGAAACAAGAGAGGCAATAAGGGTTATATAGCCGTCAAAGTTGATATGGAAAAGGCATTCGACAGGCTCGACTGGCGCTTCTTGGAATTCACTCTTCGTAGTCTAGGGTTAGGTGATGATTTTGTCAAGCTAATAATGAATTGTGTTTCATCTTCCTCCATGAGCATTATCTGGAATGGTTCACCCTCTCAAAAATTCTACCCATCCAGGGGAGTGAGACAGGGCGATCCTTTGAGTCCGTACCTATTTGTCCTGTGTATGGAATTACTTGGTCAGTCAATCCATCACGAGGTTGATATGGGGAATTGGCATCCTCTTCGTCTGAGCTCTTCTGGACCACGTATTTCACATCTATTCTTTGCAGATGACCTACTCCTCTTTGGTGAGGCTTCAACAGAACAGTTGGAAGAAATGAAGAATGTTATGGATTTGTTTTGTCAAGTCTCTGGACACAAAATAAACCTGAACAAATCCAAAATGTTTGTGTCCAGAAATGTCCACTTCAACAGAGCTTACGAGTTGAGTCAGATTGTGGGGGTTGGTCTCACAGCGGACCTTGGGAAATACTTGGGCGTTCCTCTCTTGCACAAACGCATGGTTAAAATGACCTTTGCTCCGCTCCTCCAGAAGGTGAGAACTAAATTGAGTAGCTGGAAGGGGAAGTTTTTGAGTATGGATGGTTGAATGGTCCTCATCAAGTCAGTCTTATCTACCATTCCACAATACCAGATGCAGTCAACCCTTGTTCCAAAAGGAGTGCTATCAGCAATCGAAAAACTAAGTAGAGACTTCTTTTGGAACCAGCACGATGATAGTAAAAAAATGCATTTGATTGCTTGGGATGTTCTAAAACAGAGAAAGTGTGATGGAGGCTTAGGGATTAAAGACCTTCAATGCCAAAACAAAGCGTTTCTCATAAAGTTGTGTTGGGGCCTTATCACGAAACCAGATGCTTTATGGGTGAAATGTCTTCGCGCTAAATACTCTTGTGACACTGAATCGGTTCCACATGTGCGCAAGTGGTGCAACCAATCAGCAGTTTGGAGTAGTATAGTGGCTGTCTGGGATGACTTTAAAAGGGGCCTAGGTAAAAAACTAAGACGCGGTAACACAAATGCATGGCAGGAATGTTGGGGCCCAATGGACAAGCCACTACTATTCTTCATAGAGAGGAATATGCACCTGATAGAAATGGAGGCGCAAGTTTGCTCCTTTAAATCCCAATCGGGCAATTGGGACGGAGCAAAATGGGAGACCTTTCTTCTGGAATGGGTGGTAGATAGAATAATGATGACTACCCCGCCAACGGGCTCCGAGGATGACGTCTTTTGTTGGCGGAATGCTCCTGACGGTTTCTTTAGCGTGAAATCAGCTTATGACAGGCTCTACCACCGGCAGACTATGAGCAATCAACATCACTGGCGCAATCTATGGCACTGGGGAATTCCTGAAAGAGTCAAACTCTTTATGTGGTAAGTTTTCCATGATAGACTCCCGACAAATGTGATGCAAGCGAGGCATAACCCGAGCGTTCTAAACACTTATCCCTTCCAGTGTGATAGTGAGGAGAGTATCCTTTATGTGTTGAGAGACTGTGAGCAAGTCCAGCGTGTGTGGGTCTCTTTAACTAACAATCTATACTCTACTATGTTTTTTTCTGGTAATTTGCAGGAATGGCTACTCTGGAACTGAAAGAACTCGCTAGGTAATAGGAGGATGTCTAGATAGGCATGGCAACGAGTATTCTCTACCACGTGCTGGCTCCTTTGGAAAAACCGATGCTGCAGAGCTTTCGATGGATCAGCTGTCAACCCAAAGGAGATAGTTCACAGATGCCTCTACCACTTCTCGGAAAGTGCACTTAATGGACGTCTTCATCACCAGATTTTCCAAGTTTCAGATAGAGGGCTCGTCCGCTGGGAACCCCCTGCTCAGAGCTTCTTTCGCATTGATGTAGAAGGTTCTTCTTTCAGTAGCAGTCAGGCAGGCTGCGGAGGTGTTATCCGTGATAGCCTGGGTAACTGGATACGTGGATTTCAATAGAAGTTGAGAAATGCTATCCCGACTGCTACGGAAATCCGTGCAATCTAAAGCGGCCTTCAATTATGTAAGCAGATGGGTCTTAAGAAAATCAGGCTATTCACAGACTCTCTTCAGGCCATCCACCTCTATCTACCAATTGCAGCCTTGATCATCCTTTGTATGATATCGTTTCAGCTACCAGATCCCTTATTTATGCCGACTGGGATTTAGAGATTTCCCATACACCACTACTACAGAATTGAGATATAACCACCCCAAAAGACGTCCCAAATTGAAAATTGGGTGGTTAAAAAGATAGGCGGTGGCATTTTCGTAATTATATATATGTAGGGGAACCTTTAGGCGTCCCAAATTAAAATTTGGGACGTCTAATGTGCTTCATGGCGCGAAATATAAATTTATGAAATTTTTTTTAGCGCCTGGAGAGGACTTTAGGCGTCCCAAATGTCATTTGGGACGCCTAAAGTAGGACTTTAGGCGTCCCAAATGTCATTTGGGACGCCTAAAGTCCTACTTTAGGCGTCCCAAATGGATTTGGGACGCCTAAACTAGGACTTTAGGCGTCCCAAATGCCATTTGGGACGCCTAAAGTAGGACTTTAGGCGTCCCAAATGCCATTTGGGACGCCTAAAGGCGTTGCAAGTCAGACACTTGTCTGACATGCGGTCTATCACACCCATCTCCTCTCACCCACCCACAACTTTACTCTTCTTCCATCCTCTCCCCCACACCGTCGGCCTCCCTCCTCTGGTTTTCTTTCTTCAATTCCTCACCCACAAAACTCTTCTTCCTCCTCTCCCCACCCACACCATCGGCCCCTCCTAGAGTTTTTTTGCTTCAACTCCTCCCTCCTCCCTTGTTCAACCGTGGATCTTTGCTCTCTCCTCCTCCCTTGTTCAATTCCTCACCCACAACTTTAACACCGTCGTTGAACTCCTCCCTTCTTCTTCCTCTTTGTTTCTTTGCTCTCTCCTCCACCTTAGTCGCTCCATTGTTGTGCACACACCACCGTGGATCTCCATCTACCTCTCCAACATACTAGCTAGCTGATCAGGTTGGTTATTTCTTCGTTTTTAATTTTTTTTTTTTTTTTAACAGAATGTTATATTTTGTTTTTGAAATATAAATTAAATGGTTGAGATTGTGATTATTATATATTGCTTATATATAAATGGTTGAGATTGTGCTTATATTATCTATTAAGAAGACTCCCCTGTTATAGGACCCCTTAGCTTATAACATGTTATGCATTTACACGTTGCTAAATTCCTTTTTAAATTCATTACAATATGTTGCTGTAAGAAGTAGAGAGACATGTGAGGTAATATGGATGTTGAATACAAATATTTCAAGAGTTGTAGTGTCTTCTTCGTCTCACTTAGCTTGCAAACTTTCTTTTATAAAAAATATGTAAAAGCTACGTAGAGAAAAGCATTGCAATATTAACACAAGGCATGAAAATGTAATAAATGATTTTAATGAAGTTTTGAATTTATACCATTCGTGATTTCACAGAGAGATCAATATTTATAATTTATTACATTTTCATATTCATGCATGTAAGTTTAATTAATATTCTACTCAAATTAGATAATAAAATTAAATTCATATTCATGCATGTAAGTTTAAGCATTATTTATAATTTCAAATAAATGAAAAATTATTGTCAAATACTTTTTTTTGCCAGAATATTGTCAAATACTTATTAATTGATATTTACTCTTCATTAATTAATAGAAAATAGTGATAGGGTGCAATTGTGCCGTGCCAGTTTTTTGGAGAGGTTCTTATATAATTCCCCTACATATATATAATTACGAAAATGCCACCGCCTATCTTTTTAACCACCCAATTTTCAATTTGGGACGTCTTTTGGGGTGGTTATATCTCAATTCTGTAGTAGTGTAGCCTCCCCCACAATATTCATTAAATGATTGTTATCTAGGAGAGATGAGGCTAGGAGGGGGCAATAACTTAATTAGGCAATCCCATCATATGTCGTTGAGAATTGTACTAAACGTGTGAATGTAATTTGGTAATGCCTTAGGTGGTAACAAAATGGATCATAGTTGGATGAATGCTTTGAGAACTAGTGAAGAATATGAGAAAGGGGTGGACAAATTTATTGAATTCGCTAAAAAGAATGCTCCTGCAAGAAATGGGAAGTATTTTTGTCCTTGTGTCAATTGTTTGAATGAGAGTAGACGGGATGTTGATGTCATAAAGGATCACCTACTTTGTGATGGAATAAATCTGCGATACACAAGGTGGATATGGCATGGTGAGGAAGTAACTGATTGTCCGTCACACAAGAAGGAAGCTGTGGATGTCATAGATGAAGATAGAATGGAGAGAATGATTAACGATGTTGAGGCAGAATCCTTTGCGCAGTCGCAGGAGTATGACAGCCTGCGGAGTGATGCAGAGACACCATTGTACAGTGGTAGTAAGTACACGCGGCTGACAGGAACATTACATTTGGTTAACTTAAAGGCAACTTGTGGGTGGACCGATAGTAGTTTCACATTGCTACTTGAACTATTGTGTGATATGTTTCCGGAGGATAATGTACTTCCAAATCGTATGTATGAGGCCAAGAAAATCCTGTCTACAATGGGTATGGAGTATAAGAAGATACATGCTTGCCCTAATGACTGCGTACTATACAGAAATGAGTACGGAGGTCTTAGTGAGTGTCCTAAGTGTAAAACTGCACGATACAAAGTGAAAAAAGATGGTGGTTGTGGTGATGTGACAAGTAAAAGGCAACCTTTAAAGGTTATGTGGTATCTTCCAATAATACCACGTTTTAAACGTTTGTTTGCGAGTGCAACAAAAGCGAAGAAGTTGAGATGGCACTCTGATGAGAGAACATCTGATGGGAAATATCTTCGGCACCCAGCTGACTCTCCACAATGGAAAAAAATAGATGAAATCTTCCCTCAATTTGGCAGCGAGCCGAGAAACCTACGGCTTGGGCTTTGTACAGACGGCATCAATCCGTATAGAACTCTTACTAGCACACATAGTGCGTGGCCGGTTCTCCTTGTAATATACAACTTGTCTCCCTGGCTATGTATGAAACGTAAGTATATGATGCTATCTATGATGATTTCTGGACCAAAACAGCCAGGAAACGATATTGATGTCTATTTGGCGCCTTTGATTGAGGACTTGAAGAAGTTGTGGGAGGAAGGCGTAGATGTGTTTGATGCTTATAAGAAGGAGTCTTTCAAGCTACGTGCAATGATTTTCACAACGATAAACGACTTCCCTACGAGGCTCGAACTCAGGAATCCCCGGCCTTCAATAGCACCAGAGGAAGTTACAACCCTCTGGAGCAACCACTTGGCCACCCTTCTCCCACTCCAGTATCGGGACCACTTGGCGACCCTTCTCCCAATCCAGTGTCGGGAGACCCTTGCACCCTCTATTTGGATGATCCATTATTGCGTGTTGTTGCTGATGCTCTCGTTCACACATATGCTACCACCCACCATAATCAGCAAATTCCGGAGGATTATCGTAGGGTGAATGTGACGAGTGTTAGAAAGGGGGAAGAAGGTACAGCCATCCCTGCTCCCGATCCAGAGGTTGGCACGTTAGGTCAAGCGATAGGATCTTTCATCCTTTGGCCTCGCAATCTTATTGGTTCAGACGCAACACCTCCAATGGTAGGAATTACCTTACTGTTACTGAAAATCTGTTGGCATCCTAATAACAATTTGTTTTTTGATGTTCTAAAAGGATGACGAAGCTGCGACCAAATGGCCCTTATTAGCACGGCTGCAACAGATCTACAAGGGCATTAAACAGATTGACTTGAAGATGCCTCCAGGGATTGTGGGCCAAGTGGAGTATCCCTACACGATTGACAATAAAGATCTCAAGCAGTTTATCAGGTTGGAGGAGATAGATGCAGGCTGGGTCAAATTTGCAGTCCGGTAAGTTTTTTTTCAATTTTCCCATAGAATTCATTTAGTGGTTTTTTGTTTTCATACATTCAAGAATTGATTCCTTATTTTAATTCTATTATAGCACCTTCCACGATCTCTGCGTAAACATGGAAAGAGGTAATTGGTATGGATTCTTATGTCCTGCGAATACGACAGGGGATACTTGTACTGTGGCGCATAGGACTCACTATGTCGGCTACCAAATGGCACAAACCAAACTTCGTTGTTATCTGGCACCCATTGTCCAACGGTTCGTATTTACATTTTGTCAATTTCAGAAGTTTACTAAATAATTGTCTTCTCACTCATCTAACTTCATTTTAATGTGTACATGTTGTTAAAGAAACCACTGGACTTTGTGTGTTATATGTCCCCGCCGCAACGTAGTCTATTGGTTTGATCCCTTGAGTAACAGGCCAGACAGAGAGACAAAATCCGTCTTCGACACGTAAGTTATCCTGTTTGTATTTCATTGACAACAAAAATAAATGAATGGTTCTAATTTCTGTTCATTTTGCTTTTCATGATAGTGCTTGTCAAACATATAGAATCCTAGGTGGGTCACGCGAGGGTATGGTTGTTAAAAAGCCAAAGTGGTTTTATCCCATAGTAAGTACATTCGATCCTACCTAATTGTTTCATTGACGGTCCTTTTAGACATACCTTTATTGATTTTAACAACCAATTGCATCCCTTTGATTAAAAGTGCCCTCGGCAACCTGGCAACACTGAATGCGGATATTATGTTATACTTTATATGTATAACATAACTCAAAGTGGAATTACTAGCGATTTTGAAAAGGTAATCGCTTCTTCATTCTCAAATGATAATATTTTTGGTGTTCTAATCGAAATGTTAATTAATTCATTTGCTTGAGATTCATTTTATCAAAGCTTATTACTTTCTAATTTTCAGATTTTTGATAATGATGATGCCTACCTACGTGAAGACCTTGATTTGATCAGAGATCTTTTGGCTGGACATCTTCTTCAACATTTAGAGCAGTAAACTTGTTATTTTATATCAGTTTGTACTTGTGTGATGACAGCGTTTTGACACTTTCTGGTTGTTTTTTGTTGATATATATAGTAGTAGGTTGCATGAAAGGTTATTGTATGTATGTATAGTAAAGATTGTAGTGCTGGATGTCCTTACTAGTTTGTAACGGACAGTGTGGTTTATGAATCCATCTTTTATTCTGTTTCTGCAGTTTCAATTCGTTGGGTAATACAGAATGTAAATTATGGTATAAAAAAAAAAACCTAACTTTTAGACGTCCCAAATTAAGAATTGGGAGGCCTAAAGTCCCCCAGGTGGGACTTTAGGCGTCCCAAATTAAAATTTGGGAGGCCAAAAGTCCCCCAGGTGGGACTTTAGGCGTCCCAAATTAAAATTTGGGACGCCTAAAGTCCCCCCAGGATGGGACTTTAGGCGTCCCAAATTGTAATTTGGGACGCCTAAAGTCCCATCCTGGGGGGACTTTAGGCGTCCCAAATTTTAATTTGGGACGCCTAAAGTCAGACTTTAGGCCTCCCTACCATTTGGGACGTCTTTTGTCTCAACTTACTACGCCCCCAGCATATACGTCCCCCCGTTTTGGGACGTTAAAAGTGCCAAATTTGGGAGGTTAAAGCCCCTTTTTGTAGTAGTGCACATAGGGAATGTACTCGTTGTGCTGACTTTTTGGCGCGAACGGCTCATTTGAACAGCCAGGACTACATGGAAATAGGCGTTTCCCCTATGGAATGCTTTTATCTTTTTGCCTTGGAATGTGGGGATATACCTCATGAACACTCCTTAGGACCTGTCCCTTAGGTCTTGTTATCTATTCAAGCTATGCTTGCCTTTGTATTCAAAAAAAAAACAATTAGAGTCTCTTGATCTTGCAAACAATCAATTTTCAGGTGAGATTCCTCAAAGTTTGGCTCAAATGTCTTTTCTGGGAACCTTAAACCTTTCTTTCAACAATTTCTCTGGAAAAATCCAATCAGGGACTCAATTTACAATTTTAGTTTGTTTTATCATCTAAGCTGTAATTTATAAAGCATTCAATAATCTTTTTGTATTTTTTTGTTATTTTTAATGAGTTAATTTGATTCTTATACGTATAAAGTACTGGACATATTCATGACTCAGTCAATAAAGAAATTTAACAAATGACTTAGATGAGAGTAAATTATATTTGTTCAAGTTGGCCAAATCGGTTTGATTATCAAAATGACTAGTAATAGCTGTATATAAGTTTCTTTCAACTATCTTTATATTTGCATAATTTTATTAGCGTTTTCTCTATTTGGTTAATCAACAAAGTGGGATAATCAATGTAGGGGAGGTATCCCTAATCTCAAATAAATCTAACAAAATTGAAAGAAATAGGTGAAAATTATTCTTGCTAATGTATTTTTTTTATCATAGTTAATTTAATGAATAAATTATGCAAAAAGAATTTCTTAAAAAAAGAATGAGGTTGTAATTTTGGATTGTGAGATATTTGGTCAATTAATTGGTTGTTGAATTGAGACTATGTTGCAATTTGCTTGCTGGAGCATAGGGTGAACAGCGCAGCTTTGTAATTTGTTGGAATTTGATGAAAATAGAGGAGTCATTGTCTTCAGGCATCACTAATATCACTGACTGTAAGTGTATATATTTCGTCTACGAGAGACTTATCCAACTGAATTCATTCAAGTAGTAAAAAAGACATACAAAGTCCTCAGGCTAATAGTACACTACATAAAAAGCCAAAAATAAAGGAAATCATAAAATATGGATCGAAACATCTCAGAAAAATAGAAATCAACAAGGACCCACAGGTAGCTCACGCATGCCCTTCTCCAAGATCCTCCATAACTGCATCGGGGTCAAGACACCCAGTCATACGGCATCAAAACTCCTTCAAAGAAGCTTTAGCAATCCAATCAGTTACTAAATTTGCTTCCCTAGGAATCTAAACAAGAGAATTGATCAGTACTTGGCTATTAGATTCAAAATGAACATCATTTGAGTGGTCCAGATGCATTTATCACTTCTAGAGCTAACAGCAGCTAGGGAGAGGGGCCTCTCCATTTCCCTTATCATCCACTTCCCTCCACTTCTTTATTCTCACCGTCAGATTAACTCTGAATGGTTGAGATTTAATATTCTATAAAAATATTATTATAATATTAAATAACAAAAATGTATATAAATAAATTTAAATCATTAAAATTTGATATAACTGTTCATATCTTTATACTTTTGTTAACGTATTTTATGTATAAGTTTTAATTTGTATAGGATATTGAATCTCAACCATTTAGAGTTAATCTAATGGTGAGAATAAAGAAGTGGATGGTAAGGGAAGTGGAGAGGCCCCTCTCACCAGCAGCTATAGTGCTAAGAATGGCTGCATTTTCTTTCTCCGAGGTCCATCCCACAATAGGAAATAAATTCCAATTCCTACCCTCCCTAATATCAATCACTTTCATCAGATCGAGATAAAGACTCATGAGGGCATGGTAATAATAATTTCCGGCCAGAGAACTCCACAATCCAATCATCAAAGACAAAAAATGCTATGTCCCTACATTATTGCATGCGTCGTGGCCCCATCCTTTGAATCATGAGTGGAAACGACAATTATAACTTAGCCATAAAATTTGAGTCTTAAATATATACTGAGGACTCAGGAGTCAAGACTCTTTACAAAGGATAAATGGAATGGTAAGGACCTTATTCTATTATTATATATTTTTTGTCTTGGATCATCTTTCATCCATCTAGCACTGATAAGGATGACAAATAGGCGAAATTTAACACTGCTAATAATTACCATTATTTGCATATAAGATGAGTTATAAGGGACTCAAATGTTTCTTGAAAAATAGGTATAGAGGGAGATAACGTAGAAAACTTTAAGCACTAAGTCGCGCTGAGTCAAAAAACTTGATAAAATTATATTGATTAAATAATTAATGTTCTCTTTTCTTATAAAGTCTTTTGTTTTCTTTTCAAACTAGCATTAACAAGTTTTTTTAATTTCCAAATATCTGATCATTCAGTTATTAGTATACAATATAAAATATATAATAAATAGAATCATATCAATTTTCAATTTTTTTTTGTTCAAATTCTAGCCAGTATAAAAAAGACATTGTGTCCAGTGTTTTTTTTTCGGTAAAATGATCAATTTTTCATAGATAATAAGTTTGAAGAACAGTAAAGAAGTACAATAGTTAGAGGACATAAAAAAGGGATTACCCTTATGTTCCTAATAATTAAACAAGAACAAATTAACTGAGTTAAAAGAAGCAAAAAGACTCACCACATCTTGAAGAATAATGCCTGATGATGCCTTCAAATTTTTCCTGCCAAAGACAATAAAAGACATAATGTATCAAAAAAAAATAATTGTGTCCAGTTTATTGAAAAAAAGATAAAAATGTTATAAATATAAATTATGTGAATGTCTATTCACTCATATCAGAAATTACCGCTCATAAAAAAGAAAAGAATACTTGACATAAAGAAAAAGGACAAAAAGACATAAAATAAAAGCAAAAGAAAATAATGACATAAAGAAGTTACAAAGTAACTATAGTTTGATCTATATAAAGCCTTATAATTGATTGTTACATAGAAGTAAATGAATCTCTAAATTCTCTCTCTTGAGATTCTCTCTAATTTAGCCCTTACTCTCTTCACATACATACTTTTAAAACAAAAAAAAAGAAAAAACATAATGTAAGAGATATAGTTAAAAGACTTATAAGTTGCTGAATGAGTTTAAATGGGCTGTTGGAAGTTTTTTTATTTTTGCCAGATTTGATGGATGCTATTAAATTTGATTTGCGATATGAAAGAGACAGCCAACAAAGATATTAAATTTGACCCATATATATGACAAGCACAAGTACTACACTCAACAAAGGAATCAACACTTTTATGGGAAAAAAATAAAAGAAAGAACTAAAAATATCTGCAAATGGAGAGCGATGGCAAATCCCAGCTGACAGTCACGCTATGGCAATAAACACTAGTCTGCCACTTCACTTCATAATTGAGTCGTCAAGTTACTAACTTCATTTTACATAATTTGTTTAGCAGATTATGTATTAAGGGAGTCACAGTTTAACTATAAGGTAAAATTCTTGTCCTGATATTTACTACTCAACTTTTTATCTAAAGGGACAGATATATACTAATAGCTTGGGATTACAAGCAGGATCGAACTCACGACCTTCCACTTAAATGGAACTTTCATACTACTAGGTTACATGTAGGAGACACCTAGGGGTCCCTCTCTATGGTCTCAATTGGCTTCACAACTTGTCCAGGTTACGTATATACATAAAGTCTCAATTTTGGTCAAAATTGCAGTTTTTGCTCAAATTTTCCATAAATTCATATTAAATTGACCAAAATATTCTAAATATATTTTTAACCTTTATCTTCCTTAATTAATTGAAATTAACTTCAATTAATTGGAAAATAATTTATTTTGTGCTATTTTGGCAAAATTACGATTTTGCCATTACTTTTCTAATCCAATTTCTTTTCTTATTTTTCTTTAGCCAATTTCCATCTATCTTTGGACCAAATATTTTCTCTAATATTCCTTCATTTTTGGACCTTAATATTGGGCTTTTTAAATTACCCAAGTTAATTCCTTAATTATTTTTGCCCAATTTCTCATGAAATTGAACATTTATAAATTCATAAATTCCAAATTCATGAATATTCACCATTTTATTGAATTTCTCAAATATTTACAATATTTTTGGTGAATATAAATTTTGGGGTGTTAAAAAAAGCCCAATTGAAAAAACACTAACTTATTACCAATTAAAAGTGTTTGTTTGGGATCACGTTTGGAACCCCTAAAAGTGCTTATTAACATAAATACAGATAAAACTCCTCTCACATAATTATTTTATATGCCGTAAATTATGATTGAAAAACTGTTTTTGAAGACTTCAATTGCTATTCCAAACAACAAAAAGCCAAAAAATGGTTTTTGGCTGTTGAGATGCACATTTGGGCCTCCAATCGTGATCCCAAACACACCCTTATATAGTGGATCAATGCATTTTCTAGCAGTAGAATAAAAATAATGTGTTAATGAGTCAAGTCGTGTGGCATCCACCCATTGATCTTCCACCGTAAACATATTTATTAGACGCGTTGTTAGCTTTATCATAGTTGAAATTGAAATTGAAATTGAAGAGTTAATTATTACAGAGAATCACTCACATTTGAGTTGGACATTCTTTTTCTTTTCTTTTCTTTTTTTTTTTTTCAAGAGTGGGACATTACACAAATAGCTTACTTACATATCTCCACTGTATTATCGCAACTTGCAAGCGGTGTGTGTGTGTGTGTGTGTATCTCACACACACACACCCCTTCCTCCACGGCATTACCAAGTTAACATGAGCTTTTGTCGTTATTATATATATATATAGATATATATTGACGCGCGATTGACAATTGATATTAGTGTTTTCTTCATTTTTTATGTTTCTTTTCCTACCATATCTTTATCAATTAAAATTATTTAGTATCTTACATATATAAATAAAACAGTTTTAATATTGACGTCGTAATTTTTTATATTATTTTTTAATTAATAAATTTTCTTCTAAATGAAATATTGCATCGGATAATGGTTATGACAAATAAGGGCAAGGCAAAAGATATTTCTAGCATGTCTTTTTTTTGTACAACAGTATTAACCTCTCATATCCATTGCTGGAATGTTCGAGGCTTGGAGAGGAGGGACACAATGGCAAAAGAGGGATTCAAGTTGGCAAAGGCCTTAGAGGACAATGAAATGGCTCCAAAAATTTCATGAATAGCCAGCTAGGTGACGTGGCCTTTCCTTCATGAGGCATTGGAACTATTGAGGTGATGTTCCCAAAGGATATAAACAGCAGGTGATGCTACTGATAAAAATCAGACTTTCCATGAGACTCTACTGATAAATATAAGTACCATTTGAATCATTCCTTATTAACTGCGTTCCAGACTTTGCTTGGATAACATGTCTTAAATTTATATACCATTCTTATTGTGTGTAGGTCTCTAACATTAATTTTTACTATGTGAAAAAGCTGTCAAGTTTGTCTTTTAGTAGAGTACATTTTTTCCCCATTTGTTTCAGCATTTCCCCACAATGCTTCCCCTCCAAAAGGTTCACCTTAATACATGGATAAACGAGTCTTTCTTCCCTAGGACAAATCTTACACCAAACGGGATAGGAAGAATAATAAATTTTGTCTGGTACAACTCATATTTTGGCAAAATAGCTGGCCTTACTTTTCATTGTTAGATCTTGGTCGTCCAATTTGCATTTCCATCTTTGCCTTTGGGATTAATTTTGTTCTCCCACTGGCAGCCTTGCATGTGATGCTATTTACCAACCTTGCCATTTGCCCACTGTAGTCATGGTTACGTTTTGCTAAGTATAATTAATTTTCTTTCACTAAAGTTTTTATCACTAAAAAAGAACACTAAAGTTATTTTTAATTATGGTTATTTCCCTCCAATCATGATTAGTTTTACTAATCCTAGTTACCGTTACCTTTGGTCAACTAAACTTTAATTTCCTTATAAAGATCAATCTCCTTTTGCCATGATAAACTGAATAGTAACCAATTTGATGACTAAAACCAATGATCTAAGTTCCATCCCGAATTAGACCACCGCAACTTGATATCTTCTTAGAGAATGAGACAGCACCATCCACATTGACAGCTTTTTCGCATCATTTGTTTTCTAACATTTTTAGTATCAGATTACTAAGAGTACTGAAGCACCTTATGAAAGATAAGCCTGGCTTGACGGACTTTTCTTGGATAAATATTAATGGTGCTAGATTAGCAGAATGAAATGAAAAAAGAATTTAAAAATAATTTTTTATTTTTAAATAAAAAGGCCTAACCCACTCATAGGTAAAGTCTGAGCATCCCCTGATGCACAACCCCAGGCACAGCCTAGTTAACTAACTTATATATATATATATATATATTAAACAACGGTGGTAGTAATTTATAATAGAAGGGGCACGTACATTCAAACATTTCTTTTCTTTTTTTGAAAAAACAAAAATTCTTGTTGAATTTTACTTGTGGGATGATCGTTTAAATTTAAACTGGATGACTTTTTTTCCACGTTATTTCATTTACAAAATTTTTCAAACGTTTACTGTTGATGGATATGAAATATAAATAAAAAAATTTATAATTATTTTGTTTTAAGAATATATATAATATTATAAAAATTTTTAAATTTAGACTGTTATTATACTTCTTGTTCTTAGTCCAAACCTTTGAAAAGCTTCAGTCCAAAAACAAAAACCCCTTTAGAAGGCAATAAATTTTTTATAGTGACTTTTTCTGTTCAATCAATATCGTCGTCCTCGGCAGTTTTTATTTTAATTGCTCTCTTGAATAAAAGTTTATCACTCTTTTAACTTTATATAAAAGGGAGAATTGTTAAAAAATACCTCATGAACAACTTATTTGTTAAATGGGATCTGGGAAGATATCTTGCACATGGAGGGAAGATATCTGCACACGGAGGGAAGATTTCTGCACACGTAGGGAAGATTTTTACACACACATAGGGAAGATTTTTGCACATAGGGAAGATCATCTGCACATCAGGGAAGATATTCTGCACACGTGGAAGACAATCTGCACGCGAAGGTCCCATTTGGTAAATAAGTTGCCAATGAGGAATTTTTTCACAATTTTCCCTATATAAAATTTCATTCCCTTGTTTAAAATTGACAAACGGCTTAAGGTTTAATTTTCTTCCGAAATTTGTTATAAAAGAGCAATGTTGCCCTCAAAGATTTTGTACAAATGATGAGATCGAATGCACTACAAAAAAGTTGCCGCATTTTGTACGTTGTGATTAAAAGGTCAAAAGTAAAATTCAACAAGGAAAAAGTTTTTCAAAAGAAATAAAAGAAATGTTTTTTAAATTCTTTTTTCATTTCATTCTGCGAATATAGCACCATTAATATTTAGCCAAGCAAAGTCCATATCTTCACATTAAACAAAAGCAGAAACCAAAATAAAGGCTTATCTTCTCCATATCCCATGCTTGAACCTCTCACCGTTAACAAAAGCAGAAACCATTGATTCACCATAATAAAGGAAGAATGCATCTGAAAAGGACCTTTGAGACTTGTTGCTCTTTCTCAACAAAATTATTTATTTATGTATTCCTTTTTCATTGCAGAAGAAAAAATAATTGACAATTAAACAATTGTGCAAGTTGATTCTGTTAGTAATTATTAATGTAGCAAAATATAGATATATAAACTCCGTATCACACTTTTCATATCAATTATATATCATATCCATGTATATTTGTTATTGATTTAATTAATCTATGTTTGATGAAATATGCATGTTAGTACAGCCACTCAAACTGTTTTTTGGATCCTAAGCCACTCAAACTTTTATGTATATATATATATATCCTCCCGTAGTATGATAGCTAGTCTCTTTATAAAATGAATAAGCCGGACTATAAAATTAACTTGATTTAACCAACCTTTAATTTCTTCTTGTCATAATTATTTTGCGAGAGAACAGCTACTTAGTGGAGGACAATTTCTCCCACTAACTATTGTTGAGATAAGAAGAGCAAAAAGCAAAGGAATGAAGAATGAGGCTACAAAACCAATAATGATGATTGGTTCGACTTGGTGGAGATTCTATTTTGGTTTTTTCTTACTACCACACTACAAATAGTAAAAAAAAAAGGATGATTTCTATGTAGGTATTTTTAGCTTAAACCAATTTTTAATCAGGTTCTTGTAGTTTTTTTTTTTCATTTTATTAGGTCCATATACTTTTATTTATTTTTTTATCAAGTCCTTCTAATTGTTTCCCTTTTTATTGGTTCTATAGTTTCATCTAATTTTTAATTAGGTCCCTATAGATTTTTTATTTTTAATTCAGTAAATTCTATTAATAGTTTTATACAAATATAAAATATAATATTTTATAATATAAATTTATTATTATTATTATCATATAAATAATAATATTCTATAAATAGTAAGTTCTTCTATTAATTTTATTCTAATAGTATTTGAAACTTTTAACTAAAATTATATTTATATTATTTATTTTTATATTTGTAATTTTTAAATATTTTTATATTTATAAAGTTCGAATCATAATAATAAATTTTATAAAACTATAAATTATTATTATTAATTATTCTAATTATATTAACTATTTATAGTCAAATTTATTTTATTATTATTTTTGTAATTATATAATTATTAATTTTAATTTATTATTAATTGATTATATTTTAATGCTATTTAATTATTTAATTTTAAATTAAATAATTAAATAGCATTAAAAAATTGAGGGACCTATTTAAAAATCATGTGAAGCTATAACGACATAATAAAAAGAAAAAAACTATAGGGACTTGATTAAAAATAATTGAAAGTAGAAGTATTGAATAAAAAAAATATAGGGACGCAATTAAATATTAGTTAAAACTATAAGGACTTATAGATTAATTTGAATAATTTTACATCGATAAATAGTACTGTTTTTTTAAAAGAAATTATATTGTACATATAGATTTAGATTTAAATTTATATAATATCTTTGCTGGATAAATATATTTGGTGTGATTATAGAGTATATATACAAATTTAAATAATTTTATTTCGAAAAATAGTACATTTTTAAAAAAATTTATATTGTACATATAGGTAAATATCTGTATTTTTTTAAAAAAGGCAACAAATCATAAAATAAACTAACTAATTTTTTTTATCAAACAAACTAATTGAAAATAAAGAGAAAATCTTATAGGAGGGTGTTCTAGTCTTTTAGCAACATTCAAAAATTCCTAATTAGACGTCTTGGCCTCATTAATAATTTATTAAAAGTGTAATCCTGAATTTAAATTTTGGTATTTCAATCGGATTTATATAGGATTCTCCCAAAAATATATCATCTTCAGTTTTTAATGTAAAACTCACTTTAATAAAAAAAAAATTTTGAACCCCAAAGTGATTCTTATATTAATAATTAAGGTTGTACTCTACAATATTAAGAAACTAAATTGAAACCTTATAAAGAATTAGAGGACAACATATATACTTATATATACATTATTTTAATATATAAAATTAAAATATCTTAATTTAATAATAACAAACTTTGACCATTAAATCTTGAAGCACCAACTCAATCAGTGCAATAACTAGTGCAGTTTTTATCATATTATATTGAAAGTCTGTTTACTTATGAAACATTTTAATTTTGGTTTAGGTGTAACTAACACCTAAAAGTATCTCCGGAGTCACAATGGCATGTAGTATTTTAAAGTAATTTGTAATACAATTTTATTCTTATAATTTATTTCAGGAGTAATTTTACCCTCATATTTTTTGAGAAAAATTTGACTTTAACCCTACCATTAACTCCTCAAAAAGTTTGTTAAGGTGCATCCAACATCCTAAATATTTTATAATAGTACTCAGTATCATAAAGTATGCTTTTTTGTGTAATTTTGCGTTTACAAAGTGTTTCTTAATAAGTTTTTTTTTTTTTATAACGTCTTCCACATTTTTAATACTTATCTTTAACATTATCAAAAATAAGTTTTTCAATATTTATTTTGGAAATTGCTACACCCATTTTCTATGTTTTTTACCCTAAATTTAATTATTTTCGGTACTAAAAACATGAAAAGTCTGAAAAGAGTTAATTTGACTATTGAAAAGCTGAATAATGAAAATGTGGAAGATTTGTACTGAAAATATAGAAGATGAGTGTGATGAAAATTTTAACTTAGGAACATTTTAATTGGATAATTTCAATTATTAAAAAATCATATATTTTAGTACTACTCAACTTTCCAATTAAAGAAAGGGTAGAAAACATGAAAGATAAGTTTAGAAAATATCTAATATGGCTACTGAAAAATATAAAAACTGATTATTAAAAATGTCAAAGATGAATATTAAAAAGAGTGAAGAAAAGAAAATTAAATCATGAAATACTTTAAATGCAAAATTACACCAAGAATTATTTTAAGATGTTGAGTGCGGGTGTTTTAGAAGGCAACTGTAAGTTCAAAATTGCATTCTTGAAAAAATATGATATTGAAATTACTTTTGAAAAGTATTTAAAGACAAAATTATATCTCAGCATAACGATTGTTAGTAGGAAGATACTTTGGTCTACTTTAACCCTTCTAATTTTACCTTGCTGGTTACAACTATTCAACGTTTTTTATCTATAAAGAAGTGGAAGACTTGCTCTTCTTTTCTTCTTTTGCCCCCTATTTATCTTGCGTTTTATTATTCCGCAATTCACCTTCTTCCCCCTTCTCACTCCCTATCAAAGTTATTTTCTCCATACTACAACAACATTATCAATGGAATTTCGGATTCCAAGCTCTACACTTCTCTATCTTTTTGCAATTGGATGTTTCTCTTTGAACGCTTTCACATGCTATAGATCCAATGCTCAAATCATACCAAAAGATGAAGGGGTCACACCCTCATTTTATTTTCACCTATTTCAGAGTATTTACGGAAACGATACGCAGTTCAATGGACAACACATGAATAACATAGATATACTGATATTATGTGCGCGATTATGGAAATTCCCCATACGGGTTCGTACTTGATAATTACAATTAACGTAGCCTCGCAGTGCTACGTGGGTGTCTAAACACGTCTCAGTGAACGGAGACATCTTCTCGTCTTCACTCTACCACCGCAATCCCCTTCGTACAGTTCTCTTTATTGTTCTTAGCATACGTTCTGTCTTTTCCTGTCTAAATTGTTGGTAGGGGAGGGTGAGATTCTGGGGAATCTCAGTAGGAAAGCAATGATAAGTGCTTAATGCATGACGTGCTTGCATTACATAACTCATGCTCACACAATGACATATCTGCGTGTTCAATGTTTCAAACAATATACGTATGGCCATAGCATAAACAAAAACAGAGCTTTAATTATTCATATATGTTTCACATAATCAAGCAAAGCAATAACATGCATCAATACACCAGCACAAATATCAAATACATGCAAGAGAGGTAAGTTCCCTACCTTAATCGCCCTTCCCTGATCTTCGAATAACGTGCCTCGATTTGTGTGCCAATCCCTCTGGCTTTATACTCAGTCCTAGAACATCAAATGTACAGTTTAGACACTTTCATAGTGTTTCTAGTGGTTATATTAGTCAATGGTGAATATTTACCAAAATGCCCCCGGGACCTCGGCCCGGCCCGGCCCAGCCGTACACGACCCGATGGCACGTTTTCCCAAAATTTTGACTAAAGCTATTCTGATGTATTTTCGCCCAAGGAATCCATTTCTGGGCTCGAAATCACTAAATTCAATGTCAAATTACGAAAATACCCTTGACAGCCCCGATTTAGGGATTTCAGGGGCGTTTTCGTAATTTTGTTTTTCGGCCTCTACCGAAAAAGTACCCAACTGTAACCCCACCTATTTTTACCCACTGAATCCAATTGAACCATTTATTTTATGAAAATCCAACTCCTTCCCTCAGATCTGTGCTGGCCGAAATATTGGTCAAAAATTGGAAAAATGGAGTTTTGTGTTTTAACTTCTAAAACTTGTACTTTTTCACTTCTAATCCCTTATTAACTTATTTAATCACATTCTAATCATGTTTTAAAGAAATTTGGGCAGCATAACCCCTTAGGATTAGGACTTTCCAAATTTACAAACTTGACAAAAATCACCAAAACCAAACACAAACCTTAACAACAACACCATACTAGTTTAGATCTAAGGTTTGTGAGGTTACCTCTTGAGATCTTGAATCTTCTCTCTCTAGACATCTCCCCTCTCTCTTCTTGAGCTAAGAATCAAGATCATGGATGCATGAAGAATCAAGGTTTGGAGAAGGATATAGTACAAAATCACAAGAAACCTTAAGAAATCATTCTTTCCTTAAACTTCTTCCTTCTCTCTAGAGCTTGAGAGCTCTTTCTCTCTCTTCTCTTCTTGTGTTGGAAGAAAATGAGTAAGGAAAGGAAAGGGATGTGTTTTATGAAATCTCTCTTCTTTCATTCTAGCCCTTGATCTAATCAAGGGATGATATGGTGGTCCTTGTCTTGCACCATACCTCCTACCATACTCTCTCATTATGACCACCATGCATATGTCTTTCACCTAGTGTGCACTCCACCTTTTCCATCATGTTTCTTATTTCTTCACTCAAGCTTCCATCATCATGCACTACACCATCATTCCATTTTTGTGTACACTCAATCTTGGTCATGATTTCCTTCTACTTGTGACATGTGATCATATATCAGTTAATTTTTTCCTTAATTTTACAATTCTTGATTTATTCCACCAAGAATAATCCCATTATGCATTTTCCTTTATTTTCCTTGATTAATTGAAATTAACTCCAATTAATTGGAAAATAATAAATCTTGGGCTAATTTGGCAAAATTATGATTTTGCTATCACCTTTGTAATTTAATTCATTTCTTGAATTTATTTGCCCATTTCCTTGTGAATATGAATATTTCAAAATTCACAATATCTAAATTCATGAATATTCACTATTTTAGTGAATCTCTTAATTAATTATAATATATTTTTAGTGAATATAAAATTTTGGGTGTTACAGAAGGTTTCTTACTTAACCTTTCTCTTTCTTTCTTCTTGGTTTTTTTTGAATTACAAGGCTAAACACTAACGTCAAATATTACAAGTGGAATCAAACCCGCGACCTTTTACTTACATGAAAGCTCTCATACCACTAAGCTACAAGGCCATTGGAATTTTCTACTTGTTATTGGTGTTTATATTACACTTTTTAGCATTATGAATTCTTCCCTTTTCTTCAGTTTTCGAGATTCCAAAGGTTGAAAGCTATAATGATTTTGGGGTTGTTTGATTCTCTTATATGTTTTTATACTTTTCAGAATAATTCTGTGAAGTAATTTTTAGAATAAGTTTAGAAATTCGGTAAAAAAAGAATAAATGTTGAAAAAAAATTAAAACAATCTTTTTGAATCATTATTTTTAAGAATATATCTAAAATAGTAAAATAAGGGTGAAAGAATAGTTTGCTACTTTGACATTTCTTCTAGTTTTGGTGCTATTCTGATGCTATTCTTCTAGTTTTCCATTGAAGTATTTTGACATTGCTTTGTGAATAAGGTTCACCCATGCCTATGAACGTAAGATACAGATATTGAGGTTCTTACTTCACGGTGGTTTTTTTTAAAGCTGATTTTTGCTTGATGCAGTGAAAATTCTAAAAGCAATAACCTCGAAGAGAGAGAACTTGAATTGGAATGTGACCCCACGTTCTTGTATCGACGGAGGATTCAACAATTATGTAACATGCAATTGCACTTTCTCAAGCGGAAAAGTTTGCCATGTTACAAATAAGTAAGAAAAACATGACTTCTTTTAGTTTGTGTCCAAATCAAGCTTTAATCTGGATTAAATTGTGTTTAGGTTCAAATAAAGTGAAAAAGTTTTATTATTTGACATTTTTTGTTCCCTTTTTTATTTAACGCTAGTTGATTTGACCTTAGGGTACATTTTATATAATATTCAAGATAAGATCTTACCGCATCCCAATAACATTAATGTTCAATCACAAATTGGCGCTAATTATAACATAATTTATTTTAAATTTTAGGTCTGTATATGTAAATAGTTTTGTGATATGTTTTCGTTTTATGACAGCCACATGAGAGGTCTCAATTTATCTGGATTTTTACCTAGTGAATTTGGGAACCTTACTGATCTGTGAGAACTGTAAGTAATGTAATTTTTTTAAAATTTATTATTGTTTATATAAATATATAATAGCTCAGATGTGTATATACGTCAATGCTTTGAAATGTGAAAATTTGTAATATGAAATGTAACTTTTATATGTCACAGTGATTTGTTTCGCAATTGTCTATATGGATCAATCCCAAGGAGCTTTGCTAAACTCCTTCTTGTTTCATTGTAAGCGATCAAAAAGTTATGAATATTGTTATTTGCATCTATACAATCTTGAACTATTTGACCATATTTACATTATTCATCTCTTAAACTTATGTTTTAGAGACCTTACGAGTAACCCAATTAGTGGTCCAATTCACAGGAAATTGGTGAAATTACAACTTTGCAATGGCTATAAGTGTAAATCATTACATTTTGAGTTCCTGAAACTTATGTTGTATTGAGAAATGGTTTTAGGGTTTTGCTGCCTTGTGCAGAGTGTTGGAAGATAATCTGTTAGAAGGAACTCTTCTTCTAGTCTTGGAAAATTGAAGCGGTTACTCACATTGTAAGAATATTATTTTATGTACAAATGATTTTCTTTTTCCATAGTTACATTACCACATTAGCATTGTTATAAATAAGTTTTCGATGATATTGCTTTTGGAGGTGTTTTCTATTTGTAAAACTTTGGAATTTGCAGGGCATTTGCTGGAAATAATTTCTCAGTGACAATACCCGAAAGTTTTGGCAATCTGGAGAAACTTGAAACTTTTTTTTTATAGTACATGAAAAACTACAAAAAATCTCAGAAGCTATCCTCCTGAGTCAACATGCTATCTCAACCTATTTTCATCATTAAGTAATAAGCTCTTAATAACTTCGGGCGGTGAATTAGTTATATGGAGATCCATCGCCATCTTCCAAGCTTCCTTTGCCATAGCATCTGCAACTATATTAACATCTCGAGTACAATGTAACATTTCCACTTCCCAGTCTCGATCTATCAACGTGCGAGCCTCCTCGATAAGATGAAAATTTGGGTGTTCTTGAGGCACCAAGGCATGAATCAGTTCCATGACTTCAGTACAATCACTCTCAATCAGAATTTGTCTGTATCCTCTATCCCATGCAAGCTTAAGACCCCATAATACACCCCAAGCTTCAGCAGATACCACCGTCCCTTGGCCAATTCGATACATAAACCCTAGTAAAAACTCACCATTATGATCTCGCATTATACCTCCACAAGTGCACATCCCTAATATGTCACTCCTGGATCCATCAGTATTAATCTTCACCCACCCAGACAGAGGGTGTTTGTATCTACTTTCAAAACCCTTCCAATTTGGTTACCCACCACATATAAAATACCCTTATCATAGAAATCAACTGGGAATTTAGGAATTCTTACCCATGCTGTGATTTTGGAAACCTCACTAGTGTCGGGATCGAACTCTGACTTCCATGGTTGTACTGCCAGGTAGTGATCCATGTATAACCAAGGGCCACCTGTTAACGCGAAATCATAATCCTCCTCAATGCTCATACGTACCAGAAAATACCCAGATCCTATCTCAATAGTTTTGACTTCCCCTCTACGTCCCCACAGTTGCTGCAATTTTCGACCCAGTTGATCCTCGCGCACCATCCTGCCAAGGAGTCTAACGAACAGAGATGTTGACCATTTCCGTGCTAGCTTCTTTCTAAACTCTGGAGACACAATTATATTCGGTCCCTTTTGTGTTATCTCCACCTCAATCCTAGACTTCCATCCGTCCCCTTTCCACCATTCTTCTTCTTCATCTGAACAATCATTTCGCATCTGATTCTCAATGCATGCATCCTTATATGACCGTTTAGGATCTTCAGGAGCGGTGTTTTCCTTTCCAATATCCTCGTCAGTCATCCAGTCCTCAACCTGTGGGGCTAAGGATTGTTTATCTGTGAACCTTACATCATCATCATGAACTTTCTTTCTACTTCGCTCCCAAGCATCATTCTGGTCCAGCATCGGTACAGAGTTCAGTCTCTCAAGGCTACGATCTCTCTCTCTTTCACTCATCTCTTACACTCTGTATAACACCAGAAAACTAGCTTGGCTTAATGAATACTAACTTGCTTACAATTTCGAACAAGGAAAACAGCCGCCGCCCCAAGCCATCCTACCGGAGGCTGCGGCGGAAGATGATTCCTACAATGATGGCAAAAGCGTTCCAATGAAGCAGCAAGCCACTCTGTTTTTTTTCTTCTTTTAAAACGAAACAGATCAACGGTTACATAGGATGTCTCTCAAACGTCCAAACCAGACCTGTTGCAGATCTACGCCATCAGAGATACACGACTTCGCAGATGAAATAGGGAAAGCAACGCCTAAAACAGCCGCCCAGAATCAGATGGACTTCATAACAGAAAATTCGGCAACGAAAATGATGAAGCAGGAAAGCAGAGTCAGCAAACAATGAGACAGGAGAAACAGCAATGAAAGAGCAACGTTGAAGCCGGAGAAGCAGCGTTGAAAGAGCCGCGCAGCCACAGATCAACGTCGGAAACCGAAAAGCAACGATGGAGAAGATGACCGTTGCTCTGCAACGGTCATAAAAAACAAAGAGAAAACGCGATAGGTATTCTTTAACACTTTAGAAACTTGAAACTTTGTGAGTGATATAATATGATTTAGTTATTCCATTCAGTCTTGATTTTGTGTTGACCTCTTTTAAATTCTAAAATCTCTGTCCTAATATTTTTGTAGTTCATTAGAAGGGACCAATATATCAGGAAAATTACCCAATTTTGTTGGGAATTGGACCCAACTTAATTATCTGTGAGTCTAATATAGTCTTTATCATGATTCTTTCTTTTTGAACAAGATTAGAATTTCTATACTTAATTGACCAAATTTATATAATAAATTTAATGAAGTTCAGTGCTTTTATTTTCATATACTCCACTATTGCATTAGTGGTATTTTTAATTTTTTGGACATTGTTGAAAACAAAGGAGGATATCTTCGACTTGACGTATCGCTAACTTTAAGTATATTTCGTCTACTAGAGACTTATCCCCATTGTATGACAAGTACATTCAATTTTATTTCTTATTTTCACACAATGAATTGCTCCCACTAAGATATTTTTAATCTAAACAGTTGTTAATAACTAATTAAATGCTCAATGGTAGTAGAAGAAAAACAAATCTGAGTGGGAGTGATTCATGGAGTGAAAATAAGAAATAAAATTGAACTAAAATATTATATAAATTCTACCAATTTAGTAAATAAATAAAAAGGTTAAGGTGTACCCAGTACCTCCAAAAATTTGTGGGTGCAATCAGTATCCTAAAGTATTTTTGGGTGCAATTTCGAGCACACTCCATCTTAAAGAATCTCAAACACCCATTAAATCTAAATCTCATAACTCAATTTGGCATTTGGATTTTGAGATTGAATTAGCGAGCCACCGTTGCATGCGCAGAGCGTAAGGTGGGGAGAAGTGCAGAGTGCCGGTGGAGTAACCAAGGATGCCATCGCTGAGGCTGGTCCTATCTCCTAAGTGATGAAGATGATGAATAGTACATTAACGTGCTTAATGGATCTGTTGGCTTGGGGTGATAATTACCTCATTTTTAATATTTAAGGGTGAAATTGCACTCATAAATACTTTAGGTACAGATTACACCTTCAAAAATGATTATGGGTGCTGGGTGCATTTTTAACACTAAATAAAATAAGCGAAGCAATTAAATTAATCCAAAGACAAGGCTTTCTGAAGTATTTCCTTTATTTTCATCTGCCACTTTTTATTTTCTAAATACTTTTCTGCGCAGGGATTTAACAGGAACGTCTATGGAAGGCCCCATTCCTACAACCATATCTCAATTAAAAAATTTGACTGCATTGTGAGTACCTGTTCCTTTGTAATCTGTCTGCACACTATTCAAAGGCTATGAAATTTAATTGCAACAGAAGAACATGTTCCTGTTATTAACGATTCTTTTTTGTTATTTCTAATTCAAGAGAATAACTGATTTGCATGGACCAGCGATAATGAGATTTCCTAATTTGGAGAATTTGACATCCTTGAAAGACTTGTAAGTTGAGAATTCAACAATAAGTGAACATCTGTCTAATTTCCATGAAGTTTATTGTTTTCATACTTTGTTTTCCTCTCAGGGTGTTGAGAAATTGCTCCATCCATGATTTCATTCCAAATTACATTGGCAAATTGGAATCCTTGGAGAAACTGTAAGTTGTGCTTCGTCCTCATATATTGCCAATTTAGAATTCTATGAAGAATATCCTCAGTTAAAATTTGATTGACAACCTAGCTAATTTTTAGTTTTGAGATAATTACTTATATTATTGGCTATATATTACTAGTACTATTATTTTCTCTTTATTTTTCTTTTATTTTTATGAAGTGTGTATTAATTGCAGAGATTTGAGTTTTAACAACTTGGTTGGTGAAATCCCAAACAAAATAAGTTACTTGGACAGCCTGCGGTACATGTAAGAGAGAATTCTACATGAGTGTATAACTTAACTTCTTGAAACTTATTTACTCTTTTTTACTTGATCTTTATTAATCATGTATGTAGATTTCTAACTGAAAACTCTCTGAGCGGAAAAATTCCTGATTGGATACTAGAAAATAGAGAAAATTATTTGTCAGTACAATCCTTTTTATTTAAATTTTCCTTCTCATTAATTACTAAGTTGAATGCCATTATTATTTGAAAAAAAAATTAATTACTGTAAACCATATTAATAAAAACTTCTTTAACCTTTTACTCTGTCATCATTTATAATTAATCCAGTTTGCATAATGCCATTTTGATTTGAACTTTGAAAGTTTTCATATATTAAAAAAAATTAAACTGTTACAATTTAAAAGTTTTGTCTGGACAATCTTCCATACACACAACTTTTGATTAAACTATCTTGATAATTCAAGAATCAATTCAAACCGGATATTTTTCAAAATAAAGTAATTCAATTCAAATACTTGCAAAAACTTATTCCCCATTTAATTGCTTTATCCACAAGCTTTTGAAGTCTAAAATACTTACATGTGTAATTTCACGTTACTTTCTCTTCCAATGATCTATCTTATAACAACTTTTCAGAAACTTCAGCATCTAGTTGCCAGTTCGATAATGTGTAATCTCCTCTCTCCCCAACAAATTTTTTCTTTGAGAATTATGCAGCAACTCTAATTAAGACATTTTTTCGGTTACACAGAAACTTGGCTTCGAGCCTATCATCTTCAGCAAACACCTTGAAAGATTATACTTATGGCTGTTCTGTTTCAATTATTGGACACCCTTTTGATTCATTTGTTGAAAGTTTAATTCATATTGCAGACGTACTTGCCTGAAAAGGGGCTTTGCTTGTGAAGAAAAACCCAAATGTGAGTGTTTAAACTTTGAACTCAATATTTTCTTGCATGTTTGAGAGTTTCCCATGACATTATCATATTTAATTGTATTTTATTGTCAATAAAAATAAATAAATCAGACGAAAAAACCGGTCATAAGTTGTAATTGAATAATGTAGATATTAGTCAACATAATAATGTTCAACAGACTAAGATGTCAATGTCATGTGACGTGCTAGGGAAAAAAATGTTATGTGACAATATATATTCCCATAAGAGAAAATTATGATGTGAAGAATTTGATAATTCAAATTTTCCTATAGAATGATTTTTGATGAGGTTGTTGCTACGTATGCAGATCATTCATTGTTCATAAATTGTGGAGGACAAGGAATTGAATATGAGGGGAATAAATACGAAGAGGACACCAATCCAGGGGTGTCTCATTCTTTTTCTCTAGGGATGATAAATGGGCTTATAGCAGCACTAGAGTAGCATTCCCAAGAATTTATGATGATAATTGTTGTAAATATTGTGTGTGAGTGTGTCAAAGGAAGAAGTCTCATATAACTCAAGATTGGGAACGCCTTAGTATATAATTAAATATGAGCTTGAGTTAGTAAAAAGGTTAATAAGAGGAGTCTTTGAAATGATCGTTAGAGGTGACCGTTGGAATTTTTAATTTAACGGTTTTAATGATATTTAAAAGATTTTATTGCATTAAATTGTCATTAATACTAGTTTTGTAACTGTTATTAAATTGGCTTTAATATCTGTTATTGCTACTCAACGGTCACATGATTTCTGCCTATAAAAGGCAATGTACGGAGTAAGTTCAGAGAACTGAGGTGAGAGCACCGAGGTCTAGTGACATCAAGGTCCCCGAACTCCTCTCCTCTCTCCCTTCTTCTGAATTATACTGATATCTTTTTGCAGTTCTGTCACCCTGCTTTCTGCAGGAAGGGTTCGTTTTATCCTGGGGAGTGCCGTTTCCTAATCTACTATGGGAGTTGTGAAATATCTCCTAAGGACAGCGTCCTTGGAAGTGACTCGAACTTTTTTTTTTATTCTGTTTCACCAAGTGCTGCTGCTAACAACCTGTATGGTGTGAGGTGCTGATGCCAACAATCTTAGGAGATATTTCTTGCTCATCTTATGGGTCCAAGACGGGTTTCCTCTATTCGTTTGATTGACATAAGTCGATAAATATTTACTTTTATATATTATGATTACTATCATGTATGGTGATAGTTTTCTCATCTGGTTGAATACCTATTCTGATGTGTAAAGTTTTGATAGGCATTCTCTATTTCTTTTATGTGTGTTTTTATTTCATGTCAAGGCAGAAATTGAACTTTATAAAAAGTCTTGAAGATGAAATCAGACATATGTATTATAGAGTTTCCAGTTTAAACTTTCGAAATACTCATTTGGTTGATCATAAGGAAAATGAGATAAGTTCATATATTGAATATTTCCTTATGTTGAACTTGGTTCATCATCATAGTTATCTGCATTTGGAAAATTCAGTAAGGCGTCTAGAATTGTAATATATTAATTATAGATTATGTGTTAAGAAGTTGCAGAAAAATTGAGTTGCGCTTTGCAATAATGTCTCAACGAGAACTGGTGGCATTATCTTTACCATGAATTGTGAACTAAGAGATTATGAACGTGGAGAGGTTATTTTAATATGCATCTTGGTAATCCCTTTCAGGTACGCAGATGCCAATTCTAGATCTTAAACGAGAACATGATTTTCGATTGGAGTGCAGTAATATAATTATCTCTTAATTACTGATATTATAAGTTGAAAATGCCATTATTTGAGTAGACGCATTGCCAACGATGTTAACGTGAGAATTCAAATCAGCTGTGCCGTTATTGTGTTGATTTTCCATGCTTTGTTGTTGTGAAATGTTTTAATAGATCGTTATATTAGTAATTCAATTTCTTTCCGTTGGTGGATCCAATATCTTTTGAATATGCAAGTCAGAAATTGGTTTTATTATGTTGCATTACCGTTGGGGAAGTTTATTCTGCCTGGTTAATGGGTACATTAAATTAGTTTTATTACCTTCCTTGCTATAAAGTATAAACGTTCCCTACTCTTAAAGCATCTTTTTTGTCAGTGTGCCAACAGTAATATCCCATGAGTTTGAGTTTTAATATTAAGTGCATTAATGTACTATTTTCATGTGGCATTGTATGTGTGGGATTTATATTTAATCTTGGTTCTATCTAGGCTTTTAATTCAGTTTTGCAACAATATAATATTTTGAATATTGTATGACGGTTCATATATTACGTGAAATAGTGGAAGAGACAATTACTTCCTGGTAATATATCATAGAAGTAAAATGATAATTACCATTACACGGTACTTGTTATTGGCCATTAATTATCCGTAACTGTTTAACGGCACAAGTTTATGGTCATCTTGGTGGTGTGGTCTCATAGTCTCATCATAATTTATTGGTTTTGATTTGTGAATAATGAATGAAATTAAATTGGTTTAATATATACTTGTAAGGAACCAAATTAAAGTTGAGTTTTGGTTCTGGAAATTAAGCCTTGGTGATCGTGAGATTATTGTTGACTAGGTCAAGGCCTTGATGCGGTTTGAAATGAGAATGCGAACATATTTTCTCTACCTGCATATCTATTTGTTATAATAACAATTTATTGTCTTTGCAAATTGTGATTGGCAATACAATTTAATATATAGTCTATTCGGTGGACTTCCTATCTGTTGGACTAATTCTCACTTAATAGGAGATTCTGATTAAATTAGAATGATAAATTTGATAAGATTCTAATTTAATTAGAATGGAAGGAGATTATATAGCGAGATTCTAATTAAATTAGAATTATTATTTATAAGATGTGAAAATATTTTTGATATATTTAAAAGTGTGGGGGTGCCTAACATGTGGGGATACCTGATAAATTTGTAAAGTTGCAAATTCGTTGTAGCCTCATTTGATAAAACCAAGTTGTGGTTTAAAATTAATTATGTGGAGGAATTGTTATTTGCTACAGAGAGCAAATTTTGTGAATTATTCGTGTGGCATGGAAATTTAATCATTTATCTAGTGTAGAGATAAATGTATTTAAATTTCATGATTTGCGAGTGTATTTTTATAATGGTATTTTATACATGACTGCTATGAATATTGAATTTTTTTAATGTAGATGGCACATGTTTTATAATATGTCTTACAGAATTATATATTGTTGCCTCATTTTATAAATACAAGATGTATGCTGCAAATAAATGATTGAGTAAAGGCTTTGCTATATTTGCTAATGTGAGCAAATTTTGTGAATTTCAGTTTTATCTGAGAAAATCTATCCACTAGTAGCAACAATTAAAATATTGCGCGAGCCAGAGTTTATTACTTTGAAGTTAAGTGCAATTGAAGGCTAAGTTGTTGAAAACCTCTTAGCAAAAAATTTTGGATGTAAAACTGACATTTTATGTCGATGAGTTATGATTGCTAAATAGCAATAGCTATTGTAGAAAGAGCAAAGGTGTAACTGAAAATCATTTGAGATATTATGTGAATAAGCTGGCTTAAAAATTGTGGAGTTATCTCAATTGATTTTGTGAGGTCAAAAAGTTGACTTGCGGATCCATTAATAAACCCCGGGAAGAATTAAATTAGCCGAGGGGAATGAGACTAAAGCCAATACGAAATTAACAGTGATGACAACCCAACCTCTGTGATTGGTGATCCCATAAAGGAGGTTTAATGGGTAAGAACAAATCATTTGTTAGTTTTGTTAGCACTAAAGTAAATGACCAGTCCCTTCCTATGGCAAGAGAAAATGCTAGAATGCATTTTGGTGAAGCTGAGCGAAAGCTCTTATTGATTTCATAATCCTATGGTATGATGTGCTCATTGCAGTTACATTTCATGAAATCACCTATACGAATGAGGAGTGGGGCCGCTTCTATGAGATCATGGCAAAATCTCTAGGGTATTCGTTAAATACCAGGACACGCGCATGGCCGTTTTAATGTGAAAAAACGCGTTAACAACGGAAAATGTGGGAGTATAATTTGACTCTTGATGCCTCTAGTATGCACCTAAGAGGTGCCGGTTCATAGTCCATAGGACCACTGGCATCTCTGTGTACTAAGTGTTATTAGTCTAGGTCTAGTTCATAGTCCAAAGGACCATCAGATACAATGGTTATATCCATATGTGTAACTCAGCTAATGAGGCTACGAGCTCCCTTTGACACATGGGGGATTGTTGTAAATATTGTGTGTGAGTGTGTCAAAGGAAGAAGTCTCATATAACTTAAGATTGGGAACGCCCAAGTATATAATTAAATATGAGCTTGAGTTAGTAAAAAGGGTAATAAGAGATGTCTTTGAACTGATCGTTGGAGGTGACCGTTGGAATTTTTTATTTAACGGTTTTAATGACATTTAAAAGATTTTATTACATTAAATTGTCATTAATACTAGTTTTGTAACTATCATTAAATTGGATTACTGCTCAATGGTCACATGATTTCTACCTATAAAAGGCAATGTACGGAGTAAGTTCAGAGAACTGAGCTGAGAGCACCAAGGTCTAGTGACTCTGAGGTCCCCGAACTCCTCTCCTCTCTCCCTTCTTCTGAGTTATACTGATATCTTTCTGCAGTTCTGTCATCCTGCTTTCTGTAGGAAGAGTTCATTTTATCCTGGGGAGTGCCACTTCTTAATCTATTAGGGGGTCATGGAATATCTCCTAAGGATAGCGTCCTTGGACGTGACTCAAACTTTTTTTTATTCTGTTTCACCAGGTGTTGTTGCTAACAACCAGTATAGTGTAAGGTGCTGATGCCAACAATAATTACATAGCAACAAATAGATATTCTCTCAACATTATAGGTCCAACATTCTACTAAACAACTCACTTTTCCTCTTTGTCTCTCAAGTACCATGGCCTTTGTATGATTAATGGAAATGACAACGTCAAGCTACACTTTGCTGAGATTATGTATTCTAATGACCAAACTTTCAGCAGCCTAGGAAGACACATATTTGATGTTTCAATTCAGTGGGTGGCTAAATGACAAGCTATATTTAAATGTAAAGTGAATCTCATTAATCTTTCTCTTATTAAAGAATTACTGCTATATATAATGATTTAACACGCTTTCAACTGCTTCTGTCATATTAACAAAAGTTCTAAAAGGCTGGAACTTTTGAACGTATATCTTTGCAGGGTAGGAAATATTTGCGTGATTTCAACATTGTGGAGGAGGCTGGTGGCATTGGCAAGGGCATTGTTAAGGACTTTAACATTGATGTCAATGATAACACCTTGGAGATTCATTTATACTAGGCTGGGAAAGGAACTGTCTCTATTCTTGATTATGGTGTTTATGGACCTCTTATATATGTTATTTCAGTCACACCAAGTAAGTCAAATCTCACTATATTTATTGGTTCATACTCTTTCTAGCTTAAGCTAAGTGATGATGATTCTGACTTCGATTGAATCATAAGCATTACTATACTTGGTCATGTAGACTTCAAAATTGCCTCACAAAGACTTTCTACTAGAGCTATTGCTGGAATTGTGGTTGGATCATGTTTATTCCTCATCATATTAATGGTATTTGCCCTTCAAAAGATGGGTTTCCTAGGTGGGAAATCTTCAAAAGACAAAAGTAAGATTGAAACTCCCTTTAGTTGTCTTGGAGTTCAAATACTGAATAATACTGTAATATAGCAGCACGATTCGGGTCGTGTTCACTTTATGGAGCCAAAAACAAAAATGATTCCTAAGTAAACTAAGTATCAAAATTGGCTTAAAAAAATGGAGAAAATGGTTTGGTCTTTTATCTATGAAAAACTACTTTTGCAAATAAAATTAAAATGGTCCTAAGTTACTTCTTTTTGGCATTTTTCTTGAAAATATGAAATGGAATGATGGTTGAGTTAATGAAATGAAAATTAACAAGTGATAACAATAAGATGATAATCCTCTAGCACAATGGTTCAAGCTATCCTTGCTTCAATTGATTTGGGAGTGTGCTAGTTTGACAAATTTGCTCAAAAGACCCTTTGAGCTAGCTTGAGTTAGGTGAATCAATTTCTCCACACCAGGTAAAAATTAATCCCTCTAACCGAAACTCAATTTAAACACTAGCAATTTGAATCAATGAAATGCAATGACACAAGTAACGAAGAATCCTTGCATCACAATCAAAGTTAAATGTTCATAACAACTTCAAGCAAAAGCTATACCAATTCAATTACATGAAATTGATATTAATGAAATTCAAAATGTAAAATGCACACAATTAAATCCAAATACACGTTTGATCTCATAGATTGCATGGAACCCCAATGCAAAATCTCAATCTAATAATTAATTAAACTCTAAACCTAGAATTCAACTAATACAAAAGATTAAAGACAAAAAATAAATGGTAAAACACTCCCCTTTGAAGCTCCAACCTCAAGCCATCACCACTGCTTTAGAGGATTTGAGAATCAGCCACTGCAATTTGTCATCACAAAGTCCCCAAATATATTCATAGTTTCGACCATATAACCTTGGAATTAAATATGAAATCTCCTCAGACGCACTTAATCAGAAAGCCACGGTTAGAGACAAGAGAGAAGCCAGAGAAGAGAATTAAATTTTGCTCAGAGTTGACGAATGACAGTCTCGGCCACTCCTAAGCTACTCTATCCCTCTCTGTGTAGAAACTCGTTGGCAAAGAGAAGAAAACCAACGAAGGTGGTCACTTGGTCCAGAAAAGCTTGCCTCTAATGCTGCTCTGTCTGTGGTGGTCACTGAAATGTGGTGGAAGCTGTTAGTGAGGCAATGGTCAATGGCTACCGCCAGCTGTGGAGGAATGATGAAGATGATGGGGGGCGGTGAGAGAATTCATAGTCGCGGCTAGCTCTCCTCACTCCCGATTCTCAGCTTCTTGTTCTATTCCCAGCTCCAGCTCCCTTCCTTCAGCTCTCAACTCACAACCTCTCATCTTTGGATGATGCGAGCCGGCGGCTGTGGTGGATGACGATGCTGCCAGTGAGAGAGGAAGAAAACGGTAGTGGGAAGGTGATGAAGATGATCGAAGCTTGCGGCTCTGCTGTCTCGTGTCTCGGCTTTGGTTTTTGAATATATTTAGAAGCTCTCAGCTGACCTAATTTCAGAGGATAAAAAGCAGCAGTTTTACTAATGGACTAAACTAGTATTTTACAAATTCGTGGGACCAAAATGTCATTTCTGAAATTCAAGCCCCAAATATCATTTCCAATTTTAAACCAAAATTTCAAGGACTTTCTATTGAAAACAATTAAACCAATGCCAAATCCTCCCAAGAATCAATGATTAAGAGTAATTTTGATTATTTTGCCAATTTTACCCTTTTTAGTCCTAATTTAATCTATTTACTCTTAATTTCAATTTATCTCAAGAAAGACATTTTAGGCTCAATAATTATGATAAAATCCCAAATTAAAGTATAAAAATATACAATAAAAATAGGGATTTGTCAAAGATTGAAAACTAAAATAACAAAGCTGGTACACATATTGATAATTTAGTATAACATAGTAAAAATATATGATTTGTATATGCTAAAACTCTGATATGCAAGTCAAATGGATAAATACTGATCTTTTCATATTCGTAATTATTTCTTATTTCTTGTAATTTCAATATATTTTGCTTTCATTTACATACTCTTCTTTGATGCATAACTTTTAGATCTAAAAACTGGTTACTTCTCTTTAAAACAAATCAAAGATGCCACTAACAATTTTGCACCAGAAAATAAGACTGGTGAGGGAGGTTTTCGAGCATTTTACAAGGTAATTTTTAATGTATGATGCTCATATTTAATCAAGTTTAAACAATTGAATACATTAATAAGGAGATATTATATTTAGGACGTATTTATTATGCATAAGAAAATTTATGAAAATTGAGACTAAAGAATTGATTGAATTGTAGGGTGTACTATTAGATGGTGTTGTCATAGCTTTGAAGTAGCTTTCCTCCAAATCAAAGCAAGGGAATCATGAGTTTGTTAACGAAATTGGAATGATATCAGCTTTGCAACACCCAAACCTTGTAAAGCTTTATGGCTGTTGCGTTGAAAGAAACCAGTTGTTGCTGATATATGAATACATGGAGAACAATAGTCTTGCTAGTGTTCTTTTTGGTAAGGATTTAAATTCTTTACAAAAAAAAAAAAAAAGTACTCCCTTCAGTCATAAATATGAGAACTAATGAGGGTGTTTACTTAAGTTCAAGATGTAAGACCTCAATTCATATTGTGTTCTAAATTTATAATTTTTGCCCAAACTACTTTTGTTGATTTCACACACAAGGAGATATATTAAGGAGGTTTCATTAAGGGTAGTTCCAATGTAAATTACTATCCAAGGTATTTTAAGAAAGCCAACATATATATGTTTTTACAAATATCTAAACTAATCCTATCAATCTCATCAAATTAGTTATTTAGTTCCTACATTTAGGAGCAGAGACAGTACCATATGTAGTTTTATAATAAAAAGATAAAATTGATTATTTTTGTTTGAAAAAAGATAAAACTGATTGAGCATAAACATTCAAATGAAGTATATTTTATGTACATACTCCATTTTTTCTGTCTCTCTCCCCCCCCCCCTCTCTTATTGTATTACAAAACACTATGGCGAAAACCCTACAATCCTGTCATACATTATTTGTCTATATCTTTTATCCAAATCTATATTTTTTTAAAAGAAAAAATTTTGGTGTATTTTAGGCTTTTTCGATTTGAACATATGTACTCATTTGAAACAAATTCCACAAAGTTAAAATTTACTTGAAGGACTTGATGGTAAATATGTTAGAAATTTTCTTTACTTTGGTTCTATTTAAATTAAGATGTCGTTGATATTAATTTTAGGTGGCCAAGGACGGAACACACACTTGAACTGGCCTACAAGAATGAAAATATGCGTAGGGATAGCAAAAGGATTAGCTTATCTTCATGAGGAATCAAGATTAAAAATTGTGCACAGGAATACTAAGGCGACAAATGTCTTCCTTGATAAATATTTGAATGCCAAGATCTCAAACTTAGGCTTAGCCAAGCTTGAAGAAGAAGAAAATACTCATATTAGCACAAGAATAGCAGGAACAGTGTTAGTATTCTATTACATCTTTTCACCATATCAATTATCAAATTTGGTATAGTACTAATAGGTTTTTGCATCTTAGACTTTGCTTGCACATTATTTCTTGTTTTGTGACTTAACTATTAACATTATAAATGTTCTTTTGTTAGTGGTTATATGGCATCTGAATATGCAATGCGAGGATACTTGACTGACAAAGCATGCATATAGCTTTGGAGTTGTTGCTTTAGAAATTATTAGTGGAAAAAGCAACACAAGTTACAGGCTAAAAGAAGAGTTTGTTTATCTTCTTGATTGGGTGAGTTACACTACCTATGCTTATGATAAGTGATGTTCAAAATTCTTCATGAATTAATGTTTTGATTGAATTTCTAACAGCTGAATACTTTTCATGTAATTGAGATACTGTCATCTCAAGATAGCCATAGCCAAAGATTTAATTCTTCTACAAAGTCAAATGAAAAGCGTGGAGAAAATATTTGAAGCAGTAGATGGTTGGATGGTTTGACTCTATTTCTCTTCCATGAAATAAATGTTTATCTTCATCTGGTAGGCTTCTTAAGGATTCCAAATAGGTTAGAAAATTTGCATAAAACTACAATCTTTAATAATTTACATGTGCTAATTAGTTCCACTATTTTGCAGTTTTGATGTAATGTGTAATTTACCCAACACAATCTTGTGTGTATTTTGTTTTTAGAGTGAAATACATTAACTTCCCCTCTATTTTAAAAATATATTTAAACCTCCCTCAGAATTTAAATATATGTTACACAAACATCCCTTATATAATTTGTATTTCATTTCCATCCATCCAACTGATCGTTATATTTGACTATTAAACTTTTATTCACGTGAGAATTATTTAATCATTCTTATCAAAACAGAATTATTTAAACATTTATATTTACAACAATTTATACAACCAAAAAAGAATTCTCATGCATATTATCAAACTTTTTATACATCATAAAATGTAATAATGTTAATTGATTACATTATAAAATTTATAATTTTAATAGGAGTATTCAAACAAATTTGCCAATCTTGAGATTTGAAAATAAAGGAAATATACAACCAAGCAAGGTATGACGATATATAAAGACAATATTGTCATTTCCCACTTTAGAATGTTTACATGGTTTTACTCAAGCTAGTGCATGCCTTGAAAATATTTATAGACTAAGATCTCTTTATTAGTTTGAGATATATAAAATATTTTAGTATAAAAAAATTAAAATTAGAGTAAAGTAAAAGATAATATTTTTTTTTGAAATAAATAGAATAAATATTTTAAAAAAATTTAAAAACTAAATCTGTGCAAGAGAGAAATGATAAATAATTTTTTCATAAACTATAATAATATTTTTTTACTTATTGAAATATGTGAAGAAATTTTTAGAAAAAATGAAAGAAAATTTGCATAAAACTCAGTGAAATATCCGGAGAAAGTACATAATACATCGAATATGAATGTCCATAAAATTATTTGAAAAAAAGAAAAATTAGACATAATTTCATGCACCTCATACTATAAAATAAGACTTATTATTTATAACTTGGGAGTATGAATAATAACAAAATAAATTTCATATTTTATAGGGAGAACCATTCTTGAGGTTCCTATAATCTTCTTCAATATTTAATTTGGTGCTTGTATGTTTTTTCATTATTAAATCTTTTAACTCTTTTAGCACCATTAGTCACTATAACTTTGCTCTGTCAGTATTGTTAGCCCCTATGCAGAAAACTATAATTGTGCTAACAGAATAAAATTAAAGTATTTAATAAAGATTGTTAGCCCCAGCTAATTGTGCCAATAGAGTATAATTAAATGAATAAGGAGAGATAAATACAAAGCTACCAAATTAAAAATTGAAGGAAACTATAGATACTTAAAGAATGAAGAATGGTAATCTCTTATTTGTTAAAAGAGTAGGTAATTGCTTATCTAGTATGGTTATTTGTTATGAAACTGTAGTTACTCATTCATTTGGTGAGTTCAATGCAAGTATGTTCGAGGCTAAAAATGGCTTGAAGATTATAGCTGAGCAAGTAGGTGCTAGCAAAAAACTTGGTCAAAAGATAAAAGCAAAGCAACTTGTAATCTAAACAACACCAGAGAAGGCCAAACTTGAACTAGAAAAACTTAGTCAGGAGATAGAAGCAAAGCAGCTTATCATTTAATTTAGGGAAAGTTGTTTTTGTCATGGCCACACTTGGTCAATTGCTAAATTGGATTTGTTAATACCTAATCCATTATTGTTACGAGTTGAAGGCCAAAGGAAGAGCATGGAATCATTGTTGGAATTGTGAAATGAAGGATTGAGGGCTATATATAGAAGTCAGGACAGGTGAAGAGGTTGGGAAAAAGAAAAAGAAGAGGGGTTATATGGATTTGAGGCTTAGGTAAAAAATGAAGAAGGTTTGAGGGCTGGCAAGAAGAGAAAGAGAGGGAGAGGAGGGAGGAAGAGAAGCTGGAGGAGAGAGAAGAGGTGAAATACAAGAAGATGGAAACTCATAAGGACAATAAAGTAAAATCATTAAATTTTAAATTCCAAATTGACCGTTGTACTGATTATGGATTATTTAAATTAGAGTCATTGAGCAGGATTTTGTAAATGTTAAGAGGTATTTATTTGCAGTTCCACCTTATAAATACTAGAAATTTTCCATGAACCAGATTATATTCGATGAATCAAGCGAGCCAAATACTTCTACCCTAACTCTGAAACTAAAGCAAAAGCTAAACTAGAAGCAGATTCCTTGGGAACAACACCTTTCAAAATCTTCAGAAAAGTAGCCATAGGAAGTGATATTGTTTGGTCATAGTGTTTACCTTGCCGTAATTGCTACAACCTTCAAAAACATCTCTTGCTTCTACCAAACATGTACTTCTATCGTTGCATGCCCAGCAAAGCCATGTTGCGAGGATGGAACAAAACTGTGTCAGTACGATGAAGTATGAACAATACGCGGATAAACCAGTTTCCATAGGAAACCTCGTGTCAGACACACTGACAGTTGGCACTACCAGTGGTCGATCGGCCGCCAAGTAGGGTTTCCTAACGTCGTGGTTGGTTGTGGAATTGTGGGCCTTGGAGGAGGTTCTATTTCCAGATAATGAATGAGTAATTCTTTTAATGAAAATTAGCGAGTTGAGTTGACAAAAATATTTATTTTTAATTCATAAAATCTTATATGTACTGTAATAATTTGACTCGATCATTTCGGATAGAACACAAATTCTTGCTTTATTTGAATGAAGTGTATTTGTGAGTGAATGCCATTGATATTTATATATGATGATGAACTGTGAAATTAATTTCATACAAATGGGAACAATCGTATTATTTGATTATATATAATAATACAATAATTAGAGATAGGTGTGGACAAGTTTAATTTGTCAATATTTTAAGGATAAGCTATTGATAGCTAAAGAAGCTTCATCTTCATATTCAATTTTGAAGACTTTGACAGAGTATAATGTTAACAAAGTTGGACCAAAAAAAGTTAGGAAAGAAGATTTGAACTGTTGACTTAAATATTGAATAAACCAACTAAGGTTGGGTTTAGTGGAATGGATTAGTCTTCTATAATGCGATGAACTAAAGTTCGAATCTTCACTGGAAGAGGTGCCCATGTTTAATGCCTAACAATGTCCCAAAACATTATTGCCTTTAATAGGAGGAAATTCACAAGGCAAACACGGGTATTTACAAGACAAATAAAGATATTTGTAAAAATATTTTAGTCATTTACAAGACAAATATGAAAGTTCATAAGACAAATATGGGCTTTTACAAGATAAATAAGACATTTTATAAAACAAAAAAAGTAAGGTCATCATTATCTTTTCACCCACAAAAATTAATTTCATTTTGACCATGAGGGTGCAGTGAAGTTTCAAAAAGTTTTGAGGGTTGATTGAAATTAATTTGCTATCGAGGGGCTAACTGAAATTTCCCCAATTAAGAATGAAAAAACGTGAAAATCAATAGGTGACCCCCCAAGCTTATTACTTTAGAGAAAAGCCCTTCTTCAAAGCATGAATGGTGGCAACATTAGTCTTGAAGGCCAAAGCCAAGACATTATCATCAATGGTGGAATTAAACAGAGTATTGGGGATAGAAACCATGCCTGCATTAGTACTATTGGAAGCAGAGAGAGCCATAGCTGTCTCATTATTAGCAGCATTATGTTGGAAGTGAACAAGCCACTACTACAAAGGGACTTTTAACGACCATTTTTTTGCCCTTTAGACAACTGTTTTCAGGGGGACATCTATGTTAGTGTCGTTGAAAATTAGAGAAAAGACGACCGTTTTTAAATAGTCGTAGTATCAGAGATACAACTATTGTTTTAGAGAAAACAGTCATTTTATCTTTCTTTCTTTCTTTCTTTCTTTTTACGTTTTACTCCTTACAACCCAGACAATTGGTGGGTTATCTCCATATTATTATAAGTCTTCCCCACTTCCATCTCCTCCACCATCTCCCTCTGCTCCTCCACCATATGTCTACAAGTCCCCACCTCCTCCATCCCCTTCACCACAGCCTCTATACTACTACAAGTCCCCATCTGCTCCATCCCCTTCACCATTACCTCCATACTACTACAAGTCTCCCCTCCCACCAGCTCTATCTTCGCTGCCTCTATACTAGTAGATGAACCTATCCTAATGAGTACTCTAACCTGTACATTTCTATCTTTAAAAGAAAAAAACATATCCACGTACCATTCTCTCATGATTAACTCTCTAGCTTCCCCTATTACTCATGGAAGTGAAAATCACATGTTAATTTTTCTATCATGACATATAGCGCATATATCATCATAACATCATTTCAATGTGCAAACTTCAACTTTCAATGTAAATCATGACATGCATATGGCGAAAAAGATGTCATATTTCCATGAAATCCCTATGCTTCATCATCATTTTTCAAAGTGTTATCTATAAAGCATAATGCCTTAACAAATTCAAAGTACTCAAATAAGAAAGTAGGAAAAGTAATCGAATATGCAAACTTATATAGCACTGTACAAAACCACTGCAATATGTAAAAAAAACCTCTACAAATCATCACCGCTCTATGTGATATAGAAGATGTCCTGACAAAAGGTCTCAAATCAAATTAATGTCTTCAATTGTGTAGGGGTCCTGATTTCCAAAAATCTTTGCGCAAAATGGAGAATATGTTAACATAAATCAATAAATTGAATGAAATAACTAACAATTCAATCACATGAAAGGAAATGAAATTCAATTGAGAATCAAGAAATGATCAACTATTCAAAATTTGTGGTAAGGCCACTGAAAATGATGTTATACATATATAGGATAACATAGAAGCCGCACTCAGTTTTCACTGCTTGCCGAGGACACTATACATAAAAAGAAAATGGTAAAAAAGAATAAAGCCCTATGTAAAGTAATAGTCAATCAAAGAACTTGAATGTAAAGAACTTACGTTTAGCTGGAACCACTTTGTTAGACCACTTTTACCTTCATGCTTCCCACCCATTATATAATATGTCTTCAGTGCACTGTAATAATTAAAATGATAAACAAAAGACATTAAAATAATTGAGTAAAATAAAAAATCAATGACTAACAAATAAATTTGCTTACGTGTTAAAAATGTTTTTGATATTTGCATCTGGCTTGCGACCTAATGAGTCAAACCAAAAGATGACGTTGATCGAGGGACAAGGAACACAAAGACTCCAATGATAACTATAATCACATGCATATATAGATTAAAATGAGGTTAGATAGCATGATACTATTTAGAAAAGTGAACGTGTATAAATATATCAAATAAAGTTATTTGCCATTCAACAATTGGTGCTAGATAACAAGGCAACTGAGTCTCGCCTATTGTATAGCCTATATAGCTCATCCAATCTTCCAACCTCTGGTTATTACGCCGTGACATATTGCCAGGACATAAGAAGCCATATGTAGTGCTGAGCCCTCGTTTGGCACATAGTTTGTGGAAGCAGCTACCACATAAATGAAATGAGAAATGACTCAGTAAATGTAGAAACTTAAAACTCCTAAATATCAGTGTATTAATTACAATTAAAAATTATAACTAAACTCACATGATTGCAAATGTGACCCATCCTATGTCTATCTCCTCCAAAGATAGGAACTTTCTAATATCTTGGTTATCAAGTCCATAATTATACGAGATTCTGTGACCCACAATCTCATAAGGCATCTATAAGTCGACCTTGTTTATGTCTTGATGAATATTTTGCAGTTGTGCCAAAAAGGGAAATTTTGTCGCATCATCTTTTTCCTAGTAAGACACAAAATAAAGATTATAAGTAGAATGTCAAGGATCAAGTAACAGTAAGGTATTTCCTACCATTGGAGGGACTGGCATAGTCTGAACAAGATGTCTAGGCCACAAGATGAAAGATCATGTTGCCTGACCTCATGTGGCAACTTAACCATCAGGGAATGGGACATCTACACCTTCCTCCCCCAGTCGAACACTTGTGACATTGACCTTATGTTGATCATCCCGGATTTGGTTATTATGGTGGGTGGTGGCATGCATGTATACAACAGCATCAGCAACAGCACGCGGGTACGGGACTTCCAAATACAGAGTGTAAGGTTCTCCAGGCTCTAGTGAAGGACCAGGGTCGCCATGTCCAAATAATGTAAGGAAAACTCAATGTTATATTAAATGAAAGTCTTTACAAACCTCAGATCTAGGCTCTACGTTACACATCCTGCCTTGTATGTGAAACAACACCATCATACTCATCTCACCACGTAGCTCACTCAACAACTCTTCTTTAAGCTTGTCTCGAAGTGATTGACGTATTTGCATTGCTAGCTTTGCTCGGATTTCGTCTCGAACCCTGGCCACAAACTCTTGACTCATTTCACCTCGTCCATAAGCTTGTGAACCTTGTCCAAAGTATTTAGATAGACCAACTCACCTTGACTACCCTCTAACTTGACCAGGGTGATCTAGATTCCCAAGCATCATTGCTAAGATGTCTATCCTTCCAGTTTGAGTGAAGGAACCCTTACTGCTTTGCTCTTCAAGGTCATCTTACAGCATATAATGGATAAATAGAAAGTAATTACATGCAATCTTGTTAGGAAAATAAAACAAACTTAAATATACTTGTTATTAAATACTCACAATCCTTTTAGCGACATCAGCAACGATTGGATTTATATATTTTTCTCCCTTTATCCTCCCTGCTTTCCATTTTTTGTGACGCAAGGGAGGAGGAGGCCCCTGCACGACAATACTAGGATCTGCTCGGGCTGCTTCCTCCAATTTTTGCAATTCAGCCTGCTTAATCTTCTTTTCGAGCTTTCGATAGCCCCCACATGACATGTAATGAGGATAATTGTTTTTCGCTCGCCTCTCTTTATTTGCTTGACTCAATTTCTATATAAACAAAGAATAATGATAACTGAGCTAGCGATGTCAAGTAAGTTCAACTAAAATGTTTAACACTAAGATGAACAAAATGTACCAGGAAATTGGGATCCTATCACGATGCCACAAACAACGCTCACAACCAAGTACGTTTGAGGGCCAAGGAGTCATGAGGATCCTTGCAAAGAGTATTCGTTTCTTTCTCTAAATGAACTTCCCTCATCCAATGTTTGTATATCAGTTTCGTATTGGGAACATCATAGGTTTGCTACAAAACAAAATATATATTAGTTATATATGAAAAAATAGAAATAGAGATAGAGATAATAATACAACTTTACATACCAAAAGTTGATCCCAAATCATAGCCTTCGTCTCCTTTGAAACTTCCCTCCAGGTAGGAATTAGAACGCTAACTTTGCTCCAACCCAAAAAGCCAATGTAGCTAATGAACTTGTCTCCTTCTTCACCGATAGGTTTTAAATCAGCATCAAATTCCACGTGAACCCTTGCTTGTTCTTCCTCATGACGTTTGACCAACGACCGCAGCTTCGTGCTTCCTCTAACCTTTTTCTTAACAGGTGAGCCAACAGAGTCGCCCAAATTTGAACGTGACATGATCCTGCTAAGAAATAAATGTGATATATGATAAGTAAATTGAAATTACATGCACACCTTAAACAATTCAAAATCTTACTAAGAAATAAATGTGACATATGATAAGTAAATTGAAATTACATGCACACTTTAAACAATTCAAAATCTTACTTTAAGTGTTTTCCCAAATTCCTTCACAATGATTAACTCTAGCTGCATATTCATCATCATCTACCAATTCCACTTCAGATGGCATAGGCGGATTTGTAGTGAAAGGCGGTGTGTCGTCAAGATTCAAACTCAAATTACCATCCTTCTATTTTTTTACTTTGGAGTACAATAGACAATTTTTCATTTACTGGATTAATGACATAAAACACTTGTTTTGCCTGACTTGCTAGAATAAATGGCTCATCTTTATAACCGACTCTTTCAAGATCAACTGAGGTAAATCCAAATTGATCTATTTCAACAGCATTATTGTTAACCCACTTGCATTTGAATAAAGGAACTCTCAACTTAGTGTAGCTTATCTCCCATATGTCTTCAATAACTCCATAATAGACCATAGATGCCAAAATGGGGTTTTTATCTTTCAAACTAGAAAAGTGCATTGATTCAACTACCACAATCACCCTACTATTTTGCATAGTACTTCTGTTATCCTGGGCTTTTGTATAGAAAGAATACCCATTTGTATAGAAGTCACTCCAAGTTATGACCTCAAAACAAGTCCCCTAAGCTAACCATTTGATTGTCTCAGACACATTGGTCTCATGCGCTATCTTATCCTTAAACTACTCTATGAAAGTCTTGTTTTGCTCATTAGCTATCTGCATGCCATTTTTTCTTAGATATATCTCCTTTAAACTCTTTCTGTGTTCGGCTAAGTATAAATGAACTTCTTCTATATTATTCAAGATATACAAGTGTGCTTGCAAAACCTCTTCACAATGCATACTCTTTACTTTGAGCCCTCGTGTTCCCTTACTTGTAACCTTTTCATGACGAGATTAGGCCTTTGACCTTGATAGATATTCTTTGCAAAAGTCCATAGCCTCTTCAATGACATATCTTTCCACAATTGAGGCTTCAGGTCGATAAGGATTTTTAGAATACCCTTTTAAGTTCTTCATGTATCACTCGAAAGGGTACATCCACCTTAAATAAACTAGGCCGCATAGTCTTACCTCCCTTATCAGATGAACTATTAAATGCACTATTATTATATCAAAGAATGCAGGAGCAAAATGCATCTCTAGTTGGGATAGAATAGTATAACCCTCATTTTCCAATTCATCTAACCTTGCAATGTCAACAACTTTGCTACAAATAGCATTGAAGAAACTGCACAACATTGTTATCATGCTTCGCATATCATCTTTCATAATGCCTCTAATAGTTATTGGTAATAGTTGTTGCATCAAGACATGACAATCATGAGACTTCATTCCAACTAACTTCAAATCTTCTATTGACACAAGCCGGCTCACATTAGAAGAATACCCTTGTGGTAACTTAATGCCGTACAAACACCCACACAAACTTCTTCTCTCGGCTTTTGACAATGTATGCACTGCTGGCTCTATATACGCTCTCTTACCATCATTTCTTAGTTGTGGATGCAGTCATTCTCTTATTCCTATTTCAACCAAGTCTAGTCTCATACTTATTCCATCTTTAGTTTTCCCTACTATGTGCAAAAGTGTACTAACAAGGCTATCACATACATTTTTTTCCACATGCATCACATCAATACTATGTCTCACATCAAAACTATGCAATATGAAAGATCAAAGAAAATTGACCTCTTCTTCCATATATTCTTCTCACCCGTTGTCTTTTGATTTTTACCAAATATGGCATTGATTCTTTCCACCTGACTATAAACCTCGTCTTGAGTTAATGGCTTCAGAGCCATTCCATTCTCCGGCAAACCGTTAAAAGACTTCATTATCCTACGGTAAGGGTGGAACCAAGGAAGAAATCATCTATGACCAAGGTAGACCATTTTTCTACCATGCTTGAGTTGATGGAAGTGTGTGCTTGCTTCACATATCGGACATGCTTTATGACCCTTCACACTATAACCTGACAAGTTCCCGTATGCAGGGAAGTCGTTAATTGTGGTGAAAATCATTGCACGTAGCTTAAATGACTGTTGCTTATATGCATCAAACACATCTACGCCATCCTCCCACAAATTCTTTAAGTCCTCAATCAGAGATGCCAAGTAGACATCGATATCATTCCCTTACTGTTTTGGTCCCGAAATCATCATAGAAAACATCATATACTTGCATTTCATACACAACCAAGGAGGTAAGTTGTAAATCAATAGTAAAACCGGCCATGCACTATGTGTACTACTAAAAGTACTATAAGGATTGATTCCGTCTGTGTAAAGCCCAAGCTGAAGGTTTCTAGGCTCGCTGTCAAATCCGGGATACATTTCATCTACTTTCTTCCATTGTGGAGAGTCAGTCGGGTGCCAAAGGTATTTTCCATCACATACTCTGTCATCATAATGTCATCTCAGCTTCTTTGCTTCTTTCGCATTTACAAACATTCGTTTGAACCGCGGAATGATTGGAAGATACCATAAAACCTTTAAAGGTTTCTTCTTACTTGTCTCATCACCACACCCAGTACCTTTCTTCACTTTATATCTAGAAGTTTTACATTTTGGACACTCACTCAATCCTTCATACTCATTTCTGTACAATACACAATCATTAGGGTAAGCATGTATCTTTTTAGACTCCAAACCCATCACAGACAAGATTTTATTGGCCTCATACATACAATTTGGAAGTACATTATCCTCTGGAAATATATCACACAATAGTTCAAGTAACAATGTGAAACTACTGTCAGTCCACCCATAAGTTGCCTTTAAGTTGACCAAGTGCAAAATACCTGACAAATGTGTATACTTAGTACACCCATGGTACAAAGGTGTCTCCGCATCACTTCTCACGGTATCATATACAGGCGATTGCGTAAAACATTCTACCTCCACATCATGAATCATTTTCTCCATTCTATCGTCATCACCAACCTCCAAGACTTCCTTTTCGTAGGACGCACAAGCGGTTACTTCCTCACCATGTCATATCTACCTTGTGTACCGAAGATTTATTCTATCACAAAGTAAGTGATCTCTTATATCATCAATATCCTGTCGACTCTCATTTAAACACTTCACATATGGACAAAAATACTTTCCATTTTTACTAGGCGCATTCATTTTAGCAAATTCAATAAACTCTTCCACCCTTTTCTCATATTCTTCGCTAGTTCTCAATGTATTCATCCAGCTATGATCCATTTTACTACTCTAGGCCTATTCCATTTTCAATGGTACTCAATTTTAGACCAATTGTCATTATAACATGAATATAGGTCAAGACGGGGCATGGCTTACTCATTTTTTAAAAATTTCAGCAGCATTTCCCCTTAAATGTAAGACATCCAAAACTTTAAACAATAACCCAAATAACAATAATAGAACTTTGACATACCAGAGAGGATTTCAACAGCGGTTATATACAAAAAAAGTCATTGAAATTGAACAAAACTAAGTTTCTTTCTCTACCCCATATGTAGGACCATAGGAGTAAATTTATTAAGATCCTTAGAAACAGCAATTTAACAGACAATAACAACCATTTTAAATATATAACAAGCTATCATGGGGATTTTTCATTTACTTGGAAAATGCTGGAAGAACGTTAAAGAGCTAATGCCTAGTCAATAATTATTTTTGAGTCTCTGTGGGACAACCTTGATTCACCAATTTACTATTTTACGGCCCGTACACTTGCGGTGCCTACTTCAAATTTGGTAGCATCAATATAAAAAGAGGAGATTTATTAGAATACACTTGCTCAGGAGGAAGTGTTAAGATTTGGTAAACAAGTATATATGTCTTAAGTGAAGTGTCGAACAAAGAGCATAATAAAATAACTCATTGTTCAGTACATACTATTGGCAGGATCAACGAACAAGTACCAAAAAAATAAATAAATAGTTGCATTGCTACGATGACTTGAAAAGGGGATGTAGTATATTTGGTTTATTAGTAAGTTAAGTAGAGCATCAGGAGTTGGAAAAGCCATTTAACAATTGAAGATACTGTAGAGTGGAAAAGAATAACAATATACTATTATATGATTGCCCCTGCTGTTAAGGAATATTAATTACTTTGGACTAACGTTAAAATTCTTACCTAATCCAAGTTCATTCCACACTCTTACTATTACTTACACTTATGACTTAGGATTGAATTAACTATCTTTTTTTTTTAATTGTGGTGAAATCGTTGGAGATGCATGGAATTCCCTCAGTTCCCTATTATAAATTCACATTTAACTAAATCACATGTATAAATAAATAGTTAAAAACATTAAATTTGTTTATCAAATTTAATTGATTTCTAATGTTATCATTGTTAACTACATTAGCTCTAAAACTTTGCTTCATTAATTTCTAACCTCTCATTTTTCTTGTTAAATATGAGCGTATATATGGAAAACATTTTTATGCTCGTTGAAACTAGCAAATACTATTCCTTATAAAATGGACTAATAACTCCTTCTTGGAAGTATTTATATCAGGACATGAAGGTGATAAGGATTGGAGGTACTCATACATGCGATGGATCAAGACAAATAATAAATAAATAAATAAATAAATAAATAAAATAAAGAGATATAAAGAATGACACTTCATGATATAGCACCCGTTAAGAAAATTAGAATGACTCAATAAGATTCTGTTTATACTTTAAATGTTTTATCTCACAATTTCTTTTGTAATTTATCTTGAAACAATAATAATTACAAATTTAGAAACATATGGCATACTACATAACATCTTATCGAAGTTAATAATTTTATAAAGCTCCCTTAAACTTTTGGTCAATTGCATATAACCCCCATAATATTTTAAAATTTCAATTTAACCTCTTAGAGTTAGGAAGTTTTCTATAACTGGCATGAAGTTTAAGGGAGTTTTATAAAATTATTAACTTGCATAGGAAAATAGTAAGATGCCGTGAGTTTTTTATTAAGCCAAAGTGGCATTTCCTTTCAAGAAGATAATGCTGGTAACTTAATGGCAATGGGTCCATGATAAATAAATGAAGACGTTTTATCTAACTTCTATATTTGGAAATGAGGTAATATTTTTTTTTCCAAACATATACTATGGATGGTTGAAATCTACTGCTTTTGCCTACCATGACGCAGAAGTCCTTCTAACTTTGACAGCAAATTCAAAATTCTGTAGAATATTGTTCATCTCATTAGATCTAAAAACTCTCAAAATATCTAAGCTCGTGCAGGGATGACTTAAAGTTCACACATTAACTTACTTTAACTACCAATTTCGCAAGAGATATACTGATCTGGAGCCTGCCTTGGATGCAAAAGAGCCTCTAAATGCAGCTAAGCATAATTGTTCAAAGGAATCAATTTTCAAAACATTAGTACTCTGCAGCATTTTATACACAAAAAGTATTGGCATTTAAATATTGATCCTTTTAGTTAATAAAATTTTCAAAACATGGACTTTTCATCAATTTTTCTCAAAAACAATCCCCAAGTTATAATTTTTTTAAAAATTACCATTGTCTATTGCACCTACCTACTTTTCCTTTCCTTTTTTTCCAAACGTCTTTCACTCATTAAAAGGAACTTACTTATTTATTGTATGGTTAAGGTGCAAATCCACCCCTGAAAGTATTCTTGAAGGAGTAATGTTGTCCTGAAAGGTTTTTTTGTCTTAATGTCATCCCGGAAGTCTTAAAACGTAGCAATGCTGCCTTTCTTTTAGCCACCGCTTATGTTGACTGTTAATTTTGACTATAGTTGCTTACCAAGCTGCCACATGTATTTTGATTTATCCTCCATGACAGCCCAACCTCTCTCTCTCTCTCCTTCCTCTCTCCCTCATTCACACCTCTTCCTCTCTCCCTCCATCGATCTTTCTGGAGAAAAAAAGTTCCTTCCCTCTCCTTTTTTTTCTCCAGTTGTCCTCACCAGTTCTTCTCCAATCATCCTTGCCATCATCTCTTGCCTTGCTGCCGCTGGCGAAATCTATTCCCTGCAAGATTTTGAACGATACCGCCGACAAGCACGGGGGTGACAAGCTCTATGTCAGTGAGGCCTAGGAGGTAGAGGCCCATGCTGCAATGCCACATCCGGTGCTGATTTCAACGACGCGTTTGCATAAAAAATGAGGAGGTCAGAGTAAGGGTTGGGAGTGTTGAGGTCTGAATCTGAGGGAAGGGGTGAGGCCCAGTGTTCGACGAATTTGACGAGGATGAGAGAACAAGGCCAAACAGAGGTGGTTTCTGATTGTCCATACTTGTTGATTATGATGGTGGTTCCTGATTGTTTTTAGTGTTTTAGTGGTTAGAGTATTTCTCTTATCCATACTTGTTGATTTTGATGATGGTTCTTGATTTTTATTAGAGTGTTTTAGTGGTTATAGTATTTCTCTTGTATTTCCTTTGATTTTCATTGTGCTAACGATCGTAGAAATTTAGGATTGTGCTTGTTTAGTAGGAAATGTAGGTTATGTTTTGCCTTTCCCTACTGTATATGGTTTGCCTTTGATGATTGTAGCATACTATAATTTTAATTGATTTAGTTTCAAGTGCTTCTAGAGGGAGAGAGGGAGGGTCGGCCATAAACATTGAAAGAGAGGGAGAGAAAGAGGTCAAGAGATGATGAAATGGACAAGGGAGAAGAAGGATGGTGATGAGGTGGCATTCTAACTACCACGTGGCAGTGACATATGTCTTTTAACCAAGGTTCTGAAAGCCGGATCAGTCACTAAACCAATCAAGGTATTGGGTCAAGGGTCAGTGGGTCAGGTCGGAGTCAAACCGAGGTCAACCCAGGACCTAAACCGGTGAGGTATAAAAATTGAAAAATAATATAATTTCTCAATTCTCATCACACCGGCCAAAATTTCAAATGCTATATATCATTTTTGTACCTTAAATTACTAACAAAATCATCAACAAAAATATTAATATATTTATAGTCAAATATTCATAATCTGATAATCAAGAGCATATATCATTAACAAAAAAATTACACTCCCCAAAATAATAGTGTTAAAGCAAAACCATATACCTTTTTTCTCAAATCCAAAGCATATAGCTTTTTGCTTAAAGCCAAACAATAAACCTTGGATATTATGTTGGATACACTTCCCAAAATTGTGACTGAAGTAAGTGAAGAAATGACTGAATAGTGAAGTGATTTGATTTTGATCATTATTCACTATCTGATTAGAAGTTCAAAGTTGCTTGGAGCCCAACGCCTTCAATGTTCAATCAAATTAGTTTTGAATATTAAAAAAAAGGACAAACGATGCGGTTTCAACTAGAAAGTGTAACCCTCTACCTTAATAGCCAAATTTATAGTTCGAGAATTCGTCATTAAGTTGAAATAGAGACCAACAGTTAATTTAAAATATTTTCAAAACCTGTTTAGTACGGTCTCACGTTCACATTTCGAATATAATTGGCCTGAGCAGTTCAGTTTCATTCATACATATCAGAGTACAACCAAAAATTCTCGACAATGCTCGGGTTTTGTTTACTTAATAAAGGGTTTACAGGGCACATAGCCCATTTACAGTTTCCCGTACCGGGGATTACACTACACCATTCATTATATACAATATCACTACTACAAAAAGGGTAAAAGGTGGCGCACATTTTGTGGCACTTCTTTAAACAAGTGCCACAGCTTCTCTTTTTTTTTTTTTTACCTTTATAATTTTTTTTTTAATTTTGGGTACCAGTTGTGGCGCCTAATAGATTAAGTGACACAATTGAGGAGGCCTAGTGTGGCGCCTGCCTACGCAAGCGCCACACTTGAGGGCTTGAAAGCAGTTGTGGCGCCTAACCCACCAAGCGCCACAGCTGCAGCATTATTATTTTATTTTATTTTTTTTTAAAATAGACATGTGTGGCGCCTAAATAAATAGGCGCCACCCATGTCCATTTCAAGTTCAGCTGTGGCGCCTAATGCTTAGGCGCCACAGCTGAACAAAAGGCAATGTGTGGGGCCTAATTATTTAGGCGCCACACTTGCCCATTTTTTTAAAAAAAAAATTTCAAATTTATAGTGTATCTCTTAATTATTTCATTTCCCGCGTAGTAGTCCTATGTTCGCCCCCCCCCATTCCTTCTCTTTTTGACTACTACTCCACTTTAATTATTTAACTACTCTCTCCTCTATTAAACTACTTTCCCTTTCTCATCTTCTTAGTGGATCCGTCGGCCCCCTCCCTCCATTTCCTCTCATCTTCACACTAAAAAACACACCCACACGCTCACTCGTCACTCAAGCTAGCATCACCAATGTGGTCTCCCACTCCCTGTGCTGGTCAATTAATAGATTTGTAAGAAGAAGACTATTTCATTCTAGCTTGCTTTGTTTAAATTTTTTTTTAGTCAAGATAAACCGTAATATAACGTTTGCCTTTTTGTTCCTAATTTAATAGGAAAGAATGAAAACCTAGTTTGTTTCGTTTGCCTTTTTGCTTTGTTTAAATTTTTTTGCCGACAAGCTTGCGTTTTTTAGTAATATTTTAATTTACTTAATTAGTTGTTGATGTACTGTGTTCACATATCAAGTTCTTGTATTGTGATATTTTTTATGTTAGCTTTGGAAAGTATTAATGTAAGAACATTATTGTTGGGGAACTTGAATTTTAAATATGAAAATTATATATATATATATATATAATATGTTGAAATATAAAATAGAAAGATTGACAATTTTGTGGAGATGATAAACACGAAATCCACTCATTTTATATAAAACTTCACAATCAGGAAGCATAAAAAAGAGCCACAAGAAAAAAAAGAAGAAGAAGAAGAAGAAAGAAAAAAAAAAGGGACCCTATTGTGGCGCTTTCTCAAGCAAGCGCCACAGGAGGGAGACCTCCTGTGGCGCTTGCTCAAGCAAGTGCCACAGTAGGACCCCCCTACTGTGGCGCTTGTTTGAGCAAGTGCCACAGGAGGCCCCCCTCCTGTGGCACTTCCTCAAACAAGCGCCACAGGAGGGTATTTTTTTTAAAAAAAAATTTTAAAATGTTGTGGCGCTTCCAAGCGCCACAGCTTTTTTTAGTAGCGTTAAGATAGGTGGCATTTCGCAAGCGCCACAGCTACTGCAATTATAAGCGCCACAGATTTGGTTTTTTGTAGTAGTGTATGTACAACTACTCCTTAACAAAATATGATAACCAACTACCCAAAATTAAAACTCCTAACTAGGAGCTCTAACTGCCCCTTGCAACTTGCTTTTCCTTTGAACCGCTTGCGCTGGTTGTAGGTTAGTCAATAGAAAGAATGAGATTCAAAAGAATCTTAGTAGTAACAGTTCACTTATAACATGTACAATCACAAAGCATATATAAGCAAATCACAAGCAACAACACATCAACGGCATTTCTGCAACAGCTTTCTCTGTGTTCGCAACAGTATACTTCACATGGCATATTTCACAACGGCATATCCACACCGGCATGTTTCACACGGCAAGTTTCACAACTCAATGATAAGACATACATACAATGTGTCATACACAATATAAGAGAAAAGGTCACTGCCTTGTTCTTTCTGTTTGTGCTTCGGCACCAGTTTATCACGTGCATGGTAAATGTCAAATCCTATAATTAGAATTACAGGTGACAGGTTATTACTCAATCCAATTCTTCTTTAATTCAAACACTCAAGTTGGTTATCATTAGGGACATTTAATCAAGTCAACTAAGAGGATAAAGTTCAATTAACCTAAAAGACCAATTCCTAACCTTAGAGTTCAACAATATTACCATGTGCTATTACCTTTAAATTTTCGCACACTTGAACCAAATCTGCCAGAATTTTCTCCAGATTTTGAAAAATCATAACTAATTCTACAAAAATTGAAATGAGGTGATCCCAAGTCCTTTAGAAAGCTATTGAAGTCCTTTATACAGAAAAAATATGTATCAATGCTGTCTATTACCACAAAAATACATAATTACAGGAAATCCTATACTGCTCCAGAATTGCTTTCAGTTTCAACCCCAAACTTTAGAAAATCATAACTCCCAACACACAAATCGAAATAACACCCATTATATATCCATTTTGAACCTTGGCATGTGAACTATTATATTAGAAAGTTTCATAATTTTTAGAGATCATTTGGTTATCCAAAAATATCACACAAGTAGAGTACCTCGCTGGAATTCTGTTCATGCAGAAAACCCAGTTTTACATTTGAGTTTCAATGACCCAAAATTCACAACCTGGGGCTATTCCCACACAATTTTTCATGTATAACACAATGGTAACATCAAAATGAACAAATTCCCACTCATTTCTCATGTTCTGTTTTGACAGAAAATTCAAAATAAATTCCAATAATTACCAACTTTCAATTTTAGCACCAAACTTATGTCAAATGGTTTCTAATCATCATAAACCACCAATGACATAACCAAAACATCATGAATTACACAAACCCTTGTTTGGCCAAAATCAGGGCAGATTTACACATGCCAAAATACTCATTCAACCAACACAACCAATAGCTCAAATTGATGCTAATACTCACCTATTGCTCCTCCTTAAGTTCTTTCTTTGATTCTTTAGCTTTTGTTCTTGGATGATGGCTCAAAACACCTCCTCTTGAAATTTTAAAACCTTAGAAATGAAGCTCTCATCAAGAGGAACAATGTTTATGAAGGACACTTGAGCCATAAATGAGGTTAAGGAGGTGAAAATCAAGGTAGAAAGTCTCTCCTTTACCTTGCTCTTCTTTCTCTTTCGTTGGAGTTGCAACAACCGACTTGGAGAGTGAAAGACAGAGAGAGTGATGAATAATCAGATTTTTAGCTTCCATTATCCCTTAAGAGTTGACCGAAAAGTTGGACCAAATGAAGAGAAAATTGTGGCTAATATTAATTCCTTGGTCATACATCTTTTTTGGTAGCTTATCTAGGTGTAATTGGTACAAGAAGAGCAAGCTTTTCTCTTTCTTTCTTTCTTCTTTCTTGAAATGCTTGACTGACTTGTGCTTAGGCAAAAAGGTGAGGATATCCTTTGATTAGCTTCTCTCTCTCTTTTCCTTATGATTTGAATGTCCAACATTTGCATAAGGTTAAGGAAGTATATTGATTAAATCCTAGCCACTTTTGTTGACTCTAAGTGTAAGAATATATCAATTAAATTCTCTTCCTTTCCTTTCTCAAAGCTTGGACGAAATATGGGAGCAAAGGAATACATGTATATTATTTTAATCTTGCATAAGAATAGAGCAAGGAGGGAACGGTTTTCTTATAGAAAAAAGGAAAGAGAGTATGTTGACTTGGTCTTGTACTTGGTCTTGCATGTGACTTATGTCCACATAAAAGGAAAAGATAAAGAAATTGCTTTAATTATCTTCATCATTACTTCTACTTTATAAGAGCAATCTTGGCCCTTCATTTTGTTTCCCAAATCTATCCTCAAGATCAAGTAGCAATTAACTCTTGATCATGGCAAAATTAATTAGAGTGCCATTAAACCATTTTATTTTACTATCTATTACATTTAGCCCTTTGAATGTATTTTGGGATATTGCAGAAAGCAGGGAAAAAAATGTGTGTCTCAGCCTGACTCCTCAACTCGGCCGAGTCAGGCTGAGTTTGATGGGTTGACACGAGTCAACCCCTTAACCTGGATTAAGCATCAAATCAAATTGGTTTTTCTGGCCAGATCGTTGGTTTTCGGTCACTATCGGTCAATCCGGTCTGGACCAGCAGATCCGGCCCATGTTTGAAAACCATGCTTTTAACAGTTAAAGTTAACTTTATTAACGAGCAAGGGTAACATTGCTACGTTTTTATATTTCTGGGGCAACATTGAGACCAAAGAAACTTTCAGGACAACATTGCTCCTTTGTCAATACTTACGGGGTGGATTTGCACCTTATCTCTATGTTATATTCATATGTTTCCCATGATCTTATATTTAAGAAATACTTAAATGTGTTTAGCATTCGTTGGGCCACAAGCCCACTAACTATGGCTATTCTCCAGATCAAATAAAGTTAGGCTACATCATTGCATGTATTTACCAAGTCCTTTTATTATTATTTGATCTAGTACTCGTAGACATAAAAATCAACAAATAAATGATATTTAAAATTTTTTTTATATCAAAAATGGTTGGCAAGTGGACACACTACTCCAGCCTTCTATCTGGCCCATACAGGGGAGGCCTCCTAAGGAAGTTTTCTCCATTCCCATCCCCCGGCCTCGAACACGGGAGGTGATGATTAAAGGACAAGGACCCCTTCAAAAAAAATGATATTTAAATTTTTTTTTAATTTTAAAAAATTGAAAACTTCAATATTTTTATAATACCCAACAATAAAACCAACTAACGCTGTTAGCAAGCTGAAGGGAAGAAGATATTATGATACACACACATACAGCTGATTGAACCATATTTGTATATGATTTTTCATAATCAAGTTAAGGGATTTTAATACATTTTCTAGACCATTTTGAGTTAGGGACCTTTGCAGTGAATTTAGCTCAATTAAGGGTAAAATGATCATGAATTATTACTTTAATTGTGCAATTGTTTTCTTGTGGGCTTTTGATGCTACATTTTGTTTAAATATTGCATTGTAGGAAATTGGAAGAAATTGGAGTGCAAACTGGAAAAGAAGATAGAAGACCCCAATTAATATTGCTGAAAGGCCCCAAATTCAGAAATAATAGAAAAGGGATCAGAAATTAATGACATTTTGGTACCCGAATAATAAAAAGGCCAATTCAGTGCCCACAAAAGTGCTACATTTTGACACCATTTGAATGAAAGAAAAGGGAGCTAGCTAAAGACAGCAGGGGGGACCCGAGAGAAAGGCGACGGCTGGGAAGTGTGAACGGAGAGCGGCGGACATGGGAGAGAACTGAGAATGGAGAAGTGAGTTGGAGAAGGAACCATGGAGAGTTTCAGCTTGTGAGGATCTTTATCTCTGCCATTAATCACCACTGTCGGAGCTCAAAATTGGCAGAGGAGAGGATCGATGCTGAGAAAAGAGAGGAGAGCTTGAGGGAGACGGAGAGGAGGCAGAGAACTACACCTCCACCATCGTCGTACCTCTTCCAGATCACTCTTCCATTTCCGGCGATGATGGCTGGGAGCTGAGAGCATCGTTGACCAAAAGAGCTGTGAAGCTTGAATACCGAAGATCAAAACCAATTTCTTAATTTAGATCTGCTGTCTCTCCACCACCAAAGACCATCGTCAGCCCCCTTCTGTGGTTCCGTTGAAATTTTCTGGAAGTTCTGGCCTGTTCTGTAATTTTCGGTGCCACTTTGTAGATTTCGATGAAGCTCTACAGTTCCCGGTGAAGCAAATTCCAGATTCCGGTGCCTCTTCTATTGAACATCACCAGTGACCTCCTTCTTCTTCTCCACCATTTCTTCCAATTTTACTCAGATTAAACACCACCTCTGCCATCGGCTTCTCTTTAACTCACCATTTTCTACTTTTCCCTCTCCCATAATTTCATTGTCCTTCAATCACTTTCTCTGTTTCTTCCCTTTTTCCATTAATTCCAACGACTATTACCTTCTCTTTCACCACCATTGAACACCACAATCATCATCTACTGCCTTTACCATTTCTCAATCTCTAAAGAACCCACGGTCCAGCTTCTTATTCCCATTCAATCTATTCTTTCCTCATTCAAAATTCATACATTTTGGGCAGTGGCTTCTCTATGATTCTCAAGGCTGTTTGTGAGGTTATGTTGGAGTATGCTTTGGCCATGACTATGTGTGGCTAGATTTCATTAGGTCTTGGTGGTAGATGAAGTGGCTAGAGCTTCAATATGCTACAAAGGGGAGTTTGTTAGTTTTCTATTAGGTCATTCTATATATTAATTATGATCTGTTTGGCTTAGTTTTGAATTGATACATGTGTTTGAGACTTGGATGAGTGTTTATTTGTCCTTGTTGGTTAACAATTGTGTTGTATTTTGCTTTGATGCTTTTGGATTATGTAATGAATTTATTTCCTTATGTTTTAATAAGATTATGCATTGTATGTGATTACTATGATGTATAGTTGAATTAATTCATATTGAGTGTCTTGATTACGCTCTCATTCAAGGGAAACAAATGCATTGAAATGATTTTCAACACTCATCAAGTGGGTTTTAACAATTTGTCTTAGAGGTGACTATGAATGCGATTGTAGGACTAGTCATTAATTAGGTAGATTGGATTGCTTAGGGTTTTTAATTTGACTTGATGTGAAAATAACTCCCAAAAATATTTTAGGAAGCTAGGAAAGCCACCAAATATGCTACCAAGGTACATTTTATTATATAATCCCATTTTAATCCAAATCATTTCTTTATCTTTTTCCCAAAATACCAAAAATATTAGAATTAGCTTTATTTTCATAAATTTTAATTTCTAGAAAACCAATTTCAAAAAATCCTTTTCTAACCATGTTTATAGCACTTAGTTTTACCTAGGGAAATCAAAATAAATGGCTCCTTGATAAGAGAACGATCCTGAGTTGTTTTCACTATATTGCATTTAATTCGTGGTAAATTGTGATTTGACCTCGAGGCTACTAAAGTTGTGTCAAATCAATGGCGCTATTACTGGGGAGTCAATTTTGACTCCTTTGGTTTACGAAGTGTCAATTGGTTTAGATTAACCAGGATTTGCCCTTTTGAGCCTATTAGGTTTTCTTTCATTTTTCTTCATAGTTTTTAACACTTTTTTATAGTTAGTCTAGGTATGTAGAGTGTCTTGCATCAAAATTTTTTAGAAACCCAATCAAATATCTTGATTTTTCTTTGATTTTGCATTTGCATCTTTGCATTTCTCACTTGAATTCACTTGCTTTATACTTGGTTGATGCATATTGTTTTCATTGCATTTTGATTGCTTGTGGATCACTTGATTTTGATGCTATTTGAGTGCATGATTCCAATTTCCAAGTTACAATTTTGGTGAGCATTATACTTGTTCATACACATCATACACACTCACATACACTTGCACTCTTTCCACTTCATACCTTTTTGCTTGAACTTGTGTACAAGATAATTTTGACACTTCATGGATCCATTGCTTGCTTGCTAGCTTTGTATGTCCGACCAACTTGAGAGGGCATTTGATCATTCTTCTAATCTTGAATTTTTCATTGACTTAAGTGACTGTGTTTAGCAAGGTATAACTATAGAAGGAAATGGTGCAAATCCACCACCAAGGAGAACTATAAGGGATGTGACAAGATCGGATGTCACTTATGATCCTTTCAACTTCGCATGCCCTAACCTTAGCTGCACTACCTCATTTCCATAAACTAGAAAAGGAAGACCCTTACAAGCATCTCAATGCATTACACTTAGCTTGCTCAAACATGAAGCCTATTGGTGCTTGCCTTGAAGATGTGCAATTAAAAGTGTTTTATTTCACTTTTGAAGGAAAGGCGAAGGAGTGGTACATGATGCTTCCTACATATGTAAATGATGCTCTTCATTCATGGGCTAACTTGAAGAAATCTTTCTTAGACAAGTACTTTCCCGATGCTAGGATTGCTGAGCTTAAGAAGGAGATCTACTCTATCAAAAAAGATCCCTTGGAGTCCTTCTATGAGTATTGGATTTGCTTTCAGGAGTTTTTGGCTTAGTGTCTATATCATCAAATCAGTGATGAACAGTTGATCCAATACTTTCATGATGGTCTTCTACCTAATGAGAAGGGCATTCTCAATGATTCAGCTAGGGGTTCTTTAGAAGATTACACTGCTGAGGAAGCGTGGGATCAAATTAGAAGAAGAGCTCAAAACACTCAACAATTCAATGTGAGAGAGATCAGAGAAGTCTATGATATAGGATCCAACCAAAGGATGTTTTCACTTGAGCCAAAGATGGATACAGTCACCTCACAACTTTCTCTCATCACATTTGAGCTTCATCATTTGAGTATCCACCAAGCACCGTCTTCTCCTACTTTAAAAGCTCTTGTTGCACCTAGTTGTGATTCTTGTGGTCAGTTATGTACAGTTCAAGTGTATGCCCTAATCGCTATGAGGAAGTCAATGCTATGTATCAAGGAAGGCCTAATCAACAACAAAGATGGGACTCTAACACTACTACTTATAATGAAAATAGAAGGCCTAACTCTACTTTTGGTTGGAGGAATCAAGAAGGGTCATCTCATCAAGTCCAACTATATGGGTTAAACCGCGGGCAAATGGTGCCACTTCAAGAGTCTAAAGGTGATGAGACTAATTAATTGTTGAAGAGTGTGGTCGCTTGACTTACTAGTATTGACAACAGGATGATGGAAGATAAAGCTTTGAATGAGAGTCAATTCTCTTCTATTAGCTCAACTCTACAAAGGCTAGAAAGTGATAGGGTAAGTGATAGAACTCAACTGTCTCATGTATTCAAGAAATTAGAAGAATTAGAGTTAAAGAATGACACTGTGCAATCCCACTTAACCCAACTCTCCAATTCCTTGAGTGATGTGCACGCGAAGACTAGTGGTTTAATTCCTTCAAACACAGTTATCAATCCTAAGTCCCTCAATGCTATTGAGTTGAGGAGTAGCAAGAAGGTACACTTCCCTGAAGAGATTGACAATGAGGTGGATGAGGAAATCGAAGTTGAAAGTCCACCCTTGAGCTTAATGAAGCTTCTTGATTCTAAGAGCTCTAAAGAGAAGTCTATTCTTGATAAGAAGAAGGACAAAGTGGTTGATCAACCTCAACTGGAACAAAAACCACTTCTGAGAGAGGTTGGCTCCAAGGAAAGAAGCACTAGTAAATCCACCCTTATCTTAGGGAGACCCTTCATAAGAACCACTAGTACGTTGATAGACATGAGAGATGGGTCGATCACCATGGAAGTGGGTAACCATAAGCTAAGTTTTAATATGTATGAAGCCATAAAACACCCTTTTGAGGATGACTCTTTATTAGGTGTGAATTCAATTGACATAGCACTTAATGATGTGGTTAATGAATATGAGCTTAACTTGCATACTAATGATTGTGATCTTAACTGTGGTATTGCATTGGAATCATGTAATGAACAATTCTCTTCTCCTTCAATTGATGATTTTGATTTACATGGGACTGAGATTTCCAACCTTAACTTATCGATGGTTGATTGTTGGTTATCCTCCCTCAGTGATTTTTCTCTTACTTCTCTTAGTTCATTGGAGCTTAACTCTTCTGATCATTCATACATTAGTGATAATACTTGTAAGGAAGGTGTTTTGTCAATGTTTCACATCCCAAACTTGTAGAGGAAGTTGGGTTTGAGGTTGATAGCCAAGACTTGGATGATTTAATCTCTAAGGGGATAACCCTCACACTGACCAAGACATCCTCTCATGTGACTCACTTTGGGCCTCACCGTGTGGTTAAAGGGCCACTTCCTAACTCATCACTTAATCCTAGAACTAAGATTACTCCTCATACCTTGCGATTCTTAAATAAACTAATCACTCCTTGTAAAGTAGGTATGAAGGAAGCTACTTTCCCCAAGCCTGTTACTTCTGTAAATAACCAAATGTTGGTTCAACACTTGGGAAGACCAATGCACAAGTGGTGGAATCAAAGGAGCTTAGCACAAGTCATACATTACCTCGGTCTACAAAGGGGAGTATCTCTACTACCCTTGATCTTCCTAGACTAACTCCCTCTATTGTCCAACCCCCTTATTTAGAGCTTAAACCTTTCCCCTCTTATTTGAAATATGCTTTCCTTGCTTCTGATGGGAAATTGCCTGTGATTATTGCAAATTCTTTGTCTGTGAGTGAGGAGGAAAGATTGCTTGATGTTTTGTGTAGGAATAGAAAAGCTCTAGGTTGGACTTTAGCTGACATTCCTGGGATTAGTCTGGCTATTTGTATCTATAGGATCCTTTTGCATGAGGAATCCAAACCCCTTAGGCAGCCACAAACGCGACTTAACCCCCTGATTCTAGATGTGGTCAAGGAAGAAGTGACCAAGCTATTGAGTGCGGGTCTCATCTACCAATTTCTGATAGTGAGTGGGTTAGTCCAGTGCAAGTAGTGCCTAAGAAGAGTGGGATCACTATGGTAAAGAATGAAAACAATGAGTTGATACCTACTAGGGTGCAAAATACTTAGATCAGGATACTTGAATGAAGCCTCTAGAAAAGATCACTTCCCCTTGCCTTTCATTGATCAGATGCTTGAGCGGTTGGCGGGTAAGAGCCATTATTGTTTCCTAGATGGTTATTCAGGATAATTTCAAATCCCTTTAGCTCCCAAAGATCAGGAAATGACCACTTTTACTTGTCCATTTGGTACTTATGCCTATAGGAGAATGCCGTTCTGATTGTGCAATACACCTAGTACTTTCCAACATTGCATGATGTCACTGTTTTGTGATTTCCTTGAAAATTGCATAGAGGTCTTTATGGATGATTTCACAGTGTATGGCAATTCGTTTGATGCTTGTTTAGCTAGTTTAGATAATGTTCTTGCTATATGCATTTAGAAAAACTTGGTTTTGAATTATGAGAAGTGTCATTTTATGGTTTATTATAGAATAGTACTTGGACACTTGATATATAGCAAGGGTATTGAGGTTGATAGAGTTAAGATTCAGGTGATTTCCTCTTTGCCCTACCCTACTAGTGTTAAAATACTTCATTCTTTCTTAGGGCATGTGGGTTTTTACCGGTGTTTCATAGAAGATTTTAGTAAAATAGCTCTACCATTATCCAAACTATTGCAAAAGGATGTTGATTTTATCTTTGATAATCCTTGTAAACAGGCATTTGATGAATTGAAAGCACACTTGATTTCTCCTCCTATTCTGAGTGTACCAGATTGGACCTTACCTTTTGAACTAGCATGCAACGCCTCTAATTCTGCTGTGGGGGTCATGCTAGGACAAAAGCATAGTAAGTTGTCCCATGTGATTGCCTATGCATCCAAAACCTTGGATAGTGCACAAAGGAATTATACAGCCACTGAGAAAGAACTGTTTGCTGTGATATTTGCATTAGATAAGTTCAGACAATACTTAATCAATTCCAAAGTAGTTGTGTATACAGATCATGCAGCTGTGAAGTTTCTCTTCACCAAACCTTAATCAAAACTAATGCTCATTATATGGATGTTGTTGCTACAAGAGTTCAAAATTAGCATTAAGGATAGGCCTGGAACTGTGAACCCTGTAGCGGATCACTTGAGTAGGCTACCGGATGAAACAAGGGGAGTACTTGATTCTCACTTTGTTTGTGATGACTTTCCTGATTCATCCCTTATGTCTATATCTGTCTATGTTCCTTGGATTGCTAATCTTGTTAACTATATTGTGACTAATCTAATCCCTGAGAATATGTCTTCCTTTCAAGCTCAGAAACTTAAACAAGAAGCTGAACACTACATTTGGTATGAGCCCTATTTGTGGAGACTATATAATAATCAAGTGATCAGGAGGTGTATTCCAGAGACCGAGTCCAAGGACATACTTTCTGCTTGCCATTCAATGGTTTGTGGTGGACATGTTGGTGCTAACAAGACCTCTAGGAAAGTGTTAGATGCTGGGTTTTACTGGCCTACCATGTTTAAAGATGCATACTTGTATTGTAAGGCATGTGATAAATGCCAACAGTTTGAGGGGTTAGGTAAACGGCATGAGATGCCACAACAACCTATGCTCTTTTGTAAGGTATTTGATGTTTGGGGTATAGACTTCATGGGTCCTTTTCCACTATCATCCGGTTTTACCTATATCTTGCTAGCCGTAGATTACCTTTCTAGGTAGATAGAAGCCATATCTACTAGGAAAGATGATGCTCAAACAGTCTCCAAGTCTCTTAAGTCTAACATCTTTTGTAGATTTAGAGTACCGAGGGCTATAGTGAGTGATAGAGGTTCCCACTTTTGCAATAGGGTTATCGATAACCTACTTTCTAAGCTAAGGGTAACCCACAAAATATCCACTCCTTACCATCCACAAACGAATGGGCAGCAGAAGTCTCCAACCGAGAAATCAAATACATTTTGGAAAAGATAGTCAAGCTTTCGAGGAAGGATTGGAGGTCAAGGTTGGAGGAAGCACTATGGGCCTATAGAACCACTTTCAAGACATCGATAGGGATGTCTCCTTACCGGCTTATCTATGGGAAAGCATGTCATATTCCAGTAGAATTGGAGCTTAAAACCTATTGGGCGGTTGTTAACTCTTAGAAATTGATAACATTCCAATACATTTTCTTCTCTTTTTCCCTACTTTTGGGTTTAGAATGCACATTGAAAGAAGTGTATAAAAGAAAATGTGCATATCAAAGTATCAAGCAAAAATAAAAGGAATTCTTGTTATATTTGTGGTTCAATTGAGAATTTATAATTCCTCTCTCTTTTGTAGGAGGATGAAGGCAAGTTTTGAAGCTTTATAAGAACCAAGAAATAAGGAAAGAACAAAGGAAGTGAAGCAATGTAAAGATAGAAGAACCTCTACAACTTGCCTCAGTAAGTTGACAAACTTGCAGTGGTAAGTCATCCCTCTTTGCTTTCTGTGTAACTGGCCTCAGCAAGTTAGCAAACTTGCCGTGTTAAGTAATCTTTGTATGCTCTCTGTGTAACTAGCCACAGCAAGTTGACAAACTTGCTGTAGCAAGTCAAGAATCTGAAGGAAATTGCTCTCTGTGTAACTGGCTATGGCAAGTTGACAGACTTGCCGTAGCAAGTCCTGAAAAAGTGCAACTGCGTGTTTTGATATCGGAAGCGAGAAAACACTATTTAACCTAGGGAAGAGCACCAAAAATAGGAATTCTACAATCTGGGAAGTTGGAGCACGCAAGGGGAGAGCTGGGGAGAGAGATTTGGAGGATTTTGGAGGCTTGAGTGCTCTTCTCAAAGGAGATTTTGGGATTTCCACCTTGGTTCTTCTTCTTTTCTCTTCTTTTTACACTTAGCTTCTTATGTATTCAGCAACTATGTATAGCATTTCTTTATATTTGAACATGAGTAGCTAGAACTTTAGATTAGGATTACTTTTACCCATTGTATGGATTGAAACTATTGGATTATCTTGCTTTTGTTGGTTAATAAGTATATATGTTGATTTTTCTTTGAGCTTAATGCTATCTTGTGCTTGATCACCACATAATTAGAGTTGTTCAATTGGAAGATGCTTGAGAGGGCTATTTTGATTGTAGAACTTAAGAAAAATCATGCTAGACTTGAAGTTTAGGGATTAAATGGATGGTTTGTCATTAGAATAGAGATATATCTAACAACCTAGAATAGTCAAGTGAAGGTTTACTTTGGAAAGATGATTTTCATTAATTGTAAACAAGAAATTGAATATTTTTAATAAAGATTAAAGATCAATCTTGACTTGAGAGAGCTTGGTTGATGATTTTAGGATTTTCGACTAGCATATAGACTCATTTAACTAGCACAAGTGAATATTTGCATAGTTTCATGAAATACATTGGAGAAGAAGTAATCCTAAGTTCATATCTCTTGAAGTTAAACCCAATTTCTCAATTTTCCACTATTTTGCTTTGTTATTTTTATCAAAAGGCTTTATTTAACTTGATCAAATCTAAATGATTCCATTCAACCTAATTAAGAACATGGTTAAATTAGTTAACTCGCTTTCATCATAGTCCTTATGGTTCGACACTCATTTCTCACTATTTTATTACTTGCAACCCTTACGCTTGCAGAAGCTAAACGACGAACAAGTTTTTGGCGCCATTGCCGGGGACTATTGACTAAAGTCTTTTGAGTTAATTAGTGTAATTGTGTGCTTGATTACACTTGAATCCCTTTTCTCTTCTTGTTTCATTTTCTTAATTCGCTTTGTTTTTAAGTATAGTTATAGCTATAGTTCTTTTTCTTGTTTTTCTTAGTGTAGTTCTATTAGTTGATAAGTTTGATACTCATTGTGGGAATTTTTTGTAATTGTAGGTACTCTTGCTCCATATGCAAACTAATTTGGAGGTCGTTCTTGATGGTGTTGTTGAAGAATATTTCTCTGAAGATTTTGAATTTGTACTAGAGACTCCGCCTTAAGTGTAATCTATCCAAAGACCTGAACCTTTACCAGCACTAGAGCAACCTAAACCACCACCTCGTCCTCATCCATAGTACAATATGGTCAATCCTAATAATGATGACTTGGAGCGCACCTTGGATGAGTACATGGAGCAAGAAAACTCCACCTATCAATTTAGCATCCAATTTCCTGCTATTTAAGCTTGGAATTTTGAGTTGAAGCCAATCATGCTTCGAATGCTCCAAATGATTGGCTTGTTTTTTGGAACTCAGAACGAAAACCCTACTGACCAGTCACACGCTTTGTACAAGTGTGTGAGAACTTCAAGTTTCAAGGAGTAACTTCGGATGCGCTTAGACTGCAACTCTTCCCCCTGTCACTTGACAAGAAGGTAAGAGCTTGGCTTACCACTCTACCTCCTAACTCCATCACTATTTGGGATGAAATGGCATCCAAATTCAAGGCAAGGTTCATTCCAAGGGGTAGATGGCCAGTTCAAAGAGCTAAGCTCTTGAGTTTCCCACAAAAACCGGGTGAACTTTTTCATAAAACATGGGAGAGATTCAAGGATCTGTGGCATAGTTGTCCTAACCATGAACAAAAGACCTATATCTTGCTCGAAGCCTTTGTGGCCGGACTGGATGTGCCTACTTTGAATATGCTCAACAGTGCCTTTAATGGTGGAATTGGTAAGATGAGAGTTTGTGATATATCACAGTTGTATGAGGACATCGCTTCTAGTTCCCTGCAACAATCAGAAAAAACATGTTCTAGCTATAGAACCTATAAGGAACCAAGTCCTTCAAGTGGTTCAAACGTGTCTAAGGAAATTGTTGCTCAACTTGAAGCAATGGCGAAGAGATTTGATCAACTTGAATTGAAGATAGAGAGGAATTCATCCAAGAATGTGAATGCTATCCAAGCTCTAAGTCTTTCTTGTGAAATATGTGGAGAAGCCCGCTCCTATGAAGAATGTTATCATACTATGGAGTCTGTGAGCTATTTGCACAATAATCAAAGGTATCCACGTGGCAACCCTTACTCTAATACCTACAACAAGAGTATGAGGGATCATTCAAACTTCTCTTAGAGGAATAGACCTAATAAGAATCCAATTAATCACTATGCTTCTACTAGTAAGCTAATACGTTCACTGGGCTTTGAGCAACCACAAAAGCCATAAGAGGGTGATTCTGAGACAAATAAACTCTTGAGGCAAATTCTCAAAGGTCAAGAAGGATTAGTTGGCACCATTTCTCTTCATGACACGGCAATCAAGAATCTTGAGATACAAGTGGGACAAATTGCTTCATACTTGAGTGCTCAACCAAGAAATGGTCTTCCAAGTGATACTATTCCCAATCCAAGGCGAGAAGGTAAAGAAGAATGCAAGGCTCTTACGTTACGAAGTGGCAAAATTTTACTCAATGTTCCAAGTGTGGGTAAGGCTACTACTACAAAGCCAAAGGACCACGTTGTGGAAGATCTTAACCTTGATAAAGAGGTTGATGAAGAAATTGTGGTAGAAAAAGAGGACAACAAGAAGAGAAAGCAAACTAAAGTGAATTTAGATGAGGTGGTGCAAAGTAAGCCCGTTGCTATTGAAAATATTGAAGAGAAGAAGAGAAAGACCAACACTTCTCCTCCACGATATGTCCCTCTACCCCCTTTTCTACAGAGGCTCAAGAAATATCAAGAAGATGTGCAATTCAAAAAGTTTATTGAGATGTTCAAGCAGTTGCATATCAGCATTCCCTTTGCGGAAGCTTTAAAGCAAATGCCTAAATATGCCAAATTCATGAAGGATGTCCTCACAAAGAAATGAAGGTTCAATGAGTTTGAAACAATGGCCATCACCACATGCTTCACTAATGTTATCAAGCAACTTCCACCTAAGTTGAAGGATCCCGGGAGTTTTTCTATACCTTGTCATGTGGGACGTAAATTCTTAGGGCATGGTTTATGTGATCTTGATTCTAGTGTCAACCATATGCCTTTATTTGTGTTCAACAAGTTAGGATTAGGTGATGCTAGACCTACCACAGTTACTTTGCAATTGGCCGATAAAAGCTTGTCTTATCCTAAAGGGATTATTGAAGATGTGTTAGTCAAGGTTGATAAGTTCATATTTCCTACAGATTTTATTGTTCTTAACTTTGATCAGGACAGAGAAATGCCCTTGTTGTTAGGAAGACTATTTTTAGCAACTACTAGAACCCTCATCGATGTTGAAAAAGGTGAAGTTACTATGTAAGTTACAGATGAGCATGTTACTTTTAATATGAACAAGCAAATGAAATCTCCCAATGAGTCTAAACAATGCTTCTTAGTTGACATGGTTGAGCAAGTGGAGCAAGAGGAATTCCATAGATCAATTTATAATGAGCTTGTTGAAACCATGTCATTAGAAGTTCAAATAGATAGTCAAGAGTGGAAGAAGGCATGGGTGTCTTGAGGGTAACACCGACTAATCCTAAGAGTTGGGTACCATTGGAATCATTAAATTTTACTTCCCTTGATAGACCATCTTTGAAGTCATCTATTAAAGAGGCATAGTTTCCTGATTTGAAGAAGCTACCTTCTAACATTCAACATGACTATTTGGAAGCCAACAATCCACCATTGGGTATATCTTCACAATTAGTCATTCAATAAGAAGAACAACTTTTAGAAACTCTAATAGCATGTAATAGAGCTATTGAATGGGCTACTGAGGTTGTGAAGATACAAGCATATACCTCTAGTGTAGTTGGGTTGAAAAATGAAAATGGTAAGGGAGTTAAAACTAGTGGCCTTAGATCAAAGCACACTTGTAGTGGAGCGGTGAACCATAAAGTTTTCACCTTACCTGTAGATGATATAACTTGAGGAGATGAAGAGTCGAGCTAAAGACTATAAAATAAGCGCTTCTTAGGAGGCAACCCAAGTTCTAAACTCACTTTTGTCATTTTTCTGTTTTTGGTGTGTTGTTAGTATATTTATGTTTAATCTTTGTGTTTTGTAGGAAGGAAAGGTACCTCAATCTTGGAACTTGCCTTTTGAAGCTCATAGGAATGTCAATGAGAGAGGAGGAATTTATAAGTTACAACGGAATGTATTTCAGGGAAGTTCATTTGACTCTAAGCTCATATATATGATTTTGAAGTACATTTATGATATTGGTTAACTTAGAGTAATACTGATGTTACTGTGGTCATTTGGTTGATTCTTTATCATGAAATTCACTTCTGACCATTATTTGATGTACTTTGAGTATTGAAAGTGATAAGTTGTGCCATTCTCCATGCATGTGCTCATATTTGTGCTTTGTTGTCTTGGATGGTCTAAAGTCTTGCTAAGAGTTCATTTTGCTCCTAAAAGTTGGTCCAAAGCATGATTGATGGTTTTAAAGTGATATGGGAATGTTTGGTGTGTGCAGAGTTATGCTGTCACATGACAACAAAACTTGCCATGGCTAGTGTGATAACTTGCTATGGCAAGTTAGCTATTTTAGAGGTAAATTTGCTCTTTGTGTAACTGGTCACCGCAAATTTTCTACACTTGCCGTAGCCAGTGTTCTAGTGTTTGTCTCTGTCAAACTGGCCGCGGCAAGTTTTGAAACTTGTCGTAGCCATTGTTCCAGCATTCTACTAGGACCTTCTCTGTCAGACTGGCCACAACAAGTGTAAAAACTTGTCACGGCTAGTAGTATCTTCAAAAAAATAAAATAAAATAAAATAATTTTTTTGAATATATTATTATTCATTAAAAAAATTAAAAATTTAAAAGAAAAAAAAATATGGCACTAGAGGAAGGACCTATTCATTAAAAAAAATAATAATAAAATAAAAAAAATAAAAAAATAACCATCCCTCTTTATCCCTATTCTTTCTCTTTATTCCCAAATTATCTTTATAAACCTATCCCATACGTGGAACCAGTCTATTTTTAGAATCCCCAACCTCTTTCCTCTTTTGTAAATTCCCAAAGCCTTCATTACCCACGACTTCACTCTCTACTCCTTCAGCTTAACCTCAAACCCTCACTTCACTCTCTACTCCTTCAGCTTAACCTCAAACCCAAACCCTAGCTCAGATTCGCCTTCAGCTTCCTAACTCAGATTCGCCCTCAGCTCTCTCATCTTTCACTCAACTCCACCTCCGTCACCATTCGCCATCAGTTCACCCCTCAGCTCACCCATCAACTCTCAGATCCTAACCTCTGACCGTTACCCCTCCGGCCCTTACCTCCGACCCTAACCTCCGACCTTTAGATCCACTCTCACTGTCTCCGTCTCTCCCGTCGCAGCTAACCTCTCCTCTCACCGTCGGCCAAATCGCGTCTCACTCCACCTCCGCTCTACCTCCGTCACCATTCGCCCTCAGCTCCTCCATCGATCCACACCTCTCCGAAGCTCCGTCGCAGATCTCCCAGAAGCTCTGTCGCAGCATCTCTCTCACTCACCCTCCATCACCATCGACAGCCGATTACCCCCCTCTGGCAAAACCCACCGTCAACTGATCCTACACCCACCCACACCACCGTTCACCATCCTCCTCTCTTCATCGATCCCTCTCTCACCACTCACCCATTTCCCTCTCCGTCAAACAACCACTCCGATTCATATCCTCATCATCTCTCACTATCCCTCTCCGTTATAATTTGCCTGCTCAGACCGCCTACTCCACCGTTTTCTCACTATCCCGTACTCTTCTAGTACTTGCCCTAACTTCACTTGGCCGACTGTCTCTATCCGTTTCTCTTTCTCATTTTCATTTCGTCTCCTTTTGGAGGTAAATCGCTGGCTACTCTACATTTCTGTAGTTTTGGTTGGATTATGGTACAGATTCTGTTTAGGTGGCCTTAGAAGGTTCTGTGAATGAGATTTATTTGGAAAACAGGCTATCTTTAGGGTTGAAATTCGAATGTGATTTGAGGATTAGTTGTTAAAAAAATAAGTTCTGAAATTACTGATTGATTTTGGCATATGTTCCATATTATCACATGCTACTGCGTTTTGAGATTCATAATCCATGGCTGCTGATTTGGTTTTGCATGTAATGGTTTGATTATGGATTGGTTTAAATTTCAAAAGTATGCTAAACTTCAGCCTAAGCTCATGGGGTGTGAGTTGAGGATTAGCATTTAGAACTACAATGCCAAATGTTCTTTGGGACTCGCAGATAGCACTAGCCTTGGTTGCTTATCACAACCCCTATTTCATTATGGCTGCATCTTTGATCTTGTTCTTAGGTTAGTTGTTGGTTTCCCCAATGCCAATTGTTCATCTACAACGTGCTTTGAAATCTTTTGGGTTTTGGTTCTACATGGAAAAAGAACTATTTATTTTGCATTGTGAGAGGTGATTGGCAGATTCTTTCTTGTGTGAAAATGACCAATCCTAACCCAATTCCAAGTGATTTCAGAATCCTCTGTAGAGTTGCATATTGCCACATGACTTCACATAGGGGTGACCTAGAGTAACATGTTTTCTCACTGTGATAGTATGATTTTACAAGTAACTGAGAAATATTTGACAAGTTCTGAATTCTTTGGCAATTGTATTCTTATTTCACAAGTGAATTAGGATTTCTAATGCACTCACAAAGTTCTAAGAGCTTTTTGCATCGCTACTGGAAATGCACTCTTTTCTTCTCTATATGAAATTTTTAAGTTGGCTGGTGATTTCAGTCCTCACATATTGATGTGTGAGTGAGAGTGCACTCTTTATTCATAAAATTCTTGTTGTGTACCCAGTTCCCCGAGAAGTTAGAACTTGTTATTGAATTGTGCAAGTTAAAGATTCTCAGTTCAATGCTGCTGTTTGTAAAACTGAACCTGCACTTGATCATGTTGCTTGTGCTGCATGTTTAGGATTGCTTTCAATGCTGAAACTCTCTTTACTGATCCTGTCTAAACATCAAATTTTTGTTCTGAGATGGCTTCAGGTTATAAAAGAGGTAGTGAGGTTAGATGTAGACTTAGAATACTGATTGAAAAGCTATGGCATTAGATAGACCCTAAGTTTGGGGGGTTTTCTTTTTTCTTTTCTTTTAGGGGGTTAGGATAGGATAAATTAGTTTCTTTTGCTCCTATTTTCTGTGTTGTTGAGTGTTGTTTTTATTTGGTTTGGTTGCCCCTCTCTTGTGTGCAGATCATGAAAAAGGCTGGAAAGAAGCACCAGCCTAGATCCCGTGTGCCCCCTTCTGACCCCTCAAAAGATGTTAAAAACAAACCATGATGAATCATCAAAGTTTCAGGCCAGGTTACTTCTTCTCCTTTCACTATCTTTCACTTTTAATATTCCTGGATTGGTGGTTATATATGCTTAACTGATTGTTTGAGATAAGTGTGGGCGAGGGCATTCCAGTAGAAAAGTAGAAATAGAAGTAATTAGCATAAGAACCCCCTTTGTATGCTTTGCATTTTTTTGCCACTATCACACTTAATCACCATTGTGCCTTTTCATATCAATTTCCTCTGTTATTGTGACTTGTTTCTTCTTCTCTCTCTTTATGTGATGATTGACGTGTTATGCTTTAATTGCAATTGGATTTCACAACTTTCCACTTCACTCAGGAACAAGTTAGACTAATAGAGTTGTTTTACTCATTGGGGACAATGTGTTGATTAAGTGTGGAGGAGGGCAATACATTTTAAATCCCATTAATTGGTTGCTTTTAAATGAGAAATGTCTTAAACTAGAAAATTTTTCAAAATTTTTTTAAGAATGACTTGCTTTAATGCATTTCCTAAGTGGTAAGGGGTCTCATTTGCCACTTTGAAAATGTGATTTGTGAGAAATTCTTTGAGCTTTCATGTAATCTAGTGTTTTGGCAACCATTCAAAACCATGTTTTGCTTTTTAAGTGAATGGGAAGAAAAATGAACCCACGATTAGACTTTTGTTTACTTGTTTTGAGAAAATAAAGTTTTCATATCATTAGTGCTTTTAAGAGTTGGGCATTCTTATAATTGATTGCAATATTTTGATTAATTATATTTGTAAGGTTAGCATTACGAATAGTGAAGTAGATGTTTTGTTGTTAGCTTCCTATGCAATTGATTATGTTAGAATGAGCTTTAGAGAGAAACTTTATTGGAAGGTTATTTGAGCCTTGAATTCTTTCCATGTGTGTATGTTCACTTAGTCTTTCACCTTCTAGAACTTGTTTCAACTCTTCTTCGAAACGGCATTTGCATTAGTGTGATGGAAATAAAAAGAGGCATTCATTCTAAACCCTTTCAACCTAAACACAAACCCTTATCATCACCATTTGCTTACCCCTTTGAGCCATTCATATGTTGTATGCATGTCATGTCATGTCATTTAATCATAGTTTCATAGTACTCTAGAATTAAAATGATTTGCCAATAGAAAGTGAACAATGTGTATATTGAAATTTTAGGTATATAAAAAAGTATACAGTTTAAAGAAAAGGATAAAAAAAAAGAAGAAAGAAAAAATGAAAAAAAAAAGAGGAGTGAGTATAGTTTGAAAAAAGAAGAAAGAAAATGAAAAGAAAAAAAACAAGAGAAAGGTATTAAAAAAAAGAAAGAAAAAAGAATAGAAAGAAAAGAAATATATATATATATGTATAGAAAAAAAATTGTTTTGTAGAAAAAAAAAAGAGAAAAGCAAAAGAAATACAAAGAAAGCAAGAGTTTTTATGTTATTTAGGTGCTATGAGCTTTTTCATTAACTTTGACTTGCATATCAACATTTTTTTTATTAATTCAATCCATCTAGCCGTCATCCAATATTAGAACCCATTTTAAGTCCTCTTGATTCATTGCATTTATTGCTACTAGTAGTGGAGAAATTAAAGTTGTTACAAGCCTATGATAAGGTGTTGATTAAGTGAGCTAGAGTGAAATTATCCTAATAAGGTGAGATGAGTGAAACACTAATTCCTTGAGAGTTCTCTTATGTTTCATTCTAATATTTTGAATTGTATGGTTAGCTAATTTCTTTGCATTGTTTGACTATGATTAGTGTTGGCTTGAAGGATTTGATTGCTCATCTTTCAATTACATTGATGATTAGAATTTAAAAAACTATACTTAATTGCCTTTGTTCAGGAGTACAAAGGTCTAAGTGTGGGGGAATTGATTGGATCATATTTGTATATGATTTTTCATAATCAAGTTGAGAGATTTTAATACATTTTCTGGTCCTTTTTACATGATTTAACACTTATTTGAGTTAGGGATCTTTGCAGTGAATTTAGCTCAATTAAGGGTAAAATGATCATGAATTGTTAGTTTAATGTGCAATTGTTTTCTTATGGGCTTTTGATGCTACATTTTGTTTAAATATTGCATTGTAGGAAATTGGAAGAAATTGGAGTGCATACTGGAAAAGAAAATAGAAGACCCAAATTAATGCTGAAAGGCCCCAAATTCAGAAATGACAGAAAAGGGATCAGAAATTAATGACAGTTGGGTACCCGAATAATAAAAAGGCCAATTCAGTGCCCACAAAAGTGCTGCGTTTTGACACCAGGAGAGGAGGCAGAGAACCACACCTCCACCATCGTCGTACCTCCTCCCAATCACTCTTCCACTTTAACTCACCATTTTCTACTTTGCCCTCTTCTTTCATTTCATCCTCCTTCAATCACTTTCTCTCCTTTTTCCATTAATTCCAACACTCATCAAGTGCATTTTAACAATGTTTAAGAGGTGACTATGAATACTATTATAGGACTAGTCTTTAGATAGATTGGACCTAATACGATTGTTTAGGATTTTTAATTTGACTTGATGTGAAAATAACTCCCAAAAATATTTTAGGAAGATAGGAAAGCCACCAAATTTTCCACCAGGTAATATAATCCCATTTGAATCCAAATCCCATCCAAATCATTTCTTTATCTTTTTCCCAAAATACCAAAAATATTAGATTTAGTTTTATTTTCATAAATTTTAATTTTTAGAAAACCAATTTCAAAAACCCCTTTTCTAACAATGTTTATCACTTAGTATAAAGTAAAATAAATGGCTCCTGAACGATCCCATACAGGATCTCACAAAGGGACCTACCAAACAAGGAAACCACATCATTCTACGCGTGGCGTGGCCCACGCCCATAAGAGATAGTCGCCACACCCATAAGAGATAGTCGCAGCTTAAGCGTGTTGAAGCAAAACTATAGGTCTAGAGTGTCGGTGCATTTCCTATTGAAGCAAAAAAAATATTTTGGTCTATTTAACCCTTCAAATCATTCAATGCTTTTTATGGTAAAGAAGTGGAAGACGAGCCCCTTTTATCTTGCGTTATTTGATGTGCAATTAACCTTCTTTCTCCTTCTTCCTCCCTCTTCCACTAGTTATTTTCTTCAAACTGCAAAACATAATGAAGTTTCGGATTTTAAGTTCTACACTTCTCTATTCTTTTGTAATTAGATGCTTCGTATTGAATGCTTTCAATGGTAATGCTTTCAATGGACTCATACCAAAAGATGAAGGTTTCTTACTTAACTTTCTTCTTTCTTTTGTTTTTTGTTTTGAATTAAGTTTTGAAAAAAAAAATTAAAATAGGATTAATCATTTTTAATTAAGTTTTTTATGTCTACATTAATTAAATTAATTAAGTATTTGTCTTAATAAGTTAAGAAAAAGAAAAAAAACTCTAAAATTACCTAATCAATTTTAGTCAAAATTAGGAAATTGAGATAAAGTAATAAATGAAATTTAGTTTATTATAAATTTTAATTAAAAAACAAAAATCCTTAACGGAATAGTAATATTTTTTGTTTAAGAAATTATTCGAATTATTATTTTTTTATACAATAATAAACTTATGTTTTATCAATTAGTTATGTATAAATAATATGTTTTATTAGATTTTTTATTATTTATGTACTTTTAAACTCGTTCTCTTTCTTCCATTATTTTTATATTTTGAAATATACATTCTTTATCCAAAATCAAAAAATAATTTTAATATATATTTTCAAATTTTTATCATCTTGTTAAATTGATTACCTAATTGAAAAATTAATTAATTTTATAAATTTAAATTATAATCTCGTTTATATATTAAAATATTTTAAATACTTATATTGAAAAAATGTTTTGTAATTTGAATGATATAATTTTTAGATCCTTATATTGATATATTATAATTTAATTCACAATTTTTAAATTTGGTTAAAAAGTTAATCAAATTTTCAATCAATTTCTTCAGAACTTTATTAAAAATTAATAAATATTAATGTCAAACAAAAGTTTGATTTTAATATGTTTTTATTAAGAAGATATACTTTAAGATTCTTTAACATTATTGATGGCTTGGAATAAAATACATGCTATCAAAATAGAGGGGGAAGTTAAAGTAATTTACTCTATTCCTTAATTAAGATGAGAATAACAAATAATTTGGATATCATCATTTTTAATTTAATTTGACCCAGCTTTTTACGTGATCCATATGGAGCGTGACTATTAATATTTAAGTCAACTCTGTACTTTGACATTGCTTTGTGAATAAGGTTCACTCGTGCCTATGATATTGAGGTTCTTACTTTATGGTGGTTTTTTTTTAAAAGCTGATTTTTGCTTGATGCAGTGAAAATTCTAAAAGTAATAACATCGAAGATTGAGAACTTGAATTGGAATGTGACCCCACGTTCTTGTATCGACGGAGGATTCAATGGGACTGATGATGATCGGATGACGGGAACATGCAATTGCATTTTCTCAGGCGGAAAAGTTTGCCATGTTACAAATATGTAAGTAAAACATGACTTCTTTTAGTTTGTATCTTTTTTTTTTTTTTTTGCCAACCTTTTAGTTTGTGTCCAAATCAAGCTTTAATCTGGATTAAATTGTGTATTTTAGGTATGTAAATAGTTTTTGTGATATGTTTTCGTTTTACGACAGCCGCATGATAGGTCTCAATTGCATTTCCTGAAACTTGTGTTGTATTGAGAATGGTTTTATGGTTTTGCTGCCTTGTGTAGAGATTTGAATGATAATCTGTTAGAAGGAACTCTTCCTTCTAGTCTGGGAAAATTGAAGCGGTTACGCACATTGTAAGAATATTATTTTATGCACAAATGATTTTCCTTTTCCATAGTTACATTACCACGTTAGCCTTGTTATAAATAAGTTTTCAATGATATTGCTTTTGGATGTGTTTTCTATTTGTAAAAATTTGGAATTTGCAGGATATTCTATGGAAATAATTTATCAGGAACAATACCTGAAAGTTTTGGCAATCTGAAGAAACTTGAAACTTTGTGAGTGGTCTAATATGAAATAGTCATTCCATTCAGTTTTATTTTGTGTTGATCTCTTTTAAATTCTAAAATCTCTCTCCTAATATTTTTGTAGTTCATTAGATGGGACCAACATATCAGGAAAATTACCCAATTTTATTGGGAATTGGACCCAACTTAATTATCTGTGAGTCTAATATACTCTTTATCATGATTCTTTCTTTTTGAACAAGACTCGAACTTATAAACTTAATGGACCGAATTTATATAATAAACTTAATGAAGTTCGGTGCTTTTACTTTCAATACACTCCACTATTCCGTTAGAGTTATTTTTAATTTGTTGGACATTGTTGAAAACAAAGGAGGATATCTTCGACTTGAGGTATCGCTAACTTTAAGTATATTTTGTCTACTAGAGACTTATCCCCATTATATGACAACAAGTACATTCAATTTTATTTCTTATTTTCACACCATGAATCGCTCCCACTCAGATATTTTTATCTTCCAAATATTTTTCTGGGCAGGTATTTAACAGGAACATCTATGGAAGGCCCAATTCCTACAACCGTATCTCAATTAAAAAAATTGACTATATTGTGAGTACCTGTTCCTTTGTAATCTTTCTCACACTGTTCAAAGGCTATGCAATTTAATTTCAACAGAAGAACATGTTCCTGTTATTGACGATTCTTTTTTGTTCTTTCTAATTCAGGAGAATAACTGATTTGCATGGACCAGCGACAATGAGATTTCCTAATTTGGAGAATTTAACATCCTTGAAAAACTTGTAAGTTGAGAATTTAACAATAAGGTGAACATCTGTGTAATTTCCATGAAGTTTATTGTTTTCATACTTTGTTTTACTCTCAGGGTGTTGAGAAATTGCTCCATCCATGATTCCATTCCAAATTACATTGGCAAAATGGAATCCTTGGAGAAACTGTAAGTTGTGCTTCGTCCTCATATATTGCCAATTTAGAATTCTATGAAGAATATGCTCAGTTAAAATTTGATTGACAACCTAGCTAATTTTTAGTTTTGAGATAATTACTTATATTATTGGCTATATATTACAGTACTATTATTTTCTCTTTAATTTTCTGTTATTTTTATGAAGTGTACGTGTATTAATTGCAGAGATTTGAGTTTCAACAAGTTGGTTGGTGAAATCCCAAACAAAATAAGTTACTTGGATTGCCTGCTGTACATGTAAGAGAGAATTCTACAATAGTGTATAACTTAACTTCTTGAAACTTAGTTACTCTTTTTTACTTGATCTTTATTAATCATGTATGCAGGTTTCTAACTGAAAACTCTCTGAGCGGAAAAATTCTTGATGGGATACTGGAAAATAGAGAAAATTATTTGTCAGTACAATGCTTTTTATTTATATTTTCTTTCTAGCTCATTAATTACTATAGTTCAATGCCATTATTATTTGAAAGAAATTAATTACTGTAAACCATATTAATAAAAACTTCTTTAACCTTTTACTCTGTCATCATTTATAATTAATCCAGTTTGCATAATGCCATTTTTATTTGAACTTTGAAAGTTTTCATATATTAAAAAAAAATTAAACTATTACAATTTAAAAGTTTTGTCTGGACAATCTTCCATACACACAACTTTTGATTAAACTATCTTGATAATTCAAGAATCAATTCAAACAAGATATTTTTCAAAATAAAGTAATTCAATTCAAATACTTGCAAAAACTTATTCCCCATTTAATTTCTTTATCCACAAGCTTTTGAAGTCTAAAATACTTACATGTGTAATTTCACATTACTTTCTCTTCCAGTGATCTATCTTATAACAAATTTTCAGAAACTTCAGCATCTAGTTGCCAGTTCAATAATGTGTAATCTCCTCTCTCCCCAACAAATTTTTTCTTCATCTTTTTCTTTGAGAATTATGCAGCAACTCTAATTAAGACATTTTTTCGGTTACACAGAAACTTGGCTTCGAGCCTATCATCTTCAGCAAACACCTCAAAAGATTATACTTTTGGTTGTCCTGTTTCAATTATTGAACACCCTTTTGATTCATTTGTTGAAAGTTTAATTCATATTGCAAACGTACTTGCCTGAAAAGGGGCCTTGCTTGTGAAGAAAAACCCCAATGTGAGTGTTTAAACTTTGAACTCAATATTTTCTTGCATGTTTGAGAGTTTCCCATGACATTATTATATTTAATTGTATTTTATTGTCAATAAAAATAAATAAATCAGACGAAAAAACCCATCATGAATTTTAATTGAATAATGTAGATATTCATCAACATAATAATGTTCAATTGAGTAAGATGTCAATGTCATGTGACGTGCTGGGGCAAAAAAATGTTATGTGATGATATATATTCCTATAAGCGAAAATTATGATGTGAAGAATTTGATAATTCGAATCTTCCTATAGAATGATTTTTGATGAGGTTGTTGCTATGTATGTGGATCATTCATTGTTCATAAATTGTGGAGGACAAGGAATTGAATACGAGGGAAATAAATACGAAGAGGACACCAATCCTAGGGGTGTCTCATTCTTTTTCTCTAGAGATGATAAATGGGCTTATAGCAGCACTGGAGTAGCATTCCCCAGAAATTATGATGATAATTGTTGTAAATATTGTGTGAGTGTGTCAAAGGAAGAAGTCTCATATAACTCAAGATTGGGAATGCCCTAGTATATAATTAAATATGAGCCAGAGTTAGTAAAAAGGCTAATAAGTGTAGTCTTTGAACTGATCATTGGAGGTGACCGTTGGAATTTTTAATTTAACAGTTTTAATGACATTCAAAAAATTTTATTACATTAAATTGTCATTAATACTAGTTTTGTAGCTGTCATTAAATTGGCTTTAATAGCTATTATTGCTGCTCAACGGTCACATGATTTCTGCCTATAAATAGCAATGTACGGAGTAAGTTCAGAGAACTGAGGTAAGAGCCCCGAGGTCTAGTGACACCGAGGTCCCCGAACTCCTATCCTCTCTCCCTTCTTCTGAGTTATACTGATATCTTTCTACAGTTTTGTCACCCTACTTTCTGTAAGAAGGTTTCGTTTTATCCTAGGGAGTGCCGCTTCCTAATCTACTAAGGGGGTCACGGAATATCTCCTAAGGACAGTGTCCTTGGACATGACTCGAAATTTTTTTTTATTCTGTTTCACTAGGTGCCATTGCTAACAATTAGTATGGTGTGAGGTGCTAATGCCAACAATAATTACATAGCAACAAATAGATATTCTCTCAACATTACAGGTCCAACATTCTACAAAACCGCTCACTTTTCCTCTTTTTCTCTCAAGTACCATGGCCTTTATATGATTAATGGAAATGACAACGTCAAGCTACACTTTGCTGAGATTATGTATTCTAATTACCAAACTTTCAGCAGCCTAGGAAGACGCATATTTGATGTTTCAATTCAGTGGGTGGCTAAATGACAAGCTATATTTAAATGTAAAGTGAATCTCATTAATCTTTCTCTTATTAAAGAATTACTACTATATATAATGATTTAACACGCTTTCAACTGCTTCTGTCATATTAACAAAAGTTCTGAAAGGCTGGAACTTTTGTACGTATATCTTTGCAGGGTAGGAAATATTTGCGTGATTTCAATATTATGAAGGAGGCTGGTGGCGTTGGCAAGGGCATTGTTAAAAACTTTAACATTGATGTCAATGATAACACCTTAGAGATTCATTTATACTGGGTTGGGAAAGGAACTGTCTCTATTCCTGATTATGGTGTTTATAGACCTCTTATATCTGCTATTTCGGTCACACCAAGTAAGTCAAATCTCACTATATTTATTGGTTCATACTCTTTCTAGCTTAAGCTAAGTGATGATGATTCTGACTTTGGTAGAATCGTAAGCATTACCATACTTTGTCTTGTAGACTTCAAAATTGCCTCACAAAGACTTTCTACTGGAGCTATTACTGGAATTGTGGTTGGATCATGTGTATTCCTCATCATATTAATGGTATTTGCCCTTCAAAATATGGATTTCCTAGGTGGCAAATCTTCAAAAGACAAAAGTAAGATTGAAACTCCCTTTAGTTGTCTTGGGGTTCAAATACCGAATAATACTATAATATAGCAGCACGATCCAAGTTGTGTTCACTTTATGGAGCCAAAAACAAAAATGATTGCTAAGTAAACTAAGTATCAAAATTGTCTTAAAAAATGGAGAAAATGGTTTGGTCTTTTATCTATGAAAAACTACTTTTGCAAATAAATTAAAATGGTCCTAAGTTACTTCTTTTTGGCATTTTTCTTGAAAATATGAAATGATATGGAATGAAGATTGAGTTAATGAAATGAAAATTAACAAGTGATAACAATAAGATGATAATCCTCTAGCACAATGGTTCAAGCTATCCTTGCTTCAATTGATTTGGGAGTGTGCTAGTTTGATAAATTTGCTCAAAAGACCCTTTGAGCTAGCTTGAGTTAGGTGAATCAATTTCTCCACACTGGGTAAAAATTAACCCCTCTAATCGAAACTCAATTTAAACACTAGCAATTTGAATCAATGAAATGCAATGACACAAGTAACCAAGAACCCTTGCATTACAATCAAAGTTAAATATATTCATAACAACTTCAAGCAAAAGTTATACCAATTCAATTACATGAAATTGATATTAATGAAATTCAAAACGTCAAATGCATACAATTAAATCCAAATACACATTTGATCTAATAGATTGCATGGAATCCCAATGCAAAATCTCAATCTAATAATTAATTAAACTCTAAACCTAGAATTCAACTAATACAAAGGATTAAAGAGAGAAAATAAATGGTAAAACACTACCCTTTGAAGCTCCAAGCTCAAGCCATCACCACTGCTTTAGAGGATTTGAGAATCAGCCACTGCAATTTGTCATCACAGAGTCCCCAAATATATTCACAGTTTCGACCATATAACCTTGGAATTAAATCTGAAATCTCCTCAAAAGCACAGAATCAGTAAGCCACGGTTAGAGACAAGAGAGAAGCTAGAGAAGAGAATTAAATTTTGCTCAGAGTTGACGAATGACAGTCTCGGCCACTCCTAAGCTACTCTACCCCTCTCTGCGTAGAAACTCGTCAACAAAGAGAAGAAAACCAACGAAGGTGGTCTCTCAGTCCAGAAAAGCTTGCCTCTGATGCTGCTCTGTCTATGGTGGTCGCTGAAATGCGGTGGAAGCTGTTGGTGAGGCAATGGTGAATGGCTCCCACCGGCGGTGGAGGAATGATGAAGATGATGAGGGGCGGTGAGAGAATTCATAGTCGCGGCTAGCTCTCCTCACTCCCAATTCTCAGCTTCTTGTTCTATTCCCAGCTCCAGCTCCCTTCCTTCAGCTCTCAACTCACAGCCTCTCGTCTTTGGATGATGCTAGCCGGCGGCTGTGGTGGATGACAATGCCGCTGGTGAGAAAGGAAGAAAACGGTAGTGGGAAGGAGATGAAGATGATCGAAGCTTGCGGCTCCGCTGTCTTGTGTCTCGGCTTTGGTTTTTGAATATATTTAGAAGCTCTCAGCTGACCTAATTTCAGAGGATAAAACGCAGCAGTTTTACTCATGGACTAAACTGGTATTTTTTGCAAATTCGTGGGACCAAAATGTTATTTCTGAAAATCAAGCCCCAATATGTCATTTCCAATTTTAATCCAAAATTTCAAGGACTTTCAATTGAAAACAATTAAACCGATGTCAAATCCTCCCAAGAATCAACTATTAAGAGTAATTTTGATTATTTTGCCAATTTTACCCTTTTTAGTCCTAATTAAATCTATTTACTCTTAATCTCAATTTATCTCAAGAAAGGCATTTTAGGCTCAATAATTATGACAAAATTCCAAATTAAAGTATAAAAATATACAATAAAAATAGGGATTTGTCAAAGATCAAAATCTAAAATAACAAAGCTGGTACACATATTGATAATTTAGTATAACATAGTAAAAATATTTGATTTGTATATGCTAAAACTTTGATATGCAAGTCAAATAGATAAACAATAATCTTTGCATATTCGTAATTATTTCTCATTTCTTGTAATTTCAATATATTTTTCTTTCATTTACATTCTCTTCTTTGATGCAGAACTTTTAGATCTAACAACTGGTTACTTCTCTTTAAAACAAATCAGAGATGCCACTAACAATTTTGCACCAGAAAATAAGATTGGTGAGGGAGGTTTTGGACCTTTTTACAAGGTAATTTTTAATGTATGAATATGATGCTCATATTTAATCAAGTTTAAACAACTGAATACATTAATAAGGAGATATTATACTTAGGACGTATTTATTATGCATAAGAAATTTATGAAAATTGAGACTAAATAATTGATTGAATTGTAGGGTGTACTATTAGATGGTGTTGTCATAGCTGTGAAGCAGCTTTCCCCAAAATCAAAGCAAGAGAATCGTGAGTTTGTTAATGAAATTGGAATGATATCAGCTTTGCAACACCCAAACCTTGTAAAGCTTTACTAGTGTTCTTTTTGGTAAGGATTTAAATTCTTTACAAAAAAAAGTACTCCCTTCAGTCATAAATATGAAAACTCATGAGGGTGTTTACTTAAGTTCAAGATGTAAGACCTCAATTCATCTTGTGTTCTAAATTTATAATTTTTGCCCAAACTACTTTTGTTGATTTCACACACAAGGAGATATATTAAGGAGGTTTCATTAAGGGTAGTTCCAATGTAAATTACTATCCAAGGTATTTTAAGAAAACCAACATATATATGTTTTTACAAATATCTAAACTAATCTTATCAATCTCATCAAATTAGTTATTTAGTTCCTACATTTAGGAGCTGAGACAGTACCATATGTAGTTTTATAATAAAAAGATAAAATTGATTATTTTTGTTTGAAAAAAGATAAAACTAATTGAGCATAAACATTCAAATGAAGTAGATTTTATGTACATACTCCATTCTCTCTCTCTCTCTCTCCCCCCCCCCCCCCTCTCTCTTATTGTATCACAAAACACTATGGCGAAAAACCAACAATCCTATCATACATTATTTGTCAATATCTTTTATCCAAATCTATATTTAAAAGACAAAATTTCGGTGTATTTTAGGCTTTTTCGATTTGAACATATGTACTCATTTGAAACAAATTCCACTGAGTTAAAATTTACTTGAAGGACTTGATGGTAAATATGTTAGAAATTTTCTTTACTTTGGTTCTATTTAAATTAAGATGTCGTTGATATTAATTTTAGGTGGCCAAGGACGGAACACACACTTGAACTGGCCTACAAGAATGAAGATATGTGTAGGGATAGCAAAAGGATAAGCTTATCTTCATGAGGAATCAAGATTAAAAATTGTGCACAGGGATACTAAGGCGACAAATGTCTTCCTTGATAAATATTTGAATGCCAAGATCTCTAACTTTGGCTTAGCCAAGCTTGATGAAGAAGAAAATACTCATATTAGCACAAGAATAGCAGGAACAAGGTTAGTATTCTATTACATCTTTTCACCATATCAATTCACAAATTTGGTATAGTACTAATAGGTTTTTGCATCTTAGACTTTGCTTGCACATTATTTCTTGTTTTGTGACTTAACTATTAACATTATATATGTTCTTTTGTTAGTGGTTATATGGCTTCTGAATATGTAATGCCAAGATACTTGACTGACAAAGCATATGTGTATAGCTTTGGAGTTGTTGCTTTGGAAATTGTTAGTGGAAAAAGCAACACAAGTTAGAGGCTAAAAGAAGAGTTTGTTTATCTCCTTGATTGGGTGAGTTACACTACCTATGCTTATGATAAGTGATGTTTAAAATTCTTCATGAATTAATGTTTTGATTGAATTTCTAACGGCTAAATACTTTTCATGTAATTGGGATACTGTCATCTCAAGATAGCCATAGCCAAAGATTCAATTCTTCTACAAAGTCAAATGAAAAGCGTGCAGAAAATATTTGAAGTACTAGATGGTTGGATGGTTTGACTCTATTTCTCTTCCATAAAATAAATGTTTATCTTCATCTGGTAGGCTTCTTAAGGATTCCAACTAGGTTGGAAAATTTGCATAAAACTACAATCTTTAATAATTTACATGTGCTAATTAGTTCCACTATTTTGCAGTTTTGATGTAATGTGTAATTCACCCAACACAATCTTATGTGTATTTTGTTTTTAGAGTGAAATACATTAACTTCCCTTCTATTTTAAAAACATATTTAAACCTCCCTCAAAATTTAAATATATGTTATACAAACATCCTTTATAAAATTTGCATTTCATTTCCATTCATCCAACTATTAGTTGGCCGTTATATTTGACTATTAAACTTTTATTCACATGAGAATTATTTAAACATTCTTATCAAAACAGAATTATATAAACATATTTACAACAATTTATACAACCAAAAAAGAATTCTCATGCATATTATCAAACTTTTTATACATTATAAAATGTATTAATGTTAATTGATTACATTATAAAATTTATAATTTTAATAGGAGTATTCAAAAAAAATTTCCAATCTTGAGATTTGAAAACAAAGGAAATATACAACCAAGCAAGGTATGACGATATATAAAGACAATATTGTCATTTCTTACTTTAGAATGTTTACATGGTTTTACTCAAGCTAGTGCATGCCTTGAAAATATTTATAGACTAAGATCTCTTTATTAGTTTGAGATATATAAAATATTTTTGTATAAAAAAATTAAAATTAGAGTAAAGTAAAAGATAATATTTTTTTTTGAAATAAATAGAATACATATTTTAAAAAATGTTAAAAACTAAATCTGTGCAAGAGAGAAATAATAAATATTTTTTTTCATAAACTATAATAATACTTTTTTAATATTTAAACCTTATTGAAATATGTGAAAAAATGTTTAGAAAAAATGAAAGAAAATTTGCATAAAACTCAGTGAAATATCCGGAGAAAGTACATAATACATTGAATATGAATCTCCATAAAATTATTTGAAAAAAAAAGAAAAATTAGACATAATTTCATGCACCACATACTATAAAATAAGACTTATTATTTATAACTTGGGAGTATGAATAATAAAAAATAAATTTCATATTTTATAGGGAGAACTGATATGTAAAATATTTGCATATTTATTTTCTCTTATATGATGATTTTATAGATGATATTTGAGCTCAATTTAATAAATTTGGGTGAAATTAATAAATAAATAATGATTTTGGCTTAAAATAGAATTTCTTGGAAAATACTAAATTAGACCCTCTTTCAGTTTTCAAACAATATCTGGAGCTCTAGATGTCGGATTAGGACATTCTTTATATGGATAAAAAGCTAAGAAAGAGCTCTACAACTTTGATGTTGAGACCAAATTCCAATTCTATCTCCAAGGGTTTCGAAGTTTGCTTCGAAGTTGAAAGCGGGAATCATCTACTATTCCATCAACCATTTCTTCTACCTCTTCATCTTTCTTTTCACCTACCACTTCATCTACCACTTCATCTTCCTTTTCACCAACTACTTCATCTACTACATTCTATCTACTAATTCATCTATCACATTTCATCTACCACTTCATCTACCCTACTCCATTCTTCCCTATATATAGCCACTATCTCCTTCACATTTGAGACACCAATTCATATCCATTACTCTCATCTCTTCTCCACTCTTCTCCACACATACCATTTCATTTCCATTACTCTCCTCTCTTCTCTACTTACACATCATTTCTTACTCTCATATCTTCTCCACTTACTCCATCATCTTAGAATTAATTTTATGCATTCTATTACTTTTTGCATGCCTCCATCTTGAAAAGCTTAGGATTGTATTACTTTTTGTATGCCACCTACATAGAAGGTTTTACCACCGAAAGGGACGGCTAGATTCTTACATTTTTCATGCATCTTTTGGTTGTATATTTATATTTGAGAATTTAATATTCAAGTTTTATGCATTATTTATGAGTATTTCATTCTAGTTTTATATAATGTCAATTTATTTTTGTTTTGTTTTTAATTTTATCATGAGCTAAATTTTCATTTTCCTAGGGTAATGACGTAGCTTACTAATAACGGATTGAATCTTAACTTATTAAATCTAGTTTTAATTTTTTTTCTTCATGATTGAGTTTTAATTATTATTCTTAATGCTTTCATTTGATTGGCCATCTTTTGAATGATTTCAATATATATGTTGAGACCGGAAGGAGATACATGTGTGTAGACCCTATAACTAAAATCATAACTTGCATATGAAATAGGAATATATTCATATGAGTTGTGTAGTCTTATAGAGTTCCATAAATTTTAATGCATAATTAATTGCCTAAATTCATATAAGAATATATTGGATTAGCAATTAATTATATAATTGCTTGACCTTGGAAGAGGCTAGTAATTAAATTAGGGAAACTCGCCTATCAATCATGTGGAATAAATTGGGCTAGAATAGATAAGTGATTTAATCCGGAATTTGTTAAGTGAAATCTAATCCATAGGATTTTTTCTCATAGTTGTTTCATATAATTTGCATTCATATTTGCTCATCTTTTATTTCGTACTCTCAATCATCAACTAATTGAGCGACTAAATAGAATTAAAATTACTCATTTTGGTACTTAGTGATCAATACTCGTGGGAACAATACTCTACTCACTTCTGTATTACTTGATTACGACAGTGTACACTTGCACTTTCTAATAGACCATTTACACTCGTAACAAGAACCATTCTTGAGGTTCCTATAATTTTCTTCAATTTTTAATTTGGCACTTGTATGTTTTTTCATTATTATATCTTTTAACTCTTTTAGCACCGTTAGCCACTATAACTTTGCTCTGTCAATATCATTAGCCCCTATGCAGAAAACTATAATTGTGCTGACACAATAAAATTAAAGTATTTAATAAAGATTGTTAGCCCCAGCTAATTGTGCCAATAGAGTATAATTAAATGAATAAGGAGAGATAAATACAAAGCTACCAAATAAAAAATTGAAGGAAACTATAGATACTTAAAGAATGAAGACCGGTAACTCTTATTTGTTAAAAGAGTGGTTAATTGCTTATCTAGTATAGTTATTTGTTATGAAACTGTAGTTACTCGCTCATTTGGTGAGTTCAATGCAAGTATGTTAGAGGCTGAAAATGGCTTGAAGATTACAACTGAGGAAGTAGGTGCTAGCAAAAAACTCGGTCAAAAGATAAAAGCAAAGCAACTTGTAATCTAAACAACACCAGAGAAGGCCAAACTTGAACTAGAAAAAACTTAGTCAGGAGATAGACGCAAAGCAGCTTGTCATTTAATTTAGGGAAAGTTGTTTTTGTCATGGCCACACTTGGTCAATTGCTAAATTGGATTTGTTAATACCTAATCCATTATTGTTATGAGTTGAAGGCCAAAGGCAGAGCATGGAATCATTGTTGGAATTGTGAAATGAAAGATTGAGAGCTATATATAGAAGCCAGAACAGGCGAAGAGGTTGGGAAAAAGAAAAAGAAGAGGGGTTATATGGATTTGAGCCTTAGGTAAAAAATGAAGAAGGATTGAGGGCTCGCAAGAAGAGAAAGAGAGGGAGAGGAGGGAGGAAGAGAAGCGGGAGGAGAGAGAAGAGGTGAAATACAAGAAGATGGAGACTCATAAGGACAATAAAGTAAAATCATTAAATTTTAAATTCAAAATTGACCGTTGTACTGATTATGGATTATTTAAATTAGTCATTAAGCAGGGTTTTGTAAATGTTAAGAGGTATTTATTTGGAGTTCCCCCTTATAAATACTAGAAATTTTCCATGAACCAGATTATATTCGATGAATCAAGCGAGCCAAATACTTCTACCCTAACTCTGAAATTGAAGCAGAAGCTAAACCAGAAGTAGATTCCTTAGGAACAACACCTTTCAAAATCTTCAGAAAAGTAGCCATAGGAAGTGATCTTGTTTGGTCACAGTGTTTACCTTGCTGTAATTGCTACAACCTTCAAAAACATCTCTTGCTTCTAACAAACATGTACTTCTATAGTTGCGTACCCAGCAAAGCCATGTTGTGAGGATGGAACAAAACTATGTCAGTACGTTGAAGTATGAACAATACGTGGGTAAACCAGTTTCCATAGGAAACCTCGTATCAGACACACTGATAGTTGGCACTACCAATGGTCGGCCACCAAGTGGGGTTTCCTAACGTCGTGGTTGGTTGTGGAATTGTGGGCCTTGGAGGAGGTTCTATTTCTAGATAATGAATGAGTAATTCTTTAATGAAAATTAGCTAGTTGAGTTGGCGAAAATATTTATTTTTAATTCATAAAATATTATATGTACTGTAATAATTTGACTCTATCATTTCGGATAGAACACAAATTCTTGCTTTATTTGAATGAAGTGCATTTGTGAGTGAATGCCATTGATATTTATACATGATAATGAGCTGTGAAATTAATTTCATGCAAATGGGAATAGTCGTATTATTTGATTATATATAATAATACAATAATTAGAAATAGGTGTGTGTTAGTGCAAGAATTTCACCCAAAAGGGGGGGTAAATTGGGTGATACCAAAAATTTCGTTGCGTATAAGAAAATTGACAAAATATTTAAAGCAGTTGTAGCAAAGAGAATATCACCGAAGTGTACACCGGGAGTTATACTGGTTCGGCCATAACCGCTTTGACCTACATCCAGTTCTCAGAGCGCCTCTAAGAGTTTCACTCTATTCTCCAAGATTCAGTGGGTTCTTGGCATCTCAATACACAGCAAGTTCTTTCACTTGGACACTTGCTCCCCCTTACACGATGCAATCAAATCCCCAACTCAAGGTTCCACAACCTCAAATTATCTCAATAACAAATATTGAGTTTGTAATGAAAAACTCTCTCATAGAGTAAATATATAATCACTGAAGTACAATGAATAAGTATAAGAAAACAAAGCACTAAGAGTGTATTGATCGATGTGTGTTCTCAGTTCTTGTGTCTTGTTTTCTTCTCTTTGAATGGTTCATATATATAGATGATTTGTAATGTCCGTTGGAAGCAATTCAAACATGTCCATTAGAGTCGCGCAGCAACGGTTGACTATTCTTCGAATTTGAAAACTATCCGTTTGTGGTAGGTAGCGGTAGGTGAGATCTCAGACACTTTAATTGACTTTTCTCTTCTTTTATGATCTCTTCATTGTTTCTCTGCAAATGTACTTAGGATACTAATGCAATGAAGAGTTAATCATATAGATAACAAATCAATAAACATTCGATGAAAAACATAATTTCTGAACTGCCTTACTCGAGTGGCCACTCGAGTGATCATTTGTTACTCGAGTAGTCCCTCGAGTAAACCTATCAAAAATATGGTAGTGCATAATTCAATAGTATTCATACGAGATTACTCGGGTAAGACATAGAGTGAGATAGATCACAAACCTTGAAAATACCTGATTACTCGAGTGGCTACTCAAGTGGCCATGTCTTTCCTTCACATGTTACTTGGGTGCTGACTCTAGTAATCTGGTTACTCAAGTGGCTACTCGAGTGGACTTCAATTATCTTCACATCTTACTCGAGTGGTCCCTCGAGTAGATTTCAAATAACCCGGTAGATTACTCGATTACTCCCTCGAGTAAGTACATCAATTTCTTGGCCAAGAGTTTACTTTCTGATTACTCGAGTGGCTACTCGAGTAATGCCTCAAATAACTCCACAGATTACTAGAGTAGTCTTTCGAGTAATGTCTTTTCTCACCTGGTTTCTCGAGTAAAGTGTTGCATTTCTTGGCCGAGAGCTATTGGAAGATTTTTGCTTTTATTACTTGAGTGGCTACTCGAGTGATGCCTGTAAAAATGATGTTACTCGAGTGGTTACTTGAGTGATGGTCTATATAACTCTGTAGATTACTTGAGTGGTCCCTCGAGTAACTTCTTCCAAATTTTGACAGTGCTTTACTGGATGAATTTCTCCTCGTTTACTCGAGTCCCTACTCAAGTGACAACTTCTTTTACTCGAGTAGCTACTCGAGTAAGCCATCACAGAATTTGCTCTTCACTCCACTCCAGTGCTTACTTCAAGTGATGCTTTGCTACTTCCAATGCTTACTTCAAGTAATACTTTGCCACTTTGTTCAAATTCATTTGTTTGTTATCAAATCCTTTTATATCATTGATCCAATCTTTGTTATCATCAAAACATATGAGATCTAACAATGTGGACATGTTTAATTTGTCAATATTTTAAGGATAAGCCATTGATAGCTAAAGAAGCTTCATGTTCATATTCAATTTTGAAAGACTTTGATAGAGTATAATGTTAACAAAGTTGGACCAAAAAAAGTTAAGAAAGAAGACTTGAATTGTTGACTTAAATATTGAATAAACCAACTAAGGTTGGGTTTAGTGGAATGGATTAGTCTTCCACAAGGCGATGAACTAAGGTTCGAATCTTCACTAGGAGAAGTGCCTATGTTTAATGCCTAACAGTGTCCCAAAACATAATTGCCTTTAATAGGAGGAAATTCACAAGACAAATACGGGTATTTACAAGACAAATAAAGATATTTGTAACACATAAAGGAATTCAAAAGAATCTAGGGAATTAAAAATATTTTAGTCATTTACAAGACAAATATAAAAGTTCATAAGACAAATATGGGCTTTTACAAGACAAATAAGACAATTTATAAAACAAATAAAGTAAGGACATCATTATCTTTTCACCCACAAAAATTAATTTCATTTTGACCATGAGGGTGCAGTGAAGTTTCAAAAAGTTTTGAGGGTTGATTGAAATTAATTTTCTATGGAGGGGCTAACTGAAATTTCCCCAATTAAGAATGAAAAAATGTGAAAATCAATGGGTGACCCCCCAAGCTTATTACTTTAGAGAAAAGCCCTTCTTCAAAGTATGAATGGTGGCAACATTAGTCTTGAAGGCCAAAGCCAAGACATTATCATCAATGGTGGAATTAAACAAAGTATTGGGGATAGAAACCATGCTTGCATTAGCACTATTGGAAGCAGAGAAAGCCATATCTGTCTCATTATTAGAAGCATTGTGTTGGAAGTGAACAAGCCCCTTTGAGAATATGAACATATATCCTGAGATCTCCTGTTTCAATCGTGGAAGCAACAACTTAGAGGATTGAGGGTGAATATGGGGCCGGTTAATGCTGCCAGTAGGGAATTGTAGGGCAGTATAAGAGACACTATCCTAAAAGTGCAGGAAACTCTGTATCTGGGGAAATGATAATGAAATGACTATATTAATTACAGGCAAAATTATTAAAAATGCAATTAATTAATGCTTAGACAAGCCAAATCGAACTTACAAAAAGAACGGGCCAATTTTTTTTTAAAAAAGTATATATTATAAAAAGAACTAAAGTTAGTTTATAAGTACCTCAGCATCTCCTTCCAAGTGGCATGTAAACCAATCAAAAAATATATAATGTTATTTTCAAGGTAAAAAAGAGAAAATTAGTGAAAATCCATGGTTGAAAATTGTATAGCCAAGAGGGCCTGATATGTTTTAATACAAATAAGCATTAGTACTCTGCAGCATTTTATACACAAAAAGTATTGGTATTTAAATATTGATCCTTCTAGTTGATAAAATTTTCAAAACATGGACTTTTCATCAATTTTTCTCAAAAACAATCCCCAAGTTATAATTTTTTAAAAAATTACCATTGTCTATTACACTTACCTACTTTTCCTTTCCTTTTTTTCCAAACTTCTTTCACTCATTAAAAGGAACTTGCTTATTTATTGTATGGTTAAGGTGCAAATCCACCCTGAAAGTATTCTTAAAGGAGTAATGTTGTCCTGAAAGTTTTTTTTTTGTTTTAATGTTGTCCCGGAAGTCTTAAAAAGTAGCAATGCTGCCTTTCTTTTAGCCATCGTTTATGTTGACTGTTAATTTCGACTATAGTTGCTTACTAAGCTGCCACATGTATTTTGATTTATCCACCATGACAGCCCATCCTTTCTCTCCTCCTTCCTCTCTCCCTCATTCACACCTCATCCTCTCTCCCTCCCTCTTTCTCTCTCCCTCCATCGATCTTTCTGGAGAAAAAAAGTTCCTTCCCTCTCCTCTTCTTCTCCAATTGTCCTCACCAGTTCTTCTCCAATCATCCTCGCCGTCATCTCTTGCCTTGTTGCCACAGTGAAATCTGTTCCATGCAAGATTCTGAACAGGTTTGACATCCTATTAGATCTAGAGCCCACCACCGACGATGCCGCCGGTAAGCACGGGGGTGACAGGCTCTATGTTAGTGAGGCCCAGGAGGTAGAGGCCCATGTCGGCAATGCCACATCCGGTGCTGATTTCAACAACGCGTTTGCATCAAAAATGAGGAGGTTGGAGTAAGGGTTGGGAGTGTTGAGGTCTGAATCTAAGGGAAGGGGTGAGGCCTAGTGTTTGACGAATTTGACAAGGATGAGAGAATAAGGCCAAACAAAGGTGGTTCCCAATTGTCCATACTTGTTGATTTTGATGGTGGTTCCTGATTTTTTGTTTTAGTGTTTTAGGGGTTAGAGTATTTCTCTTATCCATACTTGTTGATTTTGATGATGGTTCTTGATTTTTTTTTTTAGTGTTTTAATGGTTATAGTATTTCTCTTGTATTTCCTTTGATTTTCACTGTGCTAACAATCTTAGAAATTTAGGATTGTGCTCGTTTAGTAGGAAATGTAGGTTATGTTTTGCCTTTCCTTATTGTATATAGTTTTCCTTTAATGATTGTAGCATACTATAATTTTAATTGATTTAGTTAGCTTCTACAGGGAGAGAGGGAGGGTCGGCCTTAAACATTGAAAGAGAAGGAGAGAGGGAGGTCAAGAGATAATGAAATGGACAAGGGAGAAGAAGGATGGTGATGAGGTGACATTCTAACTGCCACGTGGCAGTGACATATGTCTTTTAACCAAGGTTCTGAAACCCGGATCAGTCAATGAACCAATCAGGATATTGGATCAAGGGTCAGTGGGTCAGATCGGAGTCAAACCGAAGTCAACCCGGGACCTAAACTGGTGAAGTATAAAAATTGAAAAATAATATAATTTCTCAATTCTCATCACACCGGCCAAAATTTCAAATACTATATATCATTTTTGTACCTTAAATTACTAACAAAATCATCAACAAAAATATTAATATATTTATAGTCAAATATTCATAATCTGATAATCAAGAGCACATATCATTAACAAAAAAATTACACTTCCCAAAATAATAGTCTTAAAGCAAAACCATATACCTTTTTGCTCAAAGCCAAACCGTAAACCTTAGATATTTTGTTGGATACACTTCCCAAAACTGTGAGTGAAGTGAAGAAATGACTGAATAGTGAAGTGATTTGATTTTGATCACTATTCACTATCTGATTAGAAGTTCAAAGTTGCCTGGAGCCTAACGCCTTCAGTGTTCAATCAAATTAGGTTTCAATATTAAAAAAAAGGACAAACGACACGGTTTCAACTGGAAAGTGTAACCCCTACCTTATAACCAAATTTATAGTTCGAGAATGCGTCATTAAGTTGAAATAGAGACCATCGGTTAATTTAAAACTTTTCCAAAACCTGTTTAGTGCGGTCTCACATTCACATTTTGAATATAATTGGCCTAAGCAGTTCAGTTTCATTCATACATATCAGAGTATAACCAAAAATTCCCAACAATGCTCGGGTTTCATTTACTTAATAAAGGGTTTACATGGCACATTGCCTATTTACAGTTTTCCCATACAGGAGATTACACTACACCATTCATTATATACAATATGTACAACTACTCCTTAACAAAATATGATAACCAGCTACTCAAAATTAAAACTGCTAACTATGAGCTCTAACTGCCCTTCGTCACTTGTTTTTCCTTTGAACCGCTTGTCCTGGCTATAGGGTAGTCAATGGAAAGAATGAGATTCAAAAGAATCTCAGTAGTAACAGTTCACTTATAACATGTACAATCACAAAGCATATAAGCAAATCACAAGCAACAACACATCAACGGTATTTCTGCGATAGCTTTCGCTGTGTTCACAACGGCATATTTCACAACGACATACTTCATATGGCATATTTCATAAGTAATGTGCATGTAGCTCAAGCCTTATTAGACTTAGGTGTAGCCATTAATGTCATACCTAGTGCTATTTTTAGGTCTCTTGGTGTCAAGGAGCTTAAGAGGACTAATGTGGTTCTCCAACTAGCTGATAGGACCATTAGACAACCACAAGATATCATTGAGGATTTGCTTGTCAAAGTTAAGGATTTGGTTTTCCCCACTGACTTCTATGTGTTAGATATGTCTCAAGAGTCTAGTGAATCCACCCTTACTTAGGGAAGACCCTCCATGAGAACCGCTAGTACCTTGATAGAGATAAGAGATGGGTCGATCACCATGGAAGTGGGTAACCATAAGCTAAGTTTTAATATGTATGAAGCCATAAAACACCCTTTTGAGGATTACTCTTTATTAGGTGTGAATTCAATTGACATAGCACTTGATGATGTGGTTAATGAATATGAGCTTAACTAGCACACTGATGATTGTGATCTTAACTGTGGTATTGCATTGGAATCATGTGATGAACAATTCTCTTCTCCTTCTGTTGATGATTTTGATTCACATAGGACTGAGATTTCCAACCTTAACTCATCGATGGTTGATTGTTGGTTATCCTCCCTCAGTGATTTTTCTCTTACTTCTCTTAGTTCATTGGAGCTTAATTTTTCCGATCATTCATGCTTTAGTAATGATACTTGTGAGGAAGGTGTTTTTGTCAATGTTTCATGTCACAAACTAGTGGAGGAAACTGAGTTTAAGGTCAGTTGCCAAGACTTGGAAGATTTGATCTCTAAGGGAATAGCCCTCACATCGACCAAGACATCCTCTCATGTGACTCACTTTGGGCCTCACCATGTGGTTAAAGGGTCATTTCCTAACTCATTACTTAATCCTAGAACTAAGATTACTCCTCATACCTTGCGATTCTTGAATGAACTAATCACTCCTTGCGAAGTAGGTATGAAGGAAGCTACTTTCCCCAAGCCTGTTACTGTTGTAGACCAACCAAATGTTGGTTCAACACTTGGGAAGACCAATGTACAAGTGGTGGAATCAAAGGAGCTTAGCACAAGTCATGCATTGCCTCGGTCTACAAAGGGGAGTATCTCTACTACCCTTGATCTTCCTAGACTAACTCCCTCTATTGTTCAACCCCCTGATTTAGAGTTTAAACCTCTCCCCTCTCATTTGAAATATGCTTTCCTTGCTTTTGATGGGAAATTGCCTGTGATTATTGCAAATTCTTTGCCTGTCAGTGAGGAAGAGACATTGCTTGATGTTTTGTGTAGGAATAGAAAAGCTCTAGGTTGGACTTTAACTGACATTCCTGGGATTAGTCTGGCTATTTGTATCCATAAGATCCTTTTGCGTAAGGAATCCAAACCCCTTAGGCAGCCACAAAGACGACTTAACCCCCTGATTCTAGATGTGGTCAAGAAAGAAGTGACCACGCTATTGAGTGCGTGTATCATCTACCCAATTTCTGATAGTGAGTGGGTTAGTCCAGTGCAAGTAGTACCTAAGAAGATTGGGATCACTGTGGTAAATAATGAAAACAATAAGTTGATACCTACTAGGGTGCAAAATGCTTGGCGTGTGTGCATAGATTATAGGAAATTGAATGAAGCCTCTAGAAAAGATCACTTCCCCTTACCTTTCATTGATCAAATGCTTGAGCGGTTGGCGGGGAAAATCCACTATTGTTTCCTAGATGGTTATTCAGGATACTTCTAAATCCCTTTAGCTCTTGAAGATCAAAAAAGATCACTTTTACTTGTCCATTTGGTACCAATGCCTATAGGAGAATGCCGTTCGGATTATGCAATGCACCTAGCACTTTCCAACGTTGCATGATGTCACTATTTTGTGATTTCCTTGAAAATTGCATGGAGGTTTTTATGGACGATTTCACAGTGTATGACAATTCGTTTGATGTTTGTTTAGCTAGTTTGGACAATGTTCTTGCTAGATGCATTGAGAAAAACTTAGTTTTGAATTATGAGAAGTGTCATTTCATGGTTGATCATGGAATAGTACTTGGACACTTGATATCTAGCAAGGGCATTGAAGTTGATAGAGCTAAGATTGAGGTGATTTCCTCTTTGCCTTACCCTACTAGTGTTAAAGAACTTCATTCTTTCTTAGGGCATGTGGTTTTTTAACGGCGTTTCATAAAAGATTTTAGTAAAAGAACTCTACCATTATCCAAACTATTGCAAAATGATGTTGATTTTATCTTTGATAATCCTTGTAAACAAGCATTTAATGAATTGAAAGCACACTTGATTTCTCCTCCTATTTTGAGTGTATCAGATTGGACCTTACCTTTTGAACTAGCATACGACACCTCTAATTCTGCTGTGGGGGTCATGCTAGGACAAAAAGGCTCATTAGATGGATGTTGTTGCTACAAGAGTTTGACATTAGCATTAAGAATAGGCCTAGAACTGCGAACCTTGTAGCGGATCACTTGAGTAGGCTACTAGATGGAACAAGGGGAATACTTGATTCTGACTTTGTTTGTGATGACTTTCCTGATTCAACCCTTATGTTTATCTCTGTCTATGTTCCTTGCTTTGCTAATCTTGTTAACTATATTGTGACCGGTCTAATCCATGAGCATATGTCTTCCTTTTAGGATCAGAAACTTAAACAAGAAGCTGAACACTACATTTGGAATGAGCACTATTTATGGAGACTATGCAATAATCAAACGATCAGGAGGTGTATTCCAGAGACCGAGTCCAAGGACATACTTTCTGCTTGCCATTTAATGGTTTGTAGTGGACAATTTGGTGCTAACAGGACCTCTAGAAAGTATTAGATGCTGGGTTTTATGGGCCTACCATGTTTAAAGATGCATACTTGTATTCTAAAACATGTGATAAATCCAAACGATTTGAGGGCTTAGGTAAACGGCATGAGATTGTGTTGGGTGAATTACACATTACATCAAAACTACAAAATAGTGAAACTAATTAGCAAATATAAATTATTAAAGATTGTAGTTTTATGCGAATTTTCCAACCTAGTTGGAATCCTTAAGAAGCCTACCAAATGAAGATAAACTTTTAATTCATGGAAGAGAAATAGAGTCAAACCATCCAGCCATCTATTGCTTCAAATAGTTTTTCCACGCTTTTCATGTGAGAATGAAGAATAAGCAAGGATTGAGCATAGTTGTCTTGTGAAGATGAACTATTCATTGCTTCAACTCTCTGCTCCTCACTTCTATCCTGCAGGTCACTAATCTTCGGATACTTGATTTTTGACATTTGGATCGACAATTTTCCTTCAAGCATGCTAACAATACCAGACATGGATTGTCTCAGAGTTGGAGATGGGTTAGTACATAGAAATGCCACCTCAGCATTCTTAGGGCTTCCTTTGAAAAATATCTTAAACCAAACCTAGGATCCACCAGTTCAAGAAGGTTTCCTTACTCTTGAAGAACATAGGCCTTCAATTATGTGAAAGTATTCAGCCCTAAGAATGCTTTCAGTATAATTTCTTAAGAAATTAGGGATTGAATTTCTAACGGTTGAATACTTTGACGTAATTAAAGGCCTATGTTCTTTAAGAGAAAGGAAACCTTCTTGAACTGGTGGATCCAAATCTTAGTTTAAGCTATATTTCAAAGGTAGCCCTAAGAATGCTGGAGGTAGCAGTTCTATGCACTAATACATCTCCAACTCTAAGACCATCCATGTCTGATATTGTTAGCATGCTTGAAGGAAAATTGTCGGTCTAAATGCCAAAAATCAAGCATAGGTAGATTAGTGACCTGCAGGATGGAAATGAGGAGCAGATAGTTGAAGTAATGAATGGTTCATCATCACAAGACAACTACGCTCAGACCTTGGCTTCTTCTTCATTCTCAGATGAAAAGCATGGAAAAACTATTTGAGACGATAGATGGCTGGATGGTTAGACTCTATTTCTCTTCAATGAAATACATGACAAAATACACACAAGATTGTGTTGGGTGAATTACACATTACATCAAAACTACAAAATAGTTAAACTAATTATTAAATGTAAATTATTAAAGATTGTAGTTTTATGCAAATTTTCCAACCTAGTTGGAATCCTTAAGAAGCCTACCAAAAGAAGATAAACTTTTATTTCATGGAAGAGAAATAGAGTCTAACCATCAAGCCATCTATTGCTTCAAATAGTTTTTCCACGCATTTCATGTGAGAATGAAGAATAAGCAAGGTCTAAGCATAGTTGTCTCGTGATGATGAACCATTCATTGCTTCAACTCTCTGCTCCTCACTCTATCCTGCAGGTCACAAATCTCTGAATGCTTGATTTTTGTTATTTGGACCTACAATTTTCCTTCAAGCATGCTAACAATATCAGACATGGATGGTCTCAGATTGGAGATGGGTTAGTGCATAGAACTGCCACCTCAACATTCTTAGGGCTTCTTTTGTAGAATATCTTAAACCAAGACTTGGATCCACCAGTTCAAGAAGGTTTCCTTACTCTTGAAGAACATAGGCCACCAATTATGTGAAACTATTTAGCCCTAAGAATGATTTCAGTATAATTTGTTAAGAAATTAGGGATTAAATTTCTAACGGTTGAATGCTTTCACGTAATTGAAGGTCTATGTTCTTCAAGAGCAAGGAAACCTTCTTGAATTGGTGGATCCAAATCTTGGTTTAAGCTATTCTTCAAAGGGCTGAAATCATTCTTAGGGCTAAATACTTTCACGTAATTGAAGGCCTATGTTCTTCAAGAGCAAGGAAACCTTCTTGAACTGGTGGATCTAAATCTTGGTTTAAGTTATTCTTCAAAGGAAGCCCTAAGCATACTGAGGTGGCAATTCTATGCACTAACCCATCTCCAACTCTAAGACCATCCATGTCTGATATTGTTAGCATGCTTGAAAGAAAATTGTCGGTCCAAAGGCCAAAAATCAAGCTTGCGCAGATTCGTGACCTGCAATATGGAAGTGAGGAGCAGAGAGTTGAAGTAATGAATGGTTCATCATCACAAGACAACTACGCTCAGACCTTGGCTTCTTATTATTTCTCACATGAAAATCATGGAAAAACTATTTCAAGCAATAGATAGCTGGATGGTTTGACTCTATTTCTCTTCAATGAAATACAAGACAAAATACACACAAGATTGTGTTTGGTGAATTACACATTACATCAAAACTACAAAATTGTGAAACTAATTAGCAAATGTGAAACGATCCTTTCTCCGAACAACAATTAACCGTAACAAAATCTGGTTAACCAGTGATAATCGAAAACAGTTACCCATTTAAAATATATCAGAGTTCAAGGCACAAACTCGCCCACAAACCCACTACAAAGATATTTATTAAAACAGTTATCCAAACAGTAAATATGATATCTCCGAAAACATAATATGTCCTATAATGGCAATATAGAGAATAATACAACACCCATACCACAAGAGGCCTACAGAATTCTCAACGTCTATGCCTCTGGTTGCTTCCCTTGGCCTCTAGCCAAATTAGAGGTCTCTCCTAAAAAATATTTATAACGACGGGGTGAGACATAAAGTCTCAGTAACCAAAAATTAATTTACAACATATGCAGGAAAAGATTGTAAGTCAGTGAAGCAGCTTTAACTAACATAAAATTAATAATATTATCAATAATCAAACTTCATATAATATGTTTAACAGTTAGAATCATCCCCACTCATCCATCCTGCTCCTCCTTATAGCTTATGGACGTGGTACAGCCTATCAGTGCTAGTATACCCGGCCAAAGGTTGGCTAGTCACTTCAAGAATACTGCCTCTCCCATGCCACCACCAATATACCGTAACAGGGAGTTGTCCGCCCAAAACACTCAACTCAAAATCCAGGCCAGGAATGAGAGAGCCGATGGGCACAATTTCACCATATCTCTTCCACACAACCCACCATATCCCATAACAGAAAAACAATATATCAATATAATTCTTGAAACATATACAAATTATCATATCTTCTACAACATTCCATCTCAAACATCATAACCATCACAACAGTAACAATTTTAATAATATCTTTGCTCATATATAAAATTTTGAAAATACACTGCTTCACTAAACTAGGTTCATATTCAAACATACACATAATCTTTCAAAACACATACAAATGGTATAGATGAAAGTAAGGTTTAGAAAACACCTTACAGTCCAAAACAAGCATATAAAATAAATTAACCCCGGTTACCTCAATTCCAAGCTTAACTTTATCTTGAGTACCAAATACGAACAATCACCGATTCCAAGAAAACTCTACATTATAAATTTAAGTAACAATTAACCCCAAGAAATACTAAAATAAATAATTTACACAATTCATCTCCAATTTTCCTCTACTATTATTATCCTTAAATATTCTAATTTCCTTAACAATCCTTAAACAACCTCTATATCATTCTCTCTCGTCAACCACTTAATTTTTATAAATTAAAGTTTCACCTTTAACATATCTATTATTATATAATCATCAATATCAACCTTCTAAAATAACTAAATCTCTTTTTTCTAATTTATATATATAGTATAATTATTAAACAATAATTGAAACTCTCACATAATTAAAATCATATAAAAAATCTAATTCTTAATATCAAATTATAATTTATAATTTCTTATACAACAAAATTTACCAAACTAAACCGATTAGAATATCTATAATACTTCCAACATTCCAAATAAATTATTTAATCCAAATTTAATCGGATAAAAATCCTAATATATAATTATTCTTAGATTAATTATATAAAAAATTATATACCAACTACATAACAAAAGTAACCTGATTAAAATTAACCATTAATCCTCCTCTATATTCCTATAGCCTTATATTAACAAAACTCAAATTTGTCCAAAATCCTAATCTTAAAATTTTCTCTAATCCACACAAAATTACTATCATAAGAAAGAGAAAATTATTTAGAACATTTTCATAAAAGAAGAGTTGTGATCAGAAAAGAATTTGAGTACCTTATTGATCCCCAAATATATGAAAATACTCCTATGAGTGTCACACCCTACACCAAACGCCTTCTGCAGAATCACTTCACGCAGACGATCTGCGTGAAGTGAGAAGGGAGAGGGGGTATTTATAATACGCCCCCTCCCACACATTAATAATTGGCGCCTAATGGCGCCAATTAATCACGGAGTGGAGGCACTTTCGGTGTCTCCCTCCTTCTTTTATATATATTATATTATAATATTATAATAATATAATATAATATATTATATTATTATAATATTATTATTTATTAATTAATTTTTTTTATTATTTTTTTTTTATTTTATTTTTTTTTCCAAAAAGTTACTACTAAATTTATAATTATCTTTAAATTATAATTATATTTTAAAAATAAGGATGTTACAAAATGTAAATTATTAAAGATTGTAGTTTTATGCAAACTTTCCAACCTAGTTGGAATCCTTAAGAAGCCTACCAAATGAAGATAAACTTTTATTTTATGGAAGAGAAATAGAGTCAAACCATCGTGCCATCTCTTGCTTCAAATAGTTTTTCCACGCTTTTCATGTGAGAATGAAGAAGAAGCAGGGTTTAAGCATAGTTGTTTTGTGATGATGAACCATTCATTGTTTCAACTCTCTGCTCCTTACTTCTATCCTGCAGGTCACTAATCTCTGGATGCTTGATATTTGGCATTTGGACAGACAATTTTCCTTTAAGCATGCTAACAATATCAGACATGGATGGTCTCAGAGTTGGAGATGGGTTAGCGCATAGAACTGCCACATTAGCATTCTTAGGGCTTCCTTTGAAGAATATCTTAAACCAAGACTTGGATCCACTAGTTCAAGAAGGTTTCCCTACTCTTAAAGAATATAGGCCTTCAATTATGTGAAAGTATTCAGCCCTAAGAATGATTTCAGTATATATTTTTAAGAAATTAGGGATTGAATTTCTAACGGTTGAATACTTTCACGTAATTGAAGGCATACGATCTTCAAGAGCAAGGAAACCATCTTGAACTGGCGGATCCAAATCTTGATTTAAGCTATTCTTCAAAGGAATCCCTCAGGAAGTGAGGAGCAGAGAGTTAAAGCAATGAATGGTTCATCATCACAAGACAACTACGCTCAGACCTTGGCTTCTTCTTCATTCTCACATGAAAAGCGTCGAAAAACTATTTGAAGCAATAGATGGCTGGATGGTTTGACTCTATTTCTCTTCAATGAAATAATAGACAAAATACACACAAGATTGTGTTAGGTGAATTACACATTACATCAAAACTACAAATAGTGAGACTAATTAGCAAATGTAAATTATTAAAGATTGTAGTTTTATACAAATATTCCAACCTATTTGGAATCCTTAAGAAGCCTACCGAATGAAGATAAACTTTTATTTCATGGAAGAGAAATAGAGGCAAACCATCCAGCCATCGATTGCTTTAAATAGGTTTTCCATACTTTTCATTTGAGAATGAAGAATAAGCAAGGTCTGAGCATAGTTGTCTTGCGATGATGAACCATTCATTACTTCAACTCTCTGCTCCTCACTTCTATCCCATAGGTCACTAATCTTTGGATACTTGATTTTTGGCATTTGGACCGACAATTGTCCTTCAAGCATCCTAAAAATATCAGACATGGATGGTCTCAGTGTTGGAGATGGGTTAGTGCATAGAACTGCCACCTCAGCATTCTTAGGGCTTCCTTTGAAGAATATCTAAAACCAAGACTTGGATCCACCAGTTCAAGAAGGTTTTGCTTACTCTTGAAGAACATAAGCCTTCAATTATGTCAAAGTATTCAGCCCTCAGAATGCTTTCAATATAATTTCTTATGAAATTAGGGATTGAATTTCTAACGGTTGAATACTTTCATGTAATTGAACGCCTATGTTCTTCAAGAGCAAGGAAACCTTCTTGACCTGGTGGATCCAAATCTTGGTTTAAGATATTCTTCAAAGGAAGCCCTAAGAATGATGAGGTGGCAGTTCTATGCACTAACCCATTTCCAACTCTGAGACCATCCATGTCTGATATTGTTAGCATGCTTGAAGGAAAATTGTCGGTCTAAATGCCAAAAATCAAGCATCCGCAGAATAGTGACCTGCAGGATGGAAATGAGGAGCAGAGAGTTGAAGCAATGAATGGTTCATCATTACAAGACAACTACGCTCAGACCTTGGCTTCTTCTTCTTTCTCACATGAAAAGCGTCGAAAAACTATTTGAAGCAATATATGGCTGGATGGTTTAACTCTATTTCTCTTCCATGAAATAAAAGTTAATCTTTTTTTAGTAGGCTTCTTAAGGATTCCAACTAGGTTGGAAAATTTGCATAAAACTACAATATTTAATAATTTACATTTGCTAATTAGTTTCACTATTTTGTAGTTTTGATGTAATGTGTAATTCACCCAACATAATCTTGTGTGTATTTTGTCATTTATTTCATGGAAGAGAAATAGAGTCGAACCTTCCAGCCAGTTATTGCTTCAAATAGTTTTTCCACGCTTTTCATATGAGAATGAAGAATAAGCAAGGTCTGAGCTGATGATGAACCATTGATTGCTTCAACTCTCTGCTCATCACTTCTATCCTGCAGGTCACTAATCTCCGGATGCTTGATTTTTGGCGTTTGGACTGACAATTTTCCTTCATACATGCTAACAATATCAGACATGGATGGTCTCAGAGTTAGAGATGGGTTAGTGCATAGAACTGCCACCTCAGCATTCTTAGGGCTTCATTTGAAGAATATCTTAAATCAAGACTTGGATCCACCAGTTCAAGAAGGTTTACTTACACTTGAAGAACATAGACCTTCAATTATGTGAAAGTATTCAGCCCTAAGAATGCTTTCAGTATAATTTCTTAAGAAATTAGGGATTGAATTTCTAACGGTTGAATACTTTCATGTAATTGATGGCCTATGTTCTTCAAGAGTAAGGAAACCTTCTTGAACTGGTGGATCCAAATCTTGGTTTAAGCTAATCTTATAAGGAAGCCCTAAGAATGCTGGAGGTGGCAGTTCTATCCACTAACCCATCTCCAACTCTGAGACCATCCATGTCTGATATTGTTAGTATACTTGAAGGAAAATTGTCGGTCCAAATGCCAAAAATCAAGAATCCACAGATTAGTGACCTGCAGGATGGAAATGACAAGCAGATAGTTGAAGCAATAAATGGTTCATCATTACAAGACAACTACGCTCAAACCTTGGCTTCTTCTTCATTCTCACATGAAAAGCGTCGAAAAACTATTTGAAGCAATAGATGGGTGGATGGTTTGACTCTATTTTTCTTCAGTGAAATAATAGACAAAATACACACAAGATTGTGTTGGGTGAATTACACATTACATCAAAACTACAAATAGTGAGACTAATTAGCAAATGTAAATTATTAAAGATTGTAGTTTTATGCAAATATTCCAACCTAGTTGGAATCCTTAAGAAGCCTACCGAATGAAGATAAACTTTTATTTCATGGAAGAGAAATAGAGTCAAACCATCCAGCCATATATTGCTTCAAATAGGTTTTCCATACTTTTCATGTGACAATGAAGAATAAGCAAGGCCTGAGCATAGTTGTCTTGCGATGATGAACCATTCATTGCTTCAACTCTCTGCTCCTCACTTCTATCCCGTTGGTCACTAATCTTTGGATGCTTGATTTTTGGCATTTGGACCGACAATTGTCCTTTAAGCATCCTAAAAATATCAGACATGGATGGTCTCAGAGTTGGAGATGGGTTAGTGCATAGAACTGCCACCTCAGCATTCTTAAGGCTTCCTTTGAAGAATATCTGAAACCAAGACTTGGATCCACCAGTTCAAGAAGGTTTTGCTTACTCTTGAAGAACATAGGCCTTTAATTATGTGAAAGTATTCAGCCCTAAAAATGCTTTCAGTATAATTTCTTAAGAAATTAGGGATTGAATTTGTAACGGTTGAATACTTTCATGTAATTGAACGCCTATGTTCTTAAAAAGCAAGGAAACCTTCTTGACCTGGTGGATCCAAATCTTGGTTTAAGATATTCTTCAAAGGAAGCCCTAAAAATGATGAGGTGGCAGTTCTATGCACTAACCAATCTCCAACTCTGAGACCATGCATGTCTGATATTGTTAGCATGCTTGAAGGAAAATTGTCGGTCCAAATGCCAAAAATCAAGCATCCGCAGATTAGTAACCTGCAGGATGGAAATGAGGAGTAGAGAGTTGAAGCAATGAATGGTTCATCATTACAAGACAACTACGCTCAGACCTTGGCTTCTTCTTCATTCTCATATGAAAAGCGTCAAAAAACTATTTGAAGCAATAGATGGCTGGATAGTTTAACTCTATTTCTCTTCCATGAAATAAAAGTTTATCTTTTTTTAGTAGGCTTCTTAAGGATTCCAACTAGGTTGGAAAATTTGCATAAAACTACAAAATTTAATAATTTACATTTGCTAATTAGTTTCACTATTTTGTAGTTTTGATGTAATGTGTAATTCACCCAACATAATCTTGTGTGTATTTTGTCATTTATTTCATAGAAGAGAAATAGAGTCGAACCTTCCAGCCAGTTATTGCTTCAAATAGATTTTCCATGGTTTTCATGTGAGAATGAAGAATAAGCAAGGTCTGAGCATAGTTGTCTTATGATGATGAACCATTGATTGCTTCAACTCTCTGCTCCTTACTTCTATCCTGCAGGTCACTAATCTCCGGATGCTTGATTTTTGACATTTGGACTGACAATTTTCCTTCATGCATGTTAACAATATCAGACATGGATGGTCTCAGAGTTAGAGATGGGTTAGTGCATATAACTGCCACCTCAGCATTCTTAGGGCTTCCTTTGAAGAATATCTGAAACCAAAACTTGGATCCACCAGTTCAAGAAGGTTTCCTTACTCTTGAAGAACGTAGGCCTTCAATTATGTGAAAGTATTCATCCCTAAGAATGATTTCAGTATAATGTTTTAAGAAATTATGGATTGAATTTCTAACGGTTGAATACTTTCATGTAATTGAATGCCTATGTTCTTCAAGAGCAAGGAAACCTTCTTGACCTGGAGGATCCAAATCTTGGTTTAAGATATTCTTCAAAGGAAGCCCTAAGAATGATGAGGTGGAAGTTCTATGCACTAACCCATCTCCAACTCTGAGACCATCCATGTCTGATAATGTTAGCATGCTTGAACGAAAATTGTGAGGTCCAAATGCCAAAAATCAAGCATCCGTAGATTAGTGAGCTGAAGGATTGAAGTGAGGAGCAGATAGTTGAAGCAATGAATGGTTCATAATCACAAGAAAACTACGCTCAGACCTTTCCTTCTTCATTGTCACATGAAAATCGTGGAAAAACTATTTGAAGCAATAGATGGCTGGATGGTTTGACTCCATTTCTCTTCCATGAAATAAAAGTTTATCTTCATTTGGTAGGCTTCTTAAGGATTCCAACTAGGTTAGAAAATTCTCATAAAACTACAATCTTTAATAATTTCCATTTGCTAATTAGCTCCACTATTTTGTAGTTTTGATGTAATGTGTAATTCACCCAACATAATCTTGGGTGAATTTTGTCATTTATTTAATGGAAGAGAACTATAGTCAAACCATCCAGCTATCTATTGCTTCAAATAGTTTTTCCACGCTTTTCATGTGAGAATGAAGAAGCAAGGTCTGAGCATAGTTGTCTTGTGATGATGAACCATTCATTGCTTTATCTCTCTGCTCCTCACTTCTATCCTGCAGGTCACTAATTTTTGGATGCTTGATTTTTGGCATTTGGACTAACAATTTTCCTTCATGCATACTAACAATATCAGACATGGATGGTCTCAGAGTGGGAGATGGGTTAGTGCATAGAACTGCCACCTCAGCATTCTTAGGGCTTCCTTTGAAGAATATCTTAAACCAAGACTTGGATCCACCAGTTCAAGAAGGTTTCCTTACTCTTGAAGAACATAGGCCTTCAATTACGTGAAAGTATTCAACCGTTAGAAATTCAATCCATAATTTCTTAAAACATTATACTGAAATCATTCTTAGGGATGAATACTTTCACATAATTGAAGGCCTACGTTCTTCAAGAGTAAGGAAACCTTCTTGAACTGGTGGATCCAAGTCTTGGTTTAAGATATTCTTCAAAGGAAGCCCTAAAAATGCTGAGGTGGCAGTTCTATGCACTAACCCATCTCCAACTCTGAGACCATCTATGTCTGATATTATTAGCATTCTTGAAGGAGAATTGTCTTTCCAAATGCCAAAAATCAAGAATCCGGAGATTAGTGACCTGCAGGATAGAAGTAAGGAGCAGAGAGTTGAAACAATGAATGGTTCATCATCACAAGACAACTATGCTCAAACCCTCCTTCTTCTTCATTCTCACATGAAAAGCGTGGAAAAACTATTTGAAGCAAGAGATGGCTGGATGGTTTGACTCTAATTCTCTTCCATGAAATAAAAGTTTATCTTCATTTGGTAAGCTTCTTAAGGAATCCAACTAGGTTGGAAAATTAGTATAAAACTACAATCTTTAATAATTTACATTTGCTAATTAGTTTCACAATTTTGTAGTTTTGATGTATTGTGTAATTCACCCAACACAATCTTGTGTGTATTTTGTCATGTATTCCATTAAAGAGAAATAGAGTCAAACCATATAGCCATATATTGCTTCAAATAGTTTTTCCACTCTTTTCATGTGACAAATAAGAAGAACCCAAGGTCTGAGCGTAGTTGTCTTACGATGATGAACCATTCATTGCTTCAACTTTCTGCTCCTCACTTCCATCCTGCAGGTCACTAATATCCGGATGCTTGATTTTTGGCATTTGGACCGACTATTTTCCTTCAAGCATGCTAACAATATCAGACATGGATGGTCTCAGAGTTGGAGATGGGTTAGCGCATAGAACTGCCACCTCAAGCATTCTTAGGGCTTCCTTTGAAGAATATCTTAAACCAAGACTTGGATCCACCAGTTCAAGAAGGTTTCCTTACTCTTGAAGAACGTAGGCCTTCAATTATGTGAAAGTATTCAGCCCTAAGAATGCTTTCAGTATAATTTCTTAAGAAATTAGGGATTGAATTTCTAACGGTTGAATACTTTCAAGTAATTGAAGGCCTATGTTCTTCAAGAGTAAGGAAACCTTCTTGAACTGGTGGATCCAAATCTTTGTTTAAGCTATTCTTATAAGGAAGCCCTAAGAATGATGAGGTGGAAGTTCTATGCACTAACCCATCTCCAACTCTGAGACCATCCATGTCTGATATTGTTAGCATGCATGAAGGAAAATTGTCAGTCCAAATGTCAAAAATCAAGCATCCGCAGATTAATGACCTGCAGGATGGAAGTGAGGAGCAGAGAGTTGAAGCAATGAATGGTTCACCATCACAAGACAACTACGCTCAGACCTTTGCTTCTTCTTCATTCTCACATGAAAATCGTGGAAAAACTATTTGAAGCAATAGATGGCTGGATGGTTTGACTCCATTTCTCTTCCATGAAATAAAAGTTTATCTTTATTTGGTAGGCTTCTTAAGGACTCCAACTAGGTTTTAAAATTTGCAAAAAACTACAATCTTAAATAATTTACATTTGCTAATTAGTTTCACTATTTTGTAGTTTTGACGTAATATGCAATTCACCCAATATAATCTTGGGTGTATTTTGTCATTTATTTCATGGAAGAGAAATAGAGTCAAACCATCCAGGTATCTATTGCTTCAAATAGTTTTTCCACGCTTTTCATGTGGGAATGAAGAAGAAGCAATGTCTGAGCATAGTTGTCCTGTGATGATGAACCATTCATTGCTTCAACTCTCTGCTCCTCACTTCTATCCTACAGGTCACTAATCTGTGGATGCATTATTTTTGGCATTTGGACTGACAATTTTCCTTCAAGCATGCTAACTATTTCAAACATGGATGGTCTCAGAATTGGAGATGGGTTAGTGCATAGAACTGCCACCTCAGCATTCTTAGGGCTTCCTTTGAAGAATATCTTAAATCAAGACTTGGATCCACCAGTTCAAGAAGGTTTACTTATACTTGAAGAATATAGACCTTCAATTACGTGAAAGTATTTAGCCCTAAGAATGCTTTCAGTATAATTTCTTAAGAAATTAGGGATTGAATTTCTAACGGTTGAATACTTTCAAATAATTGAAGGCCTATGTTCTTCAAGAACAAGGAAACCTTCTTGAACTGGTGGATCCAAATCTCTGTTTAAGCTATTCTTCAAAGGAATCCCTAAGAATGCTGGAGGTGGCAGTTGTATGCACTAACCCATCTCTAACTCTGAGACCATCCATGTCTGATATTGTTAGCATGCTTGAATGAAAATTGTCGGTCCAAATGCCAAAAATCAAGCATCCGCAGATTAGTGACCTGCAGGATGGAAGTGAGGAGCAGAGAGTTGAAGCAATGAATGGTTCATCATCACAAGACAACTACGCTAAGACCTTTGCTTCTTCTTCATTCTCACATGAAAATCGTGGAAAAACTATTTGAAGCAATTGATGGCTGGATGGTTTGACTCTATTTCTCTTCCATGAAATAAAAGTGTATCTTCATTTGGTAGGCTTCTTAAGGATTCCAACTAGGTTGGAAAATTTTCATATAACTACAATCTTTAATAATTCCATTTGCTAATTAGTTTCACTATTTTGTTGTTTTGATGTAATGTGTAATTCACCCAACATAATATTAGGTGAATTTTGTCATGTATTTCATGGAAGAGAAATAGAGTCAAACCATCCAGCCATCTATTGCTTCAAATAGTTTTTCCACGCTTTTCATGTGAGAATGAAGAATAAGCAAGGTCGAGCATAATTGTCTTGTGATGATGAACCATTCATTTCTTCAACTCTCTACTCCTCACTTCTATCCTGCGGGTACTAATCTCTGGATGCTTGATTTTTGGCATTTGGACTGACAATTTTCCTTCATGCATGCTAACAATATCAGACATGGATGGTGTCAGAGTTTGAGATGGGTTAGTGCATAGAACTAGCATCTCAGCATTCTTAAGGCTTCCTTTGAAGAATATCTTAAATCAAGACTTGGATCCACCAGTTGAAGAAGGTTTACTTACACTTGAAGAACATAGAACTTCAATTACTTGAAAGTATTCAGCCCTAAGAATGCTTTCAGTATCATTTCTTAAGAAATTAGGGATTGAATTTCTAACGGTTGAATACTTTCACATAATTGAAGGCCTATGTTCTTCAAGAATAAGGAAACCTTCTTGAACTGGTGGATCAAAATCTTGGTTTAAGCTATTCTTATAAGGAAGCCTTAAGAATGCTGGAGGTCGCAGTTCTATGCTCTAACCCATCTCCAACTCTGAGACCATCCATGTCTAATATTGTTAGCATGCTTGAACGAAAATTGTCGGTCCAAATGACAAAAATCAAGCATTCGCAGATTAATGACCTGCAGGATGGAAGTGAGGAGCAGAGAGTTGAAGCAATGAATGGTTCATCATCACAAGACAACTACGCTCAGACCTTTGCTTCTTCTTCATTTTCACATGAAAATCGTGGAAAAACTATTTGAAGCAATAGATGGCTGGATGGTTTGACTCCATTTCTCTTCCATGAAATAAAAGTTTATCTTCATTTGGTAGGCTTCTTAAGGATTCCAACTAGGTTGGAAAATTTTCATAAAACTACAATCTTTAATAATTTCCATTTACTAATTAGCTCCACTATTTTGTAGTTTTGATGTAATATGTAATTCACCCAACATAATCTTGGGTGAATTTTGTCATTTATTTCATGGAAGAGAAATAGAGTCAAACCATCCAGCCATCTATTGCTTCAAATAGTTTTTCCACGCTTTTCATGTGAGAATAAAGAATAAGCAAGGTCGAGCATATTTGTCTAGTGATGATGAACCATTCATTGCTTCAACTCTCTGCTCCACACTTCTATCCTGCAGGTCACTAATATCCGGATGCTTGATTTTTGGCATTTGGACCGACAATTTTCCTTCATGCATGCTAACAATATCAGACATGGATGGTCTCAGAGTCGAAGATGGGTTAGTGCATAGAACTGCCACCTCAGCATTCTTAGGGCTTCCTTTGAAAAATATCTTAAATCAAGACTTGGATCCACCAGTTCAAGATGGCTTACTTACACTTGGAGAACATAGACCTTCAATTATGTGAAAGTATTCAGCCCTAAGAATGCTTTCAGTGTAATTTCTTAAGAAATTAGGGATTGAATTTCTAACGGTTGAATACTTTCACATAATTGAAGGCCTATGTTCTTCAAGAATAAGGAAACCTTCTTGAACTGGTGGATCAAAATCTTGGTTTAAGCTATTCTTATAAGGAAGCCTTAAGAATGCTGGAGGTGGCAGTTCTATGCTCTAACCCATCTCCAACTCTGAGACCATCCATGTCTAATATTGTTAGCATGCTTGAACAAAAATTGTCGGTCCAAATGCTAAAAATCATGCATTCACAGATTAATGACCTGCAGGATGGAAGTGAGGAGCAGGGAGTTGAAGCAATGAATGGTTCATCATCACAAGACAACTACGCTCAGACCTTTGCTTCTTCTTCATTTTCACATGAAAATCGTGGAAAAACTATTTGAAGCAATAGATGGCTGGATGGTTTGACTCCATTTCTCTTCCATGAAATAAAAGTTTATCTTCATTTGGTAGGCTTCTTAAGGATTCCAACTAGGTTGGAAAATTTTCATAAAACTACAATCTTTAATAATTTCCATTTGCTAATTAGCTCCACTATTTTGTAGTTTTGATGTAATATGTAATTCACCCAACATAATCTTGGGTGAATTTTGTCATTTATTTCATGGAAGAGAAATAGAGTCAAACCATCCAGCCATCTATTGCTTCAAATAGTTTTTCCACGCTTTTCATGTGAGAATAAAGAATAAGCAAGGTCGAGCATAGTTGTCTAGTGATGATGAACCATTCATTGCTTCAACTCTCTGCTCCACACTTCTATCCTGCAGGTCACTAATATCCGGATGCTTGATTTTTGGCATTTGGACCGACAATTTTCCTTCATGCATGCTAACAATATCAGACATGGATGGTCTCAGAGTCGGAGATGTGTTAGTGCATAGAACTGCCACCTCAGCATTCTTAGGGCTTCCTTTGAAGAATATCTTAAATCAAGACTTGGATCCACCAGTTCAAGAAGGCTTACTTACACTTGAAGAACATAGACCTTCAATTATGTGAAAGTATTCAGCCCTAAGAATGCTTTCAGTGTAATTTCTTAAGAAATTAGGGATTGAATTTCTAACGGTTGAATACTTTCACGTAATTGAAGACCTATGTTCTTCAAGAGTAGGAAACCTTCTTGAACTTGTGGATCTAAATCTTGGTTTAAACTATTCTTATAAGGAAGCCCTAAGAATGCTGGAGGTTGCAGTTGTATGCACTAACCCATCTCCAACTCTGAGACCATCCATGTCTGATATTGTTAGCATGCTTGAAGGAAAATTGTCGGTCCAAATGCCAAAAATCAAGCATCCACTTATTAGTGACCTGTAGGATAGAACTGAGGAGCAGAGAGTTGAAGCAATGAATGGTTCATCACCACAGGACAACTATGCTCAGACATTGTTTCTTCTTCATTCTCACATGAAAAGCGTGGAAAACCTATTTGAAGCAATAGATGCCTGGATGGTTTGACTCTATTTCTCTTCCATGAAATAAATGACAAAATACACCCAAGATTATGTTGGGTGAATTACACATTACGTGAAACCTACAAAATAGTGAAACTAATTAGCAAATGTAAATTATATAACATTGTAGTTTTATGCAAATTTTAAAACCTAGTTGGAATCCTTAAGAAGCCTACCAAATGAAGATAGACTTTTATTTTGTGGAAGAGAAATAGAGTCAAACCATCCAGCCATCTATTGCTTCAAATAGTTTTCCACGCTTTTTATGTTTGAATGAAGAAGAAGCAAAGGTCTGAGCGTAGTTATCTTGTGATGATGAACCATTCATTGCTTCAACTCTCTATTCCTCACTTCCATCCTGCAGGTTAGTAATCTGTGGAAGCTTGATTTTTGGCATTTGGACTGACAATTTTCCCTCAAGCATGCTAACAATATCAAACATGGATGGTCTCAGAGTTAGAGATAGGTTAGAGTATAGAACTGCCACCTCCAGCATTCTTAAGGCTTCCTTATAAGAATAGCTTAAACCAAGATTTGGATCCACCAGTTCAAGAAGGTTTCCATACTCTTGAAGAACATAGGCATTCAATAATGTGAAAGTATTCAACCGTTAGAAATTCAATCTCAAATTTCTTAAGAAATTATACTGAAAGCATTCTTAGGGCTGAATAATTTCACGTAATTGAAGGTCTATGTTCTTCAAGTGTAAGTAACCCTTCTTGAACTGGTGGATCCAAGTCTTGATTTAAGATATTCTTCAAAGGAAACCCTAAGAATGCTGAGGTGGCAGTTCTATGTACTAACCCATCTCCAACTCTGAGACCATCCATGTCTGATATTGTTAGCATGCTTGAAGGAAAATTGTCGGTCCAAATGCCAAAAATCAAGCATCCGCAGATTAGTGACCTGTAGGATAGAAGTGAGGAGCAGAGAGTTGAAGCAATGAATGGTTCATCATCACAAGACAACTACGCTCAGACCTTTGCTTCTTCTTCATTCTCACATGAAAAGCGTGGAAAAACTATTTGAAGCAATAGATGGCTGGATGGTTTGACTCCATTTATCTTCCATGAAATAAAAGTTTATCTTCATTTGGTAGGCTTCTTAAGGATTCCAACAAGGTTTTAAAATTTGCATAAAACTACAATCTTAAATAATTTACATTTGCTAATTAGTTTCACTATTTTGTAGTTTTGACGTAATGTGTAATTCACCCAACATAATCTTGGGTGTATTTTGTCATTTATTTCATGGAAGAGAAATAGAGTCAAACCATCCAGGCATCTATTGCTTCAAATAGTTTTTCCACGCTTTTCATGTGAGAATGAAGAAGAAGCAATGTCTGAGCCTAGTTGTCCTGTGATGATGAACCATTCATTGCTTCAACTCTCTGCTCCTCACTTCTATCCTATAGGTCACTAATATGCGGATGCTTGATTTTTGGCATTTGGACCGACAATTTTCCTTCAAGCATGCTAACAATATCAAACATGGATGGTCTCAGAGTTGGAGATGGGTTAGTGCATAGAACTGCCACCTCAGCATTCTTAGGGCTTCCTTTGACGAATATCTTACACCAAAACTTGGATCCACCAGTTCAAGATTGTTTCAATACTATTGAAGAATATAGGCCTTCAATTATGTGAAAGTATTCAGCCCTAAGAATGCTTTCAGTATAATTTCTAAAGAAATTAGGGATTGAATTTCTAACGGTTGAATACTTTCACGTAATTGAAGGCCTATGTTCTTCAAGAGTCAGGAAACCTTCTTGAACTGGTGGATCCAAATCTTGGTTTAAGCTATTCTTATAAGGAAGCCCTAAGAATGCTGGAGGTGGCAGTTGTATGCACTAACCCATCTTTAACTCTGAGACCATCCATGTCTGATATTGTTAGCATGCCTAAAGGAAAATTGTCGGTCCAAATGCCAAAAATCAAGCATCCGCAGATTACTAACCTGCAGGATGGAAGTGAGGAGCAGAGAGTTGAAGCAATGAATGGTTTATCATCACAAGACAACTTTGCTCGACCTTGCTTATTCTTCATTCTCACATGAAAAGCGTGGAAAAACTATTTCAAGGAATAGATGGCTGGATGGTTTGACTCTATTTTTCTTCCATGAAATAAAAGTTTATCTTCATTTGGTAGGCTTCTTAAGGATTCCAACTAGGTTTTAAAATTTGCATAAAACTACAATCTTAAATAATTTACATTTGCTAATTAGTTTCACTATTTTGTAGTTTTCACGTAATGTGTAATTCACCCAACATAATCTTGGGTGTATTTTGTCATTTATTTCATGGAAGAGAAATAGAGTCAAACCATCCAGGCATCTATTGCTTCAAATATTTTTTCCACGCTTTTCATGTGAGAATGAAGAAGAAACAATGTCTGAGCATAGTTGTCCTGTGATGATGAACCATTCATTGCTTCAACTCTCTGCTCCTCACTTCTATCCTATAGGTCACTAATCTGCGGATGCTTGATTTTTGTCATTTGGACCGACAATTTTCCTTCAAGCATGCTAACAATATCAGACATGGATGGTCTCAGAGTTGGAGATGGGTTAGTGCATAGAACTGCCACCTCAGCATTCTTAGGGCTTCCTTTGAAGAATATCTTAAACCAAGACTTGGATCCACCAGTTCAAGAAGGTTTCCTTACTCTTGAAGAACATGGGCCTTCAATTATGTGAAAGTATTCAGCCTTAAGAATGCTTTCAGTATAATTTCTAAAGAAATTAGGGATTGAATTTCTAACGGTTGAATACTTTCACGTAATTGAAGGCCTATATTCTTCAAAAGCAAGGAAATCTTCTTGAACTGGTGGATCTAAATCTTGGTTTAAGCTATTCTTCAAAGGAAGCCCTAAGAATGCTTGAGGTGGCAGTTTTATGCACTAACCCATCTCCAACTCTGAGACCATCCATGTCTGATATTGTTAGCATGCTTGATGGAAAATTGTCCGTCCAAATGCCAAAAATCAAGCATCCGCAGATTAGTGACCTGCAGGATGGAAGTGAGGAGCAGAGAGTTGAATTAATGAATGGTTCATCATCACAAGACAACTACGCTCAGACCTTTGCTTCTTCTTCATTCTCACATGAAAAACGTGAAAAAACTATTTGAAGCAATTGATGGCTGGATGGTTTGACTCTATTTCTCTTCCATGAAATAAAAGTTTATCTTCATTTGGTAGGCTTCTTAAGGTTTCCAACTAGGTTGGAAAATTTTCATATAACTACAATCTTTAATAATTCCATTTGCTAATTAGTTTCACTATTTTGTAGTTTTGAAAGATTTTGGCTGCTTCGGATTTATCTTTCATTAAATAAACCCATGTGGTTCTAGTATGGTGATCTATGAAAGTAATAAACCATCTGGCATTGGTGGGTGTTTTTATTCATGCAGGTCCCAAAATATCACTATGGACTAGTGCAAATGGTGAGGAAGGTTTGTAGGGTTGTTTGGGATAAGAAGTTCTGGTTTGTTTTGCAATTTGGCAAGTTTCACAATGAAAAGGAACATAATTGTTATTGAATAAATTTGGAAACAAATGCTTCATATAATCAAAACTAGGGTGGCCTGAGCGACATTGCCACAAGTATACATCATGATTTTGTGAGTTGGAGCTAACCAGTGCTCTTCTTGCCTTTCTTCTTGCAATAACTACACCATTTGTTTCTTCGTTCGTCTTGTGGTCGTTTTGTCGCCAACCATATATCAAAATGAGTGTCATCAGGGGCAGGCTGGGATACTTCTCCATTTATATACTTCTCTTTTCGCTTGCCACGAAGATATCTTAACACGGTTTGAAACCATTGGAGGTAATTCCGTCCATTAAACCTATGGTTAATAGCTATAATCTGACTATCAGAAAGTTCTGGGGTCGTCACTGTTTTGCTTGTAGTAGAGGAATGAGAAGGAGAAGATGTATCTTGAGTTTCAGAAGTAGTACCGGACATTAGTGCCAATGGATTGACTCCAGGACTTATGGGAAAAGAGCCAAAACGGGGATGAAGGATCCATTCTGGCTCAAAAATGGTCACCGGAGATGTTGCAAACGGCCCACGCGCCGGCAGAAGTGGAGGTGCGTGGGGTCCACACGTAGCTCAGATCGCCACCGTTCTTCGGGGTTGTGCCGATCAGCTCCTTCAGCTTCTTTCTGAGTGGGCGGTGTGCTCTAACGCGCCACCATGAAGGAGATTGGAGCACACCGTTCCCTCCTCTGTTTCTCGCTGTCGTCGCTCTTTCTCTCGTTTTTCTGGTCGCTGGACCTCTTAGTGAGGTGCTTTGATACCATATGAGCTTAAGAGCTCATGCTTTTCATTGATATATATCAAAATAGATGTACAAATGGTATTTATAGAAGTAAAGAATGAGAAAATGGCGCGGGAATAAGAAACAGAGACAGTGGACAGCGGAGAGATTGAAGGAGAGATTTCAGTGCAAGTCAATAAGTCAGGCTTGCACCGAAATCCTCTTCTGACTTCTAACAAGAAACAACTTATTCAAGCTAAGGATGGGTTAGATCAAAGCTATATCTTGTTTTATTTTATTCTTTTTTTTTTTTTGTACTAATAGCACACACCTATAGCCATACAATATTTTATCGACTGCAGTGCAATCTATGATCAAGAACATTTGCAAAGAACAAAACCGTTACTCTAAATACTAGCATGTTAGGTCAAGCTAAATTTTGGTTTATAACATCACCAATAAAATTAAAACACCTTATCAACTAACTTTTTCTCTTTTATGATTTGAGAAATATGACCCCTTATGGATCATCTTAATCATTCACATCACTAATGCAAGATAAGAAGTAAAATAACTTATTTAGAGAGCTCTTGTTTTAAACATGTACAAAGATAATTTATATACCAACCTTTTACGCTTCCTTTCCCAAATAGATGCTCCACCAAAAAATTATCTTCCATTACTAGTCCTTTTGCTTAACACTTGAAATCTTCAATACATCTTCGCTATACAAGTAAACATAAGACATGTTTAGTTTAATATATAGTTCGAATATTAGTAAACATACTAGGAAGGAGAAGAAAGACACCACTAGACAACCTAAAAGGCCTTCAATGATGCCTCGATTATGATTATGCCTGGGTTCATAATGATAATTGAGACCACACTGAAGAGTCCTTTGCTCTACTTAACTATAGGAAACTTAGGCTCTAATACCAAAACTATCATGCCCCAAAAATTGAGACGTGACAAGCGCGGAACATGAGAAAACCCACATCCCTAAAACCTTAAATATATAAAATTTTCAATACTTTATATGCACACATACTTGCAACAAATAATATAGTGACTATGAATACACTTCAAACTTACAGAATTTCTAGACTTTCTATAGAAATTTTTGTAGAATCTCGCCTGAGTAAGACCTCAGGAAAATTCTAAAATAACCTAATATAATCAAGAAGAGCTCTGTTCCATAATAACAATTACACAATACCTAGATAAGTCGAGGATCCTAACTATAGCATACGTGGAGCACCTAAATTACCAAAATAAATACATAGATTTAAATTTTACATTCACTGGGAGTTTTCAACATGACGCTTCGAATTCAAAAGGTAGTATGGATCTTCAGAATCCACCAAGAGGAACATAGTCAGCTGCACTATCCAAGACCAAAAATAATCTTTCCGGTGAATAACGTCCCATTTATAGAATTTAAAAAAACACTTATGAAAAAAAATTTAAATAGATTTAACTTTGAAAGATGACAAGATGATAACAAGTTTCAACTTATAAAGCATACAATTATAATCATAAATAAAATTATATGAAAGATCATTATACGAACAAAACCAAACACGTAGTAAAGCAGTTTCTTTAACAGAATCAGTTTAACAAATATCGTAGGACTTCAATAGAATGGATAACAAGCGTGGACACAGTTGATTTGTGACTACCCTAGGAAAATCTAAGTGTTATAAACATGGTTAGAAAGGGGATTTCTGAAATTAGATTTTCTAGAAATTAAAATTTATGAAAATAAAACTATTCCTAATTTTTTTGTATTTTGGAAAATAATAAAGAAATGATTTTGGATTAAAAAGGGATAATATGATAAAATGAATCTTGGTGATGAAGAAAGTGGCAATCCTTGCTAAACAAATCATAGGAGTTCAAATTTCATTAAGTCTCAAGAATAACCTCAAGATAACACTTGAGTCCAATATTCTCAATTAATAGTAGCTCCTACAAACATAGCTAACTACTACCTCTTGAGATATTGTTTAAAACCCACTTAATGTGCAATTAAAATTGGAGTGATGCAAATTGTTCTTCTCAATTAGAATGTTCTATCGAACCATTCAAGAACTAAAATCAATTATGATTACCAATCAATAACATGATAGCAAGCATAATTTCATCAAGTACATTAAAAAATATATATCAAAATCAACATCAAGATACATCATCCAATTAAAACTACAATGATCAATCCACATGGATACATAACAGCAATCCAAGTCTTAAAACCACACAATGATTAACCTAAACAAAGAAATCAAATATATAGTCTAAGCATAAGATTAAATCAAAGAACTCCCCTGTGTAAGCACATTTGCTCAAGCCAAAATGATTAACCTAAACAAGGAAATTAAATATATAGTATAAGCATAAGATCAAATAAAAGAACTCCCCTATATAAGCACAAGCGCTCAAGCCACAAATCTCCATCACCAAGAAGCAAGAAAGATCAGCCTCTCATAGCTACGTGGGTCTCTTGGAGAATGAGAATGAACGAAACTAGAGAGAATATGGAAGGAATGATGACGGTGGTGCTGGACAGGGATCAAGAAGGGTCTGTCGGTGTGAAGGAAATAATGGAAAAGAGGGAGAGTCACGGTCTGGGCAGTGGAGAATGATGGGTGTTAAGGTGATGGTGGTGCTGTGTTGAGGTTAAAACAGGCAGAGGTGACAGAATCCCGATGGTGATGGTGCTGCTGATGGTAGTGGTCTGTGGTATTTTAGTAAAGGTGTCGGTGTCAGTGGAGATAACAGACAGCAAGCTCAAAGTCTCGACTCTCGCCCTTGGTTCAGCCTCCTCCACGTCTCTCTCAGCAGGTCCGAAAGGTGCAACGGCGGTGAAGACAGAGGGACGGTGGTCTCCAGCTCCTTCTTTCCGGTCACCAGATCTCAAGCTCTCCCACTCTCCATGTCTGCCGCCCTCTTTTTTTTCGTCCCCCTCTTCTCTCAGGTCTCTTCCCCCAGGTCTGTCAGTTTCAGCGGCGCCCCCAGCTTCGATTTGTAGCCCCCATTCTCGGGTTTTCCTATGTCCGAATAGCCATTTCCACCGGGTCCTAGTGGGTTTCGGATATCTTCAATATCAAGACCTTCTCAGCTTAAAGAAACCAAGCTTCATCTCAAAAATGGAAAACAACCATTCAAACACACATTCCCTACTAAGTGCGAATTACACCTGACATTAATATGTGCCTCCGAATTATTGAAATAAAATCACACAATTTCTCTGTTTTACTTCGTTCTCTTTTATGCATACAATAAATGAATTCAATCCACACATTCAACCCCCGATTCAGATTTTGGAGAGACCCGATCAAACTTCCGAACAAAGGCGATATAAGTTAGAATTTAATTGTTTAAAACAGAAATAAACAAGAAATCCCAACGCAGATCAGAGTGACAAGTTGAAACCTTTTCATATCATTCTAATTTTAATTTAACAAAAGAAAGAAAGAAGCAAAACCTTATGTGGCGTAGTCTGCGGAGAATCGGCGAAGAGGCGAGCTATCTTATCTGTGACCTTCTCCTTCAAAGTTTGCATTTTGAAAGAGCAGAACTTAGCTATCTCATTAGTGATTATGGGTTCAAAGTAGAAAACATTACAAGGATAAAGAGATCGGAAATTTTTTTTTTGGACAAAAAAAGAGATCGGAATTTGACGGAAAACGAGTCGGTGATAAAAGGGAAGGAAAGCGGAGGGAAAACCTTGGAGACAGCTATCAACTTAAATGGGAAAAGGAAGGCTTGGACTTTGGTCATAGGCTTGATTGGTCGGTGGGACACAGATTTCCTGATATCATTCCTTTGCTAACCGTGGAATAAAGTTTGTGCAATCGTTTCATTATGCGCGTCTTTTAAAAATATTATTATCATGTTTTTATTATAAGAAAATACTCTTCCGGTCTTAAATATAAGATAAAGTTGATTTTTTTAAAGAAATTAAGGAAGCCAATTAAATTACTTTAGAGTATTTATATTTTTAGTAGAATTTCTCCAAGAAATTAAATTTATCCTATAATTAAGATTGAAGAGAATATCATGTTTTCAAAACAAACTAAATATGAGTCAAATTTTTGTTTGGGGCAACAAATATGAGTATAGGACTATACGAGTAATCAGGTCAAGAAAATAAACAAATATGAAAAAGAACCATCACATCTCATAAGAATATTATATTATAGTCTTCTTAAAAAAAGAGATGATGCGACACTCACAAAATAAAATAAAAAACAAAGAATCTTATGAACACAATTCAGCTATGAAAAAACTATAAATAGTATATATTAACAATTAACATGATAATACTTATCTATCTACTGATTATATAAAAAGAGAGATGTTGAGAGTCCCTCCTCCTATCTTAAATATCCTAATAACTAAAATAAAAGTATAAAATAAAATATTTTCAAAAAATAAAAAGAGAAATTAGAATATAGATACAAATTACAAAAAATTTCAATGATGTCAGGTAAAAATCGGGTAGAAGCATATGGGCTGCAAAATTGAATGACATAAAGAAGTAAGTTTTAGGCCCGAAAAAAGCATTTGCCCTTTGTCACATTAAAATGTTTCCTTCTTGCGAAAGGAACGGCTTAAAAGGATGTTCTCTGTTTCTGTAAAATCCCCCCAATCCAATACTCCCTTTAATCTATAATATTGGGCATTTTTAGAAAAAATTTATGATTAAGAATATAAGTCATTTTTAACTTAATTAATGATATTTTTTTATTTTGTTCTTATAATTAATACTCACTTTTTTAAATTTTGCCCACTCATTATCCCCTCCCTCCCTCCCTCTAAAATAACACTTCGATATCAGTAAACATATTTTTTTAGAAAAATAAAAGTGAAAAAAATTTACATTTAAGAAGATATTAAATGACTTTACTATCAATTTTTTATTTCTTGTGATATAATTAAAGTGTCATATATTATAGATCGAAGAGAGTATGCCATTTAAGGACCCAACTCTTACTTTCTTTTTCAAACATATGCTATTAATTGGGTTAAGAGTATTGAAATTAAAGGAATAAGTCCAAGCCCATTAAATATTTGAACATAAATGTTACTTGTTCTTAATATTTTTCATTGTTATTAAACCTGGATCGGAATGTCCGGCCCGGCCTACTAACAGGTGACCTGGCCTAGTCAGAAAACCGATCTGGTTCAGTACATTTTTTTTAAAAAAAAACTTTTTTTAAAAATTTCTTTATAATTTCATATTAATAAACCTGAAATCTTCACTCTCTCACTGATTTGGTCCTAAGTTAGTTCCGATATGATCCACTAATCTTTGCTTGACCCAGTATCCCAACCGGTTCACTGACCGATCCCGATTTAATAATCTTGATATTTTCTTATGCAACATTTTCTTGGTGTCCCACACATCTCAAGAGATCAAAACTAACTTGTAGATAGTCTGGCGGAAGATGGGTTATCTGGATCGTCCTTACTTGATGCATGTCTACCTCATTTACTGACCTTAGTTGCTGATGAGTGTTTAGGATCTGATCCCCTTTTTATTAGTCTGATTTGGTGTAATTGGGACATGCCCTCTCATGCAATTGGGGAACAAAATAATTATTGGTGCTCCGTATAAAGAAACTGACGTGATTATTATTGACACGAACAGCGGTTGCCACAGAGATTCCCACTCGAACAGGGACAAAATGGCTAAATATAAAGCTGCTGCTGCTGCTGCTGCTGAGATATTGTAATAACATGATAACAGAGGGCTAATTGCAATAATTAGTTGGAAGAGAACAAGACATGAACAATAAAATATATGGAAATAATTGGAAGAAAGCATAAAACGCAGCGTATTGCCAGTGGAGCATTCAAAGGAACGAGACACGTGCCGTGCTGGATCTTGGCTCTCTCTCCCTCTCAAGTCATTATCTGCGGCGTACACAAAAGCAAACTCCAGCACTCATTCTCTTCCCAACGTTGTTTTTGGTTTCATCCACCTAATCCCTCGAACAGCACCTTATATGTTTTAGATAAAATAGCATTCAACCTACTTAAATTCATCAAGGATCTAAGGATCTGTTTGAGTTGTCATTCAAAAAGCATATTCATGTTATTAAAGGTAAAACTCTTCTTACGTATTTATCTTGTATATCGTAAATCACGTTGGAAAAATAACTTTTACCGTTAACTCAAATAAACATAAAAATAAATTGGCAGGCTATCTTATAAATGTACAAGATGAAAAGGCTCAGTTTTTAGATGTGTCAACGTTTTACCAACCTAACTGATGTTAGGGTAACTCAATACTATCTCTACACATAGCTATACAGCTTTTAATGAAGAGAGTTGATATTCCCTGAAAGGTGTAGCAATTAATAATATTCTAACGGCAGTGAAGATGTGAGGGTCCATGATGTTAAAAGCAGCATGTCTTTCTTATCTGCCCTCATCCCTTCATAAATTGTTTAATGTACAGACGAAGGCTTCGGACCAATTGAATAAACAAGAGTACAAATGTCATTTATAGGTGGCAGATGAAATTCAAATTCTGGGACTAAGCATTTTTATAATTTACAGTTACAGTCAAACTTCTTGTTCTTTCCAACACACTCAGATTCCTTCCCATTGCCCTCCAAATACACCAGGAATATTTTTATAACACTAATTATTTGTTTGGTATAGCTTACTTTTAAACAATAAATATTTACAAATCGTAATTTACGGTATACTAGATAAGTATGTAAGAAAATTTTTATCTTAACTTACATAATATACATTTATATTCAAAAAATAAATGTTCCTAAATATACACTAACACTATTTAATTCAACCCCTCTTTGTTCTCATTCTCTCCCACCATTAAAAATCTACCTCACCACTCCCAAAAATTATTCTCTTTTTGTTTTGAAAATTTCCCCTCCTCTGTTTTACGTCTCTATCCACATCAAAAACTCGGATCCTCACAAGAACTTTAGAAAGGAGAGTCCTATTGTGTAGACTGTGTAGACTCTCTCTCTCTCTCTCAGCTTCGGAAGGCAGCATTTAGGCCATCCAAGAAGAGGAACATCGATTCGTTCTTTCCCATTTAACAGAGCCTCAGAAATCACGAGACTCCTCCGAATTTTGCCATTATTTGATCCTCCTCCATTCCCACTTTTATTTTTTACCCAAATGGGTTTTCCTAGAAAAAGACTCTTTTCCCTTTTCTTCTTCCTGGTTTTCTTCCAATCCTCTTCCTGTGTTTCTCCAATCACTCTCGGGTCTGTGTGCGTTTTGGGCTCTCTTTTTTTTTTCCCCCCTTTCAGCAGCCAAAATACCACTAGATCTGTTTCTTTCTTTCTTTATATATATATATATATATATATTGGGCTTGCTTTATTGTCTCATTGTTCAGCCCAGTTCCAAAAAATTAATGTAGGTCTTGTCTCTTTTTTTGGCCCAAGTCACCCACATCTCCTCTCAAATCTCAACATTAGCCCAATTCCCTCTAAATAATTAATTTGAACCTCCAAAATCCTCAATTTCTTCTTTAAAACCTATAATGCAAAATTAAGCACAAGGTAGCATCAAAAGTTCAAGGGACAATTGTATAAAAATAATTAATAAATTGTGACCATTTTACCCCTAATTACCATTAATTCAAAACAAATGTCCCTAATTAAAATTTGTGCTTAATCATGCAATAATGTTCCAGGAAATACATTAAAATCCCAAATTGATCCTGAAAAATTCATATAAAAATATGGTTTAATCAATTTGACACAACCTTAGCTGCCTCGGGGTCAAATCACAATTTATCATGAATTAAATGCAATATAGTGCAAACAACTCGAGATCGTTCTCTTATCAAGGAGACATTTATTTTGATTTCCCTAAGTAAAACTAAGTGTTATAAACATGGTTAGAAAAAGGGTTTTGAAATTGGTTTTCTTTAAATCAAATTTGATGAAAATAAAGTTATTTCTAATTTTTTTGGTATTTTTGAAAATAATGAAAAATGTCAACTTAAAAGTGAAGATATGTATAATAGATGCTCTTGGTAATGAAGAAAATGTCTATCCTTGCACAAAAAAATTATGGGAGTTAAAGCTCATTAAGTCTTAAGAAAAAACCCTAAGATAGCACTTGAGTCCAATATTCCCAATTAATAATAGCTCCTATGAACATAGCTAACTACTACCTCTTGAAATATTGTTTAAAACCACTTAATGTGTAATTGAAATGAATAAATGCAACTTGTTTCCTCTTGATATGAATACGATAACACAACACTCGATTGATCCAAATTAATCATATTATCTAACAATAACATGTAGATAATATAATATCATTGAATCAATAAGGAAATACATAAATAAATCCAACAAGCCACAAAAATCCAATCCATAGAAATTGAAGTGAAGACAGAGGAGGCAGCTGGCAGTCACAATGAAGTCACAGTGGTGTTGAAACAGAACCGATGACAGTGGTAAAGAGAGTGGAGATCGGTGCAAGATCTGAAATGAGAAATTGGAGCAGTGAAGTAGAGATGGTGAATAAGAAGATGGTGGTGTCGGTGGAAAAGGTGGTGCTGTGACAGTGATGATGGTGGTGAGAGGATTGATGAAGATGGAGTAAAATTGGAGAGCAGGGTCGGTGATGAAGAAGGTGACGGTGGTGGTTGATGGAGTGGTTCTACTTCTATCACTGGCGAGTTTAGACAGAAGAATGACAGTGGAGGATCCGATGAAGATCCGTCCAGAGTCTCGCGGCGCTAATCTCCTCTGTTTTGGCCACTCCCATCTTGAGTTCTTTCTCACCAACGACGGAGTTACGGTGACGGGATGTCGTCGACGGTGGTGGTGCTCCGTCTCCTTCCCTTCACCTCTCAAGTTCTCTCCCAAAGCCCAAGCTCTCTCTCTTGTTGAAGCTCTGGTCTCACCAAGGTTGAAGCTCTGCACTCTGGTTCTTGGTTCCTGGTTCTCTGAAACTGACCTCACCAGCGACAGAAAGAATGGAGGAAAGGGAGTGAAGGTCGCTGGTGAGGTTAGAGATAGTGAAGGCAATCAAAGTCTGTGAGAGAAGAGGCTAGTCCCCCTCTTGCGCGGCGCTCTCCCTGTGATAAAACCTATCTGTGTCGGATCCTCGGGTCTGTGCCATGTCTGAATCCCATATCCACCAGCCAACCAAGTCGGGTCCAGGGTCCGGGGTATTGGATCCTCAATTCATCTCCTCACTCCAGCTGCGGCCCACACCACTTCTCATGCTTCAATTGGGTCTGTGATTTCTGCTCCATGAAGCCCAACACAATGAACTGATCAGGGACCTCAATGACAATTTCAAAATGTTCTTAAGGAGGGACTACAGGGAAATAATTTGAAATATTTATCAGACAGACTAAAATTTCTGAATATTTTGGGCCCTTTACTATAATTTCTTCTGTCCCTTTTCTCCACACACTTGTAATTTCCATGAAATTCTGGGATCGATTTTGTGATTTTCTCTAATCCACAAAATATTAATTTTTGACCTTCAAAATCTCAATTTTTCTTCTTGAGCACCTACAATGCAAAAATTAAGCATAAAATAACAACAAAAGTCTAAGAAAATATTTGTATAAATAATTAACAAATTTATGACCATTTTGCCACTATTTACAATTAATTCAATACAAATGCCTCTAATTAAAAATAGTGCTTAATCATGCAATAATGTCCTATAAAATACATTAGAAATCCCAAATTAATCATGAAAAATCATGTAAAAATATGGTTCAATCAACAGTCCATAAGGGAAAATAATCAAGCCCAGCTTGAAGCCATGAAACAAGCGCAGGTACAAGACCCACAAATAACAAGCGTGAGAACGAATCCCATGAATATCAAGTGTAAGTACTATGCCCACAAATGTCAAGTGAGCTCAAATTGATCATGACACGCCAAAGACTAACAGTACTACTATTAGTAACTAGTGTTTTGTATTCAGTCCTTTGAAAAAGGTTTTCAAGCATGTTTGGGGCCAATAAAAGCTCTCCTTTCAAGATAATGATAGCTCGTATCTAATACTTTGTAAGAGATTATCCCATCATGAAAGTTCACAAATTATATCTCAAAGCTTTACTTAAAACTCAATCTGCCGACAAATTCCTTTTCAAATAATAGAAACTTTCCTATGAACATTTCAAAATGCAAGACCACCTCAACATGAAAATTTATGAAAGATATATCTCGAAAGTTTCCTTATCATCTCCATGCATAATTATGAATTATACTTTGAACCAATAGAAGAATAAATAATATCAATAAATAAAATCTTCAATATTTACTCATTTCAATATTAACAAGAAAATGAAAAAAGTCCGATAAACTATCCTCTACGAAATCATACATATAAATATGATAATTAACATTAAAATATGATAAGTAGTAAAAACATCATTTATAACAATTATAATGGGACGTTATTCACTCACCTGGTGCATTCCCAAAATATAATTCACTCTTTCCAAAACTTCCCAAAACAATCACCCTTGTAGCCACCTAACCTCCTAACCAATAGAACAATATCATCACTTCAATATAATTCTTTTACTTAAATGTATTATAAAGATTTAAACATCCATTCCCAAACTCAACTTAATTGTACTAGTTATTTTCTTTGTTACATTGCATAGCCACACATTCAGACTAGTAGGAAAGAAGGCAAATCCTTTCTAAGAACTTTAATTTTTTAATAAGAATATAACCCTAAGTCCAATTAATGATTGGATCTAATCACACTTAACTATTAAATCCAATACTTAAAAGCTTGAAAGAACTTCTTCCACTCTCCTTTTCTTAAACAGACCACAATTTTTCATTTTAAACCTCAAACCTTATCACCACCGTGTTATGCATATACATTCAAACAATATGACTATTTGAATTTCAAACATACACTAGACAACCTTCATCCACACAAACTTTATTTCAACATCTTCATCAAATATAACGGACCACTTTATTTATTTATTTATTTATTTATTTATTTATTTTTTTGCCCGAGGACCACTTTGAATGACATGAACTCGCCTCAAATAAAATTGTTCAAAGAGTGGTCCCATCGTCTAAGTTAGAAAAGTTCTAGCTAAAATGTCAACCTAGCTGTCTCACCTTGGACGGGAAAAAGAAATAAATTCTAATCCCCAAAGATTAAGCAATCCAGAAAATTAAAGTTTAATCCATTTATTCTGAAATCCGCGTCTTCATATATACATGCTTTCTTTCCACTCCAACTCCAACCCTCCTCATTTTCACCCGGGAAAAAAAAAAAAAAAATCTCCATGCCTCGTACCATCTTAATGCACCAGCCGCCACAAAAGCAACGTACAACACGCAGATTAACTATGACAATCGACAACGTATGTTGATGTCTCAAATTCCAGTACGAGCTCCCAAGAATGACGCCCCCAAAAAAAAATAATAATAAACCAATAAATTATTTTTATGACAAATATTTAATATTTCGTATTTATAAGAGAGAATTCTACTTAAATATCACTCGAATTTTAAAATTTTAAATAAGTGATTTTTTAAAAAAATTGAGTTGCTAATGTTGTTTTTGTCAATCCCGTTATTCTTATTGTTGATAAAACCAATTTGAGATTTTGAAGTTTATGTGGCATTTAAGTGTCTTTTTCACTATTTATAATCATAGTGGAGATGATTAATTTGATTGAATGGGAATGCTTGGTTACTAACAAGCCACCAAACAATTCATAATGAGAGCGTTGCTTATTAATGATGAAAGCATATTTTGATTTTCTGAAGTGGGAGATTTGGCATAGCGATGGAAGATCGGGATGTTATAAGGATGGAAAATATTGGAAGCAGCACGGCACAAGAGAATCTCCCAAGTTTAGTAACTTTTCCTAGTCATGAAAACGTAGTTGGACTATGACTGAAATTGAGAACCCACCATCCTACTTTTGTCTCTTCCTTCTTTGTTCCTTCCTTGGCCTCTTTTCTTTATCTCCCCATATTTTTTGGTCCCCTTTCCTTACACTTCACTCACTACTCATCCAAATGGGACATTATTGCTTTATTCGAAGGGCCCCTCCCCTGAAGCAATTTTGCATCCTTGACCACACTCCATTTTGCTGTGAACGTTATAATAAAGAATCTGTGAGTACCAAGTGGCACCAAGTGGATAAGTCTTGAGATATTTTGGAGGGGGCACAGTGGATAAGGGTTGCTGTGTCAGCTTCAATGTCCACTCTTGCATTACACATCTGATCAGAACCCATCAAATGAAATTTTATTGCCAATAAAAATAAATAAATCAAATGAAAAAACCCATCATGAGTTTTAATTGAATAATGTAGATATTAGTCAACATAATAATGTTCAACTGACTAAGATGTCAATATCATGTGACGTGTTGGCAAAAACAAAAATGTCATGCGACGATAAATATTCCCACAAGAGAAAATTATGATGTGAAGAATTTGAATTTTCCTATAGAATGATTTTTGATAAGAAAGTTGCTACGTATGCAGATCATTCATTGTTTATAAATTGTGGAGGACAAGGAATTGAATACGAGGGGAACAAATTTGAATAGGACACCAAACCTATGGGTATCTCAGTCTTTTTCACTGGTGGTGATAAATGGGCTTGTAGCAGCACTGGAGCAGCATTGCCCATACCATATGATAATAATTACATAGCAACAAACAAATATTCTCTCAACATTACAGGTCCAACATTCTATCAAACAGCTCGCTTTTCCTCTTTGTCTCTCAAGTACCATAGTCTCTGTATGATCAATGGAAATTACAACGTCAAGCGACACTTTGCTGAGATCATGTATCCTAGTGGCCAAACTTTAAGCAGCCTAGGAAGACGCATATTTGATGTTTCAATTCAAGTAAGCCTCTCTGTTTTGAATCTAAATTTTTCCTACTCAGGAGTGAGCAAATAAAAATCTCTCCAGCCACGTAGTCATACACTTGAAGAGAAATAAATATTGTGCGGTGTCACCTATCAAGTGATAGCTCACCACTATGTTTATCTATCTCTTTAATGCAGTGGGTGGCTAAATGACAAGCTATATTTAAATGTAAGTGAATCTCATCAATCTCTCTCTTATTAAAGAATTACTACTATATATATCGATTCAACACGCTTTCAACTGTTGTTGTCATATTAACTTTTGTACGTATACCTTTGCAGGGTAGGAAATATTTGCATAATTTCAACATTATGAAGGAGGTTGGCGGCGTTGGCAAGGGCATTGTTAAAAGCTTTAATGTTGATGTCAATGATAACACCTTGGAGATTCATTTATACCGGGCTAGGAAAGGAACTACAACTGTTCCTGATGCATTTGGACCTCTTATATTTGCTATTTCAGTCACACCAAGTAAGTCAAATATCACTATATTTATTGGTTTATACTCTTTCTAGCTTAATCCAAGTGATGATGAATTTGACTTTGATAGAATCGTAAGCATTACTATAGACTTTGATATGAATTGTAAGCATTACTATAATTTGTCATGTAGACTTCAAAATTCCCTCACAAAGACTTTCGACTGGAGCTATTGCTGGATTTGTGCTTGGATCATGTGTATTCATCATCATATTAATAGTATTCGTCCTTCAAAAGATAGGTTTCCTAAGTGGCAAATCTTCAAAAGACAAGAGTAAGATCAAAATCTAAAATAACAAAGCTGGTACACATTGATAATTTAGTATAACATAGTAAAAATATAAGATTTGTATATGCTAAAACTCTGATATTCAAGTCAAATGGATAAACAGTGATCTTTGCACATTCGTAATCATTTCTCATTTCTTGTAATTTCAATATGTTTTGCTTTTATTTACATAGTCTTCTTTGATGCAGAACTTTTAGATCTAAAAACTGGTTACTTCTCTTTAAAACAAATCAAAGATGCCACTAACAATTTTGCACCAGAAAATAAGATTGGTGAGGGAGGTTTTGGACCTGTATACAAGGTAATTTTTAATTTATGATGTTCATATTTAATCAAGTTTAAACAACTGAATACAAGTCCAGCAATAGCTCCAGTCGAAAGTCCTTGTGATGGAATTTTGAAGTCTACATGACAAATTATAGTAATGCTTACAATTCATATCAAAGTCTACAGTAATGCTTACGATTCTATCAAAGTCAAATTCATCATCACTTGGCTTAAACTAGAAAGAGTATGAACCAATAAATATAGTGAGATTTGACTTACTTGGTGTGACTGAAATAGCAAATATAAGAGGTCTAAATGCATCAGGAACAGTTGTAGTTCCTTTCCCAGCCCGGTATAAATGAATCTCCAAGGTGTTATCATTGACATCAACGTTAAAGTCTTTAACAATGCCCTTGCCAACGCCACCAGCCTCCTTCATAATGTTGAAATCAAGCAAATATTTCCTACCCTGCAAAGGTATACATACAAAAGTTCCAGCCTTTCAGAAGTTTTGTTAATATGATAGCAGCAGTTGAAAGCGTGTTGAATCGTTATATATAGTAGTAATTCTTTAATAAGAAAGAGATTGATGAGAATCACTTTACATTTAAATATAGCTCGTCATTTAGCCACCTACTACACTGAAGAGATAGATAAACATAGTGGTGAGCTATCACTTGATAGGTGACACATCCCACAATATTTATTTCTCTTCAAGTCTATGACTACGTGGCTGGAGAGAGTTTTATTTGCTCACTCTTGAGTAGGAAAATTTAGATTTAAAACAAAGAGGCTTACTTGAATTGAAACATCAAATATGCGTCTTCCTAGGCTGCTTAAAGTTTGGCCACTAGGATATATGATCTCAGCAAAGTCTAGCTTGACGTTGTAATTTCCATTGATCATACAGAGACTATGGTACTTGAGAGACAAAGAGGAAAAGCGAGCTGTTTGGTAGAATGTTGGACCTGTAATGTTGAGAAAATATTTGTTTGTTGCTACGTAATTATTATCATATGGTATGGGCAATACTGCTCCAATGCTGCTATAAGCCCATTTATCACCACCAGTGAAAAAGACCGAGATACCCACAGGATTGGTGTCCTATTCAGATTTGTTCCCCTCGTATTCAATTCCTTGTCCTCCACAATTTATAAACAATGAATGATCTGCATACGTAGCAACTTTCTTATAAAAAATAATTCTATAGGAAAATTCAAATTCTTCACATCATAATTTTCTCTTGTGGGAATATTTATCGTCGCATGGCATTTTTGTTTTTGCCAACACGTCACATGACATTGACATCTTAGTCAGTTGAACATTATTATGTTGACTAATATCTACATTATTCAATTAAAACTCATGATGGGTTTTTTCATTTGATTTATTTATTTTTATTGGCAATAAAATGATATTTAAAAAATAATTTCATGGGAAACTCTCAAACATGCAAGACAATATTGAGTTCAAAGTTTAAACACTCACATTTGGGTTTTTTTGCACAAGCAAGGCCCCTCTTCAGGCAAGTAAGTCTGCAAGATGAATTAAAATTTCAACAAATGAATCAAAAGGGTGTCCAATAATTGAAACAGGACAGCCATAAGTATAATCTTATGAGGTGTTTGCTGAAGATGATAGGCTCAAAGCAAAGTTTCTGTGTAACCAAACAATTGTCTTAATTAGAGTTGCTGCAAAATGCGGCGAACAAAAAGAAATTTTTTTTTTGTTAGGGAGAGTGGAGCTTACACATTATGTCCTTGCAAATAGTCTTTGAAGTTCCCGAAAAATTATTGTAAGATAGATCACTGAAAGGGAAAGTAATGTGAAATTACACATTAAGTATTTTAGACTTCAAAAGCTTGTGGAAAAAGCAATTGAAAAAAAACTCTGGTTTGAATTTATTCTTGAATTATTAAGATAGTTTAATCAAAAGTTGTGTGTATAGAAGATTGTCCAAACAAAAATTTTAAATTGTAACAGTTTAAATTTTTTTTTTAATGTATGAGAACTTTTAAAGTTCAAGTCAAAATGGCCTTATGCAAACTAGATTAATTATAAATGATGACAGAGTAAAAGGTTAAAGAAGTTTTTATTAATATGTTTTACAGTAATTAATTTCATTCAAATAATGGCATTGAACTACAGTAATTAATGAGAAAGAAAATTAAAATAAAAAGGATTGTACTAACAAATAATTATCATATTGTAGTATCCAATCAGGAATTTTTCCACTCAGAGAGTTTTCGGTTAGAAACCTACATGCATGATTAATAAAGATCAATTAAAAAAGAGTAACTAAGTTTCAAGAAGTTAAGTTATACACTCATGTAGAATTCTCTCTTACATGTACTGCAGGACGGCCAAATCACTTATATTATTTGGGATTTCACCAATCAACTTGTTGAAACTCAAATCTTTGCAATTAATACGCACTTCATAAAAATAACAGAAAAATAAAGAGAAAATAATAGTACTAGTAATATATAGCCAATAATATAAGTAATTATCTCAAAACTAAAAATTAGCTAGGTCGTCAATCAAATTTTCACTGAGGATGTTCTTCATAGAATTCTAAATTGGCAATATATGAGGACGAAGCACAACTTACAGTTTCTCCAAGGATTTCATTTTGCCAATGTAATTTGGAGTGGAATCATGGATGGAGCAATTTCTCAACACCCTGAGAGTAAAACAAAGTATGAAAACAATAAACTTCATGGAAATTAAACAGATGTTGACCTTATTGTTAAATCCTCAACTTACAAGTCTGTCAAGGATGTCAAATTCTCCAAGTTAGGAAATCTCATGGTCGCTGGTCCATGCAAATCAGTTATTCTCCTGAATTAGAAATAACAAAAAAGAATCGTCAATAACAGGAACATGTTCTTCTGTTGAAATTAAATTTCATAGCCTTTGAACAGTGTGAGAAAGATTACAAAGGAACAGGTACTCACAATAAAGTCAATTTTTTTAATTGAGATACAGTTGTAGGAATTGGGCCTTCCATAGATGTTCATGTTAAATACCTGCCCAGAAAAATATTTGGAAGATAAAAATATCTGAGTGGCAGCGATTCACGGTGTGCAAAATAAGAAATAAAATTGAATGTACTTGTTGTCATATAATGGGGATAAGTCTCTAGTAGACAAAACATACTTAAAGTTAGCGATACCTCAAGTCGAAGATATCCTCCTTTGTTTTCAACAATGTCCAACAAATTAAAAATAACACTAACGGAATAGTGGAGTGTATTGAAAGTAAAAGCACTGAACTTCGTTAAGTTTATTATATAAATTCGGTCCATTCAGTTTATAAGTTCGAGTCTTGTTCCAAAAAGAAAGAATCATGATAAAGAGTATATTAGACTCACAGATAATTAAGTTGGGTCCAATTCCCAATAAAATTGGGTAACTTTCCTGATATGTTGGTCCCATCTAATGAACTACAAAAATATTAGGAGAGAGATTTTAGAATTTAAAAGAGATCAACACAAAATAAAACATATTTGGAATGACTAAATCATATTATACCACTCACAAAGTTTCAAGTTTCTTCAGATTGCCAAAACTTTCGGGTATTGTTCCTGATAAATTATTTCCATCAAATATCCTGCAAACTCCAAATTTTTGCAAATAGAAAACACATCCAAAAGCAATATCATCGAAAACTTATTTATAGCAAGGCTAACGTGGTAATGTAACTATGGAAAAGGAAAATCATTTGTGCATAAAATAATATTCTTACAATGTGCGTAACCGCTTCAATTTTCCCATACTAGAAGGAAGAGTTCCTTCTTACAGATTATCATTCAAATCTCTACACAAAGCAGCAAAACCATAAAACCATTCTCAATACAACACAAGTTTCAGGAACTTAATGATTTACACTTACAGCCTTTTCAAAGTTGTAATTTCACAATTTCCTTTGGAATTGGACCACTAATTGGGTTACCCGTAAGGTCTTTGAAACATAAGTTTAAGAGATGAATAATGTAAATATGGTCAAATAGTTCAAGCTTGTATAGATGCAAATAACAATATTCATAACTTTTTGATCGCTTACAATGAAACAAGAGGGAGTTTAGCAAAGCTCCTTGGGATTGATCCATATAGACTATTGTGAAACAAAACAGTGTGACATATAAAAATTACATTTCATATTACAAATTCTCACATTTCAAAGCATTTACATGTAAACACATCTGAGCTATTATATATTTATATAAAACAATAATAAATTTAAAACATTACATTACTTACAGTTCTTGCATATGAATAAGGTTCCCAAATTCACTTGGTAAAAATCCAGATAAATTGAGACCTATCTTGACGCTGTCATAAAACGAAAACATATCACAAAACTATTTACATATATAGACCTCAAATTTAAAATAAATTATGTTATAATTAGCACCAATTTGTGATTGAATATTAACGTTATTGGGATGCCGTAAGATCTTCTTATGAATATTATATAAAACGTACCCTAAGGTCAAATTTTGAAGCTATTCTCATAAGTAGCTAGGCAATTTTGTGCTCTTGGAGATGAATTGGAGATGACTTGAGCTCATATGTGTTTCAAAGGGGAGTTTATTTTATCTATAGCTCATTATATTTGTGATTTCTTAGGTTTAGGAATTCATTTATGTAATGAGACTATGATTTTAGTTATGATTTCTATGGATTGAGTTGTTGTGATTTGGAATTTGTAATGAGGATTTGTGCCCATCACAATATATATGGTTATATATATGTTTATCTATGATTTTATTGTTTCTCTGTATTTAACATGGTATTGTTGGATAGTTTGATTGAATTTGAATTGTAGTTGAACCTAAATGCATTATTTATTCCATAGTCACTCTCTAAGGGGTTTTAATAATGCTTAAATAAATGGGTTTATAAGTTTATGCATTAGACTCAATGATAATTGAGGTTTGGTATTTTATAAAACTTAGAGAAACTCATTATACTAAGAGGGCTTAATAGCATTTTAAAAGTAGGGGTCCCTCTCTTGTGATGCTAGACTCATTGGTTAATGAGGTTTGGTATATTAGAAACTTACTGTATTAACTCTCCAAATATCTTAATTGTGCAAGGATAGCCATTGAAAATCATTTCCAAGAGCATCTTCTTCATTTAAATTTCTTACCCACTTTTATTCCTCCTTTTTTGAAAATCCCAAAAATATATATTTTAAATTGCATTCAATTCATAGCTTTGAGAATCAATTAATTATATTTTACCCCTATCAATTTTGTATTGTAATTATTTAGTTTACTAGGAATTAGTTTCATAATCGGCTCCTTGATAAGAGAAGGATCCCAAGTTGTTTGCACTATCTTGCATTTTATTCGTGGTAATTTGTGATTTGACCCGAGGCGGTTAAGGTTGTGTCAAATCACAAATCAACTAGCGGTAAATAAAAAAGGGAACAAAAAATGACAAATAAGAAAACTTTTCCAGTTGATTTGAACCTAAACACAATTTAATCCAGATTAAAGCTTGGTTTGGACGCAAACTAAAAGAAGTCATGTTTTACTTACATATTTGTAACATGGCAACCTTTTCCGCCTGAGAAAGTGCAATTGCATGTTACCGTCTTCCGTTCATCATCAGTGGTCCCATTGAATCCTCCGTCGATCCAAGAACGTGGGCCCACATTCCGATTCAAGTTCTCTATCTTTGATGTTATTGCGTGTAGAATTTTCACTGCATCAAGCAAAAATCAGCTTTTAAAAAAAAACCACCATAAAGTAAGAACCTGAATATCTATATTTTAAGTTCATAGGCACGCATGAACCTTATTCACAAAGCAATGTCAAAGTACTTCAAATGGCCTACTTTGCCAACGCTCAGTGACTTAAATATTAACAGTCACGCTCCAACGTATGGATCACGTAAAAAGCTGGGTCAAATTAAATTAAAAACGATGATATCCAAATTATTTGTTATTCTCATCTTAATTAAGGAATAGAGTAAATTACATTAACTTCCCTTCTTTTTTGCCTTAATTACGCAGAAGCCCCCTCTATTTTGAAAGCATGTATTTTATTCCAAACCATTAATAATGTTAAAGAATATTCTAAAAAATTCTTAAAGTATATCTTTTTAATTAAAAACCATATTAAAATCAAACTTGTTTGCAAATTTACCCCTCATTATACCAAATCTGTAATTTATTTTTGACATTAATATTTATTAATTTTTAATAATGTTCTATTCAATATTTTATTAATATTAGAAAAAACAAATAATTTATCTTTGATCATTAATATTTATCAATGATCTATTGAGTATTTTTACTAAATTAAGAAAAGTATTTAAGAAATTTTATATTTAAAAGTACGAAGAAATTGATTGAAAATTTGATTAACTTTTTAACAAACATATATTTAATCAAATATATTTAAAAATTGTGAATTAAATTATAATATATCAATATAAGGATCTAAAAATTATATCATTCTTTAATTTAATTGAGAATACATATATACAATTAAAAAACATTTTTTCAATATAAGTATTTAAAATATTTTAATATATAAACGAGATTATAATTTAAATTTGTTGAAAAAAATTATAATTATTAAATTAATTAATTTTTTTAATTAGGCAATCAATTTAACAAGATGATAAAAATTTGAAAATGTATATTAAAATTAGTTTTTGATTTTGGATAAAGATATGTAATTAAATGATTATTAAGTAATAATTATGTTAAGGAGGGGCATTTTGGTCAAAATGAAGGGTTAATGCTATAATTTAACAGTCAACTAAAGGTTGGGTAGATGGAAGTTGAATCTCAAAATTAGAAGGGAGATTTATAAAAGATATATTTTGAGGTGAAGATAGGTACATATAAGTTTTTAAAATAGAGGGAAAGTATCCATAATTTAGCTTAAATAGAACAGAGGCCGCATTACATCAAATGATTGACTTTCACTTTAAGCAATATTTTCTTAGCATAAGTAATTCCCAAATGAGTCAAGAAATCACGTCCCCAGGAAACGGAACATAAAAATATTTAAATATGCAATAATGTAGTATCTTATCATTTTTATGACTATGTTTACAAGTTTTCAAATTATTAATTAAAATTTAGCTTTTATGTTCTTTTTTATAATGATGTATATTTCAAAATATATAAAAATAATTAATATGATTTTTAATAATTTATTTGGTTTATTTTTTATAAAAAAGATTGATAAATAACTGTGAACACATTTTTTTAAATTATAAATAAGAGAAGACTACACTGAATACAATATATGATATAAAAAATCAAAATGAAGTTGTTTTTATGGAAGAAAGAGAGAACGAGTTTAAAACTAAAGTATATTTTTTTATATGTATTTATTTCAGTTTCATGGGAGAAAAGATTAACATCATATCATACATAAATAATAAAAATTCGTATAAATTAAGCTAATAAAACATATTATATTTATACATAATAACTAATTGATAAAACATAAGTTTATTGTATATTCTATGCTTGTAAAAGAGATGACTAAGCTGTATTCATCTATATATATGACTTATCTATATATTGTATAAAAAAATAATAATTCGAATAATTTCTTAAAAAATAAATATTACTATTGATTACGTAGTTCTTTGAATGAAATATATGTTTTGTTAAATAACTTAACTGGGTAAACGAGTGGAACTTTTTAATATATATATTTAAAAAAAGAGTAAAATATTCTAACCTCCCTTACATTTTTCCTTGAACCTCCTCTCTATTTTGAAAACATATATTTAAATCCAAACTGTGAACTCCGTTAAGGATTTTTATTTTTTAATTAAAATTTATATTAAAATAAATTTCATTTACTAATTTATCTCGTTACTAATTTTCTAATTCTGACTAAAATTTTTTAAGTAATTTAAGAGTTTTTTTTCTTTTTCTTTACTTATTTTTTACTTTTGTAAATAGTTATATGTTAACTTTTTTTCATATTAAGACAAATACTTAATTAATTTAATTAATGTAGACATAGAAAACTTAATTAAGAATATGATTAATCCTGTTAATAGATGCATATTAAAATAAACATGTTTATAAATGTTTGTGAAAAAAATGTATTTAAAAAATTAAAATTTAAAATAATATAAGTCATATACTATATCAAATTTACATTATTAATAACATAGTGTGAATAAAATATATTTCCTCCTCCTCCTCCTCTAAGTCATATACTATATCAAATTTACATTATTAATAACATAGTGTGAATAAAATATATTTCTTTCTTTCTTTCTCTCCTCCTCCTCTAAGTCATATACTATATCAAATTTACATTATTAATAACATAGTGTGAATAAAATATATTTCTTTCTTTCTTTCTTTCTTTCCTCTTCTTCTTCCTCCTCCTCCTCCTCCTCCTCCTCCTCCTCCTCCTCCTCCTCCTTTCATTTGAAAGGCATATTTTTTAGTCATTTAAAAGAATACTAAATAAATAAGTTTCAATAAATATGATAAAAAATTTAAAAATTTTATAATATAATAAAAATTAAAAAAATTATAATATATTGGAAATTGTGCTCTAATTCCATCGGAATATGACATGCTTTCCTATAGATAAGCTGGTGAGGAGACATCCCTATCGATATCTTGAAAGCGGTTCTGTAGGCCCATAGTGCTTCCTCCAACCTTGAGCTCCAATTCTTCCTCAAAGGCTTGACTATCTTTTCCAAAATGTGTTCGATCTCTCTGTTGGAGACTTCTGCTTGCCCATTTGTTTATGGACGGTAAGGAGTGGACATTTTGTGGGTTACCCCTAGCTTAGCAAGTAGGTTGTTGATAAACCTATTGCAAAAGTGGGAACCTCTATCACTCACTATAGCCCTTGGTACTTCAAATCTACAAAAGATGTTAGACTTAAGAAACTTGGAGACCGTTTGGGCATCATCTTTCCTAGTAGAGACGGCTTCTATCCACATAGAAAGGTAATCTACGACTAGCAAGATGTAGGTAAAGCCGGATAATGGTGGAAAAGAACCCATGAAGTCAATATCGTCGTCCTCGGCAGTTTTTATTTTAATTGCTCTCTTTAATAAAAGTTTATCACTCTTTTAACTATATATAAAATTTCATTCCCTTGTTTAAAATTGACAAACGGCTTAAGGTTTAATTTTCTTCCGAAATTTGTTATAAAAGAGCAATGTTGCCCTCAAAGATTTTGTACACATGATGAGATTGAATGCACTAAAAAGAGTTGCCGCATTTTGTACATTGTGATTAAAAGGTCAAAAGTAAAATTCAACAAGAAAAATTTTTTTCAAAAGAAATAAAAGAAATGTTTTTTAAATTCTTTTTTCATTTCATTCTGCGAATCTAGCACCATTAATATTTAGCCAAGCAAAGTCCGTCAAGCAAGGCTTAACTTTCATAAAGTGCTTCGGTACTCTTTCACATTAAACAAAAGCAGAAACCAAAATAAAGGAAGAATGCATCTGAAAAGGACCTTTGAGACTTGTTGCTCTTTCTCAACAAAATTATTTATTTATGTATTCCTTTTTCATTGCAGAAGAAAAAATAATTGACAATTAAAAAATTATATTTATATTATTTATTTTTATAATTGTAATTTTTAAATATTTTTATATTTATAAAGTTTGAATCATAATAATAAATTTTATAAAACTATAAATTATTATTATTAATTATTCTAATTATATTAACTATTTATAGTAAAATTTATTATATTATTATTTTTTGTAATTATATAATTATTAATTGATTATATTTTAATGCTATTTAATTATTTAATTTTAAATTAAATTGATAATTAAAAAATTGAGGGACCTAATTAAAAATCATGTGAAACTATAAAGACATAATAAAAAGAAAAAAACTATAGGGACTTGATTAAAAATAATTGAAAGTAGAAGTATTGAATAAAAAAAATATAGGGATGCAATCAAATATTAGTTAAAACTATAAGGACTTACGGATTAATTATTCAAAAAAATATTTAAGAGGTGTCAAACCAGCTCATGAGTTGTTGTATTTTAGCAGGTCAAACCACATATGACATGACAAACCAGGTTCATATAAGAATTTATCATCTCATCAATCATGAATCATGCCACAATGGCTTTGTTATCTTTGTTTCCTTTAATTTACTTTTCCAATGGCTTTATCTTCATGGTCTAGTAGATTAAAATATAAAAATGGCAAAAAAGTATGAATTAAAAAAAATACAATAATTACTTTAGTGGATTTAAATTAAAATATAAAATAAAATAAAGCTACATTCGTAACTTCCAAGATACTCCTCCGGTCCTAACTATAGGTTATAGTTAGGAGGCTGGTTTTGATTTTAAATATAAGATATCTATCCATTTTATCTTTGATATTTATTGTTTTCCCATAAATTAATTTACCTAATTTATAAATTGATATATAATCTACTATTATATGGCAGGTATTGGCCAATAGACCAGTCCGGTTCGGTGACTTTGTCTGATCTAATTTTTTTATTTTTTTAAAAAAATCAAGTTTTTTATTTTTTATTTTTCTTTAGAATTTCATATTAATAATCCTAAAATTTTCAATTTCTCACCGGCTTAGCCCCGGGTTAGCTCCGGTCTGACCTACTAATCCTTGACCCAGTACCCCGATCGATTTAATGACCAGTCCGAGTTTGATTACCTTGGTTATATGATGTTATTTTAGAAAGATTGAATCATATTTGTATAATTAAATAATAAGCATTTATTTTCAGCGCATTACACAAGATGAACATAATTCAATGATAGTAAAATTAGAGTAATATTTTGTAACCCTCACCCTACATAAAGAAAAGTCACATAAAGAAAGTAATGTAGTCAAAGATATAAATACAGCTGAAATACCAAAATTTGAATTTAGACCTCTACTTTTAACTAATTCTTGATCGGCTGAGAGGCCTGATTAGGAATTTCAGAATATTGTAAAATTCATGTTCCCCCCATAGTCATCTCTTCTTTCCCGAATCACCTCTATATGCTAATTTAATTCTCTCTTTGCTCTCTTGTTTTTAGTTATAAATTATTAGTGTATTAAATAAAAACCAATGAAATTTAATCCATGATTTAATATGTGATTCAAAAATGAAACATGCACATCAATGTTCATTAATTCCCTTTAGAAGAATGGATAACTGATTTCTTTATCTTGCATATAGGATCAACATTAGATAAATGGAACAAGTGAAATTCATCAACCACCACATGCGGAACTTTTTGATGAAATAGAAGAATGAATCTGCCTATTATATTTTTATATTTACATGATATCTTAGTTGGACAAAAACATTTGTTGCGATTATATTGGATATATGCAAATTTGAATAATTTTACATCGATAAATAGTACTGTTTTTTTTAAAGAAATTATATTGTACATATAGATTTAGATTTATATAATATCTTTGCTGGATAAAAATATTTGGTGTGATTATAGAGTATATATACAAATTTAAATAATTTTATTTCGACAAATAGTACATTGTTTAAAAAATTTATATTGTACATATAGGTAAATATCTGTATTTTTTTAAAAAAAGGCAACAAATCATAAAATAAACTAACTAATTTTTTATCAAACAAACTAATTAAAAATAAAGAGAAAATATTATAGGAGGGTGTTCTAGTCTTTTAGCAACATTCAAAAATTCCTAATTAGACCTCTTGGGCCTCATTAATAATTTATTAAAAGTGTAATCCCGAATTTGAATTTTGGTATTTCAATAGGATTTATATAGGATTCTCCCAAAAATATATCATCTTCAGTTTTTAATGTAAAACTCACTTTGATAAAAACAAAATTTTGAACCCCAAAGTGAGTCTTATATTAAGAATTAAGGTTGTACTCTACAATATTAAGAAACTAAATTGAAACCTTATAAAGAATTAGAGGACAACATATATACTTATATATACATTATTTTAATATATAAAATTAAAATATCTTAATTTAATGATAACAAACTTTGACCATGAAATCTTGAAGCACCAACTCAATCAGTGCAATAACTAGTGAAGTTTTTATAATATTATATTGAAAGTCTGTTTACTTATGAAACATTTTAATTTTGGTTTAGGTGTAACTAACACCTAAAAGTATCTCCGGAGTCACAATGGCATGTAGTATTTTAAAGTAATTTGTAATACAATTTTATTCTTATAATTTATTTCAGGAGTAATTTTACGCTCATATTTTTTGAGAAAAATTTGAGTTTAACCCTACCATTAACTCCTCAAAAAGTTTGTTAAGGTGCATCCAGCATCTTAAATATTTTATAGTAGTACTCAGTATCATAAAGTATACTTTTTTGTGTAACTAGTGTTAACCCCCGTGCGTTCCACGAGAACGTGAATTTTGATTAATGGTACATTGCAAGATTAATTTTTTATGACTATAATGCATTTATTTATATATCTATAAAACTAAATTTTCAACTTAGAAATGCATAAAGGATGATTATAATCATGCTTATATATCATATTTTGAGGGAACATTTTTTTGGAGAATTTATTACGCCTTGGTGTGCCAACAGAGTGTCAATAAATTAATAAATGGAAGGCCATGTGGGGGATAAAATTTGATAAAGCAGAGGTAAAATGACTACAATTTTGATTTTTTACTAAATATATCACTGAAAGAAACTTTCAACAACAAAAATGAATCTTACATGATATTTTGAAAAATTTCTCTATAAACCACATTAGTTGTCTTCTTGGTGGGTTTATTGTTTAAATCAAGTATTAACATCTTGATGCCGTCCATATGATTATGTGTGATACATGTAATACTTTTGTTTTTTTGTAATCCTAGCAAATCGTAAGACAACTAAGGTGGGCATATCCAGATATTCTGTTTTGTCCTCAAAGGCTTTGACTACAACCTCCCCAAATAGTGATAGTTGACGCGTACTTCACTGCACATGTTATCATATAATTATTATGATGATGAACTAACATGAAAGTAGATATTAATAGCGTGAATTAATTAATGTTAAATCTAGAGAGTATGTTACTTATAATTTGCAATTGTGAAATCCAATTTTTTCATCGTGCCAAAGTCTCTCCTTAGATAAACTAAGTTCCCAAATGCTTGGAGGTAGCCCTTCACATCTAGATGAATTTGTCGTCTAGGTTAGAATAAAGCGTTTTGAATAAAAAAAACATGGTAGAAATATACACTAACCAATTAGCTCTTCATATGTGGCTTCACTACTGGTGATGTTATTGACTGGGGCAAAGTTGAATGCATGAAGAGGGATTTGGAACTCATGTTTTTTGAAAAAATGTGTTAGCGTGAAACGTAATCTTCCAACGGTGTGAGCATGTTTTGTAGTCAGCATTGTTGGCCAACACTTCAAAGTTCTCAAATCGGTATACCTCACCCTCTTTTAAATCCTCAATTTGATCACCCTGTTTGCAAATAGTTAGATGAAATATAAGCAACACATAATTTTCACTTAATGAATTGGTGAATGTGAAGACTACATTAGATACTTACTTGTTTGTCGACTAATATCATACTGACTTTCCATACATCAAATGGTGAGGCCTTCTTTGCCATTGTCCACTTCCTAAGTACCCTAACAATAATGCTCCAGGTTTCCTTGCCATCATCAATGTCTTTGAGCAAAGCATGAGCAGTGATTGCCATTGCTTGAGTTGATGTATATGAGGATGGGAGGTTTTTTATGAGATATATAATCGTATGTGGGCTGTATATGACGAATTTTCGAACGTTTTTATAATGAATTGTCCAACATCATAATTTTAATTCTCAATTAAAGTGATCCGTCCCATTTTTTTAAGTGATTCAATACCCTTTGCTTATTATATTTTTTTAAGTAATGTGGATAACTTTGATTTATATTTTTTTTTTGGGCCTTTAGGCTCCTTTAGGTGATTTGGGTGATTTTAGCCGTAATATCATTTCCTCAATTTATGTTCATGACCTCTTCCTTCAAAATTATTCATATTAGAGCAATTATTATTTGTTTGAAATTTGAATATTGTGATTGTCTACCCCATACTCTATATCTATCAATGGGAAAAGGATATTAGATGCAAGCACAAGCAGAAAAAAGTGCCATTAAAAAAAATCACCCATTATCATTAAAATAGTTAATTGGACGTATCCCTCATATTTAATACTTTTTTTCTTTTCTTATTTCATCAGCGTATTGTTATTTAGGTAATTTGGGTAGGATATTAGATGCAAGCAGAAAACATTGCCATTAAAAAAAAAAATCTTCCATTGCCTTTAAAATAGTTAATTGGACGTATCCCTCATATTTAATACCTTTTTTCTTTTCTTATTTCATCAGCGTATTATTATTTAGGTAATTTGGGTGATTTTAGCGGTAATATCCTTTCCTCAATTTATGTTATGACCTCTTCCTTCCAAATTATTCCTTTTAGAGCAATTATTATTTGCGGTACTAAGAAATTATTATTTGTTTAAAATTTGAAAGAATATGCCCAATTATTATTTGTCAATCATCATAAATGTGTTTCAATGTAATTAGGTTAATTGAAATTTGAAATGCTACTCCCAATTATTATTTGTCAATCATCATAAATGTGTTTCAATGTAATTAGGTTATTTGAAATTTGAAATTCTACTTCCAATTATTATTTGTCAATCATCATAAATGCGTTTCAATGTAATTAGATTATTTGAAATTTGAAATGTTATGCCCAATTATGATTTGCCTATCATCATAAATGTGTTTTAATGTAATTAGGATTGTGATTATTCAACCCGGGTCAAACGTAATTGGATTATGGAGCGGGTCACACGAGATTTAGAGTGTAAAGTTGATGATTGATGATTGATTTTGCGTTTACAAAGTGTTTCTTGATAATTTTTTTTTATAACGTCTTCCACATTTTTAATACTTATCTTTAACATTTTCAAAAATAAGTTTTTCAATATTCATTTTAGAAATTGCTACACCCATTTTCTATGTTTTTTACCCTAAATTTAATTATTTTCGGTACTAAAAACATGAAAAGTCTTAAAAGAGTTAATTTGACTATTGAAAAGCTGAATAATGAAAATGTGGAAGATTTGTACTGAAAATATAGAAGATGAGTGTTATGAAAATTTTAACTTAGGAACATTTTAATTGGATAATTTCAATTATTAAAAAATCATATATTTTACTACTCAACTTTCCAATTAAAGAAAGGGTAGAAAACATGAAAGATAAGATTAGAAAATATCTAATATGGCTACTGAAAAATATAAAAACTGATTATTAAAAATGTCAAAGATGAATATTAAAAAAAGTGAAGAAAAGAAAATTAAATCATGAAATACTTTAAATGCAAAATTACACCAAGAATTATTTTAAGATGTTGAGTGCGGGTGTTTTAGAAGGCAACTGCAAGTTCAAAATTGCCTTCTTGAAAAAATATATGATGTTGAAATTACTTTAGAAAAGTACTTTAAAGACAAAATTAGGGTTAATATAACTTTTGGTCCTTGAAGTTTGATCCAATTTTGGTTTTGGTCCCTCAAATTTGAAATCTGTGGTTTTAATCCTTGAAGTTTCACCCGATTTTGGTTTTAGTCCTTGAAGTTTGAAATCGGTGGTTTTGGTCCCTGAAATTTCACCCGATTTTGGTTTTGGTCCCTCAAGTTTGAAAAGGACTTGGCGACCCAATTAAAATACCCGACCCGACCCAGAAAAAAACCAAATCCTTTTCAAATTTGAGGGACTAAAACCAAAATTAGGTGAAACTTCAGGGACCAAAACCATCGATTTCAAATTTCATGGACCAAAATCAAAATCGGGTGAAATTTCAGGGACCAAAATCACCGATTTTAAACTTGAGGGACCAAAACCAAAATTGAATCAAACTTCAGGGACCAAAAGTTATATTAACCCGACAAAATTATATTTCAGCATAATGATTGTTAGTAGGAAAATACTTTGGTCTACTTTAACCCTTCTAATATTACCTTATTGGTTACAACTATTCAACGCTTTTTATCTATAAAGAAGTGGAAGACTTGCTCTTCTTTTCTTCTTTTGCCCCTATTTATTTTGCATTTTGTTATTCCACAATTCACCTTCTTCCCCCTTCTCACTCCCTGTCAAAGTTATTTTCTTCATATTGCAACAACATTATCAATGAAGTTTTGGATTCCAAGCTCTACACTTCTCTATCTTTTTGCAATTGGATGTTTCTCTTTGAACACTTTCACAGGCTATGGATCCAATGCTCAACTCATATCAAAAGATGAGGTTTCTTACTTAACCTTTCTCTTTCTTTCTTCTTGGTTTTTTTTTTTTTTTTTTGAATTACAGGGGTAAGCACTAACGTCAAATATTACAAGCGGAATCAAACCCGCGACCTCTTACTTACATGAAAGCTCTCATACCACTAAGCTACAAGGCCATTGGAATTTTCTACTTCTTATTGGTGTTTATATTACACTTTTTAGCATTATGAATTCTTCCCTTTTCTTCAGTTTTGGAGATTCCAAAGATTGAAAGCTATAATGATTTTGGGGTTGTTTGATTCTCTTATCTGTTTTTATACTTTTCAGAATAATTCTGTGAAGTAATTTTTTAGAATAAGTTTAGAAATTCGGTAAAAAAAGAATAAATGTTGAAAAGAATTAAAACAATCTTTTTGAATCATTATTTTTAAGAATATATCTAAAATAGAAAAATAAGGATGAAAGAATAGTTTGCTACTTTGACATTCCTTCGAGTTTTGGTGCTATTCTTCTAGTTTTCCATTGAAGTACTTTGACATTGCTGTGTGAATAAGGTTCACCCATGCCTATGAATGTAAGATACAGATATTGAGGTTCTTACTTCATGGTGGTTTTTTTAAAGCTGATTTTTGCTTGATGCAGTGAAAATTCTAAAAGCAATGACCTCGAAGATAGAGAACTTGAATTGGAATGTGACCCCACGTTCTTGTATCGACGGAGGATTCAACAATTATGTAACATGCAATTGCACTTTCTCAAGCGGAAAAGTTTGCCATGTTACAAATATGTAAGAAAAACATGACTTCTTTTAGTTTGTGTTCAAATCAAGCTTTAATCTGGATTAAATTGTGTTTAGGTTCAAATAAAGTGAAAAAGTTTTATTATTTGTCATTTTTTGTTCCCCTTTTTATTTAACGCTAGTTGATTTGACCTTAGGGTACATTTTATATAATACTCCCTCCGGTCCTAATTATAGGACAATATTTGGAAGTTGATCTTGGTCCTAATTATAGGATAAAATTTTAATTTTTGTCAATTTCTTCCCAAAATACCCCCATTGATACTTTCTCAATAATAATAAAACACAATCATAATTTTATAATACACCTATATATTCTATAAAGTAAGTAATACTTACAATTCATTAATGTCACATACACCTCAATTCTACTGTTTCTTTTATTTTATAAGAATAAAGGGTAAGAAAATCAATTCAACACTATCAACGTCATCATCTCTATTTTTAAAAATTGTAACTTCCTTTTTCTTTAATTCCACTTGAACTAAACCGGTATAACTCCATTTTAATGATAGGTAAGATCACTTGCTTTACATCAAGGCAAGTGATCTTACCTATGAACAGAACATGATTTCTTGTATGTATTAAATAAGGGCATTTTAGGAAAATACATAAGATTAACTAATTTAACTACTATTCTTAATTTCTCCAAAGTTAAGTAAATATGTCCTATAATTAGGACTGGAGGGAGTATTCAAGATCAGATCTTACCGCATCCCAATAACATTAATATTCAATCACAAATTGGTGCTGATTATAACATAATTTATTTTAAATTTTAGGTTTATATATGTAAATAGTTTTGTGATATGTTTTCGTTTTATGACAGCCGCATGAGAGGTCTCAATTTATCTGGATTTTTACCGAGTGAATTTGGGAACCTTACTGATCTGCGAGAACTGTAAGTAATGTAATTTTTTTTAAAATTTATTATTGTTTTATATAAATATATAATAGCTCAGATGTGTATATATGTCAATGCTTTGAAATGTGAAAATTTGTAATATGAAATGTAACTTTTATATGTCACAGTGATTTGTTTCGCAATTGTCTATATGGATCAATCCCAAGGAACTTTGCTAAACTCCCTCATTGTAAGTGATCAAAAAGTTATGAATATTGTTATTTGCATCTATACAAGCTTGAACTATTTGACCATATTTACATTATTCATCTCTTAAACTTATGTTTTAGAGACCTTACGAGTAACCCAATTAGTGGTCCAATTCCACAGGAAATTGGTAAAATTACAACTTTGCAATGGCTATAAGTGTAAATCATTACATTTTGAGTTCCTGAAACTTGTGTTGTACTGAGAAATGGTTTTAGGGTTTTGCTACCTTGTGCAGAGTGTTGGAAGATAATCTGTTAGAAGGAACTCTTCCTTCTAGTCTTGGAAAATTGAAACGGTTACTCACATTGTAAGAATATTATTTTATGTACAAATGATTTTCTTTTTCCATAGTTACATTACCACATTAGCATTGTTATAAATAAGTTTTCGATGATATTGCTTTTGGAGGTGTTTTCTATTGTAAAACTTTGGAATTTGCAGGGTATTTGCTGGAAATAATTTCTCAAGGACAATACCCGAAAGTTTTGGCAATCTGGAGAAACTTGAAACTTTGTGAGTGGTATAATATGATTTAGTTATTCCATTCAGTCTTGATTTTGCGTTGATCTCTTTTAAATTCTAAAATCTCTCTCCTAATATTTTTGTAGTTCATTAGAAGGGACCAATATATCAGGAAAATTACCCAATTTTGTTGGGAATTGGACCCAACTTAATTATCTGTGAGTCTAATATACTCTTTATCATGATTCTTTCTTTTTGAACAAGATTAGAATTTATATACTTAATTGACCAAATTTATATAATAAATTTAATAAAGTTCAGTGCTTTTATTTTCATATACTCCACTATTGCATCAGTGGTATTTTTAATTTGTTGGACATTGTTGAAAACAAAGGAGGATATCTTCGACTTGAGGTATCGCTAACTTTAAGTATATTTCATCTACTAGAGACTTATCCCCATTGTATGACAAGTACATTCAATTTTATTTCCTTATTTTCACACCATGAATCGCTCCCACTCAGATATTTTTAATCTAAACAGTTGTTAATAACTAATTAAATGCTCAATGGTAGTGGAAGAAAAACAAATCTGAGTGGGAGTGATTCATGGAGTGAAAATAAGAAATAAAATTGAACTAAAATATTATATATATTAGACCAATTTAGTAAATAAATAAAAAGGTTAAGGTGCACCCAGTACCTCCAAAACTTTGCCGGTACAATCAGTATCCTAAAGTATTTTTGGGTGCAACTGCAAGCACGCTCCATCTTAAAGAATCTCAAACACCCATTAAATCTAAATCTTATAACTCAATTTGGCATTTGGATTTTGAGATTGAATTAGCGAGCCACCGTTGCATGCGCAGAGGTAAGGTGGGGAGAAGTGCAGAGTGTCGGTGGAGTAACCAAGGATGCCATCGCTGAGGCTGGTCCTATAACAAACAGGTACTTCTATAGTTGCGTACCCAGCAAAGCCATGTTGCGAGGATGGAACAAAACTATGTCAATACAATGAAGTATGAACAATACGTGGATAAACCAGTTTCCATAGGAAACCTCGTATCAGACACACTGATAGTTGGCACTACCAATGGTCGGCCACCAAGTGGGGTTTCCTAATGTTGTGGTTGGTTGTGGAATTGTGGGCCTTGGAGGAGGTTCTATTTCTAGATAATGAATGAGTAATTCTTTTAATGAAAATTAGCTAGTTGAGTTGACGAAAATATTTATTTTTAATTCATAAAATCTTATATGTACTGTAATAAGTTGACTCTATCATTTCAGATAGAACACAAATTCTTGCTTTATTTGAATGAAGTGCATTTGTGAGTGAATGCCATTGATATTTATACATGATGATGAGCTGTGAAATTAATTTCATGCAAATGGGAACAGTCGTATTATTTGATTATATATAATAATACAATAATTACAAATAGGTGTGTGTTAGTGCAAGCGTTTCACCCAAGAGGGGGGGTGAATTGGGTGATACCAAAAATTTCGTTGCGTATACGAAAATTGACAGAATATTTAAAGCAGTTGATAGCAAAGAGAATATCACCAAAGTGTACACCGGGATTTATACTGGTTCGGCCACAACCACTTTGACCTACATCCAGTCCTCAGAGCGCCTCTGAGAGTTTCACTATATTCTCCAAGATTCAGTGGGTTCTTGGCACCTCAGTACACAGCAAATTCCTTCACATGGACACTCGCTCTCCCTTACACGATGCAATCAAATCCCCAACTCAAGGTTCCACAACCTCAAGTTATCTCAATAACAAATATTGAGTTTGTAATGAAAAACTCTCTCACAGAGTAAATATATAATCACTGAAGTACAATGAATGAGTATAAGAAAACAAAGCACTAAGAGTGTATTGATTGATGTGTGTTCTCAGTTCTTGTGTCTTATTTTCTTTTCGTTGAATGCTTCATATATATAGATGATTTGTAATGTCCGTTGGAAGCAATTCAAACATGTCCGTTAGAGTCACGCAGCAATGGTTGACTATTCTTCGAATTTGAAAACTATCCGTTTGAGGTAGGTAGTGGTAGGTGAGATCGACACTTTTTTTGACTTTGCTCTTCTTGCATGATCTCTGCATTGTTTCTCTGCAAATGTACTTAGGATACTAATGCAATGAAGAGTTAATCATATAGATAACAAATCAATAAACATTCGATGAAAAACATAATTTCTGAACTGCCTTACTCGAGTTATCATGTTTGTTACTCGAGTAGTCCCTCGAGTAAACCTATAAAAAATATGGCAGTGCGTAATTCAATAGTATTCTTACAAGATTACTTGGGTAAGACATGGAGTGAGATAGATCACAAACCTTGAAAATACCTGATTACTCGAGTGGCTACTCGAGTGGCCATGTCTTTCCTTCATAGGTTACTCGGGTGCTGACTCTAGTAATCTGGTTACTCAAGTGGCTACTCGAGTGGCCTTCAATTTTCTTCACATCTTACTCGAGTGGTCCCTCGAGTGGATTTCCAATAACCCGGCAGATTACTCAATTACTCCCTTGAGTAAGTGCATCAAATTCTTGGCCGAGAGTTTACTTTCTGATTACTCGAGTGGCTACTCGAATAATGCCTCAAATAACTCCATAGATTACTAGAGTGGTCTTACAAGTAATGTCTTTTCTCACCTAGTTACTCGAGTGGCTACTTGAGTAAAGTGTTGCATTTCTTGGCCGAGAGCTATTGAAAGATTTTTGCCTTTATTACTCGAGTGGCTACTCGAGTGATGCCTGTAAAAATGATATTACTCGAGTGGTTACTCGAGTGATGGTCTATATAACTCTGCAGATTACTCGAGTGGTGCCTCGAGTAACTTCTTCCAAATTTTGGCAGTGCTTTACTGGATGAATTTCTCATCATTTACTCGAGTCCCTACTCGAGTGACAGCTTCTTTTACTCGAGTAGCTACTCGAGTAAGCCATCACAGAATTTGCTCATCACTCTACTCCAGTGCTTACTTCAAGTGATGCTTTGCTACTTCCAGTGCTTACTTCAAGTAATGCTTTGCCACTTTGTTCAAATTCATTTGTTTGTTATCAAATCCTTTTATATCATTGATCCAATCATTGTTATCATCAAAACATATGGGATCTAATAGTGTGGACATGTTTAATTTGTCAATATTTTAAGGATAAGCCATTGATAGCTAAAGAAGCTTCATCTTCATATTCAATTTTGAAAGACTTTGATAGAGTATAATGTTAACAAAGTTGGACCAAAAAAAGTTAGGAAAGAAGACTTAAATTGTTGACTTAAATATTGAATAAACCAACTAAGGTTGGGTTTAGTGGAATGGATTAGTCTTCCACAACGCGATGAACTAAGGTTCGAATCTTCACTGGGAGAGGTGCCCATGTTTAATGCCTAACAGTGTCCCAAAACATTATTGCCTTTAATAGGAGGAAATTCACAAGGCAAATACGGGTATTTACAAGACAAATAAAGATATTTGTAACACATAAAGGAATTCAAAAGAATCTAGGGAATTAAAAATATTTTAGTCATTTACAAGACAAATATGAAAGTTCATAAGACAAATATGGGCTTTTACAAGACAAATAAGACAGTTTATAAAACAAATAAAGTAAGGACATCATTATCTTTTCACCCACAAAAATTAATTTCATTTTGACCATGAGGGTGCAGTGAAGTTTCAAAAAATTTTGAGGGTTGATTGAAATTAATTTGCTATCAAGGGGCTAACTGAAATTTCCCTAATTAAGAATGAAAAAATGTGAAAATCAATGGGTGACCCCCCAAGCTTATTACTTTAGAGAAAAGCCCTTCTTCAAAGTATGAATGGTGGCAACATTAGTCTTGAAGGCCAAAGCCAAGACATTATCATCAATGGTGGAATTAAACAGAGTATTGGGGATAGAAACCATGCTTGCATTAGCACTATTGGAAGCAAAGAGAGCCATAGCTGTCTCATTATTAGAAGCATTGTGTTGGAAGTGAACAAGCCCCTTTGAGAATATGAACATATATCCTGATATCTCCTGTTTCAATCGTGGAAGCAACAACTTAGATGATCGAGGGTGAATGTGGGGCCGGTTAATGCTGCCAGTAGGGAATTGTAGGGCAGCATAAGAGACACTATCCTAAAAGTGCAAGAAACTTGTATCTGGGGAAATGATAATGAAATGACTATATTAATTACAGGCAAAATTATTAAAAATGCAATTAATTAATGCTTAGACAAGCCAAATCGAACTTACAAAAAGAACAGGCCAATGCTTTTTTAAAAAATGATATCTTATAAAAAGGACTGAAGTTAGTTTATAAGTACCTCAGCATCTCCTTCCAAGTGGCATGTAGACAATCATCCCAACCAATCAAAAAATATATAATGTTATTTTCTAGGTAAAAAAGAGAAAATTCATGAAAATCCATGGTTGAAAATTGTATAGCCAAGAGGGCCTGATATGTTTTTATACAAATAAGCATTAGTACTCTACAGCATTTTATACACAAAGTATTGGTATTTAAATATTGATCCTTCTAGTTGATAAAATTTTCAAAACATGGACTTTTCATCAATTTTTCACAAAAACAATCCCCAAGTTATAATTTTTTAAAAAATTACCATTGTCTATTGCACTTACCTACTTTTCCTTTCCTTTTTTTCCAAACTTCTTTCACTCATTAAAAGGAACTTGCTTATTTATTGTATGGTTAAGGTGCAAATCCACCCTGAAAGTATTCTTGAAGGAGTAATGTTGTCCTGAAAGTTTTTTTTTGTTTTAATGTCGTCCCAGAAGTCTTAAAAAGTAGCAATGCTGCCTTTCTTTTAGCCACCGTTTATGTTGACTGTTAATTTCGACTATAGTTGCTTACCAAGCTGCCACATGTATTTTAATTTATCCACCATGACAGCCCATCCTCTCTCTCCTCCTTCCTCTCTCCCTCATTCACACCTCATCCTCTCTCCCTCCCTCTTTCTCTCTCCCTCCATCGATCTTTCTGGAGAAAAACAGTTCCTTCCCTCTCCTCTTCTTCTCCAATTGTCCTCACCAGTTCTTCTCCAATCATCCTCGCCGTCATCTCTTGCCTTGTTGCCGCCGGCGAAATCTGTTCCATGCAAGATTCTGAACAAGTTTGACATCCTATTAAATCTAGAGCCCACCACCGACGATGCCGCTGACAAGCACGGGGGTGACAAGCTCTATGTCAGTGAGGCCCAGGAGGTAGAGGCCCATGTCAGCAATGCCACATCCGGTGCTGATTTCAACAACGTGTTTGCATCAAAAATGAGGAGGTTGGAGTAAGGGTTGGGAGTGTTAAGGTCTGAATCTGAGGGAAGGGGTGAGGCCTAGTGTTCGACGAATTCGACGAGGATGAGAGAACAAGGCCAAACAAAGGTGGTTCCCAATTGTCCATACTTGTTGATTTTGATGGTGGTTCCTGATTTTTTGTTTTATTGTTTTAGTGGTTAGAGTATTTCTCTTATCCATACTTGTTGATTTTGATGATGGTTCTTGATTTTTTTTTTTTAGTGTTTTAGTGGTTATAGTATTTCTCTTGTATTTCCTTTGATTTTCATTGTGCTAACAATCTTAGAAATTTAGGATTGTGCTCGTTTAGTAGGAAATGTAGGTTATGTTTTGCCTTTCCCTACTGTATATGGTTTGCCTTTAATGATTGTAGCATACTGTAATTTTAATTGATTTAGTTTCAAGTGCTTCTAAAGGGAGAGAGGGAGGGTCGGCCTTGAACATTGAAAGAGAGGGAGAGAAAGAGGTCAAGAGATGATGAAATGGACAAGGGAGAAGAAGGATGGTGATGAGGTGACATTCAAACTGCCACGTGGCAGTGACATATGTCTTTTAACCAAGGTTCTGAAATCCTGATCAGTCAATAAACCAATCAGGATATTGGGTCAAGGGTCAGTGGGTCAGATCGGAGTCAAATCGAGGTCAACCCGGGACCTAAACCGATGAAGTATAAAAATTGAAAAATAATATAATTTACCAATTCTCATCACACCGGCCAAAATTTCAAATACTATATATCATTTTTATACCTTAAATTACTAATAAAATCATCATCAACAAAAATATTAATATATTTATAATCAAATATTCATAATCTGATAATCAAGAGCATATATCATTAACAAAAAACTTACACTTCCCAAAATAATAGTCTTAAAGCAAAACCATATACCTTTTCGCTCAAAGCCAAACCGTAAACCTTGGATATTTTGTTGGATACACTTCCCAAAACTGTGAGTGAAGTAAAGAAATGACTGAATAGTAAAGTGATTTGATTTTGATCACTATTCACTATCTGATTAGAAGTTCAGAGTTGCCTGGAGCCCAACACCTTCACACCTTCAGTGTTCAATCAAATTAGGTTTCAATATTAAAAAAAAAGGACAAACGACGCGGTTTCAACTGGAAAGTGTAACCCCTACCTTAATAACCAAATTTATAGTTCGAGAATACGTCATTAAGTTGAAATAGAGACCAGCGGTTAATTTAAAACTTTTCCAAAACTTGTTTAGTGCAGTCTCACGTTCACATTTCGAATATAATTGGCCTAAGCAGTTCATTTTCATTCATACATATCAGAGTATAACAAAAAATTCCTTGACAACGCTCGGGTTTCATTTACTTAATAAAGGGTTTACATGGCACATTGCCCATTTACAGTTTCCCCATACAGGAGATTGCACTACAACATTTATTATATACAATATGTACAACTACTCCTTAACAAAATATGATAACCAGCTACTCAAAAATGAAACTCCTAACTATGAGCTCTAACTGCCATTCATCACTTGTTTTTCCTTTGAGGCTGTAAGGTAGTCAATGGAAAGAATGAGATTCAAAAGAATCTTAGTAGTAATAGTTCACCTATAACATGTACAATCACAAAGCATATAAGCAAATCACAAGCAACAACACATCAGCGGCATTTCTGTGACAGCTTTCGCTGTGTTCGTAACGGCATGTTTCACAACGGCATACTTCATATGGCATATTTCATAAGTAATGTGCATGTAGCTCAAGCCTTGTTAGACTTAGGTGCAGCCATTAATGTCATACCTAGTGCCATTTTTAGGTCTCTTGGTGTCAAGGAGCTTAAGAGGACTAATGTGGTTCTCCAACTAGCTGATAGGACCATTAGACAACCACAAGATATCATTGAGGATTTGCTTGTCAAAGTTAAGGATTTGGTTTTCCCGCTAACTTCTATGTGTTAGATATGTCTCAAGAGTCTAGTAAATCCACCCTTATCTTAGGGAGACCCTTCATGAGAACCGCTAGTACCTTGATAGAGATAAGAGATGGGTCGATCACCATGGAAGTGGGTAACCATAAGCTAAGTTTCAATATGTATGAAGCCATAAAACACCCTTTTGAGGATTACTCTTTATTAGGTGTGAATTCAATTGACATAGCACTTGATGATGTGGTTAATGAATAGGAGCTTAACTAGCACACTGATGATTGTAATCTTAATTGTGGTATTGCATTGGAATCATGTGATGAACAATTCTCTTCTCCTTCTGTTAATGATTTTGATTCACGTGGGACTGAGATTTCCAACCTTAACTCATCGATGGTTGATTGTTGGTTATCCTCCCTCAGTGATTTTTCTCTTACTTCTCTTAGTTCATTGGAGCTTAATTCTTCTGATCATTCATGCTTTAGTGATGATACTTGTGAGGAAGGTGTTTTTGTCAATGTTTCAGGTCACAAACTAGTGGAGGAAGCTGAGTTTAAGGTCGGTTGCCAAGACTTAGATGATTTGATCTCTAAGGCGATAGCCCTCACATCGACCAAGACATCCTCTCATGTGACTCACTTTGGGCCTCACCATGTGGTTAAAGGGTTATTTCCTAATTCATTACTTAATCCTAGAACTAAGATTACTCCTCATACCTTACGATTCTTGAATGAACTAATCACTCCTTGCGGAGTAGGTATGAAGGAAGCTACTTTCCCCAAGCCTGTTACTGCTATAGACCAACCAAATGTTGGTTCAACACCTGGGAAGACCAATGCACAACAACACAAGTGGTGGAATCAAAGGAGATTAGTACAAGTCATGCATTGCCTCAGTCTACAAAGGGGAGTATCTCTACTACCCTTGATCTTCCTAGACTAACTCCCTCTATTGTTCAACCCCCTGATTTAGAGTTTAAACCTCTCCCCTCTCATTTGAAATATGCTTTCTTTGCTTCTGATGGGAAATTGCCTGTGATTATTGCAAATTCTTTGCCTGTGAGTGAGGAAGAGATATTGCTTGATGTTTTGTGTAGGAATAGAAAAGCTCTAGGTTGGACTTTAGCTGACATTCCTGGGATTAGTCTGGCTAGTTGTATCCATAGGATCCTTTTGCGTAAGGAATCCAAACCCCTTAGGCAGCCACAAAGACGACTTAACCCCCTCATTTTAGATGTGGTCAAGAAAGAAGTGACCAAGCTATTGAGTGCATGTATCATCTACCTAATTTCTGATAGTGAGTGGGTTAGTCCATTGCAAGTAGTGCCTAAGAAGACTAGGATCACTGTGGTAAATAATGAAAACAATGAGTTGATACCTACTATGGTGCAAAATGCTTGGCGCGTGTGCATAGATTATAGGAAATTGAATGAAGCCTCTAGAAAAGATCACTTCCCCTTACCTTTCATTGATCAAATGCTTAAGCGGTTGGCGGGTAAGAGCCACTATTATTTCCTAGATGGTTATTCAGGATACTTCCAAATCCCTTTAGCTCTTGAAGATCAAAAAAGACCACTTTTACTTGTCCATTTGGTACCAATGCTTATAGGAGAATGCCGTTCGGATTGTGCAATGCACCTAGCACTTTCCAACGTTGCATGATGTCACTATTTTGTGATTTCCTTGAAAATTGCATAGAGGTTTTTATGGATGATTTCACAGCGTATGACAATTCGTTTGATGCTTGTTTAGCTAGTTTGGACAATGTTCTTGCTAGATGCATTGAGAGAAACTTAGTTTTGAATTATGAGAAGTGTCATTTCATGGTTGATCATGGACTAGTACTTGGACACTTGATATCTAGCAAGGGCATTGAAGTTGATGGAGCTAAGATTGAGGTGATTTCCTCTTTGCCCTACCCTACTAGTGTTAAAGAACTTCGTTCTTTCTTAGGGCATGTGGGTTTTTACCGGCGTTTCATAAAAGATTTTAGTAAAAGAGCTCTACCATTATCCAATCTATTGTAAAATGATGTTGATTTTATCTTTGATAATCCTTGTAAACAAGCATTTGATGAATTGAAAGCACACTTGATTTCTCCTCCTATTTTGAGTGTATCAGATTGGACCTTACCTTTTGAACTAGCATACGACACCTCTAATTCTGCTGTGGGGGTCATGCTAGGAAAAAAAGGCTCATTAGATGGATGTTGTTGCTACAAGAGTTTGACATTAGCATTAAGAATAGGCCTGGAACTGCGAACCTTGTAGCGGATCACTTGAGTAGGCTACTGGATAGAACAAGGGGAATACTTGATTCTGACTTTGTTTGTGATGACTTTCCTGATTCAACCCTTATGTCTATCTCTGTCTATGTTCCTTGGTTTGCTAATCTTGTTAACTATATTGTGACCAGTCTAATCCCTAAGCATATGTCTTCCTTTTAGGCTCAGAAACTTAAACAAGAAGCTGAACACTACATTTGGGATGAGCACTATTTGTGGAGACTATGCAATAATCAAGTGATTAGGAGGTGTATTCCAGAGACCGAGTCTAAGGACATACTTTCTGCTTGCCATTCAATGGTTTGTGGTGGACACTTTTGTGCTAATAAGACCTCTAGAAAAGTGTTAGATGATAGGTTTTACGGGCCTACCATGTTTAAAGATGCATACTTGTATTGTAAAACATGTGATAAATGCCAACGGTTTGGGGGGTTAGGTAAACGGCATGAGATGCCACAACTCATGCTCTTTTATGAGGTATTTGATGTTTGGGGTATAAACTTCATGGGTTCTTTTCCACCGTCATCCGGCTTTACCTACATCTTGCTAGCTGTAGATTACCTTTCTAGGTGGGTAAAAGCCATTCATACTAGGAAAGATGATGCCCAACGGTCTCTAAGTTTCTTAAGTCTAACATCTTTTGTAGATTTGGAGTATCGAGGGCTATAGGGAGTAATATAGAGGTTCCCACTTTTTGTAATAGGGTTTTCAATAACCTACTTGCTAAGTTAGGGGTAACCCGCAAACGAACGGGCAAGCAGAAGTCTACAACCGAGAGATCAAACACATTTTGGAAAAGATAGTCAAGCATTCGAGGAAGGATTGGAGCTCAGGGTTAGAGGGAGCACTCTGGGCCTACAGAACCGCTTTCAAGACGCCGATAGGGATATCTCCTTACAGGCTTTTCTATAGGCAAGCATGTCATATTCCGTGGAATTTGAGCACAAAACCTGTTGGGCGGTGAAATTGTACAATATGGATGTGCAAGAAGCGGGCTTGGAGAGGAAATTGCAACTCCAAGAAATTGGGGAAATGCGAGAGCTCCCGTATTTACAAGGACAAGACCAAAAAGCTTCATGATCAGAAGATAATACGGAAGGAATTTAAAGCGGGTGATTGTGTTTTGATATTCCAAGCTCGATTCAAATTTGGACGTGGGAAGCTCAAATCTAATTGGTATGGGCCTTTCACTGTCACCAAGGCACCCTCATTTGGAATGGTTGAGCTTATGGATGAAGCCACTGGTAAGGAATCCAAAGTCAATAGGAATCTCCTCAAGCTCTACCATGATGAATCATCAAAGCCTCCTTGAGGCTAGGTTGCTTCTTCTCCTTTCACTATATTTCACTTTCAGTATTCCTGGATTGCTTACCCCTTTGAGCTATTCATATTGTGTATGCATGTCATATCATTTAATCATAGTTTCATAGTACTCTAGAATCAAAATGATTTGCCAATAGAAAGTAAACAATGTGTTTATTGAAATGTTTTATAGTGACTAAAGGTGCTAAAAGAGTTAAAAGATCTAATAATGATAAAACATGCAAGTACCAAATTAAAAATTAAAGAAAATTATAGAAACCTCAAGAATGGTTTTCCCTGTAAAATGTGAAATTTATTTTGTTATTATTCATACTCCCAAGTTAGAAATAATACGTCTTATTTTTATATAGTATGAGGTGCATGAAATTATATCTAATTTTTCTTTTTTATAAATAATTTTATGGAGACTCATATTCAATGTATTATGTACTTTCTCTGGATATTTCGCTGAGTTTTATGAAAATTTTCTTTCATTTTTTCTAAATATTTCTTCAACTATTTCAATAAGGTTTAAAAATTTAAAATATTATTATAGTTTATGAAAATAAATATTTATTATTTCTCTCTTGCACAGATTTAGTTTTAAACATTTTTTAAAATACACATTCTGTTTATTTAAAAAAATATCTTTTAATTTATTCTAATTTTAAATTTTTTTTACTAAAATATTTTCTATATCTCAAACTAATAAACAGATCTTAGTCTATAAATATTTTCAAGGCATGCACTAGCTTCAATAAAACCATGCAAACATTCGAAAGTGGGAAATGACAATATTGTCTTTATATATCGTGATTCCTTGTTTGGTTGTATATTTCCTTTGTTTTCAAATCTCAAGATTGGCAAATTTGTTTGAATACTCCTATTAAAATTATAAAATTTTATAATGTAATCAATTAACATTAATACATTTTATAATGTATAAAAAGTTTGATAATATGCATGAGAATTCTTTTTTGGTTGTATAAATTGTTCTAAATATAAATTTTTAAATAATTCTGTTTTGATAAGAATGTTTAAATAATTCTCATGTGAATAAAAGTTTAATAGTCAAATATAACAGTCATCTAATAGTTGGATGGATGGAAAAGAAATACAAATTATATAAGAGATGTTTGTGTAACATATATTTAAATTCTGAGGAAGGTTTAAATATATTTTTAAAATAGAGGGGAAGTTAATGTATTTCACTCTAAAAACAAAATACACACAAGATTGTGTTGGGTGAATTACACATTACATCAAAACTACAAAATAGTGAAACTAATTAGCAAATGTAAATTATTAAAGATTGTAGTTTTATGCAAATTTTCCAACCTAGTTGGAATCCTTAAGAAGCCTACCAAATAAAGATAAATATTTATTTCATGGAACAAACATAGAGTCAAACCATCCAGCCATCTATTGCTTCAAATCGTTTTTCCACATTTTTTATGTGAGAATGAAGAAGAAGCCAATGTTTGAGCATAGTTGTCTTGTGATGATGAACCATTCATTGCTTCAACTCTCTGCTCCTCACTTCTATCCTGCAGGTCACTAATCTCCGGATGCTTGATTTTTGGCATTTGGACCGACAATTTTCCTTCAAGCATGCTAACAATATTAGACATGGATGGTCTCAGAGTTGGAGATGGGTTAGTGCATAGAACTGTAACCTCAGCATTCTTAGGGCTTCCTTTGAAGAATATCTTAAACCAAAACTTGGATCTACCAGTTCAAGAAGGTTTCCTTACTCTTCAAGAACATAGGCCTTCAATTATATGAAAGAATTCAACCCTAAGAATGCTTTCAGTATAATTTCTTAAGAAATTAGGGATTGAATTTATGACGGTTGAATACTTTCACGTAATTGAAGGCCTATGTTCCGCAAGTGCAAGGAAACCTTCTTGAACTGGTGGATCCAAATCTTGGTTTAAGCTATTCTTTAAAGGAAGCCCTAAGAATGTTGGAGATGGCAGTTCTATGTACTAACCCATCTCCAACTCTGAGATCATCCATGTCTAATATTGTTAGCATGCTTGAAGGAAAATTGTCGGTCCAAATGCCAAAAATCAAGCATCCGAAGATTAGTGACCTGCAGGATGGAAGTGTGGAGCAGAGAGTTGAAGCAATGAATAATTCATCATCACAAGACAACTATGCTCAAACATTGGCTTCTTCTTCATTCTCATATGAAAAGCGTGGAAAAACTATTTGAAGCCAACTATGGAAGAGAAATAGAGTCAAACTATTCAGCCATCTATTGCTTCAAATAGTTTTTGCACGCTTTTCATGTGAGAATGAAGAAGAAACAAGGTCTGAGCATAGTTGTCTTGTGATGATGAACCATTCATTGTTGCTTCAAGTCTCTGCTCCTCACTTCCATCCTGCAGGTCACTAATCTCCATCACCAAGAAGCAAGAAAGATCAGCCTCTCATAGCTACGTGGGTCTCTTGGAGAATGAGAATGAACGAAACTAGAGAGAATATGGAAGGAATGATGACGGGTGGTGCTGGACAAGGATCAAGAAGGGTCTGTCGGTGTGAAGGAAATAATGGAAAAGAGGGAGAGTCATGGTCTGGGCAGTGGAGAATCCAAAATCAGCTATTCATGTCTCCAATAGTAATCCTTATAGAATCCATAAAAATTGAAGTGAAGACAGAGGAGGCAGCTGGCAGTCACAATGAAGTCACAGTGGTGTTGAAATAGAATTGATGACAGTGGTAAAGAGAGTGGAGATCGGTGCAAGATCTTAAATGAGAAATTGGAGCTGTGAAGTAGAGATGGTGAATAGGAAGATGGTGGTGTCGGTGGAAAAGGTGGTGTTGTGACAGTGATGATGGTGGTGAGAGGATTGATGAAGATGGACTAAAATTGGAGAGCAGGGTCGGTGATGAAGAAGGTGATGGTGGTGGTTGATGGAGTGGTTCTTCTTCTATCACCGGCGAGTTTAGACAGAAGAATGACAGTGGAGGATCCGATGAAGATCCGTCCAGAGTCTCGCGGCGCTAATCTCCTCTGTTTTGGCCACTCCCAGCTTGAGCTCTTTCTCACCAACGGCGGAGTTACGGTGACGGGACGTCGTTGACGATGGTGGTGCTCCGTCTCCTTCCCTTCACCTCTCAAGTTCTCTCCCAAAGCCCAAGCTCTCTCTCTCGTTGAAGCTCTGGTCTCACCAAGGTTGAAGCTCTGCACTCTGGTTCCTGGTTCTCTGAAACTGACCTCACCGGCGACAGATAGAATGGAGGAAAGGGAGTGAAGGTCACCGGTGAGGTTAGAGATAGTGAAGGCGATCAGAGTCTGTGGGAGAAGAGGCTAGTCCCCCTTTTGCGCGGCGCTCTCCCTGTGATAAAACCTATCTATGTCGGGTCCTCGGGTCTGTGCCATGTCCGAATCCCATATCCACCAGCCAACCAAGTCGGGCCCAGGGTCCAGGGTATCGGATCCTCAATTCATCTCCTCGCTCCAGTTGCGGCCCACACCACTTCTCATGCTTCAGTTGGGTCTGTGATTTCTGCTCCGTTAAGCCCAACACAGTGAACTGACTAGGGACCTCAATGACAATTTCAAAATGTTCTTAAGGAGGGACTACAGGGAAATAATTTGAAATATTTATGAGACGACTAAAATTTCTGAATATTTTGGGCCCTTTACTGTAATTTCTTCTGTCCTTTTCTCCACACACTTGTAATTTCCATGAAATTCTGGGATCGATTTTGTGATTTTCTCTAATCCGCAAAATATTAATTTTTGACCTCCAAAATCTCAAATTTTCTTCTTGAGCACCTACAATGCAAAAATTAAACATAAAATAACAACAAAAGTCTAAGAAAATATTTGTATAAATAATTAACAAATTTATGACCATTTTGCCACTATTTACAATTAATTCAATACAAATGCCTCTAATTAAAAATAGTGCTTAATCATGCAATAATGTCCTAGAAAATATATTAAAAATCCCAAATTAATCATTACAAATCATGTAAAAATATGGTTCAATCAACAGTCCATAAGGGCAAATAATCAAACCCAGCTCGAAGCCACGAAACAAGCGCTGGTACAAGACCCACGAATAATAAGCGTGAGAACGAATCCCATGAATATCAAGCGTAAGTACTATGCCCACAAATGTCAAGTGAGCTCAAATTGACCATGGCAAGCCAAAGACTAACAGTACTACTATTAGTAACCAGTGTTCTATATTCAGTCCTTTGAAAAAGGTTTTCAAGCATGTTTGGGGCCAATAAAACCTCTCCTTTCAAGATAATGATAGCTCGTATCTAATACTTTATAAGAGATTACCCCATCATGAAAGTTCACAAATTATATCTCAAAGCTTTACTTAAAACTCAATCTGCCGACAAATTCCTTTTCAAATAATAGAAACTTTCCTATGAACATTTCAAAATGCAAGACCACCTCAACATGAAAATTTATGAAAGATATATCTCGAAAGTTTCCTTATCATCTCCATGCATAATTATGAATTATACTTTGAACCAATAGAAAAATAAATAATATCAATAAATAAAATCTTCAATATTTACTCATTTCAATATTAACAAGAAAATGAAAAAAGTCCGATAAACTATCCTCTACGAAATCATACATAAATATGATAAGTAGTAAAAACATCATTTATAACAATTATAATGGGACAATATTCACTCACCTGGTGCATTCCCAAAATATAATTCATTCTTTACAAAACTTCCTAAAACAATCACCCTTGTAGCCACCTAACCTCCTAACCAATAGAACAATATCATCACTTCAATATAATTCTTTTACTTAAATGTATTCTAAAGATTTAAACATCCATTCCCAAACTCAACTTAATTGTACTAGTTATTTTCTTTGTTACATTGCATAGCCACACATTCAGACTAGTAGGAAAGAAGGCAAATCCTTTCTAAGAACTTTAATTTTTTAATAAGAATATAACCCTAAGTCCAATTAATGATTGGATCTAATCACACTTAACTATTAAATCCAATACTTAAAAGCTTGAAAGAACTTCTTCCACTCTCCTTTTCTTAAACAGACCACAATTTTTCATTTTAAACCTCAAACCTTATCACCACCGTGTTATGCATATACATTCAAACAATATGACTATTTGAATTTCAAACATACACTAGACAACCTTCATCCACACAAACTTTATTTCAACATCTTCATCAAATATAACGGACCACTTTATTTATTTATTTATTTATTTATTTTTTTGCCCGAGGACCACTTTGAATGACATGAACTCGCCTCAAATAAAATTGTTCAAAGAGTGGTCCCATCGTCTAAGTTAGAAAAGTTCTAGCTAAAATGTCAACCTAGCTGTCTCACCTTGGACGGGAAAAAGAAATAAATTCTAATCCCCAAAGATTAAGCAATCCAGAAAATTAAAGTTTAATCCATTTATTCTGAAATCCGCGTCTTCATAAATACATGCTTTCTTTCCACTCCAACTCCAACCCTCATTTTCACCCGGGAAAAAACAAAATCTCCATGCCTCGTACCATCTTAATGCACCAGCTGCCACAAAAGCAACGTACAACACGCAGATAACTATGACAATCGACAACGTATCTTGATGTCTCAAATTCCAGTACGAGCTCCCAAGAATGACGCCCCAAAAAAAAAAAAGTAATAAACCAATAAATTATTTTTATGACAAATATTTAATATTTCGTATTTATAAGAGAGAATTCTACTTAAATATCAATCGAACTTTAAAATTTTAAATAAGTGATTTTTTAAAAAAATTGAGTTGCTAATGTTGTTTTTGTCAATCCCGTTATTTTTATTGTCGATAAAAACAATTTGAGATTTTGAAGTTTATGTGGCATTTAAGTGTCTTTTTCACTATTTATAATCATAGTGGAGATGATTAATTTGATTGAATGGGAATGCTTGGTTACTAACAAGCCACCAAACAATTCATAATGAGAGCGTTGCTTATTAATGATGAAAGCATATTTTGATTTTCTGAAGTGGGAGATTTGGCATAGCGATGGGAGATCCGGATGTTATAAGGATGGAAAATATTGGAAGCAGCACGGCACAAGAGAATCTCCCAAGTCTAGTAACTTTTCCCAGTCATGAAAACGTAGTTGGACTATGACTGAAATTGAGAACCCACCATCCTACTTTTGTCTCTTCCTTCTTTGTTCCTTCCTTGGCCTCTTTTCTTTATCTCCCCATATTTTTTGGTCCCCTTTCCTTACACTTCACTCACTACTCATCCAAATGGGACATTATTGCTTTATTCGAAGGGCCCCTCCCCTGAAGCAATTTTGCATCCTTGACCACACTCCATTTTGCTGTGAGCGTTATAATAAAGAATCTGTGAGTACCAACACTACTAGAAAAAAGGGTTTTAATGTCCCTTTTTTTGGCTTTTTAACGTCTGAAAACAGAGGGACGTCTATGTGAGGGTCGTAGAAAAAAACGTCATTAACGTCCGTAAAATAGGGGACGTTGAAGGCAGACTTTAGACGTCCCCAGTTCACTGGAGACGTCTAACGTGGGACCTTAGACGTCCCCAGTATCAACTGGGGACGTCTAAGGTCCACCTTAGACGTCCCCAGAAGACTTGGGGACGTCTAAGGTCCCACTTTAGATGTCCCCAGTTGGAACTGGGGACGTCTAAAGTGTCGCCAGCAGTACTATCCACGTCCCTTTTTTATTAAAGACGTTGAAAGTTTTTTTTTTTAAATGGACTTTTTATATATTGCACTGTCTAGAAAATGTAAACTGCAGAAATAGAATTCCAACAACAGAATAAAACAACAGCAGTTCAGCAGAATGGAAACAACAACAAACACAGTGATCAACCCAAGGCTACTACATGCCAGGCATATTCGCAGAATGAAATGAAAAAAGAATTTAAAAAACATTTCTTTTATTTCTTTTGAAAAACTTTTTTCTTGTTGAATTTTACTTTTGACCTTTTAATCACAACGTACAAAATGCGGCAACTTTTTTGTAGTGCATTCGATCTCATCATTTGTACAAAATCTTTGAGGGCAACATTGCTCTTTTATAACAAATTTCGGAAGAAAATTAAACCTTAAGCCGTTTGTCAATTTTAAACAAGGGAATGAAATTTTATATAGGGAAAATTGTGAAAAAATCCCTCATTGGCAACTTATTTGCCAAATGGGATCTTCGCGTACAGATTGTCTTCCACGTGTGTAGAATATCTTCCCTGATGTGCAGATAATCTTCCCTGTGTGCAAAAATCTTCCCTATGCGTGTGCAAAAATCTTCCCTACATGTGCAGAAATCTTCCCTCCGTGTGCAGATATCTTCCCTCTATGTGCAAGATATCTTCCCAGATCTCATTTAACAAATAAGTTGTTTATGAGGTCTTTTTTAACAATTCTCCCTTTTATATAAAGTTAAAAGAGTGATAAACTTTTATTAGAGAGAGCAATTAAAATAAAAACTGCCGAGGACGACGATATTGATTGAACAGAAAAAGTCACTATAAAAAATTTATTGCCTTCTAAAGGGGTTTTTGTTTTTGGACTGAAGCTTTCCAAAGGTATGGACTAAGAACAACAAGTATAATAACAGTTTAAATTTAAAAATTTTTATAATATTATATATATTCTTAAAACAAAATAATTATAAATTTTTTTATTTATATTTCATATCCATCAACAGTAAACGTTTGAAAAATTTTGTAAATGAAATAACGTGGAAAAAAAGTCATCCAGTTTAAATTTAAACGATCATCCCACAAGTAAAATTCAACAAGAATTTTTGTTTTTTCAAAAAAAGAAAAGAAATGTTTGAATGTACGTGCCCCTTCTATTATAAATTACTACCACCGTTTTTTAATATATATATATATATATAGTTAGCTAACTAGGCTGTGCCTGGGGTTGTGCATCAGGGGATGCTCAGACTTTACCTATGAGTGGGTTAGGCTTAGGCCTTTTTATTTAAAAATAAAAAATTATTTTTAAATTCTTTTTTCATTTCATTCTGCTAATCTAGCACCATTAATATTTATCCAAGTAAAGTCCGTCAAGCCAGGCTTATCTTTCATAAAGTGCTTCAGTACTCTTAGTAATCTGATACTAAAAATGTTAGAAAACAAATGATGCGAAAAAGCTGTCAGTTTGGGTGGCTTAAGTTAAATGTGGATGGTGGTGTCTCATTCTCTAAGAAGATATCAAGTTGCGGTGGTCTAATTCGGGATGGAACTTAGATCATTGGTTTTAGTCATCAAATTGGTTACTATTCAGTTTATCATGGCAAAAGGAGATTGATCTTTATAAGGAAATTAAAGTTTAGTTGACCAAAGGTAACGGTAACTAGGATTAGTAAAACTAATCATGATTGGAGGGAAATAACCATAATTAAAAATAACTTTAGTGTTCTTTTTTAGTGATAAAAACTATAGCGAAAGAAAATTAATTATACTTAGCAAAACGTAACCATGACTACAGTGGGCAAATGGCAAGGTTGGTAAATAGCATCACATGCAAGGCTGCCAGTGGGAGAACAAAATTAATCCCAAAGGCAAAGATGGAAATGCAAATTGGACGACCAAGATCTAACAATGAAAAGTAAGGCCAACTATTTTGCCAAAATATGAGTTGTACCAGACAAAATTTATTATTCTTCCTATCCCGTTTGGTGTAAGATTTGTCCTAGGGAAGAAAGACTCGTTTATCCATGTATTAAGGTGAACCTTTTGGAGGGGAAGCATTGTGGGGAAATGCTGAAACAAATGGGGAAAAAATGTACTCTACTAAAAGACAAACTTGACAGCTTTTTCACATAGTAAAAATTAATGTTAGAGACCTACACACAATAAGAATGGTATATAAATTAAAGACATGTTATCCAAGCAAAGTCTGGAACGCAGTTAATAAGGAATGATTCAAATGGTACTTATATTTATCAGATATATATATACACACACACACACCGCTTGCAAGTTGTGATAATACAGTGGAGATATGTAAGTAAGCTATTTGTGTAATGTCCCACTCTTGACAAAAAGAAAAAAAAAAGAAAAGAAAAAGAATGTCCCACTCAAATGTGAGTGATTCTCTGTAATAATTAACTCTTCAATTTCAATTTCAACTATGATAAAGCTAACAACGCGTCTAATAAATATGTTTACGGTGGAAGATCAATGGGTGGATGCCACACGACTTGACTCATTAACACATTATTTTCATTCTACTGCTAGAAAATGCATTGATCCACTATATAAGGGTGTGTTTGGGATCACGATTGGAGGCCCAAACGTGCATCTCAACAGCCAAAAACCATTTTTTGGCTTTTTGTTGTTTGGAATAGCAATTGAAGTCTTCAAAAATAGTTTTTCAATAATAATTTATGGCATATAAAATAATTATGTGAGAGGAGTTTTATCTCGATTTATGTTAATAAGCACTTTTAGGGGTTCCAAACGTGATCCCAAATAAACACTTTTAATTGGTAATAAGTTAGTGTTTTTTCAATTGGGCTTTTTTTAGCACCCCAAAATTTATATTCACCAAAAGTATTGTAAATATTTGAGAAATTTAATAAAATGGTGAATATTCATGAATTTGGAATTTATGAATTTATAAATGTTCAATTTCATGAGAAAGTGGGCAAAAATAATTAAGGAATTAACTTGGGTAATTTAAAAAGCCCAATATTAAGGTCCAAAAATGACGGAATATTAGAGAAAATATTTGATCAAAAAATATATGGAAATTGGCTAAAGAAAAATAAGAAAAGAAATTGGATTAGAAAGGTAATGGCAAAATTATGGCAAAATCGTAATTTTGCCAAAATAGCACAAAATAAATTATTTTCCAATTAATTGAAGTTAATTTCAATTAATTAAGGAAGATAAAGGTTAAAAATATATTTAGAATATTTTGGTCAATTTAATATGAATTTATGGAAAATTTGAGCAAAAACTGCAATTTTGACCAAAATTGAGACTTTACGTATATACGTAACCTGGACAAGTTGTGAAGCCAATTGAGACCATAGAGAGGGACCCCTAGGTGTCTCCTACATGTAACCTAGTAGTATGAAAGTTCCATTTAAGTGGAAGGTCGTGAGTTCGATCCTGCTTGTAATCCCAAGCTATTAGTATATCTGTCCCGTTAGATAAAAAGTTGAGTGGTAAATTTCAGGACAAGAATTTTACCTTATAGTTAAACTGTGACTCTCTTAATACATAATCTGCTAAACAAATTATGTAAAATGAAGTTAGTAACTTGACGACACTATTATGAAGTGAAGTGGCAGACTAGTATTTGTTGCCATAGCGTGACTGTCAGCTGGGATTTGCCATCGCTCTCCATTTGCAGATATTTTTAGTTCTTTCTTTTATTTTTTTCCCATAAAAGTGTCGATTCCTTTGTTGAGTGTAGTACTTGTGCTTGTCATATATATGGGTCAAAATTTAATATCTTTGTTGGCTGTCTCTTTCATATCGTCGCAAATCAAATGAAATAACATCCATCAACTCTGGCCAAAAAAAAACTTCCAACAGCCCATTTAAACTCATACAGCAACTTATAAGTCTTTTAACTATATCTCTTACATTATGTTTTTTTTTAAAAGTATGTATGTTAAGAGAGTAAGGGCTAAATTAGAGAGAATATTAAGAGAGAGAATTTAGAGAGAACTTCTCATTCACTTCTATGTAACAATCAATTGTAAGGCTTTATATAGATCAGTTACCAGGTTACAGGATCATATTTACTTTATACAAACTATAGTTACTTTGTAACTTCTTTCTCTCATTGTTTTCTTTTGCTTTTATTTTATGTCTTTTTCTCCTTTTTCTTTATGTCAAGTATTTTTTCTTTTTTATGAGCAGTAATTTCTTATATGAGTCAATAGACATTCACATAATTTATATTCATAACATTTTTATCCTTTTTTCAATAAACTGGACGCATTTATTTTTTTTTTGATACATTATGTCTTTTATTGTCTTTGGCAGGAAAAAATTTGAAGGCATCATCAGGCATTATTCTTCAAGATGTGGCGAGTCTTTTTGCTTCTTTTAACTCAGTTAATTTGTTCTTGTTTAATTATTAGGAACATAAGGGTAATCCCTTTTTTATGTACTCTAACTATTGTACTTCTTTACTGTACTTATAACTTATTATCTATGAAAAATTGATCATTTTACCGAATAAAAAAACACTGGACACAATGTCTTTTTTATACTGGCTAGAGTTTGAACCAAAAAAAAAATTGAAAATTGATATGATTCTATTTATTATATATTTTATATTGTATACTAATAACTGAATGATCAGATATTTGGAAATTAAAAAAACTTGTTAATGCTAGTTTGAAAAGAAACCAAAAGACTTTATAAGAACAGAGAACATTAATTATTTAATGAATATAATTTTATCAAGTTTTTGACTCTGCGCGACTTAGTGATTAAAGTTTTCTACATTATCTCCCTCTATACCTATTTTTCAAGAAACATTTGAGTCCCTTATAACTCATCTTATATGGAAATAATGGTAATTATTAGCAGTGTTAAATTTTTCCTATTTGTCATTCTTATTAGTGCTAGTTGGATGAAAGATGATCCAAGACAAAAAATATATAGTAATAGAATAAGGTCCTTACCATTCTATTCATCCTTTGCCAAGAGTCCTGACTCCTGAGTCCTCAGTATATATTTAAGACTCAAATTTTATGGCTAAGTTATAATTGTCGTTTCCACTCATGATTCAAAGGATGGGCCCACGCGTGCAAAAATTCAAGGACATGGAATTTTTTGTCTTTGATGATTGGATTGTGGAGTTCTCTGGGCGGAAATTATTATTACCATGCCCTCATGAGTCTTTCTCTCTGATGAAAGTGATTGATATTAGGGAGGGCACGAATTGGAATTTATTTCCTATTGTGGGAGGGACCTCGGAGAAAGAAAACGCAGCCATTCTTAGCACCATAGCTGCTGTTAGCTCTAGAAGTGATAAATGCATCTGGACCACTCAAATGATGTTCATTTTGAATCAAATAGCCAAGTACTGATCAATTCTCTTGTTTAGATTCCTAGGGAAGCAAATTTAGTATAAAATTATTTCCGCCAGAGTTGATGGATGTTATTTCATTTGATTTGCGACGATATGAAAGAGACAGCCAACAAAGATATTAAATTTGACCCATATATATGACAAGCACAAGTACTACACTCAACAAAGGAATCAACACTTTTATGGGAAAAAAATAAAAGAAAGAACTAAAAATATCTGCAAATGGAGAGCGATGGCAAATCCCAGCTGACAGTCACGCTATGGCAACAAATACTAGTCTGCCACTTCACTTCATAATAGTGTCGTCAAGTTACTAACTTCATTTTACATAATTTGTTTAGCAGATTATGTATTAAGAGAGTCACAGTTTAACTATAAGGTAAAATTCTTGTCCTGAAATTTACCACTCAACTTTTTATCTAACGGGACAGATATACTAATAGCTTGGGATTACAAGCAGGATCGAACTCACGACCTTCCACTTAAATGGAACTTTCATACTACTAGGTTACATGGCTTTTGGCAACAGTTTACTACTCTGTGGCATTTTTCATTCAAGCATGGGCGCAATGGAAGTACCTTTTTTATTATCATGGTATTTCTTCTTCTTGAAATCATGTTAGTTATTGAATATTATCTAGAGCTTAATAAGAAAAATACAAAAACTTAATTGAAAATGAGGGGGATATATTTTGCAGGACGCTAAAGCAACAAAAACTCGAATGAGGGGAGGTCGTTTATTCATTTATATCATCCTGCCAGTGATTCTACCACTCCCTCAATCACTCTTCCCGAATCCTTTAACCCTAATACCTAAATCCTTAAAACATATTTGTTCAGTTTGAAGATGAGACTCCCTCGTCGGCTATCAGTCTACTGACCACCGTCTCCGTCCAGTTGCAACCCTCCTCTCTCCGTCTTCTCCCAATCTGACCGTCGTCTCTCGCCCTCAGTCTGTCAGATCGGTGGTCCTGAAGGAAACAGTGATCGACAGCACCAGACCAGGGAGAAGTGCCAGGAGATTTGGGATCAACAATTTCAAAGTCTTTCAGCTGTGAATGATGTTGAAAATGAGAGCGATTCTGAAGGAAATAGTGATCTAGATTCTTTTGCTGGGGATCTAGAAAATTTACTTGATGCCGAGGAGTGTGAAGAAGGAGAAAAGGGTACCAATGATTTTAAACGTGACGAGGCTGATGGTGTTAAGGGTCTTAAAATGAGAAGACGTCCAACCTTAGCCCAAGCAGAGGAGGAAATAGAAGATGAAGCTGCTGAACTCTGCAGATTGCTCATGGATGGTGAGATTTCAAACTGATCAATATTGTAAAACTTTCTGATTTGATTTTAAATGTAGCAACAATGATCTTTAGGGCCACTGATATGATTTTCTGAAGTTTGTAATTGAATCACTAGTTCTTAACTTAGCCAATAATGATACGTTTATAAATTTTCATGTATTGTTGACCACTCTGTTTTATCCAGATGAAAAAGATGAGAGGAAGAAAAAGAAAAAGACTAAATTTATTGTGGAGGAAGCAGGAGTAATTCCAAAACTACAGCCAAAATTTGTCTTTGACAGTACAGATCAAGTGAAGCAAATAACTTGTAATGTGCAACTAGATGGAGTCAATATATTGAAAGAAAATACAGCTACAAATCTCAAGGAGGTAGAAAACTTTATCTTAATTAAATTGTTCAGTTTCTTATTGCTCAACTCATTCTAGATATGTAGAAGCAAAAGCAAAAGGCATTGATAATTATGACAGAGTGTTAGAACATGTTATAGATAAGCTCATTGGTGAGTGCGATAGGAAAATTGGCAGAGCTTTGAAGCGCCTTGAGGATGAAGATGCAAAAGCTGCAATTGCAATTTCAGTCTCTGATGTTGCTCAGGTTACTTTTCAGTCAATGTTCATTGCCCCAGTGGTCTTAGCCTGTGAGTTTTAATAAATTATTGTGTTTAAAATATGCAGATGCCTGAGGTACTTGAGCTGTCAAAACAAATCAAAAAGAAGTTAAAAGAAGCTGATGATTATGGTAATATTTTATATTTATATTTCAATTACTATGTTGGGCTGGCTTTCTTTTAGATGATCTTGTTTTTCTGTTCTTTAAATTTAGAGAATAAGACTATATGTGATGATGGATTATTTGGATTTATTTTGGCATCTGTTTATATGGCTGTCACTTTTCTTCAATTCAAAGATCAGTATGTTTATATCCTTTTACAACTCTTCTTTTAAAAGCTAACTATTAGATTGAAAATGTTTTAAAAATACAATTGGTTTTCCTTTTGTTTAAAGTAATATGAAAATTAAGATCCAAGTGGCACAGATGAGATATGTGTGTGTGTGTAGTTTTTTTTTTATGTTTGCTGAATTATGAAGAAGGTTTGCTCTCTGACAACAGTCTGGTGAAATACTTCAAAGGAAGCCATCATGAGAATGATATTAGTTTTATAATGGGTGAACAATGGTTTTTATGGTATACATGTCGCTTTTAATTTGATACATATCTTAATTGGTGACTCTAGAACATTTTTCAATTTTTCACTTGGTTGAAATAATTTCGGTTTTATAGAGTAATTTCGGTTTTCAATTGCCACTTTGCCTTGTTAGTATAATTGTTGTTAATGAAAATACAATATTCTCTATCTATTTTTTAATTTTGTAGAATAAAAATTAATTGCATTAAAAGATGTACAGTTTTTTTTTTCAAAATGAATTTAATCTGATATTTTTCGTAACACATGACAACAATACATTTTCAAACATTTTTATTTTTTTTTTCAGAAATATTATTTTGAAAACAGGAAACTAATTAAACATACCCTTAATTTATTCATTTATTTGTTACTGCTTTTTTTCAACCAAAATTTTTTGCTGCTTTTTAGTACTTCAACTTTATGCTAAGATTCAATTCAAACCTTTAATTTTTTTAAGAGTAAAATATATTGACTACCCTCTATTTTATCTAAATTACACAAACCTCCCATCTATTTTGAAAACGTACATATACTTCCCTTGAAATTAAAAGGCATGTTACAAAAACCTCCCATACATATTTGATGTCCCATTTCCATCCATCCAACCATTAGTTGACTGTTAAGTTTGACTATTAAACATTTACTTTGACCAAAATACCCCTTTTTCAACAAATGAATAAACATTTATATTTTCCTAAAAATAAATTTTTATATAAAAAAATAATTCCGTGGCTAAATTTGCGACGGAAAATTCTGTCAGAATTTGCCACGGTAAAGGTTCTGTCGGAAATTCCGTCAGAAAATGGGTGTTTTTTTGTAGTGAGAGGAGGTCCGTGTAATTAAGGAAAAATGTAAGGGAGTTTAAAGTTTTTTACTCTTTTTTAAATATATATATTAAAAGTTTCCGCTCATTTACCCAGTTAAGTTATTTAACAAAAAATATATTTCATCCAAAGAACTAAGTAATCAATAGTAATATTTTTTGTTTAAGAAATTATTCGAATTATTATTATTTTATACAATATATAGATAAATCATATCTAAATTTTTTTGTTTTTACCAAACTCGTTAGATGAATACAGCTTAGTCATCTCTTTTACTAGCATAGAATATACAATAAACTTATGTTTTATCAATTAGTTATTATGTATAAATATAATATGTTTTATTAGCTTAATTTATATGAGTTTTTATTATTTATGTATGATATGATGTTAATCTTTTCTCCCATGAAAATGAAATAAATACATATAAAAAAATATACTTTAGTTTTAAACTCGTTATCTCTTTCTTCCATAAAAACAACTTCATTTTGATTTTTTATATCATATATTGTATTCAGTGCAGTCTTCTCTTATTTATAATTTATAACATGTGTTCACAGTTATTTATCAATCTTGTTTATATAAAATAAACCAAATAAATTATTAAAAATCATATTAATTATTTTTTATATATTTTAAAATATACATCATTATAAAAAAGAACATAAAAGATAAATTTTAATTAATAATTTGAAAACTTGTAAACATAGTCATAAAAATGATAAGAGACTACATTATTGCATATTTAAATATTTTTATGTTCCATTTCCCAGGGGACGTGATTTCTGGAGTCATTTGGGAATTATTGATGCAATTCTGGATAAAAAAATATTTCTTAAAGCGTAAGTCAATCATTTGATGTAATGCGGCCTCTGTTCTATTTACGCTAAATTATGGATACTTTCCCTCTATTTTAAAAACTTATTTGGACCTTTCTTCATGTCAAAATATATGTTTTATAAATCTCCCTTCTAGTTTTGAGATTCAAGTTCCATCTACCCAACCTTTAGTTGATTGTCAAATTATAGCATTGACCCTTCATTTTGACCAAAATGCCCCTCCTTAACATAATTATTACTTAATAATCATTTAATTACATATCTTTATCCAAAATCAAAAAATAATTTTAATATACATTTTCAAATTTTTATCATCTTGTTAAATTGATTACCTAATTAAAAAATTAATTAATTTAATAATTATAATTTTTTTCAACAAATTTAAATTATAACTCGTTTATATATTAAAATCTTTTAAATACTTATATTGAATTTTTTTTGTAATTATATATATTTATTCTCAATTAAATTATAGAATGATATAATTTTTAGATCCTTATATTGATATATTATAATTTAGTTCAAAATTTTTAAATATATTTGATTAAACATATGTTTGTTAAAAAGTTAATCAAATTTTCAATCAATTTCTTCGTATTTGTAAATATAAAATTTCTTAAATAATTTTCTTAATTTAGTAAAAATATTCAATAGATCATTGATAAATATTAATGATAAAAGATAAATTATTTGTTTTTTCTAAGATTAATAAAATATTTAATTATCTGAGTCTAATATACTCTTTATCATGATTCTTTCTTTTTGAACAAGACTCGAACTTATAAACCTAATGGACCGAATTTAAATAATAAACTTAATGAAGTTCAGTGCTTTTACTTTCAATACCCTCCACTATTCCGTTAGTGTTATTTTTAATTTGTTGGACATTGTTGAAAACAAAGGAGGATATCTTCGACTTGAGGTATCGCTAACTTTAAGTATGTTTTGTCTACTAGAGACTTATCCCCATTATATGACAACAAGTACATTCAATTTTATTTCTTATTTTGCACACCGTGAATCGCTGCCACTCAGATATTTTTATCTTCCAAATATTTTTCTGGGCAGGTATTTAACAGGAACATCTATGGAAGGCCCAATTCCTACAACCGTATCTCAATTAAAAAATTTGACTTTATTGTGAGTACCTGTTCCTTGTAATCTTTCTCACACTGTTCAAAGGCTATGAAATTTAATTTCAACAGAAGAACATGTTCCTGTTATTGACGATTCTTTTTTGTTATTTCTAATTCAGGAGAATAACTGATTTGCATGGACCAGCGACCATGAGATTTCCTAACTTGGAGAATTTGACATCTTTGACAGACTTGTAAGTTGAGAATTTAACAATAAGGCCAACATCTGTTTAATTTCCATGGAGTTTATTGTTTTCATACTTTGTTTTACTCTCAAGGTGTTGAGAAATTGCTCCATCCATGATTTCATTCCAAATTACATTGGTAAAATGAAATACTTGGAGAAACTGTAAGTTGTGCTTCGTCCTCATATATTGTCAATTTAGAATTCTATGAAGAACATCCTCAGTTAAAATTTGATTGACGACATAGCTAATTTTTAGTTTTGAGATAATTACTTATATTCTTGGCTATATATTACTAGTACTATTATTTTCTCTTTATTTTTCTGTTATTTTTATGAAGTGTGTATTAATTGCAGAGATTTGAGTTTCAACAAGTTGATTGGTGAAATCCCAAATAATATAAGTGATTTGGCTGTCCTGCAGTACATGTAAGAGAGAATTCTACATGAGTGTATAACTTAACTTCTTGAAACTAAGTTACTCTTTTTTAATTGATCTTTATTAATCATGCATGGAGGTTTTTAACTGAAAACTCTCTGAGTGGAAAAATTCCTGATTAGATACTGCAATATGATAATTATTTGTTAGTACAATCCTTTTTATTTTAATTTTCTTTCTCATTAATTACTGTAGTTCAGTGCCATTATTTGAATGAAATTAATTACTGTAAACCATATTAATAAAAACTTCTTTAACCTTTTACTCTGTTATCATTTATAATTAATACAGTTTTCATAAGGCCATTTTGATTTGAACTTTAAAAGTTTTCATACATTAAAAAAAAAATTTAAACTGTTACAATTTAAAATTTTTGTCTGGATAATCTTCTATACACACAACTTTTGATTAAACTATCTTAATAATTCAAGAATCAATTCAAACAAGATTTTTTTAAAATTAAAGTAATTCAATTCAAATACTTGTAAAAACGCATCCCCCATTTAATTGCTTTTTCCACAAGCTTTTGAAGTCTAAAATACTTAATGTGTAATTTCACATTACTTTCTCTTCCAGTGATCTATCTTACAATATTTTTTCGGGAACTTCGGAGACTATTTGCCAGGACATAATGTGTAAGCTCCACTCTCCCCAACAAAAAAAAAACTTTTTTCTTTTTGTTCAACGCATTTTGCAGCAACTCTAATTAAGACAATTGTTTGGTTACACAGAAACTTGGCTTTGAGCCTATCATCTTCAGCAAACACCTCGTAAGATTATACTTATGGCTGTCCTGTTTCAATTATGGGACACCCTTTTGATTCATTTGTTGAAATTTTAATTCATCTTGCAGACTTACTTGCCTGAAAAGGGGCCTTGCTTGTGAATAAAAACCCAAATGTGAGTGTTTAAACTTTGAACTCAATATTGTCTTGCATGTTTGAGAGTTTCCCATGACATTATTTTTTAAATTTCATTTTATTGCCAATAAAAATAAATAAATCAAATGAAAAAACCCATTATGAGTTTTAATTGAATAATGTAGATATTAGTCAACATAATAATGTTCAACTGACTAAGATGTCAATGTCATGTGACGTGTTGGCAAAAACAAAAATGTTATGCGACGATATATATTCCCACAAGAGAAAATTATGATGTGAAGAATTTGAATTTTCCTATAGAATGATTTTTGATAAGAAAGTTGCTACGTATGCAAATCATTCATTGTTTATAAATTGTGGAGGACAAGGAATTAAATACGAGGGGAACAAATACGAAGAGGACACCAATCCTGTGGGTATCTCAATCATTTTCACTGGTGGTGATAAATGGGCTTATAGCAGCACTTGAGCAGCATTACCCATACCATATGATAATAATTACGTAGCAACAAACAAATATTCTCTCAACATTATAGGTCCAACATTCTACCAAACATCTCGCTTTTCCTCTTTGTCTCTCAAGTACCATAGTCTCTGCATGTTCAGTGGAAATTACAACGTCAAGCTACACTTTGTTGAGATCATGTATCCTAGTGGCCAAACTTTAAGTAGTCTAGGAAGATGCATATTTGATGTTTCAATTCAAGTACGTCTCTCTGTTTTGAATCTAAATTTTTCCTACTCAAGAGTGAGCAAATAAAACTCTCTCCAGCCACATACTCATACACTTGAAGAGAAATAAATATTGTGGGATGTGTCACTTATCAAGTGATAGCTCACCACTATGTTTATCTATCTCTTTAATGCAGTGGGTGGCTAAATGACGAGCTATATTTAAATGTAAAGTGAATCTCATCAATCTCCCTCTTATTAAAGAATTCTTATTATATATATCGATTTAACATGCTTTCAACTGCTGTTGTCATATTAACTTTTGTACGTATACCTTTGAAGGGTAGGAAATATTTGCATAATTTCAACATTATGAAGGAGGTTGGTGGCGTTGGCAAGGGCATTGTTAAAAAATTTAACATTGATGTCAATGATAACACCTTGGAGATACATTTATACCAGGCTGGGAAAGGAACTACAACTATTCCTAATGCATTTGGACCTCTTATATTTACTATTTCAGTCACACCAAGTAAGTCAAATATGACTATATTTATTGGTTTATACTCTTTCTAGCTTAATCCAAGTGATGATGAATTTGACTTTGATAGAATCATAAGCATTACTATAGACTTTGATATGAATTGTAAGCATTACTATAATTTGTCATGTAGACTTCAAAATTCCCTCACAAAAACTTTCGACTGGAGCTATTGCTGGATTTGTGCTTGGATCATGTGTATTCATCGTCATATTAATAGTATTCGTCCTTAAAAAGATGGGTTTCCTAGGTGGCAAATCTTCAAAAGACAAAAGTAAGATCAAAATCTAAAATAACAAAGCTGGTACACATTGATAATTTAGTATAACATAGTAAAAATATGTGATTTGTATATGCTAAAACTCTGATTTGCAAGTCAAATGGATAAACATTGATCTTTGCACATTCATAATCATTTCTCCTTTCTTGTAATTTCAATATGTTTTGCTTTTATTTACATAGTCTTCTTTGATGCAGAACTTTTAGATCTAAAAACTGGTTACTTCTCTTTAAAGCAAATCAAAGATGCCACCAACAATTTTACACCAGAAAATAAGATTTGTGAGGGAGGTTTTGGACCTATATACAAGGTAATTTTAAATGTATGATGTTCATATTTAATGTATTCAGTTGTTTAAACTTGATTAAATATGAACATCATATATTAAAAATTACCTTGTATACAGGTCCAAAACCTCCCTCACAAATCTTATTTTCTGGTGCAAAATTAATGGTGGTATCTTTGATTTGTTTTAAAGAGAAGTAACCAGTTTTTAGATCTAAAAGTTTTGCATCAAAGAAGACTATGTAAATAAAAGCAAAACATATTAAAATTACAAGAAATGAGAAATGATTACGAATGTGCAAAGATCTTTGTTTATCCATTTGACTTGTATATCAGAGTTTTAGCACATACAAATCATATATTTTTACTATATTATACTAAATTATCAATGTGTACCAGCTTTGTTATTTTATATTGTCATCTTACTTTTGTCTTTTGAAGATTTGCCACCTAGGAAACCCATCTTTTGAAGGACGAATACTATTAATATGACAATGAATACACATCATCCAAGCACAAGTCCAGCAATAGCTCCAGTCGAAAGTCTTTATGAGGGAATTTTGAAGTCTACATGACAAATTATAGTAATGCTTACAATTCATATCAAAGTCTATAGTAATGCTTACGATTCTATCAAAGTCAAATTCATCATCACTTGGCTTAGACTAGAAAGAGTATGAACCAATAAATATAGTGAGATTTGACTTACTTGGTGTGACTGAAATAGCAAATATAAGAGGTTCAAATGCATCAGGAATAGTTGTAGTTCCTTTCCCAGCCCGGTATAAATGAATCTCCAAGGTGTTATCATTGACATCAACGTTAAAGTCTTTAACAATGCCCTTGCCAACGCCACTAGCCTCCTTCATAAGGTTGAAATCACACAAATATTTCCTACCCTGCAAAGGTATATGTACAAAAGTTCCAGCCTTTCAGAACTTTTGTTAATATGATAGCAGTAGTTGAAAGCATGTTGAATCGTTATATATAGTAGTAATTCTTTAATAAGAAAGAGATTGATGAGATTCACTTTACATTTAAATATAGTTCATCATTTAGCCACCTACTGCATTGAAGAGATAGATAAACATAGTGGTGAGCTATCACTTGATAGGTGACACATCCCACAATATTTATTTCTCTTCAAGTCTATGACTATGTGGGTAGAGAGAGTTTTATTTGCTCACTCTTGAGTAGGAAAAATTTAGATTTAAAACAGAGAGGCTTACTTGACTTGAAAAATCAAATATGGGTCTTCCTAGACTACTTAAAGTTTGGCCACTATGATACATGATCTCAGCAAAGTGTAGCTTGACGTTGTAATTTCCATTGATCATACAGAGACTATGGTACTTGAGAGACAAAGAGGAAAAGCGAGATGTTTGGTAGAATGTTGGACCTGTAATGTTGAGAGAATATTTGTTTGTTGCTACGTAATTATTATCATATGGTATGGGCAATGTTGCTCCAGTGCTGCTATAAGCCCATTTATCACCACCAGTGAAAATGACTGAGATACCCGCAGGATTGTTGTCCTCTTCGTATTTGTTCCCCTCGTATTCAATTCCTTGTCCTCCACAATTTATAAACAATGAATGATCTGCATACATAGCAACTTTCTTATCAAAAATCATTCTATAGGAAAATTCAAATTCTTCACATCATAATTTTCTCTTGTGGGAATATTTATCGTCGCATGACATTTTTGTTTTTGCCTACACGTCACATGACATTGACATCTTAGTCAGTTGAACATTATTATGTTGACTAATATCTACATTATTCAATTAAAACTCATGATGGGTTTTTTCATTTGATTTATTTATTTTTATTTGCAATAAAATGAAATTTAAAAAATAATGTCATGGGAAACTCTCAAACATGAAAGACAATATTGAGTTCAAAGTTTAAACACTCACATTTGGGTTTTTATTCACAAGCAAGGCCCCTTTTCAGGCAAGTAAGTCTGCAAGATGAATTAAAATTTCAACAAATGAATCAAAAGGGTGTCCCATAATTGAAACAGGACAGCCATAAGTATAATCTTATGAGGTGTTTGCTGAAGATGATAGGCTCGAAGCCAAGTTTCTGTTTAACCAAACAATTGTCTTAATTAGAGTTGCTGCAAAATGCGTCGAACAAAAAGAAAAAAGTTTTTTTTGTTGGGGAGAGTGGAGCTTACACATTATGTCCTGACAAATAGTCTCTGAAGTTCCCGAAAAATTATTGTAAGATAGATCACTGAAAGAGAAAGTAATGTGAAATTACACATTAAGTATTTTAGACTTCAAAAGCTTGTGAAAAAAGCAATTAAATGGGGGATGAGTTTTTACAAGTATTTGAATTGAATTACTTTATTTTGAAAAAAAAGTGGTTTGAATTGATTCTTGAATTATTAAGATAGTTTAATCAAAAGTTGTGTGTATAGAAGATTGTCCAGACAAAAAGTTTAAATTGTAATAGTTTAAATTTTTTTTTAATGTATGAAAACTTTTAAAGTTCAAATCAAAATGGCCTTATGCAAACTGGATTAATTATAAATGATGACAGAGTAAAAGGTTAAAGAAGTTTTTATTAATATGGATTTTTTTTCTTCCTTTCTTGAGGGTGTTTAGTATTTCCATTATATGTGTAGTAAAAACTTCATAAAGATACATCACGTACACACACTACACCATATATTGTTTGCTGTCAGTATTGCTCCATTGAATCAAGATTTTGATTGCAAATTGATATAGTTGGATGCAAAGTATTTCACTGAATTTTGCTGCACTTTGAGAATTCACATCTGAAATTTTTTTTTGAGCTGCTGTGACCAAATGTTGTATTGCTTGCTGCCATTTAAACTATGGGCTGAACTTGTTACATGACTGAACTTGTATCTCAACTTTGATGACGCTGCATTCTAAGAAATCTGTCTAGTTTGTTGCTGAAATTTTGGTCCAAAATTGTGAAATTTGGTTATTGCTCTGGTTGAGTTTTTGTGGCTCAGATATCTGAAATTTTGATTTCATAAGTGCAGTTGCTGTCAAGATTGCTCTAGTGTTGTTAAATGTATCCCATCATAGACACATTGACTTACTTCTTGCTGGAAATCTTGTGATTGTTGTGTCTTGAATCTTGCTATTGAGGGTCTGTGTAGCATTAAAATCTTTGCAAATATGACTGATTTGTTCCAAAGGCTGACACGCTAATTAGTTGCTGTTGCTTCTAAAAAGACATTTGTATTGGAACTATTAATTGTGGGACGTCCTTTACAGTAAAGTGAGGTGTGCATTAAGAATTTAGACTGTTATCATGGGATTTTGTTGATTTGATTAAGTTTGCTGTGGTAACAAGTCTGGGAAACTTTGCTGTCATAATTGCTGTCTGTGGAAATCACTTTACTGATATTCTTTCTGCTTTTTGCCCTCAATTTTGATGATATAGTTGCTGATTTATGGTGTATGTTGCTGTCAATTGTGTTGGAGCACTTTGCTATCATCTATGTTGTACCTTTGAGTTGCATTGTATTGCTGGAAATTCCATATTGTTTGGAAATTGCTGCTGCAATTTTTCTGGGATTAGGAAGTGATCAAACTGTCATTTGGCACTGAATATATTGCCCTGTGCATTTCTGAATCAACTGCTCCCTTGCATACCTTGCGGTTGCATATTCACTTGTGCATTAATTGGATTTAATTACTGGGAAATTTGTGAAATATTGAGTCTTGTGAATTGTTGAACCTGTGGACAGTGCTACTGAACTTTGCACTTGAAATTGATTGGTTCTCGATAGTTATTTGCTGCTGAATTCATGCTGAAAATGTGAATGCTTGCTGCTGTGTGGCCAGTTTCATTTGGGTCCGAGAAATTCCTTTATTTGATCTTGCATATTAAATTCCTAATAAGATTTCCTACTGCTGATTGAGTTTGATTGATAATACATTGTCATTACTGAATATTGGACGTTACAAGTGTCAAACCTGATTTGCTCTTGGAAATATTTTGCTGTCATAAGAGTTTTGGTATTGTCACTTGTGAGATTGAATTTTGTTACTGATTCACTTTCTACTGCTGTGATATCGAATTCCCTGCTGCAATTGTGTGATTGTTTTGGTCTTTCTCACTTGGGATTTGAATCTGCATCACTTTTGCTGTAATATTTTTAAACCCCATTCATCTCTACATTCTTCTAAATCTCTGGTTCTGGTCTGAATTTTTCTGGCTAGCCACTTGATTTCATATTGCATACTCTGCTGGACTTTGCTCGTTTGTCACTTTGAATCTATGCATATCACTCTGATGTTACTTGACTATAAATTGATAGTGTCATTTTGGTCATCAGATCTGATTTCTATCTGCTGTCATTGGTGTGCACCTACTGCTAAACTAAATTCTTGCTGAAATTAAAGAGCTCATTCTGTTTTGCATCTCTGCAGTACTCTCTGAAACTCTTGGTTATTGTGGAATTGATAACTCAGATTTGTCAATAGCCCTGGAAATCATATCAGTCATTTAGAGTGTTGTTGCTCATTTATAAATATTGGAACTCTTTAGGCTGTATTTGTCTTGTTGAATCTCATTCATTTGCAATCACTTAATCACTTGTGTCTTGGAAGTACCTTGTTCCATTTTGCTTGGATTTGCATTGTGGAATAAATCTGTTGCACATTGTTGGCTCTCAACTTCTGACTTCAATCTGTGAGTATCAATTGTTCACCAAACCATATAAGAAAAATTTCAAGAACTGAATTTCTGGATTTTTGACTCAGATTTAAGCCTCAAGCTGAATTTTTGCTGTGAAATTGCTCTGTTTTTTAAATCATATTTTGCTATCATTTTGTGTGTGCAAAGCTGGACATTGCTATTGATAGTGGTGATTTCTTTGTTGACCTCATTGATTGCCCTCTCATTGATAATCATATTGTGCTAGATCAAAACATGGATGGACACATTGTACATCATGATCATGAGGTTCCTAACAATGGCCATAATGAAGTACCTCACAATAATAATCATGTGCATGATGATGTAGGAAATAGGAGCATAAGAGATATAATTTCTTCCAATGTTGATTATAATCCTTATGGCTTCTATAATTTCAATGCTAATTTTGAATTGAAAGGACATTTGATAAGTGCTTTACCTAAATTTCATGGTAATGAAGGTAAAGATCCACATAGGCATTTGGAGACTCTCCACGTAGTTTGCTCATCCATGAAACCTCCAGGTGCTGACTTGGATGAAGTCATGAGCCGTGCTTTCTTCTTTTCTGTGGAAGGAAAAGCCGAAGAGTGGCTTTATATGCTTCCTCGCCACTTTGCAACCTTGACTTGGGAGCAAATGAAGAAAGTCTTCTTGGAGAAATTCTTTCCAGCTACAAGAACGGCTAAGATGAGGAAAGAAATTTATAGCGTTCAACAAGCAATATGTGAGAACTTGTATGAATATTGGACTCGATTTTTGGCACTCCTTGCCAAATGTCCACACCATCAAATTTCCCAACCACACTTGGTGGAATACTTTTATGATGGGTTGCTTGATCACAACAAAGACACCATTGATGCTGCAGCCGGTGGTTCTCTAATTGATTTAACCTCTCAAGAAGCTTGGGGTCTCTTTGAAAAGATGGCTGCCAATAACCAACATTTTGGTACAAGAGACAGAGCTCAAGCATGTGGAGTTGGAGCTTGGTCCAATGATGAGATTTTGAACAAGTTGGCCATTTTAAGTGATCAAATGGGTTGTATGCAAAAGACCATTCAAGCTCAACAAGTCCACAATGTTGGTGCTTCATATCCTCCTCCTATGTCTCAAGCCTTGGTGCCTACTTCTTGTAAAACTTGTGGTAGCCCTATGCACACCACTTTGACTTGTCCTTCTCAAACTAGAGAATGTGATGTGGCTGCTATGAATTATCAAAGGCCACCCCAATATAATCAAAACAATTTCAATGGAGGGTGGAAGGACAATTCCAATTCTAGATGGGGAGGCAATGATAATAAAGGCTATCAAGGGAAGGAGAGCTTTTATAGAGGTGCTAAACATTCTCAAAGACAATTTGGGAATCCCTCTATGACTTCTTATCAAGGTCCATCAACATCAAGAGAGGTACCTATTCAAGAACCTAACACTAATGAGGCCTTGATGAAGATGATGAGCAAGCTTTGTGACAAGATTGAACAAATGGAAGTGAAGCATGACAATCTCCAAACATTTGTTTCTCAATTGGCTAATGCAAAGAGTGAGAATGATGCCAAGAAGGGAACCTTGCCTTCTAATGTTGTAGTGAATCCTAAGAGTTTAAATGCAATCCAACTAAGGAGTGGCAAGCAAGTTGGACTTGATAATCCAAAAGAGGATGAAGAAGTTGTTTATGATGAAAGTATACAAGTGCAAGCTTCCACATTCCAAGTCATTCCTTCATCTGAGAGCCAAACGGAGAAAAGCATCTTGAAGAAATCTTCCTCCACCAGTTATACAAGCCAAGAGAATGAAGGAGCTGCACAAGGAAGCCAACATGAGCATTATGGAACTAATGTCCACAAAGGTAAAGAGGTAAATTTGAAAGACCTTCCTTTCCCTCACTCTTATCTTCAAGGCATGAAAAAGGCTGGTGAAAAGCACGATAATGATTTGTATGAATTTTTTAGCAAGATTGAAGTCAATATACCTTTGCTTGAACTTGTTAAACAACCCAAATATGCTAAGATCTTAAGGGACCTATGCAAATACAAGAAAAGAATCAAGCTGAATGAGATGGTCCAACTTCCTTCTAATGTGAGTGCATTGTTTAAGCCCCAGTTACCGGTTAAGTGTCAAGATCCGGGGAGTTTCACCATACCTTGCACAATTGGGAATTTCACAATTCCTAAGGGATTGCTTGACCTAGGTACTGCGATAAATATGATGCCCAAATCTGTTTATGAGTCCATAGGAGTCACTATACTCAAGCCCACTAGTGTTATTTTGCAATTAGCGGATCAAACAATTAGATATCCACTTGGGGTGCTTGAGGATGTGTTAGTTAAAGTTAATGACTTGCTCATTCCCTCAGATTTCTATGTTTTAGACATGTCTAAGGAGAGTATGAGTGAAGGTGCATTGATTTTGGGTAGGCCTTTCATGAGAACTGCTAACACTGAGATTAAAATGAAGGAAGGCTCTATAACTATGTCTGTTGGTGATCATTTTGTGCATTTTAATATGTATGAAACAATGAAACACCTACATGAAGACTATTCTTTGCTTGATGTGTATTTTATTGATGAATTGCATGATAATGATCATATTGAGCATGGGTTAGTTTCTAGTGGACATATGACTCATATTAATGCACATGTGATTAATTCTACCCCTTCTATCCCCTATTCTTCTATTTCCCCCTCCCATGGTAGTGATGTCAAGTGTTCTAGTGCTAGATCACTGAACTACACTTGTTCCACACCATCTTCTATTTTACTAAATGATGCTATGCTTGTAGAGTCTTCCACTAACCCAAATACTTTTGAGAAAGGTGTTGTTTGTGATGATAATACAGGGTATAGTGGAGCTGCCAAGACTCATTCAAAGCAGCCATTGAACATTTTTAAAGCCTTGAGGCAAGTTTCCAAACCGATCAAGGTGGTGTGCCAAATCCATACTAATCCACCACCTAGCAAAGAGAAGCCTTTGAGGCCTAAGGATGGATTTGGAAGCTCTTCACTACTTCCATGCCATGCCTTGTCCATTGATCCAAGTCAACTCACTCATGCGGAGCTTTAAGCACAAAAGACCATTTTTGAAGTTGGTGACTATGTCATGGCTTATGTGCCTCATTATTCTGCTCCACATGAAAAATTCAAGGAGATATGGATTGGTCCTTTAGAAGTGGTTGCCAAGTGTGATAAGAGGACTTATAAAGTGAAGGATGGCTATGGTAGACACTTCCATACTCGAGCCAACTGTCTCCGTTTGTACCACACTAGCTACAAGCATCCATGATAAGGTTGCTTCCTTCCTTTACCTTGTTCTACTATTTTGGCCTGTTTATTGTATGATTTCATGATGTTGAACAAGTGTGGGGGAGGGATACTCTAGTATGAAAAGGTAGCTTGTGTCTTGTGTGTTGTTTTTGTTTTTTCTTTGTGTGTTAATCTACTCTTTCTCACATTGATTTTTCGCTACATTATTGAGCACCATTGTCATATCATTACTCTCTATGTGCAGTGAGGACAATGCAAGGATTAAGTGTGGGGGAGAGATGGATTGTGTGTTTTTTTTTTGTTTTAGGGACTCTAATATGCTATCATGTTTTGTGCTAGTTGCTGCTTCATCCATTTTGAGCCTAATTCTTCAAAAATTTTGAGATTTTTAAGCATGATCAAGTATCTCAATTGCATGTGATTAGATATTGATGTTGAAACTTGTCTAAATGAAGTGAGTTTCCATATGTTCTAAGTCTTAGAAATGATGCATTATTTAATTTTGATGAGTTTGTTAGGAAACAAAAGCCTAGTTGGAAGGTATTTTGGGCCTATTCGTTTCATTCATTGTGCGATTTGTCCACTTAGGCTATTGCTCTCTAGAACTTGTCCTATTTCTTGCTTGAGGCTACATTTTACAATGGCATAGATAGAGATGACATTGGCATTCATTTCTAAACCTTTTAACCCAAACACAAATCAGTCATCATTCACCTTAGTTTACCCCTTTGAGCCTTTCACTTTCGTTTCTATTTCATTATACAAATGCTATATTTGCATCTTTTATCAAGTTCTTCCTAGTACTATTGAAAAAAAATGCCATGTGAATAATCAAGAGAAAGAAAATAGAAGAAAAGAAAAAAAAGGAAAAAAAAAAGAAGAGAAAAAGTGTGAAAAAAAAAGAGAAAAATTCAAAGGAAAAAAAAATATAGTCACGATGGTAAATATGTGAAATAAGTTAGTTCTATAGTGCTAAGTGATCTAGCAAATTATTTGGTGCAAACATAGTGTTTGTTATATTTTCCATCATTTGGCCTATTCAACATTACAACCCTACAAAGTCCTTTGGATTTATTTATGCCATTGTTGCAAGTAGTGGAGAGCCTAGAAATATCACAAGCCTATGGTAGAGTGTGGTCAAAGTGGATGCGAGTGAAAAATTACCTTACATGAGAGTAGAGTGCAAACACTTATCCTAGTAAGGGTTTCCAATTGAACTCATTTGTATTAAGCTTTGCATCTTTGCTAGTTCTTCTAACATGTGGCATGCTTGTTGAGTTTGGATAGATGGATACTTCATTATTTATCAAATGTGATTCTTGAAGATAGATCATACTTGTTCATCTCTATTTTTAGTTATTGGCTTGAAATGATTTTGCCCGGGAGTGCAAAAGCTAAGTGTGGGGGAATTTGATAAGAGCTAAATATTTGTATATCTTTTGGTAATTAACCTTAGACTTTTGTGGGATTTGATTAACCATTTTGGGCATAATTAGGTATTAATGTGAGATTTGAGTGCAAAGGTAATTTGGGAATTAAATTGGCTAAATTGACATATTTTAAGTAATATTTATTATTCCAATTATTCCTTAGTTGTGAACATATGATATTACCTTTTTGTATCTCATTTTTGTAGGTGATGACATGGTACATTGGAGCTTAATGGAGGGCAAAGATGGAATTAGAGGAGAGCACATGTGCATATTTTATTTCCTAATTTTCTAATTTTAATAGACATGAGAAAAGAGTTAGGCATTGTTTGGTGGCTTGAGTTTTTTGCCTCAACATCCCTTACATTTCTGCTTGCCTCCAAACACAGCCTTATGCCATATATTCACCCAAATCAGATCGCGCAACGGGGGTTGGGGGACGTTCAGCATTTTGAGATCACATTTTCAGACTTGTTCAGGGGAGGCTAAAGGAGGTTTTCGGAGTTCACTCTCATTTTTCTCCATTCCCATTCCTTCTATATTCATTCCCACTGACCACCACTTCAGCTCCTCCTTCCACTTCCACCGAAAAATCCCTCTCTTCTTTGTTTTCTCGGATCTGCATCGAACATGACAGGCCAGAGGTCCAGAGGAGCTGATTTTCGAATCATGAGAGGCTAGAATCTTTCGTCCGATGGTGATAATGAAGCTAACCTAAGTCCTTGAGCAACTAGGGGAGTTCTTTGTATCTTAATTTCATCTTCTACTCTCTAAATGTGCAGATTATAATTCTAGGTTGCTAGAGGTTATAATTTATTCATATGTCTGAGGATTATGATCGGTTGATGTAATCTGGATGATGAAACTTGTGCTAGATTTGTACTCAATTGCTTTCCTCTATTCTCTTGAATCAATTGTTTGCTAGGTTTCTAGGAATTAATTGGTGGAAGAGAGGATCTCTTATGAATTTAGCATGGGTAAGTACTTAAGATACTCCTAATTGATAATTGAGTCTAAGTTTAGATATAATTGAGAAGTTAGGAGTATTGATTAGTAAGATTTCTTGCTAGTCCTTGTGCTTAGTTAAGAGAAGAACTTAGAAATAAAATTGGACAAGGATGGTTAGTGAATTCATTCACCTAGGATATTCATCTCTTGCATTTATACCCACACACTCATTTTATACATTAAGAAAAATTCATAAACAAGTAGCTCTTTAGTTTAATTAGATAGATGAAACTCACATCCCATACTCTTAGGTTAATTTGTTATTTACACTAGATTACTTAGGAACTAAATATAGACTCCACGTAGAGATCGACCTAGGTTAGTTGCCCTATATTGCATTTAGCTTAGTTTTATTTGATAGCTCCACGATATGGCTCTTCAGAAAATTAAAATAAAAAGGATTGTACTAACAAATAATTATCATATTGCAGTATCCAATCAGGAATTTTTCCACTTAGAGAGTTTTCAGTTAGAAACCTGCATGCATGATTAATAAAGATCAATTAAAAAAGAGTAACTAAGTTTCAAGAAGTTAAGTTCTACACTATGTAGAATTCTCTCTTACATGTACTGCAGGACGGCCAAATCACTTATATTATTTGGGATTTCACCAATCAACTTGTTGAAACTCAAATATTTGCAATTAATACCAGTGTATTAAAACCTGGACCGAATCGGCCGGTTTGAACCAGAACCCGGCGACCCGTCCACCTTGCCGGTCCGGTTGACCCCCAAACCCGAAAAAAATCGACTCAGCGTAACTCGGAGGAACTCGGTATGAACCGGGAATAACCCGGCTAACCCGCCGAGTTGGTGGGTTACCCGGCATCTTTACAAAAATAGAAAAGAAAGGAAGAAATCTCTGTTGGAAAGAAAAGAAAAGAAGAGCCGAAAGCGAGGAGGAGGAGGCCAAGACAGAACCGAAAAAGCTGGGAGGCGGGTTGAGAGACAGAACCGAAATCGAGAGGGAGCAGCGGCAACACCATACACCGCCCCTCATCTTTCATCCACCACCACCATCATCCATCACTGTCACTGCTCCACCGCCGGCAACCTCTCCTCTATTCTCCGTCCTCACCAACACACCGTCACCACCTTCCTTCTTCACTGCCGGCAGCCTCCTTTATTTCCAACATCATCTCAGCTGTAGCTTGCCTCTGTTTCTGCACTCACATAGGTCGTGGATCTGTTCTGGACTTGTCCCAGCCGTTGGTCTGCTCTGTTTTAAATCATCCCATCAGTGGCTATCTCGGTTCTGTTTCTTTGGTTCAAAATCCTGCCCTAGTGCCTTCCTTGAATTAGTGCTAATTGGTTATTTTAATCTATGATTTTATGGTTGGGTGTTTGAATCATTGTATGACTATATTTTTTGAAGCTATTCTCATAAGTAGCTAGGCAATTTTGTGCTCTTGGAGATGATTTGAGCTCATATGTGTTTCAAAGAAGAGTTTATTTTATCTATAGCTCATTATATTTGTGATTTCTTAGGTTTAGGAATTCATATGTAATGAGACTATGATTTTAGTTATGATTTCTATGGATTGAGTTGTTATGATTTGGAATTTGTAATGAGGATTTGTGCCCATCAATATATATGATTATATATATGTTTATCTATGATTCTATTGTTTCTCTGTATTTAACATGGTATTGTTGGATAGTTTGATTGAATTTGAATTGTAGTTGAACCTAAATGCATTACTTATTCCATAGTCACTCTCTAAGGGGTTTTAATAATGTTTAAATAAATGAGTTCATAAGTTTAAGCATTAGACTCAATGATAATTGAGGTTTGGTATTTTAAAAAACTTAGAGAAACTCATTATACTAAGAGGGCTTAATAGCATTTTAAGAGTAGAGGTCCCTCTCTTGTGATGCTAGACTCATTGGTTAATAAGGTTTGGTATATTAGAAGCTTACTGTATTAACTCTCCAAATATCTTAATTGAGCGATGATAGCTATTGAAAATCATTTCCAAGAGCATCTTCTTCATTTGCATTTCTTACCCACTTTCATTCCTCCTTATTTGAAAATCCCAAAAATATATATTTTAAATTGCATTCAATTCATAGCATTGAGAATCAATTAATTATGTTTTACCCCTATCAATTTTGTATTGTAATTATTTAGTTTGCTAGGAATTAGTTTCATAATCGCCTCCTTAATAAGAGAACAATCCCGAGTTGTTTGCACTATCTTGCATTTTATTCGTGGTAATTTGTGATTTTACCCCGAGGCGGCTAAGGTTGTGTCAAATCACAAATCAACTAGCGTTAAATAAAAAAGGGATCAAAAAATGACAAATAAGAAAACTTTTCCAGTTTATTTGAACCTAAACACAATTTAATCCAGATTAAAGCTTGGTTTGGACGCAAACTAAAAGAAGTCATGTTTTACTTACATATTTGTAACATGGCAACCTTTTCCGCTTGAGAAAGTGCAATTGCATGTTACCGTCTTCCGTTCATCATCAGTGGTCCCATTGAATCCTCCGTCCATCCAAGAACGTGGGGTCACATTCCAATTCAAGTTCTCTATCTTTGATGTTATTGCTTTTAGAATTTTCACTGCATCAAGCAAAAATCAGCTTTTAAAAAAAACCACCATAAAGTAAGAACCTGAATATCTATATTTTAAGTTCATAGGCACGCATGAACCTTATTCACAAAGCAATGTCAAAGTACTTCAAATACTTTGCCAACGCTCAGTGACTTAAATATTAATAGTCACGCTCCAGCATATGGATCACGTAAAAAGCTGGGTCAAATTAAATTTAAAATGATGATATCCAAATTATTTGTTATTCTCATCTTAATTAAGGAATAGAGTAAATTACTTTAACTTCCCTTCTTTTTTGCCTTAATTACGCAGAAGCCCCCTCTAGTTTTGAAAGCATGTATTTTATTCCAAACCATTAATAATGTTAAAGAATGCTCTAAAAAATTCTTAAAGTATATCTTTTTAATTAAAAACCATATTAAAATCAAACTTGTTTGCAAATTTACCCCTCATTATACCAAATCTCTAATTTATTTTTGACATTAATATTTATTAATTTTTAATAATGTTCTATTCAATATTTTATTAATCTTAGAAAAAACAAATAATTTATCTTTTATCATTAATATTTATCAATGATCTATTGAATATTTTTACTAAATTAAGAAAAGTATTTAAGAAATTTTATATTTACAAGTACGAAGAAATTGATTGAAAATTTGATTAACTTTTTAACAAACATATATTTAATCAAATATATTTAAAAATTGTGAATTAAATTATAATATATCAATATAAGGATCTAAAAAATATATCATTCTATAATTTAATTGAGAATACATAAATACAATTAAAAAAAAATTCAATATAAGTATTTAAAAGATTTTAATATATAAACGAGATTATAATTTAAATTTTTTGAAAAAAATTATAATTATTAAATTAATTAATTTTTTAATTAGGCAATCAATTTAACAAGGTGATAAAATTTGAAAATGTATATTAAAATTATTTTTTTATTTTGGATAAAGGTATGTAATTAAATGATTATTAAGTAATAATTATGTTAAGGAGGGCCATTTTGGTCAAAATGAAGGGTCAATGCTATAATTTAACAGTCAACTAAAGGTTGGGTAGATGGAAGTTGAATCTCAAAATTAGAAGGGAGATTTATAAAATATATATTTTGATGTGAAGAAAGGTCCATATAAGTTTTTAAAATAGAGGGAAAGTATCCATAATTTAGCGTAAATAAAACAGAGGCCGCATTACATCAAATGATTGACTTTCGCTTTAAGCCATATTTTCTTAGCATCAGTAATTCCCAAATGAGTCTAGAAATCACGTCCCCAGGGAAACGGAACATAAAAATATTTAAATATGGAATAATGTAGTATCTTATCATTTTTATGACTATGTTTACAAGTTTTCAAATTATTAATTAAGATTTAGCTTTTATGTTCTTTTTTATAATGATGTATATTTCAAAATATATAAAAATAATTAATAATATTTTTAATAATTTATTTGGTTTAGTTTTTATAAAAAAAGATTGATAAATAACTGTGAACACATTTTGTAAATTATAAATAAGAGAAGACTGCACTGAATACAATATATGATATAAAAAATCAAAATGAAGTTGTTTTTATGGAAGAAAGAGAGAACGAGTTTAAAACTAAAGTATATTTTTTTTATATGTATTTATTTCAGTTTCATGGGAGAAAAGATTAACATCATATCATACATAAATAATAAAAACTCATATAAATTAAGCTAATAAAACATATTATATTTATACATAATAACTAATTGATAAAACATAAGTTTATTGTATATTCTATGCTTGTAAAAGAGATGCCTAAGCTGTATTCATCTATAGATATGATTTATCTATATATTGTATAAAAATAATAATAATTCGAATAATTTCTTTAAAAAAATATTACTATTGATTACTTAGTTCTTTGAATGAAATATATTTTTTGTTAAATAACTTAACTGGGTAAACGAGTGGAACTTTTTAATATATATATTTAAAAAAAAGAGTAAAATATTCTAACTTCCTTACGTTTTTCCTTAATTATACCAATCTCCTTTCTATTTTGAAAATATACATTTAAATCCAAACCATGAACTCCGTTAAGGATTTTTATTTTTTAATTAAAATTTTTATTAAAATAAATTTCATTTAATAATTTATCTCATTACTAATTTTCTAATTCTGACTAAAATTGTTTAAGTAATTTAAGAGTTTTTCTTTTCTTTTTCTTAACTTATTTTTTACTTTTGTAAATAGTTATATGTTAACTTTTTTTCATATTAAGACAAATACTTAATTAATTTAATTAATGTAGACATAGAAAACTTAATTAAGAATATGATTAATCCTATTAATAGATGCATATTAAAATAAACATGTTTATAAATGTTTGTGCAAAAAATGTATTTAAAAAATTAAAATTAAAAATAATATAAGTCATATACTATATCAAATTTACATTATTAATAACATAGTGTGAATAAAACATATTTCTTTCATTCTTCTTCTTCTTCTTCTGCCTTTCATTTGAAAGGCATATTTTTTAGTCATTTAAAAGAATACTAAATAAATAAGTTTCAATAAATATGATAAAAATTTAAAAATTTTATAATATAATAAAATTAAAATTTTTTTAATATATTGGAAATTGTGCTCTAATTCCATCGGAATATGACATGCTTTCCCATAGATAAGTCAGTAAGGAGACATCCCTATCGATATCTTGAAAGCGGTTCTGTAGGCCCATAGTGCTTCCTCCAACCTTGAGCTCCAATTCTTCCTTGAAGGCTTGGCTATCTTTTCCAAAATGTGTTCGATCTCTCGGTTGGAGACTTCTGCTTGCCCATTTATTTGTGGACAGTAAGGAGTGGACATTTTGTGGGTTACCTTCGTTTTCTTCATCGAGTGCACAATTTCCTGGGCAAGGACAATATTATCAGAGCTCTGTCTTCCAGGCACAAAACTACACTGATTTGGTGAAATGATTTGTGGCATAACCCTCTTCATCCTGGTGGCTAGAATTTTTGTAACAACTTTATAGATAACATTACACAAACTTATCGGACGAAAATCCCGAATGCATTGGGGAATCTCAATCTTGGGGATCAAAACGATATAAGTCCCATTAACCCTTCTAACCTCATTAGGCCTACCAAAGATATCCTGAACCATTTTCACCACTGACTCCCGTACAGTATTCCATTGGTTTTGAAAGAATAGCGGATTCAAGCCATCTGGACCAGGGGCTTTGAGAGGTCCCATACTAAACATTGCTTGTTTCACTTCTTGTTCCGTAACCATTGCACCCATCATTTGTAACAAGTTTTCAGAGATCAATGGATAGGTACCACCAAAATTAACTTCTCCACTCTGGTTCTGTTCTTCAGTGTAGAGATTCTGGAAAAAAGTAGTTCCTTCTCGTTTAAGATCTTCCTCACTATAAATCCATATCCCATCATCCTTTCTAAGCGCTTCCACTTGCTTTCTCCTTTGACGACTATTCGTAACTGTATGAAAATACTTCGTATTTTTATCCCCCTGAGTATACCAGTTACATCTGGAACGCTGTAACCACATTAATTCCTCCTGAACCAAACACTTTTCTAACTCTTCCCACACCACCTTCCATTTGTTATCCCCTTCTTGACCTTCATTTAACTTTTCCAATTTATGAAGCAAACGAGCTTTCCTGTGATTAATATTCCCAAAACTCTTCTCATTCCATTCTGTGACCTCTGCTTTGAACCCAGAAATATTTTCCTCCCAAGATCTAGATATCCTCCACGAATTTTCCACAACAGAAGAAAAGGACTCATCTGTAACCCAGGGCGCAAAGAACCGGAATGGCTTCCGTTGCTTACATCTAGGTCCTCTCACCCATCTCATTAGAAGCGGACAATGATCAGAATTATATTGTGGAAGATGCAGCAGCGATGCGTTAGGAAACATATCGAACCATTGCTTCGTTGCTATAACCCTATCAATTCTGCTTGCCGATCCATTCCTCCTCCAGGTGAATTCAGGTCCTTGAAAATCCATTTCTTCCATCCCACTTTCCCTCAACCACTTAGCAAATAAATTATCATGGCGGCCTGGTGCTTTTGATACAGACCTTCTATCTGCATCCCGTAAAGTTGCATTAAAATCACCCCCCACACACCACTTCGTCAACCCACTCACCCGGATTAAACTGAGCTGTCTCCATAGATCTCTACGCTTTAAGTAGTTTGGATGTCCATACACCACCGATAAATCCCATCTCGAATTCTTTCCTTCGTTAAAGACCCCATGAAGAACCTGGGAATCTTTAAAAGTAACCTTGAAATCAACATTATTTCTCCAAAAACACCATATTCCACCACTGAAGCCATTTGCCTCGACTACCTCCACATTTTCCATGCCCAAGCGTCTACTAAGCACTCCTGCCTTCTCTCCCTTCTGCCTTGGTTCAAGGAGAGCTAAAAAATCAAACTGATATCTCCGTTTTAATTCAGAAATCAAACCTGCAAAAAACTTGCGCCCAGTACCCCGAGAATTCCAAATTAATATATTATAATCCATAAAAGATTAATAAGAAATTTTAGGCCCCAAGCTACTGCTTCTGAACGCTGGTCTTCACCACATCACTCATCTCTGTATCACCCAAATCGTCTAGGATAGGATTCTGGCGTACACAGAACTGTGCGTTACTGCCTTCTCCAGGATCCCATTTATTTATAACCCCCACATTAGACTCATTCTTACCTTTCTTTTCATTCATATTCCTTTGCTCCTTCTCTCGAGTTTTCATTGCTATATCAACAACTTGCATCATACTTCTATTATGAGTTATAGGATTAGAAGACACTGACCCAATATAAACTTGCTCATCGGTTTTGGCTCCACTAATACTCAAACCCATGTTGTTGCTCTTCACCAATCCTAACCGTGTTTTAGCCTCCAAGATAACACTCATATTTCTTGTTCCCTCCTTTTTCTTAGCTTTTTCTTTAATCTCCATCGGTGAATTGCTCCTAATCGGTGACACCTCCAATTTCTTTTCTTTTTCCGTGTTTTCTAGCGTTGAAAAGTCCAAGTGCGTGGTCCCCTCCATATTCTTATCTTCTTCCTTTGTCTTCAAACGTGATAATTCCATGCGCGTGGTCCCCGCCATATTCTTGTCTGCTTCCTTTGTCTCCAACGGTGTTAAGCATGAATTCTCTTGGTTGGTCCCACCTTGCATTTTGCCATCATTTACAAGACCCAATAATGTCACCTTTTCCTCCACCATTTGCGCCACCTTCAAATCTACATGTTGATTCTTTATCTCCTTCAAAGGCTCCCTTTCCAGCAGACTCCTTGACTTTCGAGAATCACTCACCATTTCTTCCTTAATCAACGCATCCAAACGTGCGCCTCGCCTGTCTGAACCAGCTTGTCTCCGGTCACCCAAAGCAGCGCGTGGACGATCTACATGCAGAACCGTGCGGCCGTTCGGGGTACCGGCAGAAACGTTTGGCCGGCGTTGTCTTCTTGTTCTCTGAACTAAGGTCCAATTGTCAAAACCCACTCCTTCCATTGTCTTAGTCCCACTACTCTCTCCATTCCCAGTTTCATTTCTGCCTCCACTCCCAACCGAAGACTCCTGGCTTGTTTCCGTGTTCCCAGCTTTTTCTCCAGACTCACATTCCACACCCAACTCAGTAGCTTGGGAATCAGCCTCTTTATGTTGACAATGATCTGCATCATGACCATACCTCCCGCATTTAAAACAAATGAGATGTATACCTTCGTACTGAACACGGGTAACTCTGCCATTGATCAATATGAAAGGCCTCAATGGTGCAGCAAGATTCAATTCTACGCAAAGGCGAGCAAACCTTCCTTTCTTCCTCTTCAGTGTAGGCACATCAACTTTAATCACTTTTCCAATCTGTGAACCTAAAACAAATAAAGCTCCTTTATCATAGTAATCTAAAGGAAGCTTAGCAAACCGAATCCACGCAGCAATCTTGGTCACCACCGCTTCATCAGGATCAAAGTCTTGTTTCCACGGTTGCACCGAAATATAATGGTCAAATAGTAGCCATGGACCTCCGGTGAGTGCAAGATCATAATCTCTTCTATCTTTGAATTTCACCACGAAGAAGCCAGCACCCACATCAATTGGCTCAACATCCCCATTCTTAGCCCAGAACTGTTGAATTTTTGTTGCAAAATAAATAGGATCTACCATACGCCCCAGCAGCTTGACTATTAGTGAACTATGCCACTGCTTAGCCAACCTATCCTTTTCTTCCAGCGAGAAAATTACATTCGGACCCAAAGCAGTCATCTCGATCTTGATACGCTCCTTCCACCCATCCCCACTCCACCAGTCTTCCTCCTCTTCTGTATCACACCGATCCTGTAGTACTGCTTCCTTGAAAGACCTCCATTTATGCTCTGCATGGTTCCCTGTTGCCTTCTCATTTTCGTCGGTTTTACTCTCTCCAATATCATGATCTTCCTTCTCCGCATCATGCATCCATTCTTCGTCCCTGGGAATCATTTGATAGCCTCCTGTGAAGCCACCAACACCCAGACTAAACTTCTTCCTACTACGATCCAGAGCATCACGCTCCTCCGTCGTCGGCGCCGGAGGCACTCGTTCTCGACTCCTCTCTCTCTCTCTCTCACCCATGACTTTCAATCTTTATTCTATATTTTGACAAGAAAGCGTATGATCGTGTGCGTTGGGATTTTGTGGTGGCACGGTTACATGAATTACACTTCCCATCCCAAATTATTGATCTAATAATTGCATGCCTTACTACCCCTGAAATGCAGGTTATGTGGAATGGCAAGCCTGGACCAACTTTCAACCCGTCCCGAGGTGTTAGGCAAGGTGATCCTATATCTCCATACTTGTTTGTACTTGTTATGGAAAAATTGGCTCATCTTATTCAAGCGGAGGTGAACGCGATGAATTGGATTCCATTTAGGTTAAAGAAGCATGGGGTGGCAATTTCACACTTGTTCTTTGCTGATGATCTTTTTCTGTTTGCTGAGGCTTCTCTTGAGCAAGCAGCAATTATTAAAGCCTGCCTAGATGATTTCTGTGCTGCATCAGGAGAAAGAGTCAATGGAGCAAAGTCCAGGATTTTCTTTTCAAGGAACGTTAGCCATAACAGGAGAACGGAGATCAGCGAGTTTCTTGAATTTACACCGACTGCGGACCTTGGTAAATATTTGGGTATTCCTGTACATCACGACAGGGTGTCGAAGCATACCTACCAGTACCTAGTAAATAAGATGGAAGACCGTTTGAAGGGTTGGAAGGCGAATACCTTGTCAATGGCTGCCCGTCATACACTTGTATCTTCAGTAGTTTCAGCAATTCCCAGTTATGCCATGCAATCAGCATGGTTACCAGCAGCTACCTGTGAAGAGATTGATAAGAAGTGTAGGGGTTTTCTGTGGGGAAGTTCTGGTATGAGTAAGAAGCCTTCAATGGTTAAATGGGATGAAGTATGTAAACCAAAGGATGTAGGAGGCCTGGGTTTACGTCATGCTCGAAAACAGAACGAAGCCTTTATGATGAAGCTAGGGTGGGGTCTGGTGAAACGACGGGATACATTATGGGTGAAGTTTATACGGGAAAAATATAAATGTGGGGAAGATATTTTGCCCGTCATAAATAATGCGAGGGGTGGTTCTCAGGCATGGAAGGGGATAAGGCATGTTTGGGAAAAGGTACAGCAAGGAGTAGGATGGCGGATAGGAAAGGGTGACAGAGTGCTCTTTTGGACAGACACATGGCTTCCACATTATGATAGTCTTGTGAGTTACTGTGTCAGAGATATTCCGGATGACATGTTAGCTGAACCTGTGTGTACATATGTAACTGCATCAGGAGGGTGGGACTGGGCGAAGTTTGATTCATTCTTACCTTACTCGGTGCTTGATGCCATACGGAGGGTCATTCCGTCTGCTCGAGGAACTGAGGAGGATATACCCATATGGCGGCTCTCGAATAGTGGGGAGTTTACTATCAAGTCAGCATATGGACTAGTAGTCGAGGAGCAGAATTCAACAAATCGTGGGTTATGGCGAAGAATATGGAAACTGCGCACTCCACAAAGATGTAAAACTTTTCTGTGGATGGCAGCCCGTGGGAGATTGATGACGAATTCATGGAGAGCAGTGTGTGGAATGCAAGTACAGCAGGATTGTTTTTTGTGTGCAGGGGTGTCTGAGAGTGTGTTACATGTACTTCGAGATTGTCGTATAGCGAGAGTTTGTTGGGCGAGGATTTCAGATTCTCCCGCTCAGAGTACAAAGTTCTTTGAGTCTATGGATATAACCTCTTGGATAAGATGGAATTTACTACAGAGAAAAGAATATGAAGGGGTGAGCTGGCAGGTATGGTTTGCAATTTTTTGTAGGCAGCTTTGGCTAAATAGAAACTCTGGAGTATTTCAAGGTAAGACCTCGGGGCCTCATCAGTTGATAGCTCAAGTCCGAGCTCAGACAAGATGGGCTGATGTGACGCTATGTAAGCCTTCTTTTGAGACAAGAGTTAATACATCATGGAAACCTCCATATGTTGGTTGGGTTAAAGTTAATGTCGACGGCGCATGTAGTTCGGGAGGGGATCGTGCGGGGTGTGGAGGGATCGTGAGGGATCATGAGGGTAATTTGCTGACTGGGTTCATGTATGGCTTGGGTAGAGGATCTAGTCTTAATGCTGAAATGTGGGCAGTAATGATAGGGCTTAAAATGGCTTGGGATTCGGGGAAGCGGCGAATAGTGATAGAGTCGGACTGCTTGGAGGCTTTGGAGCTGATAATGGGTGGCTGGGAGGAAGATCACATGGAAGCTCAGTTACTCGGGGAGATTCATGGTATGTTAGATAGAAGTTGGGATGTATCAATGGAGTGGTGTGGACGACAATCTAATCATGTTGCGGATATTTTAGCTAAGGAGTCACTGGGTATAACTACAGGGCTTGTCTGGTTTCGGGAACCACCAGAATGCATTCGGTCTACGTTACGTTCAGATATAGGTGTCTCATAGTTTTCTTTTTGTTGTTTGTGTGTTTTTTTTCTTTCTTTCCTTGTTTTTTGTGTTTGGTTTTTCTTTTCATGCTATTTCTTTAAAGTGTATGTCAATCAAAAAAAAAAAAAAAAAAAAAAAAAAAAAAAAAAAAAAATTTTGTGGGTTACCCCTAGCTTGGCAAGTAGGTTATCAATAACCCTATTGCAAAAGTGGAAACCTCTATCACTCACTATAGCCCTCGATACTCCAAATCTACAAAAGATTTTAGACTTAAGAAACTTGGAGACCGTTTGGGCATCATCTTTCCTAGTAGGAATGGCTTCTATCCACATAGAAAGGTAATCTTTGGCTAGCAAGATGTAGGTAAAGCCGGATAATGGTGGAAAAGAACCCATGAAGTCTATACCCCAAACATCAATTACCTCAAAAAAGAGCATGGGTTGTTGTGGCATCTCATGCCGTTTACCTAACCCCCCAAACCATTGGCATTTATCACATGCCTTACAATACAAGTATGTATCTTTAAACATGGTAGGCCAGTAGAACCCAGCATGTAACACTTTCTTAGAGGTCTTGTTAGCACCAAAATGTCCACCACAAACCATTGAATGGCAAGCAGAAAGTATGTCCTTGGACTCGGTCTCTGGAATACACCTCCTGATCACTTGATTATTGCATAGTCTCCAAAAATAGGGCTCATCCCAAATGTAGTGTTTAGCTTCTCGTTTAAGTTTTTGAGCTTGAAAGGAAGACATATGCGCAGGGATTAGACTGGTCACAATATAGTTAACAAGATTAGCAAACAAAGGAACATAGACAGAGATAGACATAAGGGATGAATCAAGAAAGTCATCACAAACAAAGTCAGAATCAAGTACTCCCCCTTGTTCCATCCGATAGCCTACTCAAGTGATCCGCTACAAGGTTCGCAGTTCCAGGCCTATCCTTAATGCTAATGTCGAACTCTTGTAGCAACAACATCCATCTAATGAGCCTTGATTTTGAATGAGGTTTGGTGAAGAAAAACTTCACAGCTGCATGATCTGTATACACAACCACTTTGGAATTAATTAAGTATTGTCTGAACTTATCTAATGCAAATATTACAGCAAATAGTTCTTTCTCATTGGTTGTGTGATTCCTTTGTGCACTATCCAAGGTTTTGGATGCATAGGCAATCATATAGGACAACTTACTATGCTTTTGTCCTAGCATGACCCCACAGCAGAATTAGAGGCGTTGCATGCTAGTTCAAAAGGTAAGGTCCAATCTGGTATACTCAGAATAGGAGGAGAAATCAAGTGTGCTTTCAATTCATCAAATTCTTGTTTACAAGGATTATCAAAGATAAAATTAACATCCTTTTGCAATAGTTTGGATAATGGTAGAGTTATTTTACTAAAATCTTTTATGAAACGCCGGTAAAAACCCATATGCCCAAAGAAAGAACGAAGTGCTTTATCTTCATCTGGTAGGCTTCTTAAGGATTCCAACTAGGTTGGAAAATTTGCATAAAACTACGATCTTTAATAATTTACATGTGCTAAATAGTTCCACTATTTTGCAGTCTTGATGTAATGTGTAATTCACCTAACACAATCTTGTGTGTATTTTGTTTTTAGAGTAAAATACATTAACCTCCCCTCTATTTTAAAAACATGTTTAAACCTCCCTCAGAATTTAAATATGTTACACAAACATTCCTTATATAATTTGTATTTCATTTCCATCCATCCAACTATTAATTGACCATTATATTTGACTATTAAAATTTTATTCACATGAGAATTATTTAAACATTCTTATCAAAACAGAATTATTTAAACATTTATACTTACAACAATTTATACAACCAAAAAAGAATTCTCATGCATATTATCAAACTTTTTATACATTATAAAATGTATTAATGTTGATTGATTACATTATAAAATTTTATAATTTTAATAGGAGTATTCAAACAAATTTACCAATCTTGAGATTTGAAAACAAAGGAAATATACAACCAAACAAGGTATAATGACATATAAAGACAATATTGTCATTTCCCACTTTAGAATGTTTACATGGTTTTTTTTTTTTGATAGAAAAAGATAAACTACAAACACATCAGAAGCTATCCTCCTGAATCAACATGAAATCTCATCCTAGTTACATCATTAAATAAAAAGGAAGTAATAGCATCAGGGGGCGAACATGTGATATGAAGATCAATCGCCATCTTCCAAGCTTCTTTAGCCATAGAGTCTGCAACTGTGTTAACATCCCGAGTGCAATGTGAAATTTCCACTTCCCAATCTCTATCCAGCAACGTTTGAACCTCCTCAATCAGTCCACAATCAGGGTGTTCCTGAGTTACCTTTCCCTGGATTAGATCCAGCACTTCACTACAGTCAGACTCAATCATGATTTGTCTGTAACCTCTATCCCATGCGACTTTAAGTCCCCACAAAACACCCCATGCTTCTGCAGATACTACTGTTCCTCGCCCGATCTTATACATAAACCGCATCAAAAATTCACCATTGTGATCTCTCAACACACCTCCACACGTGCACGTGCCTAAGTTGTCCTTCCTAGAACCATCGGTATTAATCTTCACCCACCCAAACGGTGGTGGCTGCCACTGATGTTGATTTATTTCTGCACTCTTATCTTGAAGCAAGCTTGTATTACCCCATGTTAAGCAGACACGAGCACGAGCCAATATTGCCTGTCTACTCCAAGTGTTATTGTTAAAACATCTGTCATTACGAGCCAACCAGATATGCCGGCATAAAACCGTAAACCAAAGACGAAACTCGAATCCCTGTATTACATCTTTTCTTCCCGTACACCATGTAAGCCAGTCATTTCTCTCAATCAAGCCAAAAAATTTATCACGCCAATCAGGCGGTAAGAATTCTTCCCATAATTCAGAAGTGAAAGGACAATCCCGCAAAACGTGTATTAGAGACTCGCAAGAGTTATGGCATATATCACAAGTACCCGTGGGATGGCTACCTCGCTGGTAACGCATCATGTTTGTCATTAGACGACCATGAAAGCATAGCCATAAGAAAATACGATACCTTTGAGGGACCTTCAATTTCCAAACACATTTTCTCCAATTAATACTGTGAGATTGAGGGGTGCATACTAGATATTTGTAAGCTGATCTAATGGAGAAAAATCCATCTGAAGACCATCTCCATACCGGAAAATCCTCCCCATTTAGATGATTGAATTTGACGCGTGCAATAGCTGTACATACATGGCTTGGCAGTAGGTGATTAAACTTACTCATATCCCATTGTCCTGATGAAGTAATACAATCAGCTACTCTCCATTCAGCAACATCTCTAGGCAGTTCACTGATTACTAACCTCTGAAGCTTGTCAAAATGCGGAACCCATATATCATTCCAGAACGAAGTGTTCTGACCATTGGTAACTCTCCAAGATAAACTATCTTTGATCTTGTCCTAACAGTTACGAATACCCCTCCACGTACTAGACTCTGACCGGCGCTTCTCAACTTTAGGAATAATATCACTTCCGGCTTTATATTTTTCTCGTAAAAGCTTGACCCAGAGCGAATCTCTTCTATTAATCATATTCCAACCAAGTTTCATCATGAAAGCTTGATTCTGGTAACGAGCCAACCTAAGACCTAGGCCTCCATCCTCCTTACGTGCACAGACGATGTCCCAGGAGACTAGATGAGGTTTTCTGCTGGCAGAACTACTACCCTAAAGGAAGTTACGACAACGTTTGTCTATTTCATCACAAAGCCCCAACGGAAGAGGCACTGACTGCATAGCATAAGTAGGCATAGCCGACATAACAGACGACACGAGAGTATGCCTGGCAGCCATCGATAACATGTTAGACTTCCAATTGGTCAGGCGAGCATCCATCTTATCCAGGAGAAAACTATACGTTGCCTTTGATATTCTTTCATGTAAAATAGGCATTCCCAAATATTTTCCCAGATTCAAAGTCTGAGTAAAATTTAGAAACTCACTGATTTCTTTTCTTCTTATATGGTTTACATTCTTAGAGAAGTAAACTCTTGATTTTCCTGCATTTATTTTCTGTCCCGAAATGACACAGAAGTCATCAAGGATAGCCTTAATAACCCCTGCGTTATCTAGATCTGCTTCTGCAAACAAAATCAGATCATCAGCAAAAAAAATATGAGAGATAGGAGTACCTCGTTTGGAGAGCCTAAACGGTTGCCAAACACCCTCTTCAACTGTCGTTTGTATGAGATGTCCCAATCTTTCCATCATGATAACAAACAGATACGGCGATATTGGGTCACCTTGTCTAACCCCTCTGGAAGGGCAAAACATATTAGTAGCTTCTCCATTCCAAAGCAGTTGCATCTGAGACGTCGACATACAAGCTTGAATAACGTTACTCAGATATTCAGGAATCTTGAGCTCTTTTAGACATTCGTAGACAAAATTCCATCTCACATGATCATAAGCCTTCTCTAAATCAATCTTAATGGCCATGAAACCCTTTTTCTTTTTTAAGGACTTCATAGAGTGAATGATCTCCTGCACTAGTATAACATTATCTGAACTCTGACGCCCTTTAACAAAACTGCACTGATTCGGGGCTATCACCAAAGGCATGATTTCCTTGAGTCTTTTTGAAATAACCTTCGTAACAATCTTGTATACCACATTGCAAAGACTTATAGGGCGAAAATCACGAAACGTCTCTGGATGTTCCACCTTCGGAATGAGAACAATCTGAGTGCCATTGATTTGACGAATCCACATCGGATCATTAAACACTCGTTTTACTAATTCAATCACAGACGTTCCTACAGTTTCCCATTGACTTTGGTAAAAAAGCGGATTGAAACCGTCTGGCCCAGGAGCTTTCAACGGCCCCATATCAAACAAAGCTCTTTTAATCTCTTGATCTTCAACTGATCTTCCTAGAATATGTAAATTAACATCATCAATTTCAGGATAAGAACATCCGAAAACCAAAGAACCATTATAGTTATTGGTTTCAGTATACAAATTTTCAAAGAATTGGCTTCCCAAACTCATAATTTCCGCTGCATTATAAGTCCATTCCCCCGACTCAAGCTTTAAAGCTTCTATTTTATTCCTTCTCCGTCTGCCATTAGCCACTGAGTGGAAATATTTAGTATTACGATCACCATCCACATACCAATTAGCCCGAGAGTATTGAAGCCACATGACTTCTTCCCGTGCCAACAGATTCTCAAGCTCTCCCCATAACTCCCTCCGTAACTTTTCAAGGTTGTCCGAGAAACCTACCAAGGCCATCTTTGTATTAATCCCATCTAATCTTCGATATAATCTGTCTTTCATATAGGATATATTTCCGAAAACCTCTTTATTCCATAACCTCAGATCCTCAGTAAATTGTTTAACAGATCCGCCCCAGTCGTCCTCCACCCCCCAGTGAGTATGAACAAAATTCTTGAAATCATCATGCATAACCCAAGGTGCAAAGAATCTAAAAGGCCTTCGATTTTTAGCCGTAAGAACATGAGATTCAGTATCAAGCAACACCGGACAATGATCTGATTTATACTTTGGTAAATGTGTCACTGTGGCATTAGGATTATTAGTAAACCAGCAGTTATTTACCAAGGCTCTGTCAATTCTGCTCTGGCTATTCAGATTACCCCAAGTAAATTGAGGCCCATTAAAACCAATATCAAGTAACTCGCTACTCAGAAGCCAATTCCGAAATGACCTATCAATACCAATAGTTGTCCTGTGATTCTTACTCCAACGTTCCTCAGGATTAGAGACAGCATTAAAATCACCAATCACAACCCAACCTCCAATAGTCAATTGTCTAATACCCTCAAGATCAGAGACTGCCACAAATGACGTCTAATAACCATATTTGGGTGCCCATACACAACAGTTATAGACCACTCCTCACTAGTACCTTTATTAACCACCCCATGAATAAATTGATCCCCTGAAGAAGTAACAGAGAAATTTAATTTAGAGTCCCAGAACAACCATATACCTCCACTAAAACCACGAGCCTCAACCACATGCATATTCATCCACCCCAACTTCCTAGCAATGAGCTTAGCTTTTGACCCTGGCTGTCTAGGTTCCAACAGCGCAAATAAAGTAACACCATGTCTAGCAACAACATCACTAAGTAACCTTCGAAAAGAGGCACCACCGGCACCCCGAGTATTCCAAGTCATAATAATCATTAAAAACTTAATAAAAGAATAGAAGAACACATACAAACCAGACATCATTGAGACATATGTCCCTTCTGTACATCCTCAATCTCATACATCACCACGTCATCAACACCTCCAAGAGGACTAACCCGAGGTACAGAAGTCTCTCCTCCTTCCGCACCTGGATCAATAGGGTTGGAGGCTTCTAAACGAATAGTGGGGGAATTGGATTGTAATTTCATAACATTCTTCTTTCTGCCAGACCCCACTTCCCCACTTAAATTACCAGATGTTCCATCTTCTTTAGTTTTCCCCGTACTCAATATTTCTTTGGAAGGTCCCTCCTCAAACCCTTTCTTCTTCGCTATTTGGCTTCCACGTATTTGAGTCAACTTATTAAAATGCCCAACATTATTCACAACTTCACCATTCAACTCCTTCTTTCTTACATTTGCAATATCCGATCTATTATTACCCTTGTTTCCTTTATTTGATACAGGTAATTGACCATTTGGACATTTATTATCATGCAACCTCTCTTCAGTCTTAGAACTCACACGAATCTTCCCCTGATATGCGTTATCACCAGCCCCGCCATCAATAATTGTCGTGTCTTCAACATTTAGAGCCTCAAAGCGAGATCCTCCTCCCATATTTCAAGAATTTAAATCACGCCTATACTCACGACTATAATTGCCATTCCTTGCATTCGAGTTCCATTGCCCCCTTCTCCGACTTGGCGCTACCATCCACTCCCCATACATTCCATCAGTTATTTCGGAGGATGTGGGCGATGGTGTCATAGATGTAGAAGTCGACGTGCTATCCGTGCCTAGCGACTTTGACGTATTTGTAACTTGATTATTTGTGCAATGTTCTGTATCATGGCCATACCTCCCACATGAGAAACAAATTAAATGCAAACCCTCGTAAACAATCTTCTTTTCTTTCCCATTAATCATCAAGGAAGGAAGCAAAGGTGCATTCAAATCAACCTCAACACATATACGAGCAAAGCGCCCTTTGGTCTGCCTAAGAGTATTTGTATCCACCTTTAGAACCCTTCCTATCTGGTTACCCACCACATGTAAAATACCCTTATCATAGAAATCAACTGGGAATTTAGGAATTCTTACCCATGCTGCAATTTTGGACACCTCACCAGAATCTGGATCAAACTCTGACTTCCACGGCTGCACTGCTAGATAATGATCCATGTATAACCAAGGGCCTCCTGTTAACGCAAAATCATAGTCCTCCTCATTGTTCATACGAACCAGAAAATACCCAGACCCTATCTCAATAGTTTCAACCTTCCCTCTACGTCCCCATAATTGTTGCAATTTTCGACCCAATTGATCCTCCCTCACCATCCTGCCAAGTAATCGAACAAACAACGACGTTGACCATTTCCGTGCTAGCTTCTTTCTAAACTCCGGAGACACAATGATATTAGGACCCTTCTTCGTTATCTCAACCTCAATTCTTGACTTCCATCCGTCCCCTTTCTACCATTCTTCTTCTTCATCTGAACATTCCTCCCTTATCTGATCTTCGACACATGCCTCCTTGTATGACCTTTTTGGTGCTTCCGGTATAACTGTTTCCTTATCAATATCCTCATTACTCATCCAGTCCTCCACCCGTGGAGCTAATGATTGTTTACCTGTGAATTCTTCATTATCATCTCGATTTTTCTTTGTAAAACGCTCCGAGGCATCACATTTCTTCATCATTAGCTCAGAAACCATTCTCTCAGGACTACGTTCTCTCTCACGTTCAATCATGTCTAGCAGCTATAAAGCCGTCCAGACGAAAAATATTCAATCCTGAAAAAAAAAAAAAAAAAAACACGCACTGACACAAACTACGTATACTTAAAACATGCCTCACCGACAGACAGCCCCATGAACAAACAGGACGAACCAAAAACGAACTAGGTAGATCTAAGGAATTAAAGGAGCTCCCTTGCAAATTACCAGAGACCACCAAAAGAGACAATCACAGTAAACCGAATAATAACCATGAAAAACGCAGAAGAACAACAGATCTGAAAACAAACTATAGTTGCAGAATGAAAGACATACTCACAGCCATTAACTGAAAATGAATCCTCTCTCAATTCCGGCAAACACGAATGGACTCAGCTCAGTCTACTGAAAAAATCAGATGCAGAGTGAAACAACTGATAGAAAAATCAGCTGATTCAGGGAGCCAGATCAGCAGCACGGACAGATCTCTGAAGAAGTAGAGCTGATCAATAGAGAAATAACAGCACGACGGAGACGGAGAGAGACCGTTGCCGATGCAACAGTCAAAAGCTCGATTCCTTTCTCAGGGCACGAGAGCACGATACTGTTGCAGCAACGGAAAAGCTCTTCTTTTTACATGGTTTTATTGAAGCTAGTGCATGCCTTGAAAATATTTATAGACTAAGATCTATTTATTAGTTTGAGATATAGAAAATATTTTATTAAAAAATTTTAAAATTAGAGTAAAGTAAATATTTTTTTTTGAAATAAACAGAATGCGTATTTTAAAAATGTTTAAAACTAAATCTGTGCAATAGAGAAATAATAAATATTTATTTTCATAAACTATAATAATATTTTAAATATTTAAACCTTATTGAAATAGTTGAAGAAATATTTAGAAAAAATGAAAGAAAATTTTCATAAAACTCAGTGAAACATCCAGAGAAAGTAAATGAAAACACTCGGGTTAGATTTCCGTATTCAATTGGTAATTGGACAGAAATGCCGCCTATTTGTTAGATTTGGTGGGAAATCTTCAGAACAGAAAAGTGGTCACAGATGTGTACAAAAAAATTTGGATAACACCAGCAGAACAGAACAGGGGAGAAGAGAAAAATCTTTGTTTTTTTTTTGATTTAGCTTATCTTTTCTTTAATTTAATTTTTTTTAAAAAAAAATTAGCAATACAAATTTCAAAAACCAAGGTAAGCTGAATAGTAAGCACATCTCACTCTCGGTAAAGTAAGAATAAATAAAGAAAAACTATTAACTCAGGAACCCAAAAAAAAAAAAACACTGGTAATCCAACAGACAAGTCCAAAATCAATAATTTTGTTAATTCCAAGCAAACTGTAGCAGAACTAAGAAAAGGGAGAAATGATAGCAGTGCCATCAATTTGGTTTTAGAGCTGAAAAATTTCACCAAAAGATCAAACAAATACCACAACAGTGAATATACATGCAACCTTCAGAAACTATGTACAAGATGAATGACACAAATTTTACTTACAAGAAGCTTAATCACCGGCTACCAAAATGGATCAACTCTTGTGAATTGCCTTATTAAATAAGTAACACTAAAAAACCTACCAATATTTAGCTCCTTCAAGGCTTCAAAAGAATACCAACGTATCACCATTCATGCACATTAAATGATTACAACCAAGAAAATAAAAGGAAAAGAAATCATACTGTGACAATTTCACAATCAAATACAATAAATCCAAAGCAAATTACATCCTCAAAATGTCATAATCCTTTCCAAGGAAATAAGCAGTGGTATTAGGCTCACAGTGATGCAAATTCGTAACAACTCAATTTCAAGCAAGTGAGCAATTTCTTTTAACTCAGAGACACAATCGATTAGTTACAGCAAGCCAGTTTCAATTAGTGAAAGATCTTAACTCAAATGTTGTGGGGAATGTTCACCAAAGCAATAGTTACAAACATAAGAGTGTACAACCCAGCAGTAAAACGCGCAACAACGTAAACTAAAGAAATACAAAACCAAATAAATCCAAAGCAAGACAATCGCAAGATAAATTCAAAGAACATGTAGCTTGATTTCAAAAGACAAAGACTTTAGCAAAATAGAGTTCAGTGGCTCAAACTAATTCATAACAAAGTTGAACAAATTGCATATGATCCCACTTCCTAATTCAACTAAAGTCTTTCCTTACATTAAACAGATACAGAGACATGCAATTTCAACCAAAAGTGTAAGTACAATAAGGCTCAATTAAGCTGCAGCATCCAATAGTTTTATTTCCAATGAACTCAATAGAGTTTAATCATAGCGAAACAACTTATTCAAGCTAAGGATGGGTTAGATCAACGCTATATCTTTTTTCATTTTATTCTATTTATTTATTTTGGGTGCTAATAGCACACACCTATAGCCATACAACATTTTATCAACTACAGTACAATCTATGTGCAATAACATTTGCAAAGAACAAAACCATTACTCTAAATACTAGCTATGTTAGGTCAAGCTAAATTTTGGTTTATAACATCACCGATAAAATTCAAACACTTTATCAACTAACTTTTTCTCTTTTATTCTTTGAGAAATATGACCTCTTATGGATCATGTCAACACCCGTTTACATTTCGATATTTGTAGAGTAATAATGGCATAGTTCCACAGGCATACAGAAATAGCACAAACATACTGATATTAAGTTCAAGCTTACATACAGGAGTCTTACCCGCAGGGTTTGATAATTGTACAAATTGTCCAAAATATCCAACATATTAAAATTAAACTAATATAACCAAATAACTCTGATCTTAGGACCTGCACATCTTAATTGCCCATGTCTTCCACTTTGCCTTTGGAGCCACTGGTTACCGCTGGAACATTTATTATTTATGAAAAAAGGTGAGATTCCAAGGAATTTCAGTAGTAATACATGATCCATCATATAAAATGCGAAAATTAAATATGTAATGCACCATATAATGCAAATGAAAATTCATACTATAACGTGTGTGTACACAATACTCAGGGCCAAATGACTATTTGGATCCCCTACATATCCGTGTACCTCAGCTGAGTCCCATACCATAGCTAGGTAATGTGCCCAAGGCACGTGTTCATATCACAGAATATAGCAACATATAGCATATCAACATTCACATAGTGTATGAGAGATAGAATTACTACCTTCTGTCCCTTTTTGCTACACAAGAATAGTTCCTCGAACTATGTGCCAACGGCTCAGGCGATTAATTCAGTCCTAAAATTTCAAATGTACAAGAATTAAGTTAAAACCCATTCATGTACCCCTTCAGAGATTCCCATAATATTTTTTTGTGGTTATATTAGTCTATACTGAAAATTTACCAAAATGCCCCTGGGACCCGGTCCCCGCTCCACTGTACCCCGTCCGACTATACTTTTTCAGAAATTTTGACCCAGGCTATTCTAACATATTTTCATCTAAGGAATCCATTTTTAACCTCGGTTTTTTACAAAATCATTGCCAAACGACAGTTTCACAATTTTCCAGAAACTGACATATTTTCAGTCAACTTTGAAAATTCATAATTAATTGTAGAAAATTCTAAATTGACTAATTCCAAAGCCTAAATGAAGGTCTTTAAACATACTTTCATGGAAAAATATCCAAATATGATTACTAACTACATATATTACCCAGAAATTCGGCCAACTATTACTGTTCCAGATGGCATTTCAGAAACAAAGCTCAACTTCAAAAATCCATATCTTTTAATCTACTAGTCCAAAAATTATGTTCTACCCATCAATTTAAAGGTCTAAATGTCTTCCTTAAATATGGAAAGTTTCATAATTTTTTTGTTAAGGTTTGGTTTTCCAAAATATCGCCACAACCAATCTAACTTTCTGAAATATAATCTGTCAGCAACTAAATTTCAAAAATTCATAAGTAACTCTACAAAAATCAAAATGGAGTGTTCTAAAATTCTTTGGAAAGCTATTTAAGTGTAGTTTCATGAAAAAATATCCAAAACTACTAGATGTTATCTAATCGTTCCCAGAATTTTCAAAAACCATAACTGTCAGGCTTGAACGACCAGAATGTTCTCTGTAACTGACTTAAATTTCAAAAATCATAACTCTCCCTAAAGATATCAAAATAATGCTTTCTTGGACTCATTGAAAAGCTATGGATGTCTAATATATTCCTGTAAAATTTTATAATTTTTTCACTAAGGTTTTCCTAGTCAAAACGCAACATGAATCTGACTGACTCCCAAAAAAGTCAGTTTTGACAGTCTAACTACAAAAATCAAGAACTCATCTATTTTCATTCCAAATTGTACTTTTCTTGATTCTATCATCAACTACACATCCTAAACTATCTATATAAAAATACCCATTGGAAAATTACATCTATAGCCTCTGTTTAAGATTTTACAAGTTTCAGGTATGTACTCTGTTTTTCGGACAGCAAAACAGAATTCAGAAAACTAGCATGTATACATGAATTTGTACTCTAAACCTCACGAATTTTAACTCTATACTCTCCTACACATATTTCCTGAGGTTAATGATCGAATTTCAGAATCAAAGAACACCAAAATTCACCTCAAAATCAATTTACATGCTCTGTTTTACGTCCACCCATGACAGCAACTTATTTTCAGAATCACACAACTTCTAGCAGCTATAAATCCTCATGAATACCCCAAACCAACGAAATAACAATGGAAAGAGATAGAGAAGACTCACCTAAAAACGTTTATGGTGATGCATGAAAGGTTTAACACTTCCTTCTTCCTCTTCTCCGATCATTTTCTTCCTCCGTTCACCTCTTTCACTCACGTCTCTCTCTCTCCCTTTCTCAACTCTGTTTTCTCTCTTCTAAAGCTCTCTCTTCTTTTCTGACTTGAAGCAATGGAGAGTGAGGGAGTGCATGAAGTGTGGGGTTATATGGTTGAAGAAAGTGAGATAATTGTTGCTATGTGAATCATGAGGATGTAGGTGTAAGTGTGTGTGTATAACGTATCTATCTAATGATGAAAGAGGAGTGGAGATGTCAACTTTCGGTGCTCCACTATAAAAGTCAAGATGCAGGATGTGAATATCTGTCGGTGTGTTTTAATATAGATATATATATATATATAGGTATATTTTTATCCTATTAATTACACACACTAGGCCCTAATTTTTCCTTTTGTCTAATTTAAGATTCCTTAAATTTTGTAGGTTCCATAATTTGACTTATTATCAAATTTCCATTTAAATTTTCTTTTTAGAAAATTTTAACCTTCATTAAATTTGGGATATTACAGATCATCTTAATCATCCACATAACTAATGCGAGATAAGAAGTAAAATAACTTATTTAGAGAGATCTTGTTTTAAACATGTACAAAGATAGTTTGTATACCAACCTTTTACGCTTCCTTTTCCAAATAGATGCTCCACCAAAAAATTATCTTCCGTTACTAGTCCTTTTGCTTAACACTTGAAATATTCAATACATCTTCGCTATACAAGTAAACATAAGACATGCTTAGTTTAATATATAGTTCGTATATTAGTTATTATTAGGCTAGGTGGCAATAATCTAACAGGTACTATTCCCCCATCAATCAGTTTATTGTCTAATCTTAAGATTTTGCATCTTAATAATAATAACTTTTTTGGAGAGATACCTTTGTCATTGAAAAACTGCCAGAACCTGCAGATACTTGATGTAGGAGAAAAGAGATTTTCAGGAAGCATACCAAACTGGATAGGTCACAAAGTAAAGATTCTCCAATTTAGATCCAATCAATTCAGAGGAAATATTCCATTAGAAATATGCCAATTAGCATCTCTCAAAATATTGGATCTTGCAGATAATAAGCTCTTAGGTTCAATACCAAGTTGCCTACATAATATGACTGCCATGAGACAAGATGCTTCAAGTAATGTGGTTGCCACCTTTTGTGGTATAATATTTTGCTCTGGTTCTATATATGGAGACAATATTATGTTGTATATAAAAGGCCTTGACCTAATCTATGAAGAAAATGTGAAGTTCTTGCGTGCTATTGATCTACCGAGCAATGGTATGTCTAGAATAATATCTCCAGAAATGTTTACTCTCACTGGATTACATTCCTTGAACTTGTCCCATAATCAATTTGAAGGAAATATTCTGAAAGAAATTGGTAGCTTGAAACAATTAGAGTTTCTTGATCTTGCAAACAATCAATTTTCAGGTGAGATTCCTCAAAGTTTGGCTCAAATGTCTTTTCTAGGAACCTTAAACCTTTCTTTCAACAATTTCTCTGGAAAAATCCCATCAGGGACTCAACTTCAAGGGTTTGATGAGCTAAACTATATTGGAAATCCTGAACTCTGTGGTGCTCCACTTCCAAAGAATTGTAGGAACAAAGATGTTAAACCCATTGAAGGAAATAATAGTCAAGAAGATGAGTTTCTCTCTGCCTTCTACGTTGGATTAGGAGTTGGATTTGCCACAGCTTTTTGGCCAGTTTGTGTTGCATTTTCTTCAACAAGAATTTTAGGCATTCTTACTTTAGATTTCTCAGTCATATCAGAGACAAATTTGATGTCATAGTGGTCCTGAGGATGAACTGTATCCGTTCAAGACCTAGTTAGCATTATGATGAGTGAAACAAACTTCTGATTTAAGTTTTGATTATGTTTTCTTAAAATGTTATATATGTCCCTTATAATAATATTCTAGAAATATATATATATGTTATACATATAATATTTTGGTGATGTAATGTAATTCCCTTGTAATTATTTTAAATTTATATATTGCGCAGGTTCTTGCAATGCATGTTTCATCGGTAAGTCTCCTCATAAAGTCTTTTAGGCCATCCTCTATCGTCAACTTATCGGGCCATGGGTTGTCGACATCTTCTGCCATTACAATTTATGGGGCCATTCTCTATCTTTGATTTTGATACAAAATAAGATCCTTCCCAGTTTTTCTAATGGACAAAAAAATGGTTTTTATATTTTCCTCGGTGTGAATAATAATGTGATGATTTTGCATTTATTTTTTTGTGTCCTTAGGATATATATTATCTTAAGCAAAAGGAATAGCTTTTCTTTATGTGCTGATATTTGTTTTCTATTTAACATTGTAGTTTTTTTTTTTTGGCAATCAATTTATGATTTTAGTTTGTTTTATCATTTAAGCTGTAATTTATAAAGCATTCAATAATCTTTTTGTATTTTTTTGTTATTTTTAATGAGTTAATTTGATTCTTATACATATAAAGTACTGGACATATTCATGACTCAGTCAATAAAGAAATTTAACAAATGACTTAGATGAGAGTAAATTATTTTTGTTCAAGTTGGCCAAATCGGTTTGATTATCAAAATGACTAGTAATAGCTGTATATAAGTTTCTTTCAACTATCTTTATATTTGCATAATTTTATTAGCGTTTTCTCTATTTGGCTAATCAACAAAGTGGGATAATCAATGTAGGGGAGGTATCCCTAATCTCAAATAAATCTAACAAAATTGAAAGAAATAGGTGAAAATTATTCTTGCTAATGTATTTTTTTTATCATAGTTAATTTAATGAATAAATTATGCTAAAAAAAAATTTCTTAAAAAAAGAATGAGGTGGTAATTTTGGATTGTGAGATATTTGGTCAATTAATTGGTTGTTGAATTGAGACTATGTTGCAATTTGCTTGCTGGAGCATAGGGTGAACAGCGCAGCTTTATAATTTGTTGGAATTTAATGAAAACAGAGGAGTCATTGTCTTCTGGCATCACTAATATCACTGACTTTAAGTGTATATATTTCGTCTACGAGAGACTTATCCAACTGAATTCATTCAAGTATACAAAGTCCTCAGGCTAATAGTACACTACATAAAAAGCCAAAAATAAAGGAAATCATAAAATATGGATCGAAACATCTCAGAAAAATAGAAATCAACAAGGACCCACAGGTAGCTCACGCATGCCCTTCTCCAAGATCCTCCATAACTGCATAGGGGTCAAGACACCCAGTCATACGGGCATCAAAACTCCTTCAAAGAAGCTTTAGCAATTCAATCAGTTACTAAATTTGCTTCCCTAGGAATCTAAACAAGAGAATTGATCAGTACTTGGCTATTAGATTCAAAATGAACATCATTTGAGTGGTCCAGATGCATTTATCACTTCTAGAGTTAACAGCAGCTATAGTGCTAAGAATGGCTGCGTTTTCTTTTACCGAGGTCCATCCCACAATAGGAAATAAATTCCAATTCCTGCCCTCCCTAATATCAATCACTTTCATCAGAGAGAAAGACTCATGAGGGCATGGTAATAATAATTTCCGGCCAGAGAACTCCACAATCCAATCATCAAAGACAAAAAATGCCATGTCCCAAAATTTTTGCATGCGTGGCCCCATCCTTTGAATCATGAGTGGAAACGACAATTATAAGTTAGCCATAAAATTTGAGTCTTAAATATATAGGAGTCAGGACTCTTCACAAATGATGAATGGAATGGTAAGGACCTTATTCTATTACTATATATTTTTTGTCTTGGATCATCTTTCATCCAACTAGCACTGATAAGGATGACAAATTGGAAAAATTTAACACTGCTAATAATTACCATTATTTCCATATAAGATGAGTTATAAGGGACTCAAATGTTTCTTGGAAAATAGGTATAGAGGGAGATAATGTAGAAAACTTTAAGCACTAAGTCGCGCTGAGTCAAAAACTTGATAAAATTATATTGATTAAATAATTAATGTTCTCTTTTCTTATAAAGTCTTTTGTTTTCTTTTCAAACTAGCATTAACAAGTTTTTTAATTTCCAAATATCTGATCATTCAGTTATTAGTATACAATATAAAATATATAATAAATAGAATCATATCAATTTTCAATTTTTTTTTGGTTCAAACTCTAGCCAGTATAAAAAAGACATTGTGTCCAGTGTTTTTTTATTTGGGAAAATGATCAATTTTTCAATGATAATAAGTTATAAGTAAAGTAAAGAAGTACAATAGTTAGAGGACATAAAAAAGGGATTACCCTTATGTTCCTAATAAATAAACAAGAACAAATTAACTGAGTTAAAAGAAGCAAAAAGACTCGCCACATCTTGAAGAATAATGCCTGATGATGCCTTCAAATTTTTTCCTGCCAAAGACAATAAAAGACATAATGTATAAAAAAAAAAATAATTGTGTCCAGTTTATTGAAAAAAAGATAAAAATGTTATGAATATAAATTATGTGAATGACTGTTGACTCATATCAGAAATTACTGCTCATAAAAAAGAAAACAATACTTGACATAAAGAAAAAGGAGAAAAAGGCATAAAATAAAAGCAAAAGAAAACAATGACATAAAGAAGTTACAAAGTAACTATAGTTTGTATAAAGTAACTATGATCATGTAACCTAGTAACTGATCAATATAAAGCCTTATAATTAATTGTTACATAGAAGTGAATGAGAGGTTCTCTCTAAATTCTCTCTAATTTTGCCCTTACTCTCTTAACATACATACTTTAAAAAAAAAAAAAATGTAAGAGATATAATTAAAAGACTTATAAGTTGCTGTATGAGTTTAAATGGGCTCTTGGAAGGTTTTTTTTTTTTGGCCAGAGTTGATGGATGTTATTACATTTGATTTGCGATATGAAAGAGACAGCCAACAAAGATATTAAATTTGACCCATATATAAATGACAAGCACAAGTACTACACTCAACAAAGGAATCGACACTTTTATGGGAAAAAAAATAAAAGAAAGAACTAAAAATATCTGCAAATGGAGAGCGATGGCAAATCCTAGCTGACAGTCACACTATGGCAACAAATACTAGTCTACCACTTCACTTCATAATAGAGTCGTCAAGTTACTAACTTCATTTTACATAATTTGTTTAGCAAATTATGTATTAAGGGAGTCACAGTTTAACTCTAAGGTAAAATTCTTGTCCTGAAATTTACTACTCAACTTTTTATCTAAAGGGACAGATATACTAATAGCTTGGGATTACAAGCAGGATCGAACTCATGACCTTCCACTTAAATGGAACTTTCATACTACTAGGTTACATGGCTTTTGGCAACAGTTTACTACTCTGGCATTTTTCATTCAAGCATGGGTGCAATGCAAGTACCTTATTTATCATCATGGTATTTCTTGAAATCATGTTAGTTATTGAATATTATCTAGAGCTTAATAAGAAAAATACACAAACTTAATTGAAAATGAGGGGGATATATTTTGCAGGACGCTAAAGCAACAAAAACTCAAATGAGGGGGAGGTCGTTTATTCGTTTATATCATCCTGCCAGTGATTTTATATTCTAAACTTAACTGGATCTCTCTCTGCAGTGTCTGTTCTCTCTTCTTTCTCCCCTCCCCATGCCTTTGATCACTTTTTTCTTATTTCAGTCACAGAGGTTACTCTAGAAGGAGGGATGGCTTGCAGATCTGGCGAGAGAGTGAGTGATTACTAATATGAGATTAGTTGAATCGGGGGCAGAGAGTGAGTGATTAAAATCGCCTTCATAGGTGACTACTAATGTGTTCTCGGAGCTACACTTGGCGCAACCCATGTTCTCGGTGCATTAACGTGTTGAAACAAAATATACTATTAGTAAGAAAATACTTTGGTCTACTTCGACCCTTCTAATTTTACCTTATTTGTAAAGAAGTGGAAGATGGGCTTTGCTTTTCTTTTCTTATTTTGCCCCCTATTTATCTTGCTTTTTGTTATTTGTGCGGTTATACAATTCTCCTTCTTCCTCCTTGTCAAAGTTATTTTCTTCAAACTGCAAGAACATTATCAATGGAGTTTCGGATCTCAAGCTCAACACTTCTCTATTGTTTTGCAATTAGATGCTTCGTGTTGAATGCTTTCACAAGCTATGGATCCAATGCTCAACTCATACCAGAAGATGAAGGTTTCTTACTTAACCTATCACTTTCTTTCTTCTTGCTTTTGTTTTTGTTTTTGTTTTTGTTTTTTTGTTGAATTATAAGGGTAAACAGACACTAACATCTAATATTACAAGCGGAATTAAACCTGTGACCTCTCACTTATATGAGAGCTCTCATTCTACTAGGATACAAGGCCATTGGAATTTCCTATTTCTTATTGCTGTTTATATTATATTACACTTTTTAGCATTATGAATTCTTCCATTTTCTTCAGTTTTAGAGATTCCAAAGGTTGAAAACTATAATGATTTTGGGGTTGTTTGATTCTCTTATCTATTTTTATACTTTTCAGAATAATTCTGTGAAGTAATTTTTTAGAGTAAGTTTATAAATTAGGTAAAAAAAAAGCAAGAAATAAGTTTTGGAAAAAAAATTAAAATCTGTTTGAATCATTATTTTCAAGAATATATTTAAAATAGAAAACAAGGATGATCCAATCAGTTACTAAATTTGTTTCCCTAGGAATCTAAACAAGAGAATTGATCAGTACTTGGCTATTATATTCAAAATGAACATCATTGGGAAGCTAGCACGGAAATGGTCTACGTCGTTGTTCGTTAGATTACTTGGCAGAATGGTGTGGGAGGATCAATTGGGTCGAAAACTGCAATAGTTATGGGGACGTAAAGGGCAGGTTGAAACTATTGAGATAGGCTCTGGGTATTTTCTGGTTCGTATGAGCAATAAGGAGGACTATGATTTTGCGTTAACAGGAGGCCCTTGGTTATACATGGATCATTACCTAGTAGTGCAGCCATGGAAGTCAAAGTTTGATCCAGATTCTAGTGAGGTTTCCAAAATTGCAGTATGGGTAAGAATTCCTAAATTCCCTGTTGATTTTTATGATAAGGGTATTTTATATGTGGTGGGTAACCAAATTGGAAGGATTCTAAAAGTGGATAATAATACCCTTAGGCAAACCAAAGGGCGTTTTGCCCGTATATGTGTTGAAATTGATTTGAATGCACCTTTGCTTCCATCCATAATGATTAATGGGAAAGAAAAGAAGATTGTTTATGAGGGTCTGCATTTGATTTGCTTCTCATGTGGGCGGTATGGTCATGATACTTAACATTGCCCAAATAATCAAGTAAAAAATACGTCAAAGTCAGCATGCACGGATAACACGTCAAATTCTATAGTTATAACACCATCGTCCACATCCTCTGAAATAACTGCTGGAATGTATGGGGAGTGGATGGTGGCGCCAAGTCGGAGAAGGGGGCAATGGAACTCGAATGCAAGGAATGGCAATTATAGTCGTGAGCCTAGGCGTGATTTACCTTCTAGAAAAATGGGAGGAGGATCTCGGTTTGAGGCTCTGAATGTTGAAGACATGACAATTATTGATGGCGGTTCTGGTAATAACGCATATCAGGGGAAGATTCGTGTTAGTTTAAAGCCAGAAGATAGGTCACGGGATATGAAAGAAAAAATTGGTCATCTACCTGTTCTAAATAAAGGGAGCAAGGGTAATAATAGATCGGATATTTCTAATGTAAGAAAAAAGGAGATTAGTGGTGATGATGTGAATAATGTTGGGCATTTTAATAAGTTGAATAAAACACGTGGGATCCAAGTAGCTAAAAAGAAAGGGATTGAGGAGGGAGCTTCCTAAGAAATATTGAGTATGGAGAAAACACAAGAAGCTGGAACGTCGTATAATTTAAGTGGGGAAGTGGGGTCAGGAAGAAAGAAGAATTTTATGAAATTAGATTCCAATTCCTCCGCTATTCGTCTAGAAGACTCCAATCCTATTGACCCAGGTTCAAAAGGAGAAGAGACCGTTGTACCTCGAATTAGTCCACTTGGAGGTGTTGATGATGTGGTGATGCATGGGATTGAGGATATTCAGGAGGGAAATTTGTCTCAATAATGCCTGGGTTGTTTGTGTTCTTCTCTTATTTTATTAATTTTTTAATGATTATTATGACTTAGAATACTCGAGGTGCCGGTGGTGCCTCCTTTCGAAGGTTACTTAGTGATGTTGTTGCGAGACATGGAGTTAATTTATTTGCCCTGTTGGAGCCTAGACAGTTAGGGGTTAAAGCTAAGCTCATTGCTAGGAAGTTGGGATGGATGAATATGCACGTGGTTGAAGCTCGTGGTTTTAGTGGAGGTATGTGGTTGTTTTGGGATTCTACTTTAAATTTCACTGTTACTTCTTCAGGGGATCAATTTGTTCATGGGGTGGTTAATAGAGGTACCATGGATGAGTGGTCTCTAACTGTGGTGTATGGACACCCAAATATGGTTATTAGACGTCAACTGTGGCAGACTCTTGAGGGTATTCGGCAATTGACTATGGGAGGCTGGGTTGTGATTGGTGATTTTAATACTGTTTCTCATCCCGAGGAACGCTGGAGTAAGAATCACAGGAAGACTAATGGTATTGATAGGTCTTTTCGGAATTGGCTTTTGAGTAGCGAGTTACTTGATATTGGTTTTAATGGACCTTAATTTACTTGGGGGAATCTGAATAGCCAGAGCAGAATAGACAGAGCCTTAGTTAATAACTGCTGATTTAGAAATAATCCTAATGCCACAGTGACACATTTGCCAAAATATAAATCCGATCATTGTCTGGTGTTGGTTGATAGTGAATCTCATGTTCTTATGGCAAAGAATTAAAGGCCTTTTAGATTTTTCTCTCCCTGGGTTATGCATGATGATTTCAATAATTTTGTTCATTCACACTGGGGGTGGAGGATAACTGGTGCGGATCTGTTAAACAATTTACTGAGGATCTGAGGTTATGGAATAAAGAGATTTTCGGCAATATATCCTATATGAAAGATAGATTATATCGAAGATTAGATGGGATTAATGCAAAGATGGCTTTGGTAGGTATCTCGGAGCACCTTGAGAAGTTACGAGGGGAGCTATAGGGAGAGCTTGAAAAACTTTTGGCACGGGAAGAAGTCATGTGGCTTCAATACTCTCGGGCTAATTGGTATGTGGATGGAGATTGTAATACTAGATACTTCCATTCTGTGGCTAATGGCAGACGAAGAAGGAATAAAATTGAATCATTAAAGCTTGAATCTGGGGAATGGATATATAATGCAGCAGAAATTATGAGATTGGGAAGCCAATTCTTTGAAACTTTGTATACAGAAACCCATAATTATAATGGATCTTTGGTATTCGGATGCACTTATCCTGAGATTGACGATGCAAATTTGCATATTCTGGGGAGATCAGTTGAAGAGCAAGAGATTAAAAGAGCTTTGTTTGATATGGGGCCGTTGAAAGCACCAGGGCCAGACGGTTTCAATCCGCTATTTTACCAAAGCCAATGGGAAACTGTAAGACCGTCAGTGATTGAATTAGTGAAAAGAGTTTTCAATGATCCGATGTGGATACGACAAATCAATGGGACTCAGATTGTTCTCATTCCGAAGGTGGAACATCCAGAGACGTTTCATGATTCTCGTCCTATAAGTCTTTGCAATGTTGTTTACAAGATTGTTACGAAGGTTATATCAAACAGACTCAAGGCAATTATACCTTTGGTGATAGCCTCGAATCAGTGTAGTTTTGTTAAAGGGCGTCAGAGTTCAGATAATGTTATACTTGTGTAGGAGATCATTCACTCTATGAAGTCTTTAAAAAGAAAAAAGGGTTTCATGGCCATCAAGATTGATTTAGAGAAGGCTTATGATTGGGTGAGATGGAATTTTGTCTACGACTGTCTAAAAGAACTCAAGATTCCTGAATATCTGAGCAAAGTTATTCAAGCTTGTATGTCAACGTCTCATTTGCAATTGCTTTGGAATGGAGAAGCTACTAATATGTTTTGCCCTTCCAGAGGTGTTAGACAAGGTGACCCAATATCGCCGTATCTTTTTGTTATCATGATGGAAAGATTGGGACATCTTATACAAATGACAGTTGAAGAGGGTGTTTGGCAACCGTTTAGCTTCTCCAAACGAGGTACTCCTGTCTCTCATATTTTTTTTGCTGATGATCTCATTTTGTTTGCAGAAGCAGATCTAGATAACGCAGGGGTTATTAAGGCTATCTTGGATGACTTCTGTGACATTTTGGGACAGAAAGTAAATGCTAGTAAGTCAAGAGTTTACTTCTTAAAGAATGTAAATCATATAAAATGTAGAGAAATCAGTGAATTTCTAAATTTTACTTCGACGTCAAATCTAGGGAAATATCTGGGAATGCCAATTTTACATGAACGAAGATCAAAGGCTATGTACAGTTTTCTTCTGGATAAGATGGATGCTCGCCTGGCCAATTGGAAGTCTAACATGTTATTGATGGCTGCCAGGCATACTCTTGTGTCGTCTGTTATGTCGGCTATGCCAACTTATGCTATGTAGACAGTGCCTCTTCCTTTGGGACTTTGTGATGAAATTGATAAACGTTGTTGTAACTTCCTCTGGGGTAGTAGCTCTGCAAGCAGAAAACCTCATCTAGTCTCCTGGGATAGTGTGTGTGCACGTAAGGAGAATGGAGGCCTTGGTCTTAGGTTGGCTCGGTACCAGAACCAGGCGTTCATGATGAAGCTTGGATGGAATATGATTAACAGAAGAGATTCGCTCTGGGTTAGGATTTTGCATGAAAAATATAAAGCCGGGAATGATATTATTCCTAAAGTTGAGAAGCACTGGTCTGAGTCTAGTACGTGGAGGGGTATTCGTAACTGTTGGGACAAGATCAAAGATAGCTTAACATGGAGAGTTACCAATGGAAAGAACACTTCTTTCTAGAATAACATTTGGGTCCCGCATTTTGATAAGCTTCAGAGTTTGGTAATCAGAGAATTGCCTAGAGATGCTACTGAATGGAGAGTAGTTGATTGTATCACTTCATCCGGACAGTGGGATATGAGAAAGTTTCAGCACCTACTTCCAAGTCATGTATGTATAGCTATTGCACGTGTTAATATTAATCAGCGTAATGGGGAGGATTTTCCGGTATGGAGATGGTCTTCAGATGGAATGTTCAACATCAGATCAGCCTACAAATATCTAGTAGGCACCCCACAACCTCACAGTAATAACTGAAGGAGATGTGTTTGGAAATTGAAAGTCCCTCAAAGGTACCGTTTTTTCTTGTGGTTGTGCTTTCATGGTCGTCTAATGACAAACTTAATGCGTTATCAGCGAGGTAGTCATCCGACGGGTTTTTGTGATATATGTCATAACTCAAGCGAGTCTGTACTCCACATTTTGCGGGATTGTCCTTTCACTTCTGAATTATAGAAAGGATTCTTACCTCTGGATTGGCGTGATCAATTCTTTGGCTCTTTTGAGAGAAATGATTGGCTTACATGGTGTGCGGGGAGAAAAGAAGTTATATAGGGATTCGAGTTTCGTCTTTGGTTTCTGGTACTATGCCGACATATCTGGTTAGCTCGAAATGACAGATGCTTTAATAACAATACTTGGAGTAGTCATGCCATATTAACCCGAGCTTGTGCCTGCTTAACATGGGGAAATACAAGTTTGGTTCAAAATAAGAGTGCAGAAAGGAATCAACAACAGTGGATGCCACCATCGCTTGGGTGGGTGAAGATTAATACCGATGGATCTAGGAATGACAACTTAGGGACTTGCATGTATGGAGGTGTATTGAGAGATCACAATGGTGAATTTTTGATGGGGTTTATGTATCAGATTGGGCAAGGAACGGTAGTATCTACGGAAGCTTGGGGTGTTTTGTGGGGACTAAAAGTTGCATGGGATAGAGGATACAGAAAAATCATGATTGAATCTGATTGTAGTGAAGTAATGGATATAATTCAGGGTAACATTTCTCGGGAACACCCTAATTTTCAGCTTATTGTGGAGGTTCAAACGATGCTAGATAGAGATTGGGACGTGAAAATTTCACATTGCATTCGGGAGTTTAACACGGTTGCAGACGCTATGGCAAAAGAAGCTTGGAAGATGGCTCTTGATCTTTATATCACATTTTCGCCCCCTGATGCTATTACAGCCCTTTTAATTAATGATGTAAACATGATGAATTTTCATGTTGACTCAGGAGGATAGCTTCTGATGTATTTATAGAATATTTTTTATTATAAAAAAATGAACATCATTTGAGTGGCACTACTACAAAAAGGGGCTATAACCTCCCAAATTTGGCACCTTTAACGTCCCAAAACGGGGGGATGTATATACTGGGGGCGTAGTAAGTTGTAACAAAAGACGTCCTAAATGATAGGGACGTGTAAAGTCCCCCAAGGATGGGACTTTAGGCGTCCCAAATTGTAATTTGGGACCCCTAAAGTCCCACCTTGGGAGACTTTTGGCGTCCCAAATGACATTTGGGACGCCTAAAGTCCCACGCTGGGGGACTTTAGACGTCCCAAACTTTAATTTGGGACGCCTAAAGTCCCCCCAGGGTGGGACTTTAGACCTCCCAAATATCATTTGGGACGTCTAAAGTCCCACCCTGGGGGACTTTAGACCTCCCAATTCTTAATTTGGGATGTCTAAAAGTTAGGTTTTTTTTATACCATAATTTACATTCTGTATTACTCAACGAATTCAAACTGCAGAAACAGAATAGAAGATGGATTCATAAACCACACTGTCCGTTACAAACTGGTAAGGACATCCAGCACTACAATCTTTACTATATATACATACAATAACCTTTCATACAACCTACTACTATATATATCAACAAAAAACAACCAGAAAGTGTCAAAACGCTGTCATTACACAACTACAAACTAATATAAAATAAAAAGTTTATTGCTCTATATGTTGAAGAAGATGTCCAGCCAAAAGATCTCTGATCAAATCAAGGTCTTCACGTAGGTAGGCATCTTCATTATCAAAAATCTAAAAATTAGAAAGTAAGCTTTGATGAAATGAATCTCAAGCAAATGAATTAATTAGCATTTTGATTAGAACACCAAAAATATTATCATTTGAGAATGAAGAAGCGATTACCTTTTCAAAATCGCTAGTAATTCCACTTTGAGTTATGTTATACATATAAAGTATAACATAATATCCGCATTCAGTGTTGCCAGGTTGCCGAGGGCACTTTAAATCAAAGGGATGTAATTGGTTGTTAAAATCAATAAAGGTATGTCTAAAAGGACCGTCAATGAAACAATTAGGTAGGATCGAATGCACTTACTATCGGATAAAACCACTTTGGCTTTTTAACAATTGTACCCTCGCGTGACCCACCTAGGACTCTATATGTTTGACAAGCACTATCATGAAAAGCAAAATGAACAGAAATTAGAACCATTCATTTTTTTTTTTTGTCAATGAAATACAAACAGAATAACTTACGTGTCGAAGACGGATTTTGTATCTCTGTCTGGCTTTTTACTCAAGGGATCAAACCAATAGACTACGTTGTGGCGGGGACATATAACACACAAACTCCAGTGGTAACTTTAACAACATGTACACATTAAAATGAAGTTAAATGAGTGAGAAGACAATTATTTATTAAACTTCTTAAATTGACAAAATGTAAATACGAACCGTTGGACAATGGGTGCTAGATAACAACGAAGTTTGGTTTGCGCCATTGCGTAGCCGACATAGTGAGTCCTATGCGCCACAGTACAAGTATCCCCTGTCGTGTTCGTAGGACATAAGAATCCATACCAATCACGTCTTTCCATGTTTGTACAGAGATCGTGGAAGGTGCTATAATAGAATTAAAATAAGGAATCAATTATTGAATGTATGAAAACAAAAAACCACTAAATGAATTCTATGGGAAAATTGAAAAAAAAACTTACCGGACTGCAAATTTCACCCAGCCTGCATCTATCTCCTCCAACCTGATAAACTGCTTGAGATCTGTATTGTCAATCGTGTAGGGATACTCCACTTGGCCCACAATCCCTGGAGGCATCTTCAAGTCAATCTGTTTAATGCCCTTGTAGATCTGTTGCAGCCGTGCTAAGTAGGGCCATTTGCTCGCAGCTTCATCATCCTTTTAGAACATCAAAAAACAAATTGTTATTAGGATGCCAACAGATTTTCAGTAACAGTAAGGTAATTCCTACCATTAGAGGTGTTGTGTCTGAACCAATAAGATTGCGAGGCCAAAGGATGAAAGATCCTATCGCTTGACCTAACGTGCCAACCTCTGGATCAGGAACAGGGATGGCTGTACCTTCTTCCCCCTTTCTAACACTCGTCACATTCACCCTACGAAAATCCTCCGAAATTTGCTGATGATGGTGGGTGGTAGCACGTGTGTGAACAAGAGCATCAGCAACAACACGCAATAGTGGATCATCCAAATAGAGGGTGCAAGGGTCTCCCGACACTGGAGTGGGAGAAGGGTCGCCAAGTGGTTCCTCCAGAGGGTTGTAACTTCCTCTGGTACTATTGAAGGCAGGGGATTCTTGAGTTCTATGCTCGTCCCTTGCCCTTTGTGCTTCGAACATCTTTGCCATTTCAAGTTGAAGCTCTGGCAATAGCTCTTATCGGAGCTTGTTGCGAAGGTTGGCCTCGATCTCTCATTTGAGGTCCTGTCGAATCTTGGCCACAACGTCCTTACTAGGTCCAGCTTGTGACGAATAACGTGGGTCTCGTCCAAAATACCTCAAGGCACTAACTCCCCGTGTCTCTCCTCGAACACGACCAAGGTCATCTGGCTTCCCAATAGCCGTTGACAAGATGTCCATCCGTCTACTTGGATTGAATGAACCTTGGCTACTCTGCTCGTCCAGTTCATCCTGTAGCATACAGTTTATCGTAAATGTATCAAAACCACTCGCGATATGTAAAAAATTAGGTACTTTTGGTATAACTACTTACAATCCTCGCAGCAACCTCAGCAACAGTCGGATTTATGTACTTCCCAACCTTAATCCTCCCTGCTTTCCATTTTTTGTGATGTGGAGGAGGTGCAGGGGCCTGGATAACAACGCTAGGATCAGATTCCGCTGCTTCCTTCATTTTCTCTAACTCTTCTTACATCAATTGCCGATCAATCTTCCGATATCCACTGTGAGACATGAAATGTTGATATTTATTTTCTGCTTGCCTCTGTGCATTTGCTGCACTTAATTTCTATGAATGAAAAACAACATAAAATAAATCAACGATATAAAGTATATCAAAATTACAAGTTCTTTATCATGATGACAGAAATCTTACCAAAAACTCAGGATCTGCTCGTGATGCCACAAACAACCTCCAGTCCTCTGGAGATAAATATGTATACTGTACACATGGATCCTTATCCCTAAGGGCCCCTCGAATGTACCGTGCTGTTAGCTTGTTCTTGAAACCTTTCCATCGTACACGAACCTTATCCATCCAGTGCTTATACATCTGCTTGGTGTCTGGGACATCGTATGTTTGCTGCAAGGTAAAACATAAGATTATTATATTTGAAACAATAAGAACAAAGCTACAATGCATCAAAACTTACATACCAAAAGTTGCTGCCAAATCATGTCTTTCGTTTTTGGGGGAAACAATCTCCAATTATCGTAGGTAATACACACTTTGCTTCGAGCCAAAAGCCCTACGTAGCTAATGAAGTGGTCTTCCACAGGACCAACTAGATTCAGATTGTCATCGAAGTCTATATGCAGCCTCTCCTGTTGATGTTCATGACGTGCAACCAATGCTCCCATCTTTGTACAGCCTCTAACCCTCCTTCTTGCAGGGGGTTCATCTCTAGGCCTTTCGTCATTGCTAGAGCTTTTGTCATCTCTACGCCTCTCGTCATCACTAGAGTTGTCCATATTCCTGTTAACACAAAAAGCATCATCAGAAACATAAATAAATTGCAATAAAACCGAAATAAACTAAGCGGGAAGTAAAACAGAAAAAACACATAGTTCTCGTTTATAAATTAAGGTCTTACTCTATATTGTTTCCCATAGTCCTTCACTATGGTTATTTCTTACAGCATATTCGTCATCATCTACCAATTCTACTTCATTTGTTCGAGGTGGAGTTGTTGTGAAAGGTGGTGTGTCATCAAGGTTGAAGGTCGGATCACCATACTTCTGTTTTTTACTTTTAAGGACAATGGACATGTTCTTGCTCGCTGGATCGGTGACATAAAACACTTGTTTCACCTGGCTTGCTAAAATGAAAGGCTCGTCTCTATAGCCAACTCTTCAAAGATCGACTGAGACAAATCCAAATTGTTTATCTATTACCACGGCATTATTGCTAACCCACTTACATTTGAATAAAGCAACTTTGAACTTATTGTATGTCATCTCCCATATTTCTTTTATAACTCCATAATAGGCCATAGACGCTAATATGGGGTTTTTGTCTCTCGAATTGGAAAAGTGCATAGATTCAGCTTCTACCATGACCCCACTATTTTGCATGGTACTTCTGTCATCTTGCTATTTGGTATAGAAAGAATAGCCATTTATATCATAACCGGTCCAAGTAATGACCTGAAACGAAGGCCCCCAAGCTAGCCACTTGATTGTCTCAGACACACCGATCTCGTGCAAAACCTTTTCCTCGAACCACTGCATGAATGTCTTGTTTTGCTCAATAGCAATCTGCATGTCATTCTTCCTTGGATTCTTGTTCTTCAAAGTGTTTCTGTGTTCATTTATGTAAGGTTGAACTTCTTCCATATTATTCAGGATATACAAGTGGGCTTGCAACACCTCTTCACAAGGAATATTCTTCACTTTCAGTCCTCGTGTTCCCTTGCTTCTCCCTTCTTCATGCCGAGATTGTTCCTTCTTCCCTGACATATAATCTTTGCAAAACTCCATAGCCTCCTCAACTACATATCTTTTTACTATTGAGGCTTCTGGTCGATAAGGATTTTTAGAATACCCTTTTAAGATCTTCATGTATCGCTCGAAAGGGTACATCCACCTCAGGTAAACTGGACTGCATAGCCTTACCTCCCTTACCAAATGAACTACCAAATGCACCATTATATCAAAAAATGAAGGAGGAAAGTGCATCTCTAGTTGTGACAAAATAATGTAACCCTCATTTTCTAGTTCATCCAACTTTTTAGTGTCAATGACTTTGTTACAGATAGCATTGAAGAAAACGCACAATCTTGTCACTGTGGTTCGTACTTCATCTTTTATTATGCCTTTAATAGCTACCGGTAATAGTTGTTGCATCAACACATGATAATCATGGGACTTCATTCCCACTAACTTCAAATCGTCCATTGAGACACATCTTCTCACATTCGAGGAATACCCTTGCGGCACCTTCATTTCATGCAAACACCTACACAAACTTCTTTTCTCTACTTTTGATAGTGTATGCGCTGCTGGCTCCATGTATGCCCTCCTACCATCATCTCTTAGTTGTGGATGTAACCGTTCTCTTATTCCCATATCGACAAGGTTTAATCTCGCATTAATCCCATCCTTAGTCTTCCCTGGTATGTGCAAAAGCGTACTGATAAGGCTATCACAAACATTCTTCTCCACATGCATCACATCAATACTGTGTCTCACGTCAAGCGAACGCCAATATGGAAGATCAAAGAAAATGGATCTCTTCTTCCATATGTTCTTCTCACCCGCAACCCTCTGATTCTTACCAAAAGTGACATGGATACGTTCCACTCGACTGTAGACTTCCTCTCTGGTTAATGACTTTGGAGCCATTCCATGCTCCGATAAGCCGTTAAACCGCTTTCTTAGCCTACGATACGGGTGGAACCGATGAAGAAACCTCCTGTGGCCAAGGTAGACAGTTTTTCTTCCATGCTTTAGTTGTTGGAAGTGTGTGTCTGCTTCACATATTGGGCATGCTTTGTGACCCGTCACGCTATACCCTGACAAGTTTCCGTACTCAGGGAAGTCGTTTATCGTTGTGAAAATCATTGCACGTAGCTTGAAAGACTCCTTCTTATAAGCATCAAACACATCTACGCCTTCCTCCCTCAACTTCTTCAAGTCCTCAATCAAAGGCGCCAAATAGACATCAATATCGTTCCCTGGCTGTTTTGGTCCAGAAATCATCATAGATAGCATCATATACTTACGTTTCATACATAGCCAGGGAGACAAGTTGTATATTACAAGGAGAACCAGCCACGCACTATGTGTGCTAGTAAGAGTTCTATACGGATTGATGCCGTCTGTACAAAGCCCAAGCCGTAGGTTTCTCGGCTCGCTGCCAAATTGAGGGAACATTTCATCTATTTTTTGCCATTGTGGAGAGTCAGTTGGGTGCCGAAGATATTTCCCATCAGATATTCTCTCATCAGAGTGCCATCTCAACTTCTTCGCTTTTGTTGCACTCGCAAACAAACGTTTAAAACGTGATATTATTGGAAGATATCACATAACCTTTAAAGGTTGCCTTTTACTTGTCACATCACCACAACCACCATCTTTTTTCACTTTGTATTGTGCAGTTTTACACTTAGGACACTCACTAAGACCTCCGTACTCATTTCTGTACAGTACGCAGTCATTAGGGCAAGCATGTATCTTTTTATACTCCATACCCATTGTAGACAGGATTTTCTTGGCCTCATACATACGATTTGGAAGTACATTATCCTCCAGAAACATATCACACAATAGTTCAAGCAACAATGTGAAACTACTATCAGTCCACCCACAAGTTGCCTTTAAGTTAAACAAATGTAATGTTCCTGTCAGCCGCGTGTACTTACTACCACTATACAATGGTGTCTCTGCATCACTCCGCAGGCTGTTATACTCCTGCGACTGCGCAAAGGATTCTGCCTCAACATCGTTAATCATTCTCTCCATTCTATCTTCATCTATGACATCCACAGCTTCCTTCTTGTGTGACGGACAATCAGTTACTTCCTCACCATGCCATATCCACCTTGTGTATCGCAGATTTATTCCATCACAAAGTAGGTAATCCTTTATGACATCAACATCCCGTCGACTCTCATTCAAACAATTGACACAAGGACAAAAATACTTCCCATTTCTTGCAGGAGCATTCTTTTTAGCGAATTCAATAAATTCGTCCACCCCTTTCTCATATTCTTCACTAGTTCTCAAAGCATTCATCCAACTATGATCCATTTTGTTACCACCTAAGGCATTACCAATAACATTCATACGTTTAGTACAATTCTCAACGACATATGATGGGATTGCCTAATTAAGTTATCAACCCAATTTAGGATTTTAAGATATGGGCTTAATAACTTTATTGCCCCCTCCTAGCCTCCTCTCTCCTCTTAAAAGGGTTTCAGTGCTATGTAACTTATTTTTTTAATAAGTATATGTATATAAAATTAATGTATAATAAAATAAATACAATAAGATTAAATTAAAGAATTTTTTTGAGGTTTGGAAGAATTAAAAAAAAATGAGTTTCATATTAACAAAACAATTTTAAGTTGAGTTCTTCCAAAAATAAAATTGTTTTATTGAAAATATTTAGATAAAAATCATTTAATGAATATTGGGGTTATGGTTTTCTTTTTTAGTTTTGGCTTGAATTATTCTTCATAATTCATTTGGAATACAAGAATTTCTTTAATTTAAATAAATCATATTTTATTTTATTATATATACTAATTAATGGTGCAGGAACAAGACCAATGAAATGGGGTGATGCCACTACGTGTGTATGGATAAATCTCCATTGGCTTATAAAAGCTAGATTTCCCTAAAACTGAACAATAGGGATTTCTATTATACACAAGTAAATTTATATTTAAACAAGAAAATAAACTATTCCCGAATACATGTAATTTAATCAATATAACCACACCAAACACATCAGGCTAATCTCAACCATCTCAATATAAGCAATATATAAGCACAATCTCAACCATTTCAAGTAAATTTATATTTTAAAAACAAAATATACCATTCTGTTACAAAAAAAAAAACAAGAAGAAAATAAACCAACCTAATCAGGGGCGCCCACTAGTATGTTGGAGAGGTAGAGAAGAGGTTGGAGATCCACGGTGGTGTGCACAACAATGGAAGGAAGGAGGTGGAGGAGAGAGCAAAAATCTACACACTGTGGAGGAGGTGAAGTTGCAGCAGAGTCGAGTGGTTGCGTGCGTTGAAGAAACAAAGAAACAAAGAGGAAGAAGAAGGGAGGAGGGAGGAGTTGAAGAAAAACAAAGAGGAGGGCCGACGGTGGGTGGGGAGAGGAGGAAGAAGAGTAAAGTTATTGTTGAGAGGATGTGAGGAGGGGTGTGATAGATGAGAAGACGCATGTCAGACAAATGTCTGACATGCGGGTAGGGGACGCCTTTAGGTGTCCCAAATGGCATTAATTTGGGACGCCTAAAGTAGGGCCTTTAGGCGTCCCAAATGGATTTGGGACACCTAAAGTCTGGGTTTAGGCGTCCCAAATGAATTTGGGACGCCTAAACACAGCTCCAGGCGCTAAAAAAGATTTATGAAATTTATATTTCGCGCCAGGAAGCACTTTAGACGTCCCAAATTCAAATTTGGGACGCCTAAAGTTTTCCCTACATATATATAATTACGAAAATGCCACCGCCTCCCTTTTTAACCACCCAATTTTCAATTTGGAACGTCCTTGGGGGTGGTTATATCTCAATTCTGTAGTAGTGTGGTCCATATGCATTTATCACTTCTAGAGCTAACAGCAGCTATAGTGCTAAGAATGGCTGCGTTTTCTTTCTCCGAGGTCCATCCCACAATAGGAAATAAGGGTGAAAGAACAGTTTGCCACTTTGCCTTGTTAGTATAATTGTTGTTAATGAAAATACAATATTCTCTTTCTATTTTTTAATTTTGTAGAATAAAAATTAATTGCATTAAAAGATGTACAGTGTTTTTTTTTTCAAAATGAATTTAATCTGATATTTTTCTTAACACATGACAACAATACATTTTCAAAAAAAGTTTCTATATCATTCATACTTTAAAGAGTTGAGCATTCTTATAATTGATTGCAATATTTTGATTAATTATATTTGTAAGGTTAGCATTAGGAATAGTGAAGTACATGTTTTGTTGTTAGCTTCCTATGCAATTGATTGTGTTAGAATGAGCTTTAGAGAGGCATTTGCATTAGTCTTTCCATGTGTGTATGTTCACTTTGTCTTTCACCTTCTAGAACTTGTTTCAACTCTTCTTTGAAACGGCATTTGCATTAGTGTGATGGAAATAAAAGAGGCATTCATTCTAAACCCTTTCAACCTAAACACAAACCCTTATCATCACCATTTGCTTATCTCTTTGAACCATTCATATGTTGTATGCATGTTATGTCATTTAATCATAGTTTCATAGTACTCTAGAATCAAAATGATTTGCCAATAGAAAGTGAACAATGTGTATATTGAAATGTTAGGTATATAAAAAAGTATACAGTTTAAAGAAAAGGATAAAAAAATGAAAAATGAAAAAATGAAAAAAAAACAAGAAGAAGAGTGAGCATAGTTTGAAAAAAGAAGGAAAAAAATGAAAAGAAAAAAAAAACAAGAGAAAGGTGTTAAAAGAAAAAAGAAAGAAAGAATTGAATAGAAAAAAAAAGAGTATTAGAAAGAAAAAAAAATATGTATAGAAAAAAATGTTTTGTAGAAAAAAAAACGACAAAAGCAAAAGAAATACAAAGAAAGCAAGAGTTTTTATGTTATTTAGGTACTATGAGCTTTTTCATTAACTTTGACTTGCATATCAACATTTTTTTTTATTAATTCATTCCATCTAGCCTTCATCAAATATTACAAGCCATTTTAAGTCCTCTTGATTCATTGCATTTATTGCTATTAGTAGTGGAGGAATTAAAGTTGTTACAAGCCTATGGTAAGGCGTTGATTAAGTGAGCTAGAGTGAAATTATCCCAATAAGGTGAGATAAGTGAAACACTAATTCCTCGAGAGTTCTCTTATGCTTCATTATAATATTTTGGATTGTGTGGTTAGCTAATTTCTTTGCATCGCTTGACTATGATTAGTGTTGACTTGAAGGATTTGATTAATTGATCTATTGCTTTCGAATTATGAAGTTGCTCATCTTTCAATTATATTGATGATTGAAATTTAGGAAATTGTACTTAATGGCTTTTATTTAGGAGTACAAAGGTCTAAGTATGGGAGAATTGATTGAACCATATTTGTATATGATTTTTCATAATCAAGTTGAGGGATTTTAATACATTTTCTAGTCCATTTTTACATGATTTAACACTTATTTGAGTTAGGGACCTTTACAATGAATTTAGCTCAATTAAGGGAAAATGATCATGAATTGTTACTTTAATTGTGCAATTGTTTTCTTGTGGGCTTTTGATGCTACATTTTGTTTAAATATTGCATTGTAGGAAATTGGAAGAAATTGGAGTGGAAACTGGAAAAGAAAATAGAAGACCCAAATTAATGTTGCTGAAAGGCCCTAAATTCAGAAATGACAGAAAAGGGATCAGAAATTAATGGCATTTGGGTAGCCAAATAATAAAAAGGCCAATTCAGTGCCCACAAAAGTGCTATGTTTTGACGCCATTTGAATGAGAGAAAAGGGAGCTAGGTAAAGAGAGCAGGGGGGACCCGAGAGAGAGAGGCAGGGGCTGGGAAGTGTGAGCAGAGAGCGGCGGACATGAGAGAGAACTGAGAATGGATAGGCGAGCAGGAGAAGGATATAGTGGTAAGTATTTCCGCCTGTTACGCGGATGACCCGGGTTCGATCCCTGGCAACGGCGCCAATTTTGATGAACCCATTTCGTGTGAGTTCACAAAAATAAACTAGGTTTAAAAATATAGCGTAGTAGTTCAATCTAGGTCGTTCTTGTGAGGAGATTAATTTCCAAGCTCCTAAGTAGTAAAGTGATAAAAAGCCTTAAAGTTGTGAGAAATCATTTTGAGGATTTGAGTTTAAAACTATGAAGTAATCTAAGCTAAGACAATATTTTTGTATTTTTCAGTTTTTAAAACAAAGAAGCAAATGGAATTGAATTTAACACTAATAACAAAGAAAATTTAATAAACTAGAATAATGATGAAATGAGATTCCCTTGAGTTGGGGTTTTAGTCTTCCTTGCTTGCTAATAATATGAATTCCATAATGAGTCAAGAGAATGGAACTAAGATACCACTAGCTCCATACTTGCAATAATCATTTAATTCATTCAACCGAAGCAATTAAATGAATACTACCAATTAATAGTGACCCAATGAGATGAATAACTAACTTCCAATTCTAGCTTGTAATTACCATTACAATAATTCAAAACATTCAGTTTAATCATTTAAATCCACTTAACCAAGTTGGAATAAACAATTCAACCTACTCATAATATGAATCATACAAAGCTTAATTAATCAACTCCTAGCTCAACCACCAAATTTATTCACTTGGCATAACAATCTAGATCACAATTACATACTTAACCAAGCTACATAATCATGAACTAAAAAGAGAGCTTAAAAGAATTCCATTGAAGTTTAGAAGCTCAAACTATTACCCAACTCAAGGAAATCACCAACACTTTAGCTACTCATGGAGAAGGATGAAGCTTGAAAGAAAAATGAGCAATTAGCCATTGAGAATAAAGAGAAAGCACCGAACAATTCTCTAATTAAAACACCGAACAGCTTCTTCCTTTTTTTGTCCAGACATGCTTTCTTCAATTCCCATTTCTTCAATTCATTTCGGTGCCTCTTTCCCTCTCACACACAGCCACCGAACCTCTCCTCATTCGCTGCTGCTCTCCTTTTCATTTTTGTTCAAATCTACATATTGGTCAACAATGTCGGCTCTCCTTCCTTCTTCATTCACAGCCGCCTCACACTCCTTCTCCTCCATTCTTATTCCGTGTTGGCTCCTCTCTTCAACCCTCTCGGTCCACTCTTATCATTGGTTCAGCAATTCCAACCGGTCAACAATTTCAGCTCCCTTGGTTTTCTTTTGACATTCGATGCTTCCTTTCTCTATTTCGCCCTCCTTCCTTGCTTTATTTTTTTACGGTCTGTTCTCTTTCTCTGCACGGTCCAGCCCTTGATATTAATTCGGTCCATGCTCTCCTTGATTCATTCTCCAAATCCCTTCAATTTCGGTTCAGCAGCCCCTAAATAATTCAGCTGCCACTTGCTTTCTTTCTCTTTGCAATTCAAGTGTTTTTAGGTTAAAAGTGAGTTGTGCCTTGTTTGGATAAGAGATAAAAATGTGTTTTAACATTAGACACAAAATTGCAACCACCAAACAAGGCCCTTACTCATTTAACCTCCTCTTAGAAAAAATGTGAAAATAAATTCTGTACTTGTGAATTGTGATGTTCCACTTTTATTCTTCATTAAGCTCCAAAATAACATCTTTTATCTTTACCACTCAAGTTGTGCCACATCATCACCTACAAAATTATATTCACAAAGGTAATATCTTTTGTTCACAATTAAAGAATAATGGAAATAACAAATATTAATTAAAAATATAACAATTTAACCACTTTAATTCCCAAATTATTCTTCCATTAAAGTCTCACATTAACACTTGATTATGCCCAAAATATTCAATTAAGTCCCACAAAAGCCTAAGATTAATTAATAAAAAGATATAAATATTGAGCTCTATCAATTCCCCCACACTTAAGCTTTTGCACTCCTGAGCAAAACATTAAACTCAACATAGGCAAAGAGGGATTAAATTTGGAAGGATAAGCAAGATCAAGCTTCAAGAATTAAACTTAGTCAAATAACAAGGTATCCTCTTATCCAAATTCAATGAACATGCCAAAAATTGAAGTAGCTAAAGCAATGCAAAGTTTAATTATAATGAGCTTAATTGGAAACCTTAACTATGACAAGTGTTTGCACTCTTCTCTCATAGAGGGTAGTTTTTCACTCACATCCACTTTGACCACACTCTACCATAGGCTTGTAGAATTTCTAGGCTCTTCACTACTTGCAACAATGGCATAAATAAATCCAAAGGACTTTGTGGGGTTGTAATGTTGAATAGGCCCAATGATGGAAAATGTAACAAACACTATGCTTGCACCAAATAATTTGCTAGATCACTTAGCACTACGGAACTAACTTAGTTCACATATTCTACCATTGTAACTTTATTTCTTTCTTTGAATTTTTTCCCTCTTTTTTCTTTTTTCTTTATATTTTTTTCCTTCTTTTTTTTTCTCTATTTTTTTTCTTGTGACTATTCACATGGTATTTTTTTTCTTTTCCTTTTCTAATATATAATAGTACTCTGTTTTTTTTCAATAGTGCTAATAAGAACTTGATAAAGGATGCAAACATAGCATTTGTATAATGAAATGGAAATGAAAGTGAAGGGTTCAAGGGGGTAAAAAAGGTAAATGGTAAATGGTAAATGGTTTGTGTTTGGGTAAATGGGTGATGAAATGAATGCCAATGTCATCTCTATCTATACCATTGCAAAATGTAGCCTCAAGCAAGAAACAAAACAAGTTCTAGAGAGCAATAATCTAAGTAGATGAATCACACAATGAAATAAACAATTAGGCCCAAAATACCTTCCAACTAGGCTTTTTGTTTCCTAACAAACTCATCAAAATTAAACCATGCATCATTAAAAACACTTGAATTTTATGGCAATTCACTAATTCAAAGCAAGTTTCAACTATGAATCCAACTAAGATTAATCAAGATACTTGATCATGACTAAAGGCTTCAAAAATCTCAGTGAATTGGACCAAAAACAACAGAGGACACAAGCAGGAGACAGAGGCATATGATATCATAGTGAATTCTCATGAGAATAACACACACTCCCCCACACTCAATCCTTACATTGCCCTCAATGTAATGCACAAAAACAAAGAACCTAGACGCACTTATCTCTTGGGTGAAGTGAATGTTGTGAAGTTCAATTCAAGATTGAAGAACAACACATCATCATCACAAGGAGAGAGAGGACAAGACATAAGTAGAAATAGTTCTCAGAAATTAGGCATAAGGATAAGAGAAAAGGGTAGTGTAGGATAAGGTTAAACGCAAGCGGACGACCCGGGATCGATCCCCGGCAACGGCGCCAAATTTGAAGAGCCATATCGAGGGGCTATCAAATAAAACTAAGCTAAATGCAATATAGGGCAACTAACCTAGGTCGATCTCTACGTGGAGCCTATATTTAGTTCCTAAGTAATCTAGTGTAAATAACAAATTAACCTAAGAGTATGGGATGTGAGTTTCATCTATCTAATTAAACTAAAGAGCTACTTGTTTATGAATTTTTCTTAATGTATAAAATGAGTGTGTGGGTGTAAATGCAAGAGATGAATGTCCTAGGTGAATGAATCTACTAACAACATCAAATCCCAATAAATCAGGAGGTAAATCACATGATAAGATTTGGGAGTAGGATTCATGAATATGCTGGACATCATTGAGTAAAGAAGTATGATCATCATAAAGCACAAAACTAGGTCCAAGCAATTCAAGTGATTCAAGGTGAATCTCACTTGTTAAACCAAAAGCATTGACAATTGAAATAATGGGTACATGCATGTCATCATAAAATATGTGCACATTGAACTCTTGCAAACAAAGATTGACCTTAGGATTAGTGAGCAATTGTGATTTAACATCTTTATCTTCACTCTTGTGTGAAATGGAAAGTGCAGAATCCAATATAGAGTTGGAGTGCATCAAGTCACTTTCACAAGTAAGAGAGGGAGAAGAAGACAAAGATAAAGGAGTTGAATCTCAACATCATGCATGGCATGCATATCACTAAATTCTAGAGAATGGTCATTTCTTCTTCAATGCATTTCAACAAATTTAGGATATTTCCCATCAATGCAATCCATACACATTGTATTTTCATCACAAGAACATGTAATTCCAACACTAGCATCATCATTATCATGTAAATCGTCACTCAAAGTATCATGCAAAGGAGTAGAATCATTACAAGGCATAGGCTCATCCAAGCTACCACTACTAGAATCAATGGGTTGAGCAATTACATGTTCAAGCATTAGAGGGAATTCAACAATTGTTTCTTCATCCACCTCATTATCACTCAAATCATGAATTACTTCATCAATCAAAGTAGTAGGAGAGTCAACTTTTATAAGGATAGGATTATTACCAAATGGTAAGAAAGACTCTTCATTGCTCTTTTGTACTTGCTCCACTTCTTGTGCTTGGATGGATGCATTTGATGGAATCATTGAAGTTTGAGAACTCTCCACATGTGAAGTAGCATAAAGCTCTTGATTTTGGGTTCCTTGTTCCTCCTTTTGTAGGTCTTGAGCTCAATGGGTTCCAGCTTCACCTCCTGTCTTTACCCATAACATATGATCATACTATGCCTTGAAGAATTCATCAATATCTTTCAATTGCTCTTCTCTCTCCTTAGAGCTATCAATTGGTCCTTGATACATGAGTAACTGAAGGTATTGCTCTTGGAGTGTCTCATACTTTCTTGTTAAGGCACTTGTTAGGGAATCAATGTTATGAGGTGAGAAAATGGTATCCAATCCACTAGGTTGTGGGTCATGAAATGGAAGTGAAGGGTCAAGGTAGGATGGTGGGGAAGGTTCACAAAGTGGTGGGTTAAATGATTGGAATGAAGATTGAAATGAGGGTTAGTATGGGGAGTAAGAGGGTAGATGGTGTAAAAGAGATGGTTCATAGGGTGGTCCTTGTGGTGAAGGGATGGGGTCAAAATTTAGGTTGTTGGGTGGGGAACAAAAGTCATGTTGAGGTCTATATGGGGGTTGTAGTGGGAATGAAGGACTATCGAAGGGTTGGTGTGATGGAAAAGACTGTTGGGGGTAGGGTTCATGACATAGATTGTGGAAGGATGAATCATATTCTTGACTATTGGAACCTCTCTCTAGACTCTCCAACTGGGCTTGAACAAGCTCTAATTGATGTTGTAGGGCTTTAAAGCTTTGTGAAAGAGGATATTCCATTTTGGCAATATTACCAAGAGCTTCCCAAGGATGAAGAATGCAAATTTGCTCACCACAAGAAAATAGTAAACCACACAATGGCCACTAAGAACATGATAGCAAAGCAACAAAATGCAATTTTTTTTATAATTATTTTTTAAGATGCAAATGAAATGCAAAACAACTTTGAATATGAAAAATGACTAAACCACTATCAAACACTCCAACAATGAACAAATACCTAAAACAAACTCAAAAACACACTAACAACCAAGAAAAATCAAAGAAAACCCTAAAAACAAACTAAATCAAAAACTTAGAAAAATACCAAAAAAAAAGAAAGAAAATTCAGAAAAGTATAGCAAACCTTCGAATTTGGCTAAAATCCAGCATACCTAATAGCTTTTTCTATTAGTCTTGCTTAGAATGCTGAAAAACTTTAACCTGTCAAATTTTAGAATTTTCTGGGTACAAATATTTCAGTTCCAGCAAGGCAATGCTAATCGAAAATCAGAATTTCGCCAAAATTCAAATGAGCGATACACACTTCCTACCAAACAAAGACACACTATGACAACAGAAAAGAACACTTAACTACTTCAAATCTTGGCAATCATCCTCCCCAGCAACGGCGCCAATTTTGATGAACCCATGTCGTGTGAGTTCACAAAATAAAACTAGGTTTAAAAATGTAGCGTAGTAGCTTAACCTAGGTCATTCTTGTGAGGAGATTAATTTCCAAGTTCCTAAGTAGTAAAGTGATAAAAAGCCTTAAAGTTGTGAGAAATCATTTTGAGGATTTGAATTTAAAACTATAAAGTAATCTAAGCTAAAACAATATTTTTGTATTTTTCAGTTTTTAAAACAAAGAAGCAAATGGAATTGAATTTAACACTAATAACAAAGTAAATTTAATAAACTAGAATAATGATGAAATGAGATTCCCTTGAGTTGGGGTTTTAGTCTTCCTTACTTGCTAATAATATGAATTCCATAATGAGTCAAGAGGATAGAACTAAGATACTACTAGCTTCATACTTACAATAATCATTTAATTCATTCAACCAAAGCAATTAAATGAATACTACCAATTAATAGTGACCCAATGAGATGAATAACTAACTTTCAATTCTAACTTGTAATTACCATTACAACAATTCAAAATATTCAGTTTAATCATTTAAATCCACTTAACCAAGTTGGAATAAACAATTCAACCTACTCATAATATGAATTATACAAAGCTTAATTAATCAACTCCTAACTCAACCACCAAGTTTATTCACTTGGCATAACAATCTAGATCACAATTACATACTTAACCAAGCTACATAATCATGAACTAAAAAGAGAGCTTAAAAGAATTCCATTGAAGTTTAGAAGCTCAAACCATTACCCAACTCAAGGAAATCACCAACACTTTAGCTACTCATGAAGAAGGATGAAGCTTGAAAGAAAAATGAGCAATTAGCCATTGAGAATAAAGAGAAAGCACCGAACAATTCTCTAATTAAAACACCGAACAGCTTCTTCCTTTTTTTGTCCAGACATGCTTTCTTCAATTCCCATTTCTTCAATTCATTTCGGTGCCTCTTTCCCTCTCACACACAGCCACCGAACCTCTCCTCATTCGCTGCTGCTCTCCCCTTCATTTTTGTTCAAATCTACATATTGGTCAACAATGTCGGCTCTCCTTCCTTCTTCATTCACAGCCGCCTCACACTCCTTCTCCTCCATCCTTATTCCGTGTTGGCTCCTCTCTTCAACCCTCTCGGTCCACTCTTATCATTGGTTCAGCAATTCCAACCGGTCAACAATTTCGGCTCCCTTGGTTTTCTTTTGACATTCGATGCTTTCTTTCTCTATTTCCCCCTCCTTCCTTGCTTTATTTATTTACGGTCTGCTCTCTTTCTCTGCACGATCCAACCCTTGATATTAATACGGTCCATGCTCTTCTTGATTCATTCTCCAAATCCCTTCAATTTCGGTTCAGCAGCCCCTAAATAATTCAGCCGCCACTTGCTTTCTTTCTCTTTGCAATTCAAGTGTTTTGACGCCATTTGAATGAGAGAAAAGGGAACTAGGTAAAGAGAGCAGGGGGGCCCCGAGAGAGGGAGGCAGCGGCTGGGAAGTGTGAGCGGAGAGCTGCGGACATGGGAGAGCAGAGCTTGAGCGAGACGGAGAGGAGGCAGAGAACCACACCTCCACCATCGGCGCCACTTCGACTTGAGGTATCGCTAACTTTAAGTATGTTTTGTCTACTAGAGACTTATCCCCATTATATGACAACAAGTACATTCAATTTTATTTCTTATTTTGCACACCGTGACTGCCACTCAGATATTTTTATCTTCCAAATATTTTTCTTGGCAGGTATTTAACAAGAACATCTATGGAAGGCCCAATTCCTACAACCGTATCTCAATTAAAAATTTTGACTTTATTGTGAGTACCTGTTCCTTTGTAATCTTTCTCACACTGTTCAAAGGATATGAAATTTAATTTCAACAGAAGAACATGTTCCTGTTATTGACGATTCTGTTTTCTTATTTCTAATTCAGGAGAATAACTGATTGGCATGGACCAGCGACCATGAGATTTCCTAACTTGGAGAATTTGACATCCTTGACAGACTTGTAAGTTGAGAATTTAACAATAAGGTCAACATCTGTTTAATTTCCATGAAGTTTATTATTTTCATACTTTGTTTTACTCTCAAGGTGTTGAGAAATTGCTCCATCCATGATTCTATTCCAAATTACATTGGTAAAATGAAATCCTTGGAGAAAATGTAAGTTGTGCTTCGTCCTCATATATTGCCAATTTAGAATTCTATGAAGAACATCCTCAGTTAAAATTTGATTGACGACATATCTAAGTTTTAGTTTTGAGATAATTACTTATATTATTGGCTATATATTACTTGTACTATTATTTTCTCTTTATTTTTCTGTTATTTTTATGAAGTGTGTATTAATTGCAAAGATTTGAGTTTCAACAAGTTGATTGGTGAAATCTCAAATAATATAAGTGATTTGGCCGTCCTGCAGTACATGTAAGAGAGAATTCTACATGAGTGTATAACTTAACTTCTTGAAACTTAGTTACTCTTTTTTAATTGATCTTTATTAATCATGCATGCAGGTTTCTATCTGAAAACTCTCTGAGTGGAAAAATTCCTGATTGGATACTGCAATATGATAATTATTTGTTAGTACAATCCTTTTTATTTTAATTTTCTTTCTCATTAATTACTGTAGTTCAGTGCCATTATTTGAATGAAATTAATTACTGTAAACCATATTAATAAAAACTTCTTTAACCTTTTACTCTATCATCATTTATAATTAATACAGTTTGCATAAGGCCATTTTGATTTGAACTTTAAAAGTTTTCATACATTAAAAAAAAATTTAAACTGTTACAATTTAAAATTTTTGTCTGGACAATCTTCTATACACACAACTTTTGATTAAACTATCTTAATAATTCAAGAATCAATTCAAACCAGATTTTTTTAAAATCAAAGTCCAATTCAAACCAGATTTTTTAAAATACTTGTAAAAACGCATCCCCCATTTAATTACTTTTTCCACAAGCTTTTGAAGTCCAAAATACTTAATGTGTAATTTCACATTACTTTCTCTTCCAGTGATCTATCTTACAATAATTTTTCGGGAACTTCGGAGACTATTTGCCAGGACATAATGTGTAAGCTCCACTCTCCCCAACAAAAAAAACTTTTTTCTTTTTGTTCAACGCATTTTGTAGCAACTCTAATTAAGACAATTGTTTGGTTACACAAAAACTTAGCTTCGAGCCTATCATCTTCAGCAACCACCTCGTAAGATTATACTTATGGCTGTCCTGTTTCAGTTATTGGACACCCTTTTGATTCATTTGTTGAAATTTTAATTCATCTTGCAGACTTACTTGCCTGAAAAGGGGCCTTGCTTGTGAATAAAAACCCAAATGTGAGTGTTTAAACTTTGAACTCAATATTGTCTTTCATGTATGAGAGTTTCCCATGACATTATTTTTTAAATTTCATTTTATTGCCAATAAAAATAAATAAATCAAATGAAAAAACCCATCATGAGTTTTAATTGAATAATGTAGATATTAGTTAACATAATAATGTTTAACTGACTAAGATGTCAATGTCATGTGACGTGTTGGCAAAAACAAAAATGTCATGCGACGATATATATTCCCACAAGAGAAAATTATGATGTGAAGAATTTGAATTTTCCTATAGAATGATTTTTGATAAGAAAGTTGCTATGTATGCAGATCATTCATTGTTTATAAATTGTGGAGGACAAGGAATTGAATACAAGGGGAACAAATACGAAGAGGACACCAATCCTATGGGTATCTCAGTCATTTTCACTGGTGGTGATAAATAGGCTTATAGCAGCACTGGAGCAGCATTGCCCATACCATATGATAATAATTACGTAGCAACAAACAAATATTCTCTCAACATTACAGGTCCAACATTCTACCAAACATCTCGCTTTTCCTCTTTGTCTCTCAAGTACCATAGTCTCTGTATGATCAATGGAAATTACAACATCCAGCTACACTTTGCTGAGATCATGTATCCTAGTGGCCAAACTTTAAGCAGCCTAGGAAGACGCATATTTGATGTTTCAATTCAAGTAAGCCTCTCTGTTTTAAATCTAAATTTTTCCTACTCAAGAGTGAGCAAATAAAACTCTCTCCAGCCACGTAGTCATAGACTTGAAGAGAAATAAATATTGTGGGATGTGTCACCTATCAAGTGATAGCTCACCACTATGTTTATCTATCTCTTCAGTGCAGTAGGTGGCTAAATGACGAGCTATATTTAAATGTAAAGTGAATCTCATCAATCTCTTTCTTATTAAAGAATTACTACTAAATATAACGATTCAACCCGCTTTCAATTGCTGCTATCATATTAACAAAAGTTCTGAAAGGCTGGAACTTTTGTACGTATACCTTTGCAGGGTAGGAAATATTTGCGTGATTTCAACATTATGAAGGAGGCTAGTGGCATTGGCAAGGGCTTTGTTAAAGACTTTAACATTGATGTCAATGATAATACCTTGGAGATTCATTTATTCCGGGCTGGGAAAGGAACTACAACTGTTCCTGATGCATTTGAACCTCTTATATTTGCTATTTCAGTCACACCAAGTAAGTCAAATCTCACTATATTTATTGGTTCATACTCTATCTAGTCTAAGCCAAGTGATGATGAATTTGACTTTGATAGAATCGTAAGCATTACTATAGACTTTGATATGAAGTGTAAGCATTACTATAATTTGTCATGTAGACTTCAAAATTCCCTCACAAAGACTTTCGACTGGAGCTATTGCTAGACTTGTGCTTGGATGATGTGTATTCATTGTCATTTTAATAGTATTCGTCCTTCAAAAGATGGGTTTCCTAGGTGGCAAATCTTCAAAAGACAAAAATAAGATGACAATTTAAAATAACAAAGCTGGTACACATTGATAATTTAGTATAACATAGTAAAAATATATGATTTGTATATGCTTAAACTCTGATATGCAAGTCAAATGGATAAACAATGATCTTTGCACATTCGTAATCATTTCTCATTTCTTGTAATTTCAATATGTTTTGCTTTTATTTACATTAAATAAAGTTTAAAATAATTGAAATTACAAGAAATGAGAAATGATTACGAATGTGCAAAGATCAATGTTTATCCATTTGACTTGCATATCAGAGTTTTAGCATATACAAATCACATATTTTTACTATGTTATACTAAATTATCAATGTGTACCAGCTTTGTTATTTTAGATTTTGATCTTACTTTTGTCTTTTGAAGATTTGCCACCTAGGAAACCCATCTTTTGAAGGACAAATACTATTAATATGATGATGAATACACATGATCCAAACAAAAATCCAGCAGTAGCTCCAGTCGAAAGTCTTTGTGAGGCAATTTTGAAGTCTACATGACAAATTATAGCAATGCTTACAGTTCATATCAAAGTCTATAGTAATGCTTACGATTCTATCAAAGTCAAATTCATCATCAATTGGCTTAAACTAGAAAGAGTATGAACCAATAAATATAGTGAGATTTGACTTATTTGGTGTGACTGAAATAGCAAATATAAGAGGTCCAAATGCATCAGGAACAGTTGTAGTTCCTTTCCCAGCCCGGTATAAATGAATCTCCAAGGTGTGATCATTGACAACAACGTTAAAGTCTTTAACAATGCCCTTGCCAACGCCACCAGCCTCCTTCATAATGTTGAAATCACGCAAATATTTCCTACCCTACAAAGGTATACGAACAAAAGTTCCAGCCTTTTAGAACTTTTGTTAATATGACAACAGCAGTTGAAAGCGTGTTGAATCGTTATATATAGTAGTAATTCTTTAATAAGAAAGAGATTGATGAGATTCACTTTACATTTAAATATAGCTCATCATTTAGCCACCTACTGCACTGAAGAGATAGATAAACATAGTGGTGAGCTATCACTTGATAGGTGACACATCCCAAAATATTTATTTCTCTTCAAGTATATGACTACGTGGCTGGAGAGAGTTTTATTTGCTCACTCTTGAGTAGTAAAAATTTAGATTTAAAACAGAGAGGCTTACTTGAATTGAAACATCAAATATGCGTCTTCCTAGGCTGCTTAAAGTTTGGCCACTAGGATACATGATCTCAGCAAAGTGTAGCTGGATGTTGTAATTTCCATTGATCATACAGAGACTATGGTACTTGAGAGACAAAGAGGAAAAGCGAGCTGTTTGGTAGAATGTTGGACCTGTAATGTTGAGAGAATATTTGTTTGTTGCTACGTAATTATTATCATATGGTATGGGTAATGCTGCTGCAGTGCTGCTATAAGCCCATTTATCACCACCAGTGAAAAAGATTGAGATACCCATAGGATTGGTGTCCTCTTTGTATTTGCTCCCCTCGTATTCAATTCCTTGTCCTCCACAATTTATAAACAATGAAAGATCTGCATATGTAGAAACTTTCTTATCACATGACATTGACATCTTAGTCAGTTGAACATTATTATGTTGACTAATATCTACATTATTCAATTAAAACTCATGATGGGTTTTTTCATTTGATTTATTTATTTTTATTGGCAATAAAATGAAATTTAAAAAATAATGTCATGGGAAACTCTCAAACATGCAAGACAATATTGAGTTCAAAGTTCAAACACTCACATTTGGGTTTTTATTCACAAGCAAGGCCCCTTTTCAGGCAAGTAAGTCTGCAAGATGAATTAAAATTTCAACAAATGAATCAAAAGGGTGTCCAATAATTGAAACAGGACAGCCGTAAGTATAATCTGACGAGGTGTTTGCTGAAGATGATAGGCTCAAAGCCAAGTTTCTGTGTAACCAAACAATTGTCTTAATTAGAGTTGCTGCAAAATGTGTCGAACAAAAAGAAAAAAGTTTTTTTTTGTTGGGGAGAGTGGAGCTTACACATTATGTCCTGGCAAATAGTCTCTGAAGTTCCCGAAAAATTATTGTAAGATAGATCACTAAAAGAGAAAGTAATGTGAAATTACACATTAAGTATTTTAGACTTCAAAAGCTTGTGGAAAAAGCATTTAAATGGGGGATGAGTTTTTACAAGTATTTGAATTGAATTACTTTATTTTGAAAATAATCTGGTTTGAATTTATTCTTGAATTATTAAGATAGTTTAATCAAAAGTTGTGTGTATAGAAGATTGTCCAGACAAAAATTTTAAATTGTAACAATTTAAATTTTTTTTTAATGTATGAAAACTTTTAAAGTTCAAATCAAAATGGTCTTATGCAAACTGGATTAATTATAAATGATGACAGAGTAAAAGGTTAAAGAAGTTTTTATTAATATGGTTTACAGTAATTAATTTCATTCAAATAATGGCATTGAACTACAGTATTAATGAGAAAGAAAATTAAAATAAAAAGGATTGTACTAACAAATAATTATCATCTTGCAGTATCCAATCAGGAATTTTTCCACTCAGAGAGTTTTCAGTTAGAACAAAAATGTCATGCGACGATAACATTAAACCTTTTGAAAGGTTGTACAAAGTTACACCATCTTACCCTGAACTTTGTATTTTTGGATCACTATGTTTTGCATCTTCTCTAGATAATAATAGGTCCAAATTTGATTCTAGGTCTCGTAAATGTATGCTTTTAAGTGAAATAGCCCTTTAGTCACCTCGGGGAGTTGCCTCGGGGTTATCAAGAATAAAACCAAATTAATGCAATATAGCGCACAACTCGAGTCGTTTCACTTTGAGGAGGCGATTATGAAACTAATTCCTAGTAAGCTAAGTAATTATAATGCAAAATTGATAGGGGTAAACAATGATTAATTGATTTTCAAAACTATGAATTGAATACAATTTAAAATATACATTTTTGGCATTTTCAAAAAGGAGGAATGCAAATGGATTAGAAATGCAAGTGATGAAGATGCTTTTAGAAATGGTTTTCAATGGCTATCCTTGCTCAATTAAGATATGTGGGGAGTTAATACACTAAGCTTCTAATATTCTAAACCTCATTAATCAATGAGTCTAGCATCACAAGAGAGGAACCCCTACCCTTGAAATGCTATTAATCCCTCTTAGTGTAATGAGTTTCTCTAAGTTTCTTAAAATACCAAACCTCAATGACCATTGAGTCTAATACTTAAACTCATGAACCCATTTATTTAAGCATTATTAAAACCCCTTAGAAAGTGACTATGGAATAAGTAATGCATTAGGTTCAACTATAATTCCATTTTAATCAAACCATTTTAATCACAAGAGAGGAACCCCTACCTTTGAAATGCTATTAATCCCTCTTAATGTAATGAGGTTCTTTAAGTTTCTTAAAATATCAAACCTCAATGACCATTGAGTCTAATACTTAAACTCATGAACCCATTTATTTAAGCATTATTAAAACCCCTTAGAGAGTGACTATGGAATAAGTAATGCATTAAGTTCAACTATAATTCCATTTTAATCAAACCATTCAACAATACCATGTTAAATAGATAGAGATCAATAGAATCATCACTACTACAAAAAACATTTTTAATGTCCTTTTTTTAGGCCTTTTAACGTCTGAAAAAAAGGGGACGTCTATGTGAATGACGTAGTAAAAAATGGCATTAACGTCCGTAGATAAAAGGAGGTCTAAGGTCTGGACTTTAGACGTCCCCATTTTAAAAAGGGATATCTAAAGTCCCTACTTTAGACGTCCCTATTTTAAAATAGGGATGTCTAAAGTGCTTTTAAAAAAAAAATCATTCATATTACAGATCTAGACTAAACAGTATTTAAAACTAGAAATCACAATTCATCGTCAATAAAATTATAAATCTAGTATTTGAAATCCAAATCCAAAATCTACACAATAATAACTCCAAAGATGAAATCTCATAAGCAGAAGATGAAAACAATAAGAGGAATTAGTTGCAAAAAACTTATCTCCTTCTATTATTGAAATTCATTTTCTCGTAATAATGAATAGAGAAGAGCAACATGGAGAGATGAACCCCGTTTTCTCAGCAGGAACGTGGCCATGAAGCATGTTTCAGAGTCTTGATCTACAGGCCATAACAACACGAGTTAGAAGATAAAATAGAAAGGAAACCCAAAGAAAACAGAGAAAGAGGATAAAATAATAAAAAAATGGTAAGAAAGCATAACAGATCTAGAGGTGAAAAAAAGAGAGAGAAAGGAAAAAGCAAGAGTAAAAAGAGCATATAAGAAGAAGAAGCAAGAGTTAAAAAGTATAGTGGTAGCGGCTCTTCTTGTATTTGCTATGATGAGAAGAGAAATATGAGTGTAAAAGTAGTATAAAACTAACAAATAAAGAATGTCAGTAAAAATTTGAATTATTTTTTGTGTTCTCAATTTAATTTAGGGACGCCTAAAGTTGTCCAGTTATATTTTTATTATTTTTTATTTTTTACTTTAGACGTCCCTATTTGAATTGGAGACGTCTAAAGTCAATTTTTTTTTTTAAAAATGAGATATAGGGACACCAAAGGGCCTCCCTAATGACACATTAGGGACACCAAAGGGTGTCCCTCATTTTAAAAAAAAAATTTAAAAAACTTTAGACGTCCTCAATTCAAATAGGGATGTCTAAAGTCTGCAAAGTCACACTTTAGACGTCCCTATATACATTGGGGACGTCTAAAGTATTTTTTTTTTTTACTTTAGACGTCCCCAATTCAAATAGGGACGTCCAAAGTCAGTAAAGTAACACTTTAGACATTCCTATTTAAATTGGAGACATCTAAAGCTATTTAGTTCTCACTCATAATTATAAAAATATCACCGCCTTTATTTTTTTACTTTCCTTTTTTAAAAAGGGACGTCCTTTAGGGACGTAAAATCTATATTCTGTAGTGGTGCATAGAGAAATATATATATATATATATATAACCATATATATTGATGAGTATAAATCTTCATTACAAATTCCAAATCACAAGAACTCAATCCATAGAATAAAACATAACTAAAACCATAGTCTCAATATATAAATGAATTCTCAAACCTAATAAATCACAAATATAATGAGCTATGAGCAATATAAACTCCCCTTTGAAGCACATGTTAGCTTAAGCCATCTCCAAGAGCACAAAATTGCTTAGCCACTCATGAGAATAGCTTCAAGAAACATAATCACACTCTGATTCAAACACCTAGCCATAAAATCATAGATTAAAATGGTCAATTATTATTAACCAATTAAATTCAGGGGTTGGATTTGAACCATAAAAAATGTAATAGGGCAAGTCATGACTGTTTAGCTAAGAGTAAGAGGAGTCATGGTTTGGACAAAAGAACTGATGGCAATGAAGGTAGAGTGAAGTAGAGCCATGACTGGAATGAATCAAGACAAAGAGGGCTTATGGTGGTCTTGCGAGTGGAAGAGTGGCGGTGTTAGTGGTGGTGGCCTGAGCTCAATGATTCTCTGACACTTCTCTATCTCTCCTCCATGGAGCTTCGTCAAGCTTGGTGGTGGAATAATGATGAAGCTTCCTACTCTAAAAGATCACCCATGGTAGCTCTTAGGTCTCTGCACCCCTTCCCAAATCGGACAATGAAGACTAAAGGTGGTTGAAGGTGGAAGGGAACTGTAGGTGGTGGTGGTATAACGGTGGGGAAGGTGAGAGCTTAAGGAGGATAACCCCGAGCTAAATCTCTCTCTACCTTCAGCTCTCTGCCTTCCGCCGCTCCTCTGTCTCAGCTCTTTACTCTCGGCCTTCCCTCCTGTTCCTAGTCGTGCCCCCTAGCCACTCTTCTCTTTTCATTCTGTTTTATTTTTGCTCCCTCATGATCATCTTCTGTGTCTTTGCATGTTTTGACCATGGGACCAAATTAAAAAAGCTGAAAGCTTTGAAAAGGGACTACGATGAGAATCTTGGAAACTGTTTTGGGTATAACTAAAATTTTTAATACATTTAGGCCCTTTTCTATAATTTCATCTACTTTCTTCCTTCATTAGCTTGTAATTTCTAGAAATCTTGGGTTCTTATTCTGGAGTTCTTCCCAAACTGATATGCAATTAAAATTAACCCAAAATATAATTACTTTATATTCCAAAAATTAATCAATTAAGGTAAATCATAAAATATATGACATTTTTGCCCTTTTTAACCTTAATTTCATTTAAACACATTTAATCACAATTAATCACAAAAGAGACATGTTAAGCTCAATTATTATGACAAAACCCCCAAATAACATATGAAAATATATAATAAAATAGGGATTTGTGATTAGGTTTCCCTTTTGGTTCCAAGGCTTATACATTGTTAGATTTGCATACAAATCAGATTTTCTTATCTAGAGATGTTATTTTTCATGACCCTAGATAAACTTGCCTTTTCTAAATGACAAGATCACCCCATTTTTGGCTTCACCCCTTGTCTCTCCTACTAAACCCGCTATACAACAGTTTTCACACCTTTTTCTTGATGACCCTTCACCAATTTCTATTCCTTCTTCTTCTACCTCTTTACCCACCCCTGCCTCTCCTCCTATTTCACAATCTGCCTTACTCCCACCGCCTAGACGATCTACTAGACCTTATAAAAATCCCTCATATCTACATGATTATCATTGTGCTCTACTTTCTAATACTGACCAATCATCTCGTGAAGGTGCTCCTAGGTATCCTTTGTCTTTGGTTATGTCTTATTCTTCTCTTTCTGCCACTTATATAAACTTTGTTATGTCTGTTTCTACTATCCCTAATACTAAAACATATGGTCACCCTAATGCTAAAACATATGGTCAAGCTGTTAAACATTCCGTTTGGAGAGATGCAATGTAGGTAGAAATTCATGCTCTTGAACAGAACCAGACTTAGGTCTTAACATCTTTGCCACCTAGAAAATAGACAACTGGTTGCAAATGGGTTACAAAACCAAATTTAAGTCCAATGGTGAGATTGAGCATCACAAAGCAAGACTTGTGGCCAAATGTTACACTCAAACCGAAGGTATTGACTATTTTGACACATTTTCCCCTATTGCAAAAATGACTACTTTTTGCCTATTACTCTCTATTGATGCTGCCAAAACATGGCACTTACATCAACTAGATGTAAATAATGCATTTTTACATGATGATCTTAATGAAGAAGTGTACATGGAGTTACTAAAGGGGTTTGTTACTTCTTCTCCTAATCTTGTTTGCAAGCTTCAGAAGTCTCTCTATAGCTTAAAGCAAGCAAGTAGGCAATGGTATTCAAAATTATCTTCTGCATTACTTTCTTATGGCTATGTTCAATCTGCTTTTGATCATTCTCTCTTTTATAGAGCTACTTCTACTAGTTTGACTATCATATTGGTATATGTTGATGATGTGGTCCTTGATAGGAATGATCTAGCTGAAATTAATAATGTGAAAAATCAATTACATGATGCTTTCACTATTAAGGATCTAGGTGGGCTACAGCATTTTCTTGGCTTGGAGCTTGCTCACTCTAAAGATGACATTTTCCTTTCTCAACGCAAGTTTGTATTGGAATTATTTGAGGATACTAGCCACTTGGCTTGCAAACCAGCCTGTACTCCTATGGATCCCCACATAAAACTGTCTCAAGATTAGGGTAAACCACTTGCCAATCCTCAACTTTTTAGAAAGCTTGTTGGTCAACTACAATATCTAACAACCACACGACCTAACCTTAGTTATGCCACTCAATAATTAAGCACGTTTATGTCTGACCACGTGACATACACCTGCAAGCTGCACATAGAGTGTTGCGATATATTAAGTCTTCTCCAAGTGTTGGTCTTTTCCTTTCCTCCACTTCGGATTTAAAACTCTGGAGCTTTAGTGATTCAGATTAGGCTAGATGTGTTGACATTAGGTGTTCTATTATTGGTTATGCTATGATTCTTGTTTCTTCTCTAGTTTCATGGCATGTAAAGAAACAACCTATAGTGTGTTGCTCTTCTTCTGAAGCCGAATATCAGGCCTTGGCTTCAACTACTTGTGAATTGCAGTGGATCATTTATCTCCTCACAGATTTTGATATTTCTCATATTGATCCTATACTCTTATATTGTGACAACCAATCTGCTACACAAATTGCAACCAATCCCAAATTCCATGAGCGAACCAAGCATATTGACTTAGCCATCTCGTTCATGAAAAACACCACGCACATGTCATTCATTTAATGTCTGTTAGCTCCACAGACCAACTTGTAGATGTCTTTACAAAACTATTGCATCCTACCAGGTTTCATATTTTGATTTCCAAGTTGTGCATGAGAAATATACATGCTCCAGATTGCGGGGGGTTGTCAAGTATAGTCTAACACATTTGTTATATTTGTTATTAAGTTATCATTTTGTTACTATTTTGTTATGATGTAAGTTGTGTAACCATTCTTAGATCCAATATGTGTATAAATATCTGTGATATAGTAATGAAAGACACATTCATTTTTCTCTCACTCACATTGAGTAATAAAGATCAATGCCACTAAAGTTAACATATTTCAAGGAGGGAAAATGAGAGAGCCAATGGAGGCTATCAACGAAAAGATTCTCATTATATTCTAAGTTAAACTAATGAAGAACATTACCATCAGTCACCTGGTAGTTGTGGCAATGGTTTTCCAATCTTATCATTGCCACAACACCATCGATAGAGTCATTAAGCTTAGTCTAAGACTTGGTCAGTTCAAAAAAGGAAATAAAAAAAACTTAAACGAGGACTTTAAAAATTAATTCATATTGTGTGCGTGTGTGGGGATAGCTGATCAACTTGAAGGTAATGAATAAATAAAAAAAAAATCTCAAAACTCATGTCTCCAAAAATACCAATCACCTTCACTCACAAATCAGAGAGACAAACATATATAAATATCGATCACTTCATTTTGCTCACCATAAACACATATTTCCTGTAAATAAACGAATTACAGAAAATGCATATATTTGCATTATTTTTTTTCTAAGCACAATTATCCTTCTATTAGAGGTCATCTTATTCCATGTGCTGTCAAGCTGTTAATGTGGGCCATCTTCTAGAGGAGATTCGAACCTTAGTTCACCACTTTATGAAAGATTACCCCCTATCAGGTCAAACCCCATGAGTTACTCACATTCAATTTTTGGTGCGAAGGGCAGGAGGAAACAACTATTGGGCCAAGAGATGTTAGTGTTGGGCTTAGGGAGTATGGGCTAACATTGAATGAGCAAGGGTACAGGTAGTGGGAACAAGATGGGGGTGTACAGTAGCGAAGAATTTGTGTGGTCCTTCCCCTATGACTGTTCTTTCCCTTTTTTTTCTCTTTTCGGTGAAAATGAATATATATTAACAGAATGGACAAAGATTACAGAGTTTTACAAACAATTAGGTTGTGGCATAATATAGTTTGCAAAAAGCCACTTTGCCTTAGACATGTCAACAAAATGTTCTTTCCCTTTCTCTCTGAACTTTTATGCTCTTTTGTGTAAATTTATGTAATTTTTTTTGGTCAATTGTAAATTTATGTAATTGAGCTATAATACTTTGACTGATATTTTCCATTTTAGTTCGTGTCCTGCGCTGATGTTGGAATAATACAGTACCAGAATTATATCCATTTGTCTTGTTGGACCTTGTCGTTTTTCAGTTTTTCAGATTAAATTTTCAGGCACACCACCATTACATGTGTCCGATTTTCTTTTGTGTTTTTTTTTTGTATTTTAAACAAGCAAAGGTTACATCTAGGGGTGGAAACAAGCTAGGCAACTTGTCAGGGGTTTGTAGCCTGGTCTATTTCTGGCCTAATCAGGCCTGGCCTGTTAGAATAAAAGGCCAGGCCCAGGCCTCTTTTAAAGCATGTTTTATTAAACAAGCTAGGGCTAGGCCTATTGATAGGCCTTTTGAGCCTATATCAAGTTGGCCTGGTAATATATTGAAAAAAAAACATTGGGTCGCTCCTCCCCTAACGTCCCAGCCCAATTCCCTCTCTAAGACTCACCACCCATTCACTCCCAAATCTCAATCTTGGCCTCTCATCTCTCAAGTCTCAATCTCTCACTCTCGTCTCCCTCCCACTGCCGTCTCGCTCCCACTCCCACAGTCCTGATCTTGCTCTCATAGTCGTATGCATGCCCACTCCCATTATGATCTCGCTCTCAAAGTCTCACTCCCAGAGTCTTAGTCCACGATCTAACTCTCACTCTCACTCTAATCTCGCTCTTAGTCGACGATCCACATCTGCGCATATGTCCGTCCTCCCTTCTCCTATCTCACTCTCAATCGATGATCCTCGTCTCACTCCGATCTCGCATAGTCAACTCACACTATGTCTTGACTTGTCCTCGTCCACCCAGACTCTCAGAGGCCGTCCGATTAGGTTAATTCCCCGATTTAGTTTTGCTTCACTTCAACGAGGTTCTCAGAGTTCTTTAACACCTCACTTTGATCGGAATGCCCATTGTCAGCCAAATTTCAGAAAGTTGAGTAATATTTGTGGATTTGAATCGATGATGGCACAAAATTGTTTGAGTTCTGTTTGTGCTAATGAGAATCAGGTACTCACTGCTAAACACCCTATTGATGCAATGTATATCTCGAAAATTTGCATTCAGCTTATTGCAGATTTGCAATCATCACTCTTGGCAAAGATTTTTCATTCCTGCGAGTCTTGAAAACAATTTTGCATCTTCAGTTCGCGTCGCCACTCTGATTCGCGTATTTGGCGGTGGACTATTTTGATTATTTTGATTTTTTTATGATCTATATATGTGATTTTGTATCGTTTATGATTATAGTTCAGGATCAGAAGGCCAAAAAAAAAAAGTTCAGGATCTATTGTTCTTGATTAGCTGTTTTTAAACTGTGTTCTTCTATTTTGGGGTTCGGATTAAATCTGCAATGGCAGATCTCCAGCTTTGGTAAGTCTATTCTAGATCTCGATTTTGTTTTTAAACTCTGTTCTTCTGGTTTGGTTCTGCTGTTGCTATTGACTTTGTCGCCAATCATCTAGAAGATGTATGTGCTAATGAAAAATTGTTAGATTAAATCAATTAGTTATATGAGAATTTAGCTTTCAAAATAGTTTCATCCAATGACCAAGTGCGCTAAGGTCAATTTCTTGGAGTTCATGTTTTCAGGTGGAAAGGCTTTTTTGATGGGTTACTGTGACTATGTATATGCATTTTTTGTTTAAATAAAATACATGCCTTTAACAGGCCTCAGGCCATGTCAGGCCTGTGAACAAGTTAGGCTTAGGCTGAAAAAAAAGGCCTGTGACAGGCTACAGGCTAGGCACAGGCCTATTTGCTACAATACAAGCCAGGCCTGTTAAGGTCAACGCCTAACCTGTTTCCACCCCTAGTTACATCCAAAATTCTCTTTCAATTCAATTTTGAAAAAAGGTTAATAGAAACTTTGATCCCTCAAATTTACCCTCATTTTAATTTTAGTCCATCAAACTTTAAATAAGAGATTTCAGTCTCTCAAATTTCATTGATTTAAAAACATGGATCCTATAATTAATTTAATACTTGGGCCATGTTGCCCCTTGAGGACCAAGACCCATAATTTGAAATTTGAGGGACCAAAACCAAAATGAGAGTAAATTTGAAGGACCAAATATTGTATTAACCCTATTAAAAAATTTAGGCCATTTTCTCTTGTTTATGAAAAAGATAATATTTTTGACTGAACAAAAAAAAGGTAATATTTTTCTTTTTACTTAAAGGTATGTACTTATTAAGGATACATTTATTAATTTCTTTGATTAGCCTAGCATTTAGTAATTTCTACGTTGTTTTTCTGTCTCTTTTCCCCTAAAAGATTTAGGCCATATCCCTTGTTTATTAAAAAGATGATATTTTCCTCTTTATTTAAGGACATGTACTTATTAAGGATACAAATTGTAGGCAGAAAATGGAACTACGTTGCACACAGCTTCAAAGTAACGCAACAAACTAAGAACTTTATTTCACTTGTAACATGCCTTCAGTAGCAACACGTCGTCCTCCCTTCCAATGTTCAGTCTAATAAAAGTCTTGATAAGAAGACTTACTGATGAAATATTCATAGCAAGAAAACCTGCAATATTATACATAAATTTAAAATAATTACAAGGGTATTACATCTCCACAATATTGTTTTAATAGAATCTAAAGCATGCTTTTTTGTCTTTGTTATTTTGTGGTGTAAATATTCATGATCAAAATGGAAGATATATGTAGTTCTAAAATATTATAAGAAAAGGGAAATAAATAAGATTTTTAAAAAACCATAGCCAAAACATAAATCGCAAGTTTGTTTAACTCACCGCAATGCCAACTAGGTCTTCAACGGAAACGGTTCATCCAAAGGACCACCATGACGTAAAGTTTGTCTCTGATGTCATAGAGAAATCTGAAGTAAGAATGCCTGAAATTCCTATTGAGAAAAATGGCACCACAAACTCCCCAGAAAGCTATGGCAAATCCAACTCCCAATCCCATGTAGAAGGAGAAAAAAATTCATCTTGGCTGTTATTTCCTTCAATGGGTTATGGATCTTCTTTGGTTGTGCATTTCTTTGGAAGTGGAGGTCCACAGAGTTCAGGATTCCTAATATAGTTTTGTGCATCAAACCCTCTAAGTTGAGTCCCTGATGGGATCATTCCAGAGAGATTGTTGAAGGAAAGGTTTAAGGTTCCCAGAAAGTTAAGTATGCAATGCTTGGAGGAATTTCACCTGTAAGTTGATTGCTTGAGAGATCAAGAGACTCTAATTGTTTCAAGTTTCCAATCTCTTCGGGTATGTTCCCTTCAAACTGATTATGAGATAAGTTCAAAGATTGCAATTCCGTGAGGCTAAGTAAATCTGAAGGTAGTGTTCTAGACATGTTATTACTTGAAAGATCAATAGCATACAGCCATTCCAAGTTTATTGTGTAGATCCATCCGTGGCCTTTTGTATGCACCATGACACTCACTTCAGATAAATAAATAATATTTCTGGTTTCCATGCAAAAGGAGGGCAGGCGAGTACTTGAAGATGCAGGAAAAGCCATGGCCGTCATATTCCGTAGGCACATAGGTACTAAACCTGATATTTTGTTGTCTGCGAGATCCAAAATTTTGAGAGAGGACAATTGGCATATTTGTAACGGAATACTCCCACTGAGTTGATTAGATCTTAGGAGGAAAATATTTACATTGTGCCCTAACCAATTTGGTATACCTCCAGAAAGTTTATTTTCCTCTACATCAAGGATTTGTAGATTTTGACAATTTTTCAGTGACAAAGGTATCTCTCCAGATAAGCCATTTTTGGTGATCTGCAAAATTGTAAGGTTAGACAGAAAGCTCAATGATGCAGGAATTGTGCCTCTTGGATTATTGTTGCTGAGATTAACAATAACCAATGACTTCCAATTCATCCAACAATCGCTCAAACCCCCATGCAAAAAATTATTGGATAAGTCTATATACCTTAATTGGCTTCTGCCCTTCATTTTTTGACACAACAGTGGAGAAAGGGATCCTTGAAAAGAGTTGTTTCTTGCCCTGAAATAGACAACATTTGGTGTTAGTTGAGAGAGGCCACTTTTGAATTAATTTGAATATAAACTTATCCTTCTGCTGTTTAGCAACACATTTGACATGTTTCCATTAATAATCCAGTTGTCATGTATCCGTAGTTCTTCCACATGTGTTGCAAAGTCCCAAAAACTTGTCTTTAGGTTCAAAAGAAATTGTTGAGTAGGCAATTGCTAAAATTTCAAGAGACGTTTGTGTATACAACCATGGAGGAAGTTTAGGACCCGTCATGTATGTTAAAGGAAGTCCTTCAAGTTGAAATGGAGGAACCCACAGAGAATGAAAATCAAAGATTAAGCAGGAAGATCCCCTGGAAAGGTATTTCAAATTTTTGTGATTGACAAAATTTCTTTCAGTCAATTGTCCTGTCATTTGATTATCATCAAAAAATAACACATCCAAGTTCAAGAGCTGTCCAAGATTTTCTGGAAAGGTACCAGTTAAGTAGTTTGAGCTAAGATGCAAGATAGTCAAGGATGACATATTTCCCAAAGTTGAAGGAATAGGACCAGAAAATTTATTATTATCAGCAAGAAGTTCTTGTAGATGTTCAAGTTGGCCAAGCCAATTTGGAATCAATCCACTCAGTTTATTCACACTCGAATGCAAACTTTCTATTTTTTGAAGATTCAATAATCTTTTTGGGAGTTGCCCTTGAAAATAATTATACTTCAAGTCGACATGTGTGAGATCGCTAAGATTAAATAACCAATGAGGCAAGAATTGAGTGCTAAAAGCATTTTGAGAAAGCCAAAGAACTTCAAGTGAAGTAAAGTTGACAAACGGAAGAGATGGATTGATGTTTTTAAGGGAAAAACCATCCAAGTATAATTGTGTAAGTGAAGGAAGGAGAGTTGCTAATTGGAGCCAATCTATTTCATTTTGAAAGTCAATGCGACTGAGGTCAAAATGTTTCAGAGAGGAAACAGGAGAAAGCCAGTTAATATTATCAGCATAAAGATTCCCATTGTCAGAGAAATCAAGATAATGGAGATTAGAAGAATTTTGACATGAATGAGGATGATTAACAACAGACATGTTATTACAATTTTTCATCTCATCCTCATAACCATTTTGAATAATAGCTTGAAAGTCATTATTATTCAAATCCAAGAGATTTAGAAACTCAAGTTGAAGCAAAGATAAACTGAGATGACCTGATAGACAGTTTGATTTCTCATCAGGACAACCACCAGGGGAGGATCTTGCATAACAAGGGAGACTGAGCTAAATGACTCTGCCGTTGGTGTTGTCGCACTGAACTCCGGTCCGTCCACAGCAATCTCGCTTATCGGTCCAATTGGAGAGGATGGCTAATGGATCAACAAGAGTGTGTTTGAAGTATAAGAGAAGGCGGTGGTCTTTTTCATTGCATTGCACCCTCAAAGTGTGCATACCTTTGGGGAGCAACAATGAAAATATGAGGAAGCATAGAAGCAAAAGATTAGCAATATAGCTATAGGAGTGGGATGGTGTTTCCATGATCACTCACGATATATGGTTTGATGGTGGCAAAGGATTGTCACCAATGCCACCTATTTATGTCTCGATTGAGTTCGTCTTCATCACGTAATCCATGACATAAGTCGCCTAAAGTGAATGTAAATTACAATGTCAAGACTTGATCCTCCTGAATTGATTTTCCAACATGACTACGTACTGTATTAATTAATTATCTAACTTTATTGGCTTAATTTCCTATTCCCCTTTGAACAACTACTCCAGTTCGTATTGTATGTCACTTATAAAATATCCTTCAAGTGACTTATATTTAGAATCAAACTTTTTTCTCACAAAGTGACTTATATTTATAAGGACCAAAGTGGTACTTGAGAATCTAACAGGATCAACATGATCGCCTCGGATCATTAATATAACTTTTATGCTATGCCCTCCCGTTCTATATATATATTTTAACAAACAAAAAAAGTGGCCTTATTAAACAGGGTAGCTTTCCATTCTATAATTTTGAAGTTTACGGGGGTAATTAGCTGAGAATGGCCCTGTCGAAAGATCATATTTTGTAAACGCGTGGCGGTGAAGATCCTCCTTTGGTCGGTTTTGAATAGAATTGATTGACATTTGTATCCACTCATATCCGTACCAAAAAAAAAGGGAAAATCACTCATGGGTCCTAAGGACCAAAGATAATATCAGAAAAGTTCTGAAAAAAGCCAAATATCAGAAAAGTCCCTAGGGACTTTTCTGATATTATTACCCAAAGTCAAATGACAAAAATGCCCCATAGAAATTATAAAATGAAATTTTTTATTTACAACTCGTAAAACGTATATTCACAACATGTTAAGTTATGTTAACAATTGCTACCTCATGTCTGCCTAAAACAATCTTTTCTCACATTAACTATGAGAAATGCTTTGTTTACAACTCGTGAAGCGTGTATTCACAACATGTTAAGTCATGTTAACAACTTCTACCTCATGTCTTCCTGGAACAATCTTTTCTCACATTAACTATGCAAACTGCTTTATTTACAACTCGTGAAGTGTGTATTCATAACATGTTAAGTCATGTTAATAACTTCTACCTCATGTTTGCCTGGACAATCTTGTCTCACATTAATTATGCGAAATACTTTGTTTACAACTTGTAAAGAGTGTATTAACAATATGTTGAGTCATGTCAACAACTTCTAGACTCAACTTTTGTACCTTCCATTTTGCAATTTTGTATGGGGGTATCTTTGTCATTTAACCTTGGAAAATAATATCAGAAAAGTTCCTAAGGACTTTTTTGATATTTGACTTTTCCCAGGGACTTTTTTTATATTATCTTTGGTCCTTGGACCCTTAGAGTGATTTTCCCAAAAAATTACGGATCTTATTAACTTTTAAACTTAAAAAATTTGTATATATGGATGGATTTTTTAAAATCATGTAGGGTTGACTAATCAAAATCAAATCATGTTGAATCACATAGTTTTTCTTTCTTTCTTTTTTTGAAGATGGAAAAAATAATTTTTTTCCGCTAAATTCTCACCATCAATCAATCGATCTAAATTATTTACATTTGAAAAAATTTAATTAATGATTGGTCCCCATAATCTACTTTTCTTAAATTGGTCCATATACTTATAAAACATATAGCTCAGTTTTATAATTATTTCAGTTTAGTCAATCAATCAATTATTTTAAAATAAAATCATCCCCTCTAAGAAGGTACCGAACCCACCACATAAATCACCACTTAAATTGAATTATAGAAAAGGGTAGGAAAAAGCCACAAATATTAGGAAAGTATTGTCAATACAAAATACAAATAATCAACAACCACAGTTTCTTTCCTTTCAGATTTTTTTTTAAAAAAATAAAATTGTTTACAGATAATAGTTACTAATTGTGGATAAGTAAAATAAAGGATTAGGAACTCGAGCAATTTGATCAACACCAACTTATCACTCGTAATAGAAAAATTATTTATTTTGCAGCTTTATTATTTTAGACATACAAAAACGATTTTTTTGAGAATTGTTTGAGTCAGCAATTCAAATCTTCATTCCGAAGATTATTCAAAAGTCTTCATGCAAGCAGTAAACGAAGACTTTGAATAATGGATTAATTCATATTGTGTGTGTATGTGTGAGACACGATAATTCTTTTGGTCTATAATCGATGACGCTTGAAGACAAAAGTAAATGAAGACTTTAATAGTAGATGAGCCAGACTCAAGGAGACAGATGGGGGTGTGTGTGTGGATAGCTGATCGACTTGAAGGCAATGAATAAATAAATAAATTCCACAACTCATGCCTCCATAAATATCAGTCACCTTCACTCACAAAACAGAGAGACAAATATATATATATATATATATATATCAATGACTTCATTTTGCTAGCCATAAACTCATATTTCCTGTAAATAAACGAATTGCAGAAAATGCATATATTACATTCATTTTTTTTTTCTAAGCACAAGTATCATTCTATTAGAGACAATCTTAATCAAAGCGCTGTCAGGTAGTGAATATGGGCCATCTTTTAGAGAGCATTCAAACTTTAGCTCGCCATGTTATAGAGAACTAGCCACTCTTATTAGATTGAACCCCGTTAGTTATTCACATTCAATTTTTAGTAAGAGGGGCATGAAGAAACAACTATTGGGCCAATATATGTTAGCTTTGCGATTACGGGGTATGGGCTAACGTGGAAGGAGATAGGGCCCATCTAGTGGGAGCAAGCGAAGAATTTGATTTGTATGGTCCTTCCCCTAAGATTGTTCTTTCACCTTCTCTCTGAACTTTTCTGTAAATTTCTGTAATTGAGCTATAATACTTTGATTGATATTTTCCATTTAAGTGCGTGTATTTCTCTCTGAACTTTTCTCTAAATTTCTGTAATTGAGCTATAATACTCTGACTGATATTTTCCATTTTTGTGCGTGTACTGCCCTGATGCTGGAATAATATAGTACCAGAATTACATCCATTTCTCTTGTTGGATTCTGTTGTTTTTCAGTTTTTCTGATTAAATTTTCAGGCACATCACCGTTACACATGTCCGATTTTCTTTTCTTTTTTTCCTGGTTTTAAAGGCAAAAAAGGTTACATCCAAAATTCTCTTTCAATTCAATATAAAAAAAGGTTAATAGAATATCTGGTTTCTCAAATTTACCTTCATTTTGATTTTGGTCCATCAAGTTTCAAATTAGAGGTTTTGGTCTTTTAAGTTTCATTCATTTAAAAACATGGATCCTATAATTAATTTAATACTCGGGCCATTTTGCTCCTTAAAGACTAAGACCTATAGTTTAAAACTTAAGGAATCAAAACTAAAATGAGGGTAAATTTGAGAGACCAAAGATTATATTAACTCTATTAAAAAAGTTAGGGCACTTTCTCTTGTTTATTAAAAAGATAATACTTTTCTCATTACTTCAAGACATATACTTATTAACGATACAAATCGTAGGTCGAAAGTGGAACTACGTTGCACACAGCTTCAAAGTAACGCAACAAACTAAGAACTTTATTTCACTTGACATGCCATCAGTAGTAACACTTCGTCCTCCCTTCCAATGTTTAGTCTAATAAAAGACTTGATAAGAAGACTTACTCATGAAACATGCATAGCAAGAAAACCTGCAATATCTATTATCTATTATTAATATATAAAAGGAGGGCTAAAAGCAGGCCTTTCTAGAGTGCGCCACGTGACAACACCATGTGTTAGATAAATTAGTCATTTTTTGACTTTCTAATTAATTGTTTTTTAAATAAAAAACAGTCGGTTGGATTAAAATAATTTTTAATTTTAAATAACCGTTAAATAAAGTGGATTAATGATCTAGAATATATGACAAAATTATTGTCATTTGCTTTAATTATTTTAAAAATAAATCCATGCCAAAGTTATACAATTACATTTTAAAAGTTGAGATTATAACAAAGTTTTAAGATTTTTTTTTTTTGAGTAAGAAGTTTTAAGATCTTTAATAACTATCTCATTAATTTAAGATATTCATATTTAGTATACCAAGTTTAAAAAAAAAAAAGATTATAAACATTCTTTTATATCGTGTTACATTCTGATTTACTTTTTATACCCTTCGTCTCATTCATTCCCCCACGTTTAGATGGAAGATATTATTATGCCATATTTTTATAATTTTACCTTTTTTTGTTTAACAGGTGGCCAGCAATTATTTTTCTTTCTCCACTATTTTTTATATTTTACTTCCACTTGATATATTGGCGGTTACTTATTTATTTCTTTGATACCATTACATTTTTTTTAAAAAAAAAAAGAGAGATGATAACAAATTTTTAAGATCTTAAATAAATATCTCATTAATTTGAGATATTAATATATATATATATATAGAGAGAGAGAGAGAGAGAGAGAGAGAGAGAGAGAGAGAGCTCAATTCCTAATTTTCTATTATTTTCTTCTACAAATAATCTATCTCTTACTACATAAAAGCAGTGGTTTGTGCAGCCCTCCTGCTGTCACTTAGGGTCTGTTTGGTTGGAGGGGAGGGGAGGGGAGGGGATGAAAAATGAGCCCCTCCCCTTGTTTGGTATGAAAAGTAAGAGGGGAGGGGCCCCAAAAAAGGGGCTCCAAATCCCTCCCACTCCCTCAAATTGGCTCCCTCCAAATTGGGGGGTTTTGGAGGGAGCCAAAAATTTGAGACTATTTTACCCCCATAATCTTTTCATATTCCTAATTATATCCTATGAGTTTTCAATAAAAATATAACTTCTTTTATCATCTCCAGTGTTTCACGCTTGTGTGTGTATTTTTCCAACCTTGTAGTTCAACCAAATCATGAGTATGAATATCTCCGGCGGAATGAATGGCGATTAAAATATAATTTTGGTGATGATATTTTCGCAGGTGAATTCGACTGTAAAATGTTATCCATAAATCTTTGTTTTTTTTTACCAGAGTTATCCATAAATCCATAATACAAGTGTGAGCGCATGACATCTTTTTTTTTTTTTTTTGCAACTCCTCTGCATTGTTTTTCAATAGAAGGAATTTTTCATTTAATTTAATATGATAATTACTGGAATATTCATATAATAAGAAATTAAGTTGAGGGAAATTGAAAAATATTTCTATTTTATATCTTCATCTTTTTTTTATAAATTATATAATTCATATTGAGGTGTAAACTAATTTAAATAATTTATATAAGGAAAAATATATAAACTAATGTTTAAGGATAAAATGGTAAATTAAATATTATCTTCCCTTCCCTCTCCTCTTAAACCAAACAAAGGATCATTAAAAAACATTTCCTTTCCTCCCCCTCCAACCAAACCAAACAAGGTGATTCTCCCTCCTCCCATTCCATCCCCTCCCATCCATCCCCTCCCATCCCATCCCCTTCCTTTAAACCAAACAGGCCCTAAGAATTCAAAACATTTCACGTCCCTACTATCTATCATTATTTCTGTTTTACTTATTTTGAGAATACTTTCGCTTATACCTTCATTTGATTTTTCTCCCTCAGGAATTTAAGATTTCAGAACTTTTTGTAACCACTTTCCCTTTATCTGATTCGTGGGTCCTACGTCGCATGATGCCATTGGCTGGGTATGTGGAGATTCATTCCCTGGTGACGGTTTTTATTCCTCCCCTAAGCCGGTGACGTGCAGCTCCGACGGTTATGTCGTGGCTCATTTTGTAGCACACTAACTGCAAATTCCACCATCAACAAATTATGTAATGCGCCTCTCCATGCCCTATAAATTGTTGCCCCTTTTTTCGAGGTAACTACTTCATTCTCCATCTACATTTTTACTGTCTAACCTTTGACGATGAACACCACTCCTGGACGATGCCTGGTAGGTATTCTCATGGGCAGGTTTCATTAATGGAGATGGTCTTCCAGGATTAGAAGGTTTGTGTTCTATACTTATAAATGTTTGGTGAACTTTCATTCTTTCGTACTAGGGCGATCGCATTCATGCATCTATTTGGAGTCATTTTGATATTTTGAACATCTTGAGATGTTTTAAGTTCTAGCTATTTTAGAATATCTTGCATAAAGACCTCTTTTTTTTTTTATTTCATCGATTCAGTGCAGTCTGCCACTTCAGGAACCAACATGCCGAAGCCAACGCCCGTGAATTCAATATTATTGTTTGGTGTTTGTATAAGCTAATCATTAGGAAGAAATTAAACTCTGAATGATTGTTTTCAATGATATATATTTTTATTAGATGAGTTCCTAATTAACTTTTGATTACTGAATAATGATGTAGACTTTAGTTGCCTTGAACCAAAGTAACGTAGCAGTTCCTCAATGAAAATCCTGACTCCTTCTTGTGAGAGCTAAAGAAAAGTAATGAATTGTAAAATAGGAGTAGGAATAACTTTACAGCTGTGCAATGCTTATCTTTATACACTTGTACAATGGAGCTGCAATCCTTATAAATGTAACCCTAATTGTTTAGTATAAAATGTACAGTAGGCCAGAGGAAAAGATACCTTTCGGCTGCTTTTTCACAAATACTCTATTATTTCTTCTTGGTACCAAAGCATTACAGTCATGTTGCATTCATCTGATATGGAGGGATCAGCTACTGCTGCGTTGGCTTCTGCTGCGTCAACTACTGCTGCTGCGTTGTCTTCTCTAGCTAGTTCTAAGACCTATTCATTGTTTAGCTCTTCAGCACAAACAACCTCTATTAAACTGGATAGAGGTAATTTTTTGATTTGGGAATCAGTGGTTCTCCCACTCATCGAAGGTAATCATCTTCAGTCTGACATTGATGTCTCAGTCTCTCCTCCTCCTTGTATCATTCCGGATGTTGCCGGTTTAATTATGAATCCTGCCTACGAGGAGTGGTATTCAGTTGATCAAATGTTGGTGGGATGGCTTAGAAACATCATGACTACTGAAGTCGGTGCTCAGCTTCTGTTCTGTCTCAACTCAAGATTTGTGGGTCAAAGCTTGAGATCTCACCACTACTTTTAAAGCCTATGTTTTGGTGCTCAAGTCGGAGTTTCATCAACTCGAAACAATGCTTTAAAAATGGAAGACTATTTGGCAAAGATGAAGAATATTGCCGACCAACTTGCTATAGCCGGTGCTGTAATACCCCAAATTTTGAGACTTGAGCTTAGAGAATAAGCCTGAGATTAGTGGATTGTTAAGCCCCGGTTTAGCAAGATCCCAAATTGTGATTAAGGGTTAATGACTCCAAAAGTAAATGTGGTTAGTGATAAATAACCCTTTTGGAGAATATGATGTAATTTGGCACTTGAATGTGATTCGTGTGTGTTGTGAGCAGTGCCGAAACCCTGTATTTGAGTTCAATTGTGGATTAACATCCAAATTGACTTAGAATAAAGGGAAGAATTGAATAGGGTATTGTGTTGGAAATGGTGTCACAGTGTGTTTTGATGTCATTGAAATTGGTTTGGAACTTTGGAATGGAAAAGTTGCAATGTTAGGTTTTGAAATGTGAATTGTGTTGACATGTTGAGATTGTTGTGAAAACATGTCAATGTGATGTGAATTTCATTGATTTGGTGTTTCCAATGGATTCCTTGTGAAAATTTATGTGGGAATGATGTTTGGTATGAAAATGGGACCATTGGAAGCAAAGATGCAAAATCTGAAATTCTGTCCAGTGAAACTCTATTCTGGGCAGTCAGTTTGTGTGAATGTTTTAAATGACCAAATGGTGACTCAAAATTCTGAAACTTTCTAGTCTTAAAGTTCACATCCCAAGCTTCAAAATGGACATATAATTTATGCCATTTCATTTTTTTTATCTAGGAGATATGACTGTCCAAATTTGGGATGGAAACTGAACTTTGTTTTGGGGCAGTGATGCGTTTTATGTAATTCTGGAATTTTGTGGTAATTTTGGGTAATGCCCCATATTTTTCCTATAAAAAGGACTTAAATACCTTTCATTTGGATTTGGAATCACCTCATTTCTATTTTTCTAGAATTAGGTATGATTTTTCAAAATTTAGGCAGAAAATCTGCCAGAAAATCCGAAAATGGGAATTATGACATTATCGAAATAAAAGATGACATCAGCATGGAATTAAATATTTTCTCATCATCTTCAGCTCTCATTTCTGACGTTCTGAACCAGCTGAAACTAGTGAGAGAAAGTTGAGAGCTCTTAAAGAGAGAAAGAGGAGAAATCTCACAAGGTAAGTCGATTTCTCCGACGATCTAGCTCCTAAGCTTCTCTTTCATGTTCTTTAAGGTGTTGGAAGCTCAATTTTCATGGTTAAGAAGGTCTAGGGTTTCAGCCACTCTTGAGAAAATCTAGTGGGAGCTTGAGGTAACTTTCAAACTCTTGTGTATTGACTATTCTGGCTGCTGTGGACAATTTAATCGGTGAAATTTCACCGGATTATCATTGGTTTCAAAAATGGAAAATGGGTGTATGGGGCTGTTATGCTGCCCAAATTGGTACTAAATGGTAGTTTTAACCTAATGGAATAGTCAATAAAGTGGTTAGGAGTAGAAAGGAACATGTTTACGGAGCCGAAACCGAAAAACCCCAATTTTCCCCGGAATACTTAAGAATTTCGGCCAGCTCTAGAAATGGGTCTTAGAATTGGATTTTCAATGATTTGATGATTCCATTAAGTTCAGAAGCAAAAATTAGGTGGGGTTACAGTTGGGCACTTTTTCAGAAAAGGCTGAAAAAGCATAATCACGAAAACGCCCCTAAAACCCTTAAAGTGGGGCTTCCAAGGGTAATTTTGTAATTAATATTGAATTTGATAATTTCAAGTTCAGAAATGAATTCCTTGGGCGGAAATATGTTAGAATAGCCAATGTCAAAATTTTAGGAAAAGTACAGTCGGACCGGCTATGGTGGGGCTAGGTCGGGTCCCCAGGGGCATTTTAGTAAATTTTCAATATAACCTCATATAACCCCCAAAAATACTATGGAAGTGTCTAAATAGTACATTTGACATTTTAGGATCAAATATGAAGCCCCGAGCTGTTTGCACGTAGATTGAGGCACACGTTTCGAGGCATAAAAGGGTTAAGGTAGGGAACTTATCTCTCCTGCATGCTCTGATAACTGTATTAATATGTTGATGCATGTTATTTCTTTGCTTGATTATGTGGAACATGTGTGAATGATTTGAAGCTATGTTTCAATATATGCTATGGCCATATGTGTATCGTTCGAAGCATTGAGCATATAGATTTGTCATTGTATGTGTGCATGAACTATATGATGCAAGCATGTCATGTATTAAATACTTATCTTGTCTGCATATTGATAATGTTTCCCTACTGAGATTCTCTTGAATCTCACCCTCCCCTACCAACAATTTAGACAGGGCAAATGGCTCGTGGAGGGAGCGGCTAGGACTCCTTTGAGATGAGAGTTGGTAGTTGGTTATCAATGAGTTGTGAAGACTGTATATGATTCGGTTGAATATAGGGTTATGAATTTGAGATGAGATTGTGTAATCCCCATTTGAAGAATTGTAATGGGCAATTGTGCCCTGTGTATCTTTAGCGAAGGAATGTACCTGGGATTGCCAGGATTATTATATTGTGCACTCTAATTTATCTATTGAATGTAATTATAGGCGTGAAGTGATTGTATTCGAAATGTGAACATGAGATTAGGTAAATCAGATTTGTAAAGATATTTGTGAAAACCCTATCGTGAAGATGGGATTTTAAAATGGTTTTGTTTATTATTGGTCTCTATTTCACTTTAATCGCTTATTTCAGATATAATTATGGAATGGGGTTACAGTTGCATCAGTTCCCACTGAAGAACTTGTTATATAGTTCAGGAACTAATCTCAAAATGTTTATTCAATACTAAGATGTTTTTACAATGAGATTGAAGCCTATTTGTACTACTAAATTGCTAATTAAAATAACGCAAAAGTAAAAAACATTGTGCTTTACCAACTCCCTCAGCTACCAACCCAGCCGTTATTCCTTGCTTCTTCTGTCATGCCTTATGTTAATGGGTTGCTCTATTTCATTTACCTGCTCAGTCAAATGTTTTGTCTCATTCTCCCAAAGTTGGACAGGACTTGTCCTCGAGTTAAAATCAACATCATCATCATTAGGATATGGAGATAGATCTGCAACCTTATGCTTGAGTAAAAATGAATTGGACTTATTTTTGCTTTTGTTGTGTTTATTGGGTGACAAAGGTTCGAGATGAATCTTCACGTCATCTTTCTAGAATGAATATGTGTTTTCATGACTATCAAACAGAGCGCGTCGGTCATAGTGCCAAGGTCTTCTCAAAAGAAGATGACAAGCGTCCATTAGAACAACATCACACCAAACTTCACTGTGATACCTTTTACTGATAGAAAAAGTAATAAGGCTTCATTTTGAAACTTTTACTGCGCCTCCTTTATTAAACCATTTGAGCTTGTACGGGTACATATGGTTCTGAGTTGGTAGTTGCAACTTTTCTACTATGTAGTTAGAGACTACATTTTCACAGCTTCCGTTATCAATGATGACGTCGCAGTCTTTATCTTGAGAAGTGCAACGAGTATGAAAAATATTGTGACTTAGCCAAGGCTCTTCTTTCACTGTGGCTATATTCAAGCTTTGTCTACTCACAAGTGTTTCACCATGATCAGGAGGAATGAATTCTTCATAAAAAATTGACTCTTCATCAAAGACTAGCTCTTTGTCAGGCATTCTTCAAATACTGCAAAAGTGTCCCCTTCAATAATGGTAACAACTTTGCAGTTAGGACACTCTGAAGCTATATGACTAAACCCTTGGCATTTGAAGCACTTAGGTGCTTTAGAGCTATATTCCTTGGCAACCTTTGGTGGAGGCTTGCTTGAAGAGCTAGGCTGATATACTTTTGTTGGCTTGCTTGAAGAGTTATGCTGATGCATTTGTGTAGGCTGATGCATCTGTTCTTCATGTCCATTAAAAGGAATTTTGGTGGAGGAAGACGGTAGAAACGGAAACCTTTTGGGCAACTATTTCTCAATACAGATGGCTAGATTAATGACGTTGTCCAAAGTCCAGTATTGTTGGAGCTGTACTGGATGGGCAATATTGGTATTTAGCCCTCCGATATAACATGCTATTGTTTACTCCTCCCTCTCTTGGATATCACACTTCATCATGAGCTTCTCAAATTCCTTGATATGTTCTTCCACTGACATAGCCTTTTGGCGAATATTATGTAAATGAAGGAAATTATCTTGATAATAATTTTCAGGAAGAAACTTATGTAAAAGCTCACGTCGCATCTTGTCCCATATTCGGATCTTACTTTTTCCTTCCCTTTCATGCCTTTTCTTGAGATTCTCCCACCATATGGAGGCATGTTTTATCAGTTTGATGGCGACAATTTTGATCTTCTGCTCATCAGGAATTTCTTTATATTCAAAAAATCATGCAACAGTTTGAAGCCAATCGACAAATTCATCCGACTGGAGTCTTCCCTTAAATTTAGGTATGTCTACTCTAATGTCATTAGGATAGAATAGTTGTTGTTGAGGATGACGACGGTTGTAAGTGAATGATGAAATGTTGCTATCTAAATCATCCTCTGGATATTCACTGTGAGATTCTAGTAAGGCTTGCTGCAATTCTACAGTGGTCTCCAGCTCTTGTATTCAGGATCTTATTTCCTCTATCTCAATTTTGTGCTTGTTCCCGCTTCTTGAAGGGATTTTGGAGTAGTTTTTGTGAAGTTAGGACTTAAATAACACAGTTATTAGGTATAGGGTAGAAGGATACAGAGTATGATTGGTGTTTATGGAGAAAAATGGGCCAAATTGGAACTTTTTTTTGGACAATTAGAGGTACAAATGTAATTTTGGCATCTTTCAGGGGCTGAAAAGTAATTTAAGAAAGTTAAGCGGGCTAAAATATAATTTTGGCAAAAATATAGGGTTAAAAATATAATTTCATAAAGTTTTGGGCCTAAAATGTAATTTTGATAGAAATTTAGGGTCAATAATGTAATTTCAAAAATTTTTGGGACTAAAATATACTTTAGCAGAAATATGGGGTTAAAATATAATTCTGAAAAGTTTTGGGCATAAAATATAATTTTGGCAGAAATCTGGGGGTCATAAATGTAATTTTAGAAAGTTTTGGGAACATAAATGTAATATTTTGCAGAATTATGGGGTCAAAATGCAATTTTGTAAAATTGTGCTAACCGTATATGCTGACGTGGCAGGTGTGACACGTGGCAGACAACGATTGGATGACCTGACGCTGACGCATCAGGTTAGGATGACGTGGCAGATTATGTCACCGTCTTTAACCTCTGTCCAATGCGTGGCTGGCGTTGACGACACATAGGGTTCCAACGGTGGCACGTGAGAGTGCATGGTAGCATTTCATGGTGGCTTCTGAACCTTACTTGAGGTTTTCCGGCCTTCTGAACCCAATGGCGGGGTTGGTTTCTAAAAAAAACCCTCTGAGAGTAAAATCTGACACCCACTGTTCCTAAATGTTTTTGGTTTCTCACCCACTCCTCACTCTTTCGTTTTCTAGCCCTCTGGAACTTAGCTCTGATACCAAAATAGTTTAGGAACTAATCTCAAAATGTTTATTCAATAGTAAGATGTTTTCACAATGAGATTGAAGCCTATTTAGGGTGTTTGGTTCAACTTATTGGGCAGAAATAAAACCTTTTTGGCCAATAAGCCCAAATTAAAACGTGTTGCGTTTTTGCAGTGTTTGGTTCAGCTTATTTTAATTGCATTATGGGAAGAATAAGCTACTTATTAAATAAGCTCATTACTACAACTTTTCTATTAATTCACTTATTACGTAAGTTGAGATAAAACTTCTCTCACATACTTATCTCGTATACCGTAAATAACGATTTATAAGCACTTATTGTTCAAAAATAAATCGCTCATCCAAACATAAATCATATTACAAAAGCTGACTTTTCTATTAAGTCATTTTTAATAACTTAGAATCATAATAAGTCATTTTTCCTACCGATATCCCAAACACACACTTATACTACTAAATTGCTAATTAAAATAATGCAAAAGTCAAAAACGTTGTGCTTCACGAACTCCCTCAGCCACCAACCCAACCATCATTCCCTATTTCTTCCATCATGCCTTATGTCAATGGGTTGCTCTGTTTTATTTACCTGCTTAGTCAAATGTTCTGTCTCATTATGCATACTTTTAGTGGACTCGATGCTGACTATAATGCTATTGTAGTCAAGCTTATGGATCAACCTAATCTGATATGGGTGGGTGCTCAAGCATCTCTCCTTGCCTTTGAAACATGGTTGGAACAACTAAATCATGTTTTATCTTTGACCATTCAACCTACTGCTAATATTGCTCAACGTGAGTCATTTGATTCTGCTTGTAGATATAATGATCGTGGGACTTTCTAGCGTGGCTCCCATAACAACCTTGGAAGGCAAAATCGAGGAAGACAAGGAAATTATAAAAAAAATAACAATGGTGGTAGACCTTTTTGCTATCTATGTGAGCGTCCAGGTCATGATTTGCTTAATTGTTATCATCATTTTGACCTAAATTTTCAACCACCGTCTTCAAGAGGTTACTCTCTTAAGGCTTTTTATGCAAGTCCTCAAACAATGACTGATCTAACTTGGTACATGGATGTGGTTCAAACTACCATGTTACTCCTAATTCTGAGAATTTCAGTTAACTTAATTCAGTTGGTAAGTCTCATCTTTTAACTTGTACTGGTAAAAAGGTTCATGTGACTGGTATTAGTTCAATTTGTCTTCCCTATTCTAAATCTGAATTCATCTTAAAGATGTTCTTCTTGTTCCCTCTCCTACTAAGAATTTACTCAATGTTAAGAAGTTGGTTGAAGATAATTCTGTTGATGTTCTCTTTATTAATACCGGTTGTACTGTGAAGGATTTTAAATAGTTGTAATGAGATTGTTAATTTCCGAGATGATTTTGTTTGTGAAACATGTCAATTAGGTAAATCAAAATATTTACCAGTTCCAAGTTCTTTGTCTCATGCTTCTTTACCCTTTGACCTTGTTCATACGGATCTTACTAGTGCAATCTGTCTCTGGACATGATTTTTACATTCACTTTGTTGATGATTTTAGTCAATTTACTTGGTTATATCCATTAAAGCATAAAGAGGAAGATATAAATGCTTTTAACCATTTTCGACAGTATGTTGAGAATCACTTTAGCACCAAAATTAAGTCCATTCAATGTGATAATGGTACTGAATATAAACCATTTGTTCCTGTTGCACAAAATGATGGGATTGTTATGTATTATTTTTGCCCTTATACATCTCAACAGAATGGAAGAGCAAAGAGAAAGCACAGACACATTGTAGAAATAGGATTAACACTTTTGGCTGAAGCAAAAAAATGCCTCTTACTTATTGGGTTGAGGCTTTTCAAACTATTGTTTTTCTTATCAACACGTTTCCATCACCAGTCTTAAATGGCTTAACACCACTATTTTGTCTACACAAAATAGAGCCTAGCTATGAAGCTATTCAACTTTTTGGGTGTGCTTGTTATCCTTGTCTTGAACCATATAACAATCACAAACTGCAATTTCATAGTCAGAAATGTGTGTATTTGGGACTAGCTCCTCAACATAAGGGTTTTAAATGTCTTAGTTCTTTTGGCCGAATATATATATATATATATATATCTAGACATGTTTTTTTTTTTTTTTGCTTCCATTTTTCCTTTTGAATCAGGTTTTCTAACTAGAAGAGCTTCTCAAGTGGATGACAATGGGCTTTTACCATTATTGATTTATGAAGGACCTATACTAGGTGGGGACAAGACTAGTAAGTCTCTACTACTGAAGCCCAAAATATTGTACAAGAAAATAATATTACATCTCCTGCGTTCTCACCCTTACGAGCCCAAACTATTATTGAAGGTTCAGAGGCCCAATCTGAATCCTTCTCAGTGGTCCAATCTGAGTCTTGTTTTTCTACTTCAAAAGACGCTAATATTTCTGAACCTATGCCTTTCGAGCCCAACATAAAAGATCTAACCCAGCAAAATACTCATCCTATTGTTACAAGGGCCAAGTCAGGAGTCCACAAATCCAAATATCCATTTATTGGCACTACTACAAAAGAGGTATTTAGTAGCGTCTCTCTTGTAGCATTTTTTTAAAGAAGCGCCAAAGATAGTTATTTTTTTTTATACAAAAAAAATATTTAGAAGCTTTGGCGCTTACAATTATAATCGCCATGGTTGACATTATTTTTTTTTTGAAAAATAAGCAACTTGTATGTCGCTTTTCGGACAAACGCCAAAGCTTTAGCCCTTCTTTAATAAAAAAAATAAAAAAGGGGAAGCTTTGGCGCTTCTGAAAGAAACGCCAAAGCTTCCTATTAAAAAAATTAAAAATAAAAAAAATAAAAGGGGTAAGCTTTGGCGCTTCACTAGGAAGCGCCAAAGCTTCCTATTAAAAAATTTAAAAAAATAAAAAATAAATAAATAAACAATGGAAGCTTTGGCGCTTCTTTACCATTTTTATTTTATTTTATTTTTAGTTTAAATAGAGTTTTAAAGATTTTATATGATTTGCTCTATAATTTTATATTCCTCTTGTAGAATGTTGAAAGATAACTATACCATTTTTTCAACGGTATGTATGCAACAACTTTCATTCATTTTCAAATAAAACGGGAGAACGTGTTCTTTTATATCATCTTGAGCAACAAATAATCCATGACTTATAAAACAAAAAAATATTGCTTTTCACCAAATAAAAATAAGAATATTGCTTTCAACTGAGTATATCATGTCAAGGTAAATTTTTGGTAGTCAACAATAATAGAGTTAATAATATGAAAGAGATTATTGATAGTTTGTAAATAAGATATTAATTTTCAGTTTTATGTAAGTACAATTATGCTTGTAAGTAATGGGATTTTAACTGATAGTAGAAACAATAATATATTGGTGAGAATAACAAATAAAAAAACAATAGAAGCTTTGGCGCTTCCTTAGCTTTCATTTTTATTTTATTTTATTTTATTTTGAAACATCAAATAGGGAATTAATGAACGGGTTTGTAGTGTGCATTGACCATCAATATACATCCATTCACGGCGGCTATGCCCCCTATATGGTCTTCGCAACCAAAATTAAGGCAATATTTAATACACTGAAAGTGTCTTCTAAGATATATTTTCACACTCACTTTTTTGAAAAAAAAATTTTTTTTGGTATTAAATTTTGCTGAAAAGGTGCCTCTAACCCCTCGTGGTTTGAAATAAAAACTGAAATGCTGGATGAACTTGAAGAATATTTCTATTTTTTCTAGAAAACACGCTATCATTGGTAATGGACCCAATTAGTTAGTATAATAAAATAAACTATGTAGAGTATTATATAAAACCCTTAACATATTGACTTTTTGTAGAGTATGAGTTAATGCACGTCTCATTTTTCCCCAACTGAAATATTTCATGATGATTCTCATTATACAAATGAGACTTGTCCCAAGATGATACAAGTGACAGCAAGCTTTTTGCTTTTATATATACTCCTAGCTCACGCGCGCACGCGGGGAAACTGGCGTATTTCGATTATTATAATTTCTAAGTAAATAGAAACTCACACACACATATTCCACAATGTTAAAGGCATAAAAGGTGTCAAGTTAAATTTTTGGTAGTCACCAATAATAGAGTTAATAATCGGAAAGAGATTATTGATCATTGTGTAAGTAAGATATTAATTTCCAGTTTCATTCAAGTAAAATTATGTTTGCAAGTAATGGGATTTTAGCTGATAGTAAAAATAATAATATATTGGTGAAAGTGACAAATAAAAAAAGTAAAAAAAAAAACAAAGGAAGCTTTGGCGCTTCCTATAGAAGCGCCAAAGCTTCCATTTTTATTTTATTTTAAAAATAAGAAGCAATGGCACTTTTTTAGGAACCGCCAAAGCTTCCTTACACTATTTACAAAATTTAAACACCCCGCCATTATCATCCCGCCATTATCACCCTCCTGCTTTCTATTTCTCATAACTTCGATCCATTGCTCCCCTACTCCATTGGTCTACCAACTTTTCTTATCCATTATCCCCACTTCTTCCTCTCTTTAATGGCAGCAAGTAGAAGCAGGAGATCCTTGGCTTGTAAGTTTTCTTATTTAAGCTTAAAAATATAATAATTTTTAATTTTCAACTGTGTCACTCTTATATGTTTGCTCATAATTTTTGTTTGATTTTAATTCTTTGTATGCATGATTATTTATGTAGTATTATGAAGATCAATGTTCTGCTGAGTTACCTAACCATCAAGTAGATGAATAAAATCATTGAAGAATTGTGTGGATATATGGTTAGATAATTAACTAATATTTAGTATACATGTTCTGTCTTACCTATTCTTGTTTTGTTTTTTCACTTTAAAATTAGTTGTATATTATAATTATTATAATACAATATATTTTATAGTAATTTTCTGAATTTATTATTTATTTCAAATTGTTTTATTTTATTACCGTTTCATTAGAAAAAAAATGATTATAAATTTTTTTTTTTAAAAAAAAACCTACCTCCTTTGGCGCTTCATCCACTACTACAAAAAGGATAAAAGGTGGCGCACATTTTGTGGCACTTCTTTAAACAAGTGCCACAGCTTCTTCTTTTTTTTTTTTACCTCTATAATTTTTTTTTTTAAATTTTGGGTACCAGCTGTGGCGCCTAATAGATTAAGTGTCACAATTGAGGAGGCCTAATGTGGCGCCTACCTACGCAGGCGCCACACTTGGGGTCAGGAAAGCAGCTGTGGCGCCTAACCCACCAAGCGCCACAGCTGCAACATTACTTTTTTTTTTTTTTTTTTAAACTAGGCATGTGTGGCGCCTAAATAAATAGGCGCCACACATCCTAATTCCTAATTCAGCTGCTTAGGCGCCACAGCTGAAATGGGGCAATTTGTGGCGCCTAATTATTTAGGCGCCACACTTGCCCCTTTTTTTTTAAAAAAAAAAAAAATTTCAAATGGATAGTGTATCTCTTAATTATTTCATTTCCCGCGTAGTGGTCCTGTGTCTGCCCCCCATTCCTTTTCTTTTTGACTACTACTCCACTTTAATTACTTAACTACTCTCTCTTCTATTAAATTACTTTCCCTTTCTCATCTTCTTAGTGGATCCGTCGGCCCCCTCCCTCCATTTCCTATCATCTTCACACTAAAAAACACACCCACACGCTCACTCGTCACTCAAGCTAGCATCACCAACGTGGTCTCCCACTCCTTGCGCTGGTCAATTAATAGATTTGTAAGAAGAAGACTATTTCATTCTAGCTTGCTTTGTTTAAATTTTTTTGCCAACAAGCTTGCGTTTTTTAGTAATCTTTTAATTTACTTAATTAGTTGTTGATGTACTGTGTTCACATATCAAGTTCTTGTATTGTGATATTTTTTATGTTAGTTTTGGAGAGTATTAATGTAAGAACATTATTGTTAGGGAACTTGAATTTTAAATGTGAAAATTATATATATATATATATATATAATAGGTTAAAATATAAAATAGAAAGATTGACAATTTGTGGAAATGATAAACACGAAAGCCACTCATTTTATCTAAAGCTTCACAATCAGGAAGCATAAAAAAGAGCCACAGGAAAAAAAAAGAAGAAGAAGAAGAAAAAAGAAAAAAAAAGCGACCCTACTGTGGCGCTTGCTTGAGAAAGCGCTACAGGAGGGGGGCCTCCTGTGGCGCTTGCTCCAGCAAGCGCCACAGTAGGCCCCCCCTGCGGAGCAAGCGCCACAGGAGGCCCCCCTCCTGTGGCACTTCCTCAAACAAGCGCCACAGGAGGGTATTTTTTTAAAAAAAAAAATTTAAAATGTTGTGGCGCTTCCAAGCGCCACAGCTTTTTTTAGTGACGTCTAGATATGTGGCACTTCTCTAGCGCCACAGTTAATGCAATTATAAGCGCCACAGCTTTACTTTTTTGTAGTAGTGATCATGAAGCACCAAAGGAGGTGCATGCAACCCCTTCTTTGGCCTTCATGATAAAGCGCCAAAGAAGGGGTCAACTTCCTTTGGCACTTCACGATGAAACGCCATAGGAGATTTATAAATATTAAAAAAATTAAAAAAAGATTATGACGTTTTTATATATTCAAGAAGCGCCATAGTTATTTTTAATGGCACTGGAAGCTTTGGCGCTTTCCAAACGCCATGATATTCTTTAAAATAAGCGCCATATATTATGTTTTTTGTAGTAGTGTGGGTTGCTAAAATAAGAGGATCCAGTTTCAGTGTTTAAAATTTCAGAGCCTCAATCTACTGTAGAGCTCTGGCTATTCCTCACTGGAATAGAGCAATGACAGAGGAGTTTGAGGCATTAATTCAAAATCACACATGGGTGTTAGTTCCACCAAATACACATCAAAGCCCTGTTGACTGTAGATGGGTTTTTAAAACCAAGTTCAAGGTTGATGGCTCTATCTTGAATCACAAAGCTCGACTTGTTGCTAAAAGTTTTCAACAATATACAGGAATTGATTATGGAGAAACTTTCAGTCCAGTGATCAAGCCAACAACGATTAGACTTATGCTTACAATAGCAGTTACCTTCAATTGGGAAATAAGGCAACTTGTTGTTAATAATGAATTTCTAAATGGACACTTACAGGAAGCTATTTTCATGCGTCAACCTGAAGGATTTATAGATCCTACTCGACCTAGTCATGGCTACAGATTGTTAAAAGCTAGTTATAGACTAAAACAAGCACCAAGAGCATGGTTTGATGGATTAAGAAAGACACTTGTTCAATGGGGTTTTCAGAATGCTAGAAGTGATATCTCAATCTTTTATCTCATAACTCATAATCTTACTGTGTTTATTCTCATCTATGCGGATGATATTTTAGTCACCGGCAATAACACTCAATATGTCAAAGGTTTTATATAGAGATTGAATTCCTTGTTTGCCTTAAAAAATTTCGGCTCTTTATATTATTTCCTTGGATTGGAAATTTATCAAGATTCGACTGGGATTTTTTTGAACCAAGGAAAATATACTTTGGATATGCTCAAGAAGTTTGATATGCTTGATTGTGCACCAGTTTCACTCTGATGGTTACTGGACAATATTTCTCTACTACAGAAGGCACACCATTGTCTAATCCCTCTCTTTATAGACGAGCAATTGGGTCAATTCAATACGTTACATCAACAATTCTTGGCACAACCCACTGATATTCATTACCAAGGTGTTAAAAGAATCTTACGGTACTTGAAGGGAACTTACCATTTTGGTTTACATTTGAAGCCATTTACTTTTCTTTATCTAACGGCTTTTATAGATGCCAATTGGGACACCAATATCGATTATCGAAAATCCATGGCTAGGTGATGTGTGTATCTTGCTGGCACGTTTGTCTCTTGGTCATCTCACAAATAGAAGGTAGTTTCAAGAAGTAGCTCAGAATCAGAATATAGATCACTTGCTAATTGTGCTTCAGAAATTAAATGGCTTTAATCCTTGATGTCTAAACTTAGTCTTTGGTTGTGACAGCCTTCTACAATCTAGTGTGATAATATGAGTGCCTCGGCCCTTGTAGCAAATCCGGTTCAACATGCAAGAAGCAAACACATTGAAATTGATCTCCATTTCATTCGGGATCTCTTGTTATCAGGAGCTATTGAAGTTCGTTATGTTCCTTCTACCTCTCAAGTTGCTGATTGTCTCACTAAAGCTCTGATGCAGTCTCGTTTTGTTAATTATAGAAAGAAATTTGGCTTGTTGCCAACCCCCTCTCATTTAGGGGGAGTGTCAGAGCAAAAGAAAAGTAATGAATTGTAAAATAAGAGTTGGAATAACTTTACAGCTGTGAAATGCTTATCTTTATACATGTGTATGGTGGAGATGCAATCCTTGTAAATGTAACCCAGATTGTTTAGTACAAAATGTACAGTAGGCTAGAGGAAAAGATACCTTTCGGCTGCTTTTTTACAAATACTCTATTATTTCTTCTCTTCTCCATGAGGCCCATGAATTATGGAGATTTCCTCATAATCTCGATAGGCATAGGAACAACAAAGAATAAGCAAAAATTCAATGCAAAAATGGCTGCCAAATGGGGAGTATTGATCGGCTGTTTTCTCAATCATGTGTTGGTCTCATGGATTTACATTTAGCAACACTAAGTCCGTCATTCACAGATCACCGTTAAAGTTCTTTTGGAACACATAGATGATCATTTTGTGCGTTTAATTTGTTTGATCATTTTTATGAGTTGGAAAGGTCAAAAGGGAACACATACCTTCCATTCATGTTTGTCTGCCAATAATAACTCTCAAGTAAGTCAGATATATGGTTAGAGAAAATATAAGAGGGTCAATTTTGTGTTTCTAAATTCATGTTTTGAAATTTGGTCCTTCCCTCATAAATATGATTTACACTTGGTCATTCTCCCTAATATTTTCCATGTTATTTTGTATACACACTACTAAATCACTAGTATGCTATATACTTTAATCTTATGCTTGTGTGCCCGCAAATGTGCATAGAATTGGTAGCATCCTTCCCCCTGATGGGGCCCCTCCAATTGGAAGTTAAGGTAAAAAAAAAAAATATAACTTAGTATTTTAAATTCCACTAATCCCTCCAACGCTCTAGCTATTTTATAAAAACAACTCAACTAAATTAATGCATCAAGTTTCAGAATAATTCTATGGTCACTTCCCACTAAAAATTCTAACACTTTTAATAACCTAACGTGAGTCACGCCCCCACTGGTCGATATGGTGGTGAGGGTTATGGTGACCACTCCTATGGGTGTGCTGAAGTATCTAAATATATCCTAAAGTCTTTCTCCATTCATTTGCTTTCTCTTCTACTTCTGCTCTCTATGTTTTCTTGCGTCCCTTGTCTTAGCAACCATCAATTCTTCTTTCGATGCTCCACGTAACCTTAATCCCAAGCTATGGAACAACCACATTTGTGTGCACATTGTTAGGTCATGGAAGATGACATGCCCATACATAAATGAGGATGCTTCGTCCATTGAGCTACAGTGTTGCAGGATATGGATGTGGGTTTTATTATCTTTTTTGTTTCTCATTTGTATTTGCACATTTTTCCTCCTAAAAAAAAATACCTACCTAATTATTGATAATGAGGTAGAATATTGAAGGGACTAGAGGTATGTGAAGCTTTCTTGTGTGGTGGGGTATTGACATTTTGGTTGTTGCTTAATATCTTTTATGTTTCTGTAGTTTAATATTGTATGATGGGAATACTATTTATATAGAGCTTCTATAAATTGTATATATTAATTATGAAAAAAAATTCATTCATTCTTCATATCTAATGAAAAAAAAATAGATATGGTCTTATATTTGTATATGACAATATAGACAAGAACACTCATACAACTTATACCACTTTCAGAATAAGCACCCGCGCATTGCGCGGGTTCTGTGCTAGTTCTATATAAATTTAAAATAATTACAAGGGTGTTACATCTCCAAAATATTGTATTAATAGAATCCAAAGCATGCCATTGTGTCTTAGTTATTTTGTGGTGTAAATATTTTTGATCAAAATACAAGATATATGTATTTCTAAGATATTATAAGAAAAGGGAAATAAGTAAGATTTAAAAAACCATAGCCAAAACTTAAATCATAAGTTTGTTTAACTCACCGCACTGCCAACTAGGTCTTCAACGGAAACGGTTCATCCAGAGGACCACCGTGATATAAATTTTGTCGATGATGTCATAGAGAAATCTGAAGTAAGAATGCCTAAAATTCCTATTGAGAAAAATGGCACAGCAAACTCCCCAGAAAGCTATGGCAAATTCAACTCCCAATCCCATGTAGAAGGAAGACAAAAATTCATCTTGGCTGTTATTTCCTTTAATGGGTTATGGATCTTCTTTGCTTGTGCATTTTTTTTGGAAGTTTATTTTCCCAACCAATTTGGTATACCTCCAAAAAGTTTATTTTCCTCTACATCAAGGACTTGTAGATTTTGACAATTTTTCAGTGACAAAGGTATCTCTCCAGATAAGCCATTTTTGGTGAGCTGCAAAATTCCAAGGTTGGACAGCAAGCTCCATGATGGGGGAATTGTGCCTGTTAGATTATTGTTGTTGAGATTAAAAATAACCAGTGACTTCCAATTCATCCAACTATCTCTCAATCCCCCTTGCAAAAAATTATTGGATAAGTCTATATAACTTAGTTGGCTTCTGCCCTTCATTTTTTGACACAACAGTGGAGAAAGGGATCCTTGAAAAGAGTTGTTTGTTGCCCTGAAAAAGACAACATTCGGTGATAGTCGAGGGAGGCCACTTTTGAATTTATTAGAATCTAAACAACACATTTGACATGTTTCCATTAATAATCATGTTGTCATGTATCCGTAGTTCTTCCACATGTGTTGTAAAGTCCCAAAACTTGTCTTTAGGTTCAAAAGAAATTGTTGAGTAGGCAATTTCTAAAATTTCAAGAGACGTTAGTGTATACAACCATGGAGTAAGTTTAGGACCTGTCATGTTTGTTAAAAAAAGTCCTTTAAGTTGAAATGGAGGAACCCAAAGAGAATGAAAATCAAAGATTAAGCTGGGAGATCCCATGGAAAGGTGTTTCAACTTTGAGAGATTTGACAAAATTTCTGTCAGTCAAATGTCCTGTCAATTGATTATCATCAAAAAATAACACATCCAAAATATTTCAATATGCTGAATGCACTTAAAATACTTTAGGATACTTAATACACCTAAGAAAACTTTTTAGGGTGTTGAATCAACCTTAACCCTTCTAAATTTTGAATATATATGGCTCGCTGGCTTAGTTATTCTCAAAGCTATATGTAAGAGCCGAATTACCTGGAGCCTTCATATTTCAAGAGAATTTTTTAAGAGAGATTAGAAAGAATGTTTGGATCTAAAACTTGGCCATGTCGTTGATTCAGATTATCCACATAGCAAATGGCCTGGTTTAATTAAATTGTATCCTATTATTGAAGAGCATAACTAATTAATAATGTCAGTATATTTTACCAAATTGGACAAACCCAAAAAATTAAGCCGTAACCGCAAGGACAGCTGTTGTAATTTCATTCAATGTTTCTTTGTTTTTTAACCCCTGTACAATTCGAGGAGAAAATTCCAAGTCCTCCCACTCGCAAGAAATAACTTTAAAATGAGCATTGTGAGTACAATGCCCCCACAACAGCTCACTCACGTCTGTCAAGTGTGAAGTGTGAACATTGAGAGCCCGTTTGGTATGCAGAATTGATTTTGATGGAAATGGAAATGGATATGAAATTGAGATTTAAAAGTATGTTTGGTATGTCATGTAAATGAGGTATAAATTTTGTATGAAAAGACCAAAATACCCCTAAATTAAGAAATAAAAAAATCTTCTAGAAAATCCCATCACCACGAAATTTTCAATTTCTTATCAGGTTAGCTCTGGTCTAACTCACTGACCCTTGACCTAGTACCCCGACAAGTTTAGTGATCGGTCTGGGTTTGATTACCTTGGTTATATGATGGTATTTTAGAAAGATTGAATCATATTTTTATAATTAAATAATAAGTGTTTATTCTCAGCTCATTACACAAGATGAACATAATTCAATGATAGTAAAATTAGAGGAATATTTTGTAACCTTCACCCTACATAAAGAAAGTAATGTAGTCAAAGATAGAAATTAATTACATCTCTTAAAATTGAGAGATATGTTGTTAGAAGGAAATATGATTACTAAACAAAATCAGAAAAAAAAATAGGGAAAATTCCAAAAAGATACTTTGAAAATTGGGAAAGAACAATTCAGTGCTCTAAAATTGGGAAAGAATGAATTAATTCAATGTCAAACGGGAGGAGAAATCTGGAATTTTGAAATCTCGGTGAAAAGACGAAAATGCCCTTCAACCACTACTACAAAAAAAGGGTCTATTGGCGTTTAATTTAAAGAATACTTTGGCGCTTAAGAAACGCCAAAGCTTTCAACACCATTAAAAATACCTATGGGGCTTTAGAATTTATAGAAACGCCATACATTAGTTTTTAAAATTAAATATATAAATTAAATACCTATGGCGTTTAATAATCAAGCGCTAAATGACGGTCTTGACCCTCCTTTGGCGCTTTAAACTCAAGTGCCAAAGGAGGGTGTTGCACCCTCCTTTAGCGCTTGTTCAATAAGTGCCAAAGGAGGGGCACCCCCTCCTTTGGCACTTATTGAACAAGCGCCAAAGAAAGTCTCTAATTTTTTTTTAATAATTGTTCTAATTATTTCTTTTCCTGTACGATGGTGTAATGCAAAAAATCAAATAAACTAATTGCCTGAACATATATTTCTAGTAGACAAATGGCTGGTGTAATGCTAAAAAAATAGCTATAATGAATAATTATAATGTTTAACAACTACAATACCTTAAACATTTTTTTGAAAGTGGTCAATTGCTTGCCTCTTGCAGTTACTTATCTTTTGTTATTTATTTTTTAAAAAAAAATCAGCAGCATAACATCCAAAAATTTAAAGTTTTCCAAAATATTAAACACTCCCATTGAATCACAAATAATCACCCAATTAATCCAGCAGCATCTAATAATTCTTCACAACTCACAACCAAATAAATCATATTTGCCAACTCTACTACATATCATAGTTAAATAATTGGGTACATAACAAGCCAACAAAAATACAATCCTATGTTTGTTAAATTAATTGATTCCAAAATAATCATTTATTAAACTACCAGCGGCATTTATAACACTTCCACCCAATTTGACCATTTCATCAATGCCATTCACAACAATTTTTTCACTGTTGACAACATGTACTTCTACGAAAAAGTATAAGCAAATATATAAGAGTCATACATATTTTAACTAAAAAGAAAAAAAAACATGGATCAAATGTTAAAAAAAAACACTTACAAGAGCTTCTGTAGGAGGCCAAGACAAGAAGAAGAAAAACATGTGGGGAGAGGAAGCTATGTACTGCAACCAGCCAAGAAGAAAAAGAACACATGAGGGAGGAAACTTTGTAACGCAACAGAACTAGCTAACAAATGTTAAAAATGTGTGCACGAGGAGGAGACAAGAAAAAAATAGAAAGTGGAGGATAAAGAAGCTTCTACTTGCTGCCGGTCAAAGAGAGGGAGGGGTGGGGATAATGGAAAGATAAAGCAGGAAGGTGATAATGGCGGGTGGTGAAAATTTTTAAAATTTTATATAACCTTTTATGGCGCTTATATAAGAAGTGCCAAAGAATGTGTGTGATTTCTTTAAGAAAAAAAATAAAACCAAAGTAATAATCAAATCATATGCAAATAATTTTTTTTTTTTGGTGGCCTTGGAAATACCAAAGCATCCATTATAAAAAATAAAAAAAAAAACTAATCTGGCATTATATAGCTTTCTATTTAAAAAAAAAAATATATGTATGAAAGAATCACAGGAAACATTGTTTATTCTAGCGTATTTATTAATTATATCTTTTTTAGGAATTAATTAATAAAAATATTCAGATAGTTAATAAAAAAACCTTGAGATCGATGTTGGTCATACTCAAATAATAAAGTAAAATAAAAATTTAGTTTGGGCATACTCAAATAATAAAGTAAAATAAAAATTCAGAGTCAAAAAATGCTCGTATATGTGACTTTGAGTTTGACCCATGTGGCCATTCAATGAAATCAGTTTCTTTTATTTTTTTATTAAATACTAGGAAGCTTTAGGAAGCGCCAAAGCTTCCTATATAATTTTTTTTAATATTACATGGAAGCTTTGGCCTTCATTAGGAAGCGCCAAAGCTTCCTATTTTCATTTTTTTTAAGCTTCTAATTCTTTTCGACATGTGGTCTTTTTTTAAAAAAAAAAATAAATTCTGAACTTCAGGGAGCTCACTCAGTTTTATGCTTCATTATGAGTTTAAGTTAATACTAGTGACGACAATATATATCCAACCATTCATTTAAGTAGATAATATTGGATATATAGAAAGAAAGAGCAAAAAAGTATGGTAAATATATCATATAGCGTTACGTTGATTGTAACTATTAAACATTTACCAATAACAAATTTATAACAGCATAATGACCCAAATTAAAAAAGAAATTAATTTAACTTTTTTTAAAAAAAAAAACCTAATGCAAATATTATCGGCATATTACAGGGACTCGTAACCAATTAGAAAGAAATTAAACTTCTTTTGCAAAGCATACGCAGGACTATAGGAAGATTAAAAAGAAAGAAAAAAAAATATATTAAACTTCCTATTATATATATATATATATATAATATAGGATGCTTTGGCGCTTAGTAAGGAAGCGCCAAAGCTTCCTATTATATTTTCTTTTTTTTAAAAAAAATATAGGAAGCTTTGACGCTTCCTTATAAAACGCCAAAGCTTCCTATTGTTTTAAAAAAAATTGAAGGCCTTGTTTGGCGCTTGTTCAAGGAAGCGTCATGCAAGATTAACGTTAATTATGACGTTTATAATTGTAAGCACCAAAGCTTCTAAATAATTTTGATTTTAAAAAAATAAATAACTATCTTTGGCGCTTCATTAAAAAAATGCCACAAAAGTCACGCCACTAAAGCCCTTTTTTGTAGTAGTGAACCCTCCCTCTCTTCACTTCAGAATAACAACACGGGTCTCTTAATTAATAACTCCGGATTATACATTAATAATTAATAACTCCAATTTCTTCTTTCACAATTAACAAGTTCTTGGGCCAAGAACAACACCTATCTCTTTATTAACAATATTATATTCTACAGTAACAACTCACCTTATTCTTTCACAGTTAACAAGTTTCAGGGCCAATAACAATTTCTTTCTTTTTATTAACAACACAGTATTCTACATTAACAACTCTACTTTCTTCTTTTACAGTTAACAAGTACGGACTATTTGGGGGATTTTGGTGTTGTTAATGCACAATCCAGAGTTGTTAATTAAGAGGCATGTGTTCTTATTTTGAGTGAGGGCTAAAGGGCATTTCTGTCTTTTCACCAAGATTTCAAAATCCTAGATTACTCCTCCCGTCTGACAGTGATCTGATTCGTCTTTCCCAATTTCCCAATTTCTTTCTTTTTATTAACAACACAGTATTCTACATTAACAACTCTACTTTCTTCTTTCACAGTTAACAAGTACGGACTATTTGGGGGATTTTGGTGTTGTTAATGCACAATCCAGAGTTGTTAATTAAGAGGCATGTGTTCTTATTTTGAGTGAGGGCTAAAGGGCATTTCTGTCTTTTCACCGAGATTTCAAAATCCTAGATTACTCCTCCCGTCTGACAGTGATCTGATTCGTCTTTCCCAATTTCAGAGTACTAAATCATCCTTTCCCAATTTTCAAAGTATTTTTTTGGAATTTTCCCTTTAATTTTCTTCCAAAATTTGTTACAAAAGAGCAATGTGGCCTTCAAAAATATTTTTATACAATATTGCCCCATAAGTGTTAAAAGTGGAGGAATATCATCCTAATTTGACAATATCAAACAGTCAACTACTAATTGACCCAAATATGCTGATGCAGCTTGCAAAATAAGATATTATACCAATATATTATGCTCCTCATTTTGTCACATCATTATTATTTTTGTTGAAAAAAAATACTCAAAAACTCCTATTTCTTAAACTCTCTCCCTATCCTCTCTCTCTATTCTTCATGCTAAAAGCCAAACCACCCATCGAGGCTGAAGAATCCAAAAATCAATTTACAGTAAGAACCCAAAAACAGATAGGGAAGATGAAGATCTCGTAATTGCTCCTTCCGCATTCATCATTGTAGCTCAGATATGCATGTATGGCATCTTGGTTAGGGGGCTTTTGCTTTTGGATGATGAGTGTGACTTTGGTTGTGTGATTAGATACAATCCGATGGCTTGAGGGAGTGGGGCTTGATGATTTCATTTGATTATGCTCTTCGATTGGTCTGATAATGGTACTATGAAAGGAGTCCATTTGCAGTTTCCGATGACAGCGATTTCAAAAGTCATTGGGGGTAGGTACGGATGGTGTGATCGATCACAATTTTTATTTTAGAAAAATATGAGCTCGAAAAAGAGGAAGATGGATGCACTGTGGGACATGCCACATCAGCGTACTTGAGTCGGTTCACCATTTGGTACTGTTAAATTGGGGTGACAATGATCCACTTTTGATAACAGTGGACCAAAAAATAAAAGAAAAGTTTAGGGAAACATTATTCATTCTTTTCTGATAACTTTCGCCCTTTATAAAGTATTTTTTCAATCATTTAATTCTAACATGGTTTGTGTTGACATGTAATAAACTGAATTTCTCATATTGTTGAATCACAATAATGTTCTAATCAGTCTAAAAAGCATCACCTATTTATAGCAATAGTCCTAATGTCCTAAGATACAAGTTGGCCCATATAGTACAGATTGGGCCATTCTCTACTACATAAATTGGGCCTCTTTGGCCATTCCTATTTCTAACCTATTTATTTCAACACCCTCCTTCAAGTTGGGGGCTAAGCAAATCAACAGCTCCTAACTTGCTGAGCATGCGATCTAGAATTTCTTTTCCAACAGCTTTGGTTAACACATCTGCCTCCTGATTGTAAGAACGAACATGTTGCAAAACAATTAGCTTCTCTAACACCTTTTCCCTTACAAAGTGCAAATCTATCTCAATATGTTTGGTTCTCTCATGGAAAACCAGATTGGTTGCTATGTTCAAGGCTACTTTGTTGTCACAAAACATATTGACCGGAGTTAAATCACTAAACCCTAACTCCTTGAGCAAACCAATAGCCCACACAACTTCTGAAACAGCAGATCCCAAGGCTCAATATTCTGCTTCAGCTGAAGACTTTGACACGGTCTGCTATTTCTTAGTTTTCCAAACAACAAGTGAGCCACCAAGCTTCAATAGGTAGCCAATAACAGATCAACGAGTAGTTTCACATGCTCCCCAATCTGCATCACAGAAGCAATCCAGAGTAGTAGTCCTTTCATCACTAATGAGCACTCCAACTCCAGGACTCTGTTTCAGGTAATGCAACACATTCAGAGCCGCTGTCATGTGACCCTTCATGGGCAGATTCATAAACTGACTGAGGACCTGTATAGAAAAGCAGATATCAGGCCTTGTTGCTGTTAAGTATATCAACTTACCAACCAATCGACGATATCACTTAGGATCCTGAAATAAATCCTCTTTCTTATGTTTGGCTTCATTATAGGCTGATAATTTCAAGTTTGTTGCCATTGGTATAGATAGTGGCTTACATCCGCCCATCCCTGTATCTGCAAGCAAGTCCAATGTATATTTACGTTGAGACAAAATTATGCCCTTTTTTGACCTAGCAATTTCAATACCAAGGAAATACTTCAAAGTTCCTAAATCCTTGATCTTAAAATTGCTATGCAACAAATGCTTTACCTCTTGAACTCACGCCTTGGAACTACTTGTGACAATAATATCATCTACATATACTAATACTATCACAATTCCATCCGCAAAAGTTCTAAAGAAAAGAGAATAGTCATGCTTGCTACGAGTAAAACCTCCACGAATCAATGCTTCACATAATTTGTCATTCCATTGTCTAGAGGCTTGTTATAAGCCATATAGAGACTTATTAAGCTTACACACCATCCCCCCTTTGACCATAGAATCCTTGTGGAATGGTCATGTAAACTTCTTCATATAAGTCTCCCTACAAAAAAGCATTGTCAACATCCATTTGATATAAATTCTAACGATATATAACAGCCAATTTAAGAATAATGCGAATAGTGATCATCTTGACAACTGGTGAGAAGGTCTCATGATAGTCTATTTCTTCTCGTTGTGTATAGCCTTTAGCAACAAGGCGTGCCTTATATCTATCAATACTACCATCACACTTATACTTAACCTTGTAGACCCATTTACAACCAATAGGCCGTCATCCTTTAGGTAATGGGACAATACTCCATGTGTGGTTTCATTCCAAAGCTGCAATTTCCAATTTCATGGCATTGACCCAATTCGGATCCTTCACTGCCTCATAATAGGAATCCGGTTCAACTACCGAATCAATATTACATAAGAAGCACATATGTGAACTAGAAATATTAGCATAAGATAGATATGATTCAATGGGATACAAACATCTACGCCTATTAGGGGGAATCCCTGTTTCTGAATGCACAAGACTACAAACATAATCAGTTGCCTAAATAGGTGGTTGACGATCCCTAGTAGTTCTGGTTGGAAGAGCAGGGGAAGATGAATCCACAGAAGTGGGTTGGCTCTCATGAACAGGTTCACAGGTCTGCTGCACAGTTTGTGCCTCAGAACTATGTGGCATAACAGGCAAGGCAGATGTACTATACAATGAAGGATCATCATCAAACAGAAATATTTGTTTTAATTCTAGATGTTCAAAAGGCGGAGTGGTGGATGTGCCATTATGAAATGGAAATGCATCTTCTACAAATACAACATGTCGACTAACAAAAACATTTTCAAATTAAGAAGCAAAAATCCCTTTTGATGACTAGGATATCCAAGGAAAACACTAGGGATTGCTTGAGACTGAAATTTATCCAAATTATTTAAATCCTTGGCATATGCCAAACAACCAAAGGTTTTTAAAATGGAATAATCAGGATGTTTCTTATAAACCTTTTCATACAGAGTTTGGAAACCAAGAACTCGAGTAGGTACCCGATTAACTAAGAATGCAGCGGTTTTAACACACTCCCCCCAGAACCGAATGGGAATGTTGGGTTGAAGCATAAGACTCCTAGATATTTGCATGATAGTTCTATGCTTCCTTTCAGCAATCCCATTTTGTTCTGGGGTATATGGGCAAGATGTTTCATGGATAATACCCTTTTCAAGAAAATAGTTTTGAAGATGGTGGTTAACAAATTCTGTTCCATTATCACTACGTACCCTTTTTACACGTACAGAAAATTGGTTAGACACATATGCAAGAAAATTCCGTATGTGATTAGCAGTCTCAGACTTATGCTTCATCAAAAAAATCCATGTTCCCCTAGAATAGTCATCAACAATGGTAAGAAAGTAGTGATGTCCTTGATGAGTAGGTGTCTTATATGGACCCCACACATCCATATATAGTAATTCAAAACAATAGAGAGATTTGATACAACTAGAGTTAAAAGGCAACTTGGTCTGTTTGGATTGAATACAGACTGCACATTTCTTATTGATGTCAATGTCTTTATCCTTTACAAAGGTCAAATACTTTAATACTGAAAAAGGGGCATGACCTAATCTAGCATGTAAAGTCCAAAAATCAATGGAAACATTGTCATCCACATGACTATTAGCATCATTATCAGCAAAATTTATAACATTCAGATCAGATGTGTGTGCATGTTGCAGAATATAAAGACCTTGAATTAGTCTACCAATCGCCCTCAACTTCCCAGCTTGAAGGCCCTGCACAGCACAATGGTTAGGGAAGAAGGTAATTGTGCATTATGCATCATTTGTGTGTCTAGAAACAGATATGAGATTAAACTTCAATCTGGGGGCATACAAAACATCATGTAGCTCAAAAGTATCTGAGAATTTAACATGTCTTATATGAGTTACCAGTACTTTGTCACCATTGGGTATTGTAATCGTTTTAATCGGTCCTACATAATTGCTATATGAATGTAATAATGATAAGTCACAAACTAAATGTGTAGTTGCACCAGAATCAATAACCTAATTAGTGTGTGAGAAATTGTGATGGGAAAAATTAATCAAACCTGTATCGATAAGCGCATGAATGCCTGAATTTGCCTCTGTGTCTTTCTTAAGGAGATCTATGAGCTTCTCATACTGGTCTCTAGTGAGCTTAGGTGAGATAGTATCTTCTGCAGCACCTAAGGTTGATTTTTCAGATGAGATTAGATCTGGGGGCATACCAACCAGATGCCAACAATTGTCTTTAATGTGTCCCTTCTTATTACAATGGGAACATTCAGGTAGGGATGTACCTCTTCCCCTACCTCTGCCGCGTCCTCTTCCTCGTATGGCCATGGCAACACCGTTAAGATGTTCTGTCTTACTGTTGCTACCCAAATTACAGTGTGCCTCATTTTCCATGATCATAGCAAAGGCTTGATTTACTGAGGTAATGGACTCATCATAAGAATTTGGCCTCTAGCAGTGCTATGTGAATCATTAAGTCCCAACAGAAATTGCAGTAGCTTCTGCTGTTGGATACGTTGAGAATAGAGTTGTGAAGTGGCACATTTACATGAGGGAATTGGCAGCAGCACTGACTCCTCCTCCCAAAGTTCTTTCATCTTCGAGTGATACTGTGAGACAGTCTGAGTCCTTTGGCGTAAGGAAGAGATTTCTCGATGAATAGAGAAGATTCCGGAGCCAGTAACCTTGTCAAACTGCTCCTGAAGATCTGCCCAGACCATATATGCATCAGAGAAGAAAATCACGGAGTTGGCCAATTCCTTTGAAACAAAATGAAAGAGCCAGGAGAGTACAATGGCGTTACAACGCTACCACTGATCATGAAATTTTCTATTGAGTGAATCTTTTGTACAAGAACCATCCACAAAGCCTAGCTTCTATTTTCCTTGGAGTGCTATTCTCATCACTCGGCTCTAAACGGTGTAATTTTCGCACCCAGTAAGGACCTAAGGAATCAGAGGCGTACCCTGTGTGTCGGAGGGATAAAGGTATAATGGATGGTTGAATGGGAGTGACTCACTGACGACCTCATCCTTCTTCTCTGCCATGGTGATTCGTGAAAGAATATCCGTCACGGATGAGAATGAAATTGAGAAAGGGAGGATGCGACAAACTATCGAACTGGAATGGCGTAGATCGCAGGATGCGTCAAAATCGAACTGGAATGGCGTAGATCGCGGTGGCGGCCGGACTGAATCTACTCGGGTTCAACCCGAACAAAAGAACCAAAGGATCCGATTTCTCGACAGTTTTCTTAATTTGTTGACAGGTTTCTTGATTTGTGTAGGAAAGTTGTGATCGTAATCTAGAATGGGAAGATCGCGTTTGCTGCCGAACTGAAGCTGCGTGGGTCAGCATGAACGAAGGAACCGGCAGTGGGCTCTGGACGAATATCGGTGGAGTAGGGATTGTTCTTTGGATACAGTGGGCTCTGGACGAATATCAGTGGATTATGGATTGTTCTTTGGATCACTTTGTGGGCTCTGGGCTTGCGTCTTGAGACTGCTTTGTCCTCAGGCTGTGAGTGATAATTACATGATGTGGAATCTTTGAAATTTCCAACGAATTTCTTGATTCTCAAGCCTCTAAAGTCGATGCTTGAGGCAATTTTCGTTGGATCAAGAACCTGGGTTGCTCTGATGCCATGTTGACATGTAATAAACTGAATTTCTCATATTATTGAATCACAAGAATGTTCTGATTAGTCTAAAACAATTACAAGCATCACCTATTTATAACAATAGTCCTAATGTCCTAAGATACAAGTTGGCCCATATACTAAAAATTGGGCCATTCTCTACTACATAAATTGGGCCTCTTTGGCCATTCCTATTTCTAACCTATTTATTTCAACAGTTTGTTTCATTTAAAAAATATATAATCATTCAAAATTAATTGTGTTAACGTTAGAAGACTAAAAATATAAAGAAAATCGTATATAAAACCAGCTAAAATGCCAAAATTTGAATTTAGGCCTCCACTTTTAACTAATTTTTGATCAAGCTGAGAGGCTTGATTAGGAATTTCATAATATTGTCAAATAATCATGTTCCCTCTATAGTCATCTCTTCTTTCCCGAATCACCTCTATATGCTAATTTAATTCTCTCTTTGCTCTCTTGTTTTTAGTTATAATTATTAGTGTATTAAATTAAAACCAATGAAATTTAATCCATGGTTTAATATGTGATTCAAAAATGAAACATGCACATCAATGTTCATTAATTCCCTTTAGAAGAACGGATAACTGATTTCTTTATCTTGCATATAAGATCAACATTAGAGAAATGGAATAAGTGAAACTCATCAACCACTACATGCGGAAGTTTTTGATGAAATAGAAGAATGAATCCACCTATTATATTTTTATATTTACATAATATCTTAGTGGGACAAAAACATTTGTTGTGATTATATTGGATATATGCAAATTTGAATAATTTTATATCAATAAATAGTACAATTTTTTTAAAGAAATTATATTGAACATATAGATTTATATTTATATTTATATAATATCTTTGTTGGATAAACATATTTGTTGTAATCATAGAGTATATATACAAATTTGAATAATTTTATTTCGAAAAATAGTACATTTTTCTTTAAAAAAATTATATTGTACATATAGATAAATATCTGTATTTTTTAAAAAAAGCAACAAATCATAAAATAAACTAACTAATTTTTTATCAAACAAACTAATTAGGAGGGTGTTCTAGTCTTTTAGCAACATTAAAAAAATTCCTAAGTAGGCCTCTTGGCCTCATTAATAATTTATTAAAAGTGTAATCCTGAATTTGAATTTTGGTATTTCAATAGGATTTATACAGGATTCTCCCAAAAATATATCATCTTCAGTATTTAATGTAAAACTCACTTTATTAAAAAAAAAAAAAAATTGAACCCCAAAGTGAGTCTTATATTAAAGATTAAGGTTGTACTCTAGAATATTAAGAAACTAAATTGAAACCTTATAAAGAATTAGAGGACAACATATATACTTATATATACATTATTTTAATATATAAAATTAAAATATCTTAATTTAATAATAATAAACTTTGACCATTAAATCTTAAAGCACCAACTCAATCAGTGTAATAAATAGTGAATTTTTTATAATATTATATTGAAAGTCTGTTTACTTATGAAACATTTTAATTTTGGTTTAGGTGTAGCTAACACCTAAAAGTATTTCCGGAGTCACAATAACATTTAGTATTTTAAAGTAATTTATAATACAATTTATCCTTATAATTCATTTCAAGAGTAATTTTACCCTCATATTTTTTAAGAAAAATTTGACTTTAACCCACCATTAACTCCCCAAAAAGTTTTTTAAGGTGCATCCAACATCCTAAATATTTTATAGTAGTACTCAGTATCATAAAATATACTTTTTTGTGTAATTTTGCCTTTGCAAAGTGTTTCTTAATAAGTTTTTTTTATAACGTCTTCCATATTTTTAATACTTATCTTTAACATTTTCAAAAATAAGTTTTTCAATATTCATTTTAGATATTGCTACACCCATTTTCTATGTTTTTTACACTAAATTTAATTATTTTCGGTACTAAAAACATGAAAAGTCTGAAAAGAGTTAATTTGAATATTGAAAAGCTGAATAATAAAAATGTGGAAGATTTGTACTGAAAATATAGAAGATGAATGTGATGAAAATTTTAACTTAGGAACATTGTAGTTGGATAATTAAAATACTTTAAAGATAAAATTATACCTCAACATAACGATTGTCAGTAAGAAAATACTTTAGTCTACTTTAACCCTTCTCATTTTACTTTGCTAGTTGCGACTATTCAATGCTTTTTATTTGTAAAAAAGTGGAAGACTTGCTTTTCTTTTCTTCATTTGCCCCCTATTTATTTTGCATTTTGTTATTTGTATGATTATGCAACTCACCTTCTTTCCCCTTCTCGCTCCCTGTCAAAGTTATTTTCTCCAAACTGCACCAACATTATCAATGGAGTTTCGGATCTCAAGCTCTACACTTCTCTATTCTTTTGCAATTGGATGCTTGGCTTTGAATGCTTTTACAAGCTATGGATCCAATGCTCAACTCATACCAGAAGATGAGGGTTTCTTACCTAACCTTTCTCTTTCTTTCTTCTTGCTTTTGTTTTTGTTTTTGTTTTTTTGAATTATAAGGGTAAACAAACACTAAAGTCAAATAGTACAAGCCGAATCAAACCCGCAACCTCTCACTTATATGAGAGCTCTCATTATACTAGGCTACAAGACCATTGGAATTTCCTACTTCTTATTGGTGTTTATATTACACTTTTTAGCATTATGCATTCTTCCATTTTCTTCAGTTTTCGAGATTCCAAAGGTTAAAATCTATAATGATTTTGGGGTTGTTTGATTCTCTTATATATTTTTATACTTTTCAGAATAATTCTGAAAAGTAATTTCTTACAATAAGTTTAGAAATCAGGTAAAAAAAAATCAGTTTTGAAAAAAAATTAAAACAATCTGTTTGAATCATTATTTTTAAGATTATATTGAAATAGTAAAATAAGGATGAAAGAATAGTTTGCCACTTTGACATTCCTTCCAATTTTGATGCTATTTGATGCTGTTCTTCTAGTTTGCCATTGACACTACAAAAAAAATAGGGAATTTCTGACGAACTGACGATATTTACGATGGAATTCCGTCTGAAAAAAATTTCCGATGGAACAGTGTCTGTAAGTAAAAAGGGTGTTGCAAATAAATTTGCGATGGAAATCACATTCTGTCTCAATTTGAGAAAGAATTTTTGTGGCTATTTCCGATGAAAATATATTCCGTTGCAATTTATGACAGACTGTTACGTTGGAATTTGAGGCAGAATTTCCGACGGAATAGTCTGTTGCAATTTCAGACGGAATATTTCGACAAAAATTCCCTGTCAAATAGCCACAGAATTTCTGACGGAATCATCCGTCGGAAGTTCCCTCTCAAATTGAGACAGTATTTCCGATGGAAGATTCCGTCGGAAATTCCCACTCAAGTTGCCACAGAATTACCGGCACAATTTTCCGTCGGTAATTACCACTCAAATTGCCACGAAATTACTAACAAATTTCCCCTCTATTCCATCGAAAATTACTTCTCAAGGCAAAAAAATTTCATTTTTTTTAGTTCAATAGTTTTTAAGATTCCAATTTGCTTACGACAACATGAAATTAAATTCATTAAATCAAACCCAATTGAAATTAATAATAAAAAACGATACAATTTAAAGTAAGTTTAAACAAAGTAGTTAAAACGTTACAATTAAACAAAGTCACTAATAATAGCGTTAGAAGTTCTCTCACACTACTAAGAATGTTGTAAAAGTTCTGGCACAACATATTAAAGGCTAGCAGTAGCTCTCAACTCTCAGAAGGTAACTTAATCCCCATACTTTCCAATGCATTGATGATCTTGGAGGTCTTGTCTTGAAGATGTTCATTTTGTTGCTTCACGGTTTGGTAATTTTCTCGAATCTCCTGATTCTCCTGTGTAAGCTGAGTTATTTGCATACGCAATTCAGCAACATCATGACTGATTTGTGTGGCATTGATTGAAGGAGTTGACCTTTGAGAGGAGGCACAAACAATATCTAGATTCTGATATCCAAACCCATAGAGGCGACCCTTCTTGTTCTTTCCGCCTACAACCTCCAACCACAGGTTATCATCGTCTACATCATGGGATTGAACAAAGCTTGTAGAACTTGGGACGCCTTTAGCCTTAAGAAATCATCCTATAGACCAAAGTAATGGAAATCCATGTTCAATTATAGTAAATGAACCCCTATAGTAGAATACCTTATAGTAAATGATGATTTCTTTTAATGATGCACATGTTTGCAATATACAATTTGACATTTTAGAGATTAACAGAAATTGACCTCTTTCATCCAGTTGGGAGAATGCATTTTTATATTTGGTCAATTTATAAATCACCGTGGGTTGGGTTTGTTACTCAAATGTCCTTTAATTACTTAAGTGCTTGAGAATGAATTTAAGGCCTCCGGACATCAGCAATTCATAGTGACATGAAACGATTCAACAAAACAAAAATATTCAAAATGACATAAAAAGATTCATCAAAACAAAAAGATTCAAAATGACATGAAAAGATTCCAAGGCCTCCGGCCATCAGTGCAATGCACAATTATCTAAACATATGCACTTACATGAGCTACAGCCGCTCGATGGTCCGCAAATTCTCCAGTCTTCTCATCATAATGTGTCTTCTTGAACAATTCAAAAAATGTAGGGTCTCTGCCTAGCTCCATAGCCTACATTAATTATAAAGATGTATTATGTCATGCATATTTAGTAAATAATGATTGCATTCAAACATAACTTCTTACCATCCTCCTCTTATGCTCAGTATTAGAAATACTACCACCTTTGTGTTGAGTGCCTCCTTTGGAAGAAGCTCGATTGACTTTAGCTACCTCACACTTGGTCTTAATTGAAGAAGGGTTGGAGAAAAAGCTATTGAACTTGCAGATTTCAAACTTTGGCACACATGTCAAGTTAGTACAAGAAATAGGATTGGTATCATCATTGATGAAAAGTGGAAGAAGAATGCAGTGGAAGTTGAAAGGAATGGGGACATAATCATATCCGGCCAAGTATGAAATTTAGCATATTGAGAATTACTTGGATGACTAGGTTGATTATAAAAGGACCACTGATGGGAAACTTTCCCAACACAAGACAACTACAGTCATGGGAGGCAATTGAAAAATACATGATGCTATTGAAAAACTAATCAAAAGTACTATATGCTCTTTTTTCCCTTTAAAAAAGTGTTTTCATTTCTGCATTTACTCTAAAACAACGTACTTTTTGGGTAAATGATGAGAGCAAACAGAGCACTCCCTTCAGTGCACTCTATATTTGAGGGACTTAACTATCAGATATATAAATATATATATTATCTTTTGTTTAGGATATATATCACGTATAGAAGAAGATGTATGATAAAAAAATAGGATTATCAGTAGCTGACTGTAACTTTCATGGCACTGTTTTTCTGTACTCTGTCAGAAACCACAAATACATACATACACATCTTTAGGTTTTAAAACTCCTAAGCATTTCTGGACAATGATCACATGATTGACTTTTTTAAAGTTTAATTAACTACTTGAGAGGGCATCAAGGTTTAACTTCTTAAGGTTGCCACTCAAGGGAGGGCAATCAAGGCTATATACAAAAATAATTGTGTTTAAGACAACCTAAAACCAGAAAGGATACCCAAAATATACCTACAGAATGAAAAAAAAAAATCAAAAAGAAAAATCACCAACAGGTTTAAGATTATCGATGCATAATCCTAGCCAGCCAATCCAAAACAAAAATCACTAATCACTATATGAACAGACTTCGACATCACCTCCAACATTGAAAACTAAAAACCTTAATCTCCAAGCCCACAAGTAAACAATGGCAACAAAAAAAAAAACTGCATCATTTCTGGTACTTCACTCAAGCGGAGATAACCATAATAATCAACAAACTAACGTCTAGCTTTCTCCATAGATGAGTACTAGCATATATCATAGACATGAAAATCAATAAAAAGAAAATAATCACAAAGATAGCTACAATAGCACTCATAAAGCAAAATAGGAACAATTTCCTTAGTTACAGAGTGCAGCAGAAGATCTACAATAACTTAAGTTTGGCAAAAACACCATCATATTTCTTATCAGCTTCAGATTTATCCAATCGATTGCGAAAATAAAGCGAGAACATAGGAATACCTTGGGACTCTTGTTCGTCTGAACACCAGTGCTTCGAAACCGAATCTGGCAATGTTCCAAAGCTCCAAATCATAAAACCCCTAAACAATCTACCTCAGCTCAAACAAATCACAAAGTCTAAAATCCGGGGGCAATTAGGATACACCAACGGCGAGAGAGGCAAGAGAGCCACACAAATCCAAAATGAAGGCGAGCTCAGCTGAATTTTGTTTTGGAGAGACACAATGCAGCGAACTTGAGCTTGACGGACCAACGGCAAGACACAGGGACGAGATAGTCAAGAAGACAAGAGAATGGGAAAGAGGAAGAGGAAAACGAGATCCAATAAGGCGCAAAATCTGAAATGAAGTTATGGTAGGAAAGCGAAAAGCCTCTCCCGCGCTGCTTTGGTTCTCGAGATGCCAACCACCTCTTGTATAGCTCGTCTACCTCTTTTCTTTTCTTTAGGGCTTCCAATTCCAGCTCCAAAAACGGTGTCGCCCTTGTAATTCATTGGCTTCAAAATTTCCCCCCTTTTCATAAAATTTCCCCCCTCAATTATCAAACTCTTTCCAATTTCTCTTTTCATTCCCACATAAACTGGCACCTTTTTTAACATTTTTTTAATGTTAAAATTGTAAGGAAAAATCCTATATAAAGCTATATTTAAAATAGGAACATTCTAAATCAGGTTGATAAATTTCACAAATCTCTAAATAAGTCATCAACCTCATTTAAGATTTTAAAATATGGGTAAAATGATATGTCCTCTTCTCTCTCATGTTTAAAGAGATTCATTACTTTATGACTTATATTTTTCTATATATATGTATCAACATTAATATTTAATAAAACAAAATATGATTCATCTATAGTTTAAATATATTAATTATCATCATAAGAACAAAAGCTTACAATATTTTTAAGCAAGGAGTTCATTTTATTAACACAAACAATTTTTTTTAAAAAAAGAATTTATGTCACAATAATTTTTTTTAAAATAAATATATTAATTATAAATTTTACTTTATTTATTTCATATATAAAGTTTTTCTTAGAAAGTTCTATATTTCAATAAGCATTTTTTGAAATTTTAAGTGAATTTAATATTTTTATAAAAAAAATCTTTAAAAGTATATCAAAGTCTCTCGCCTTTCTAATAGAAATGAATAATTCATATTAAAAAGGTGAAATCTTAAATAAATTATTTTTAAGAAATTCAAATTTATACATTAGAAAAAATTATTTACAGTTTGTTTAGATTATCGTTGGTAAAAGTAGTTTTTATTTCAATTGATTTTTGCAAACTAAAGTTGGCAAGTATCATCCTTCTCTTTTTCTTTTGTCTAACTTGATAAAAAAAAACTACATTATTTTTCAACAAAACTCAATTTTTTTTAATATCAATTGAATGATTTTTGTTTGAAAAAATCAATTTTTTTAATTGATTTTTAATATCTATTAAATGATTTTCATTGGGTATGTATCATGGTTCCTTTTTTTTTTTTTTTGGGGACAATCCTATTAAAAGTCTTTTCTCAAATCCTAAATCAAGTTCCTAAACTTTACAAATTCTAAATTAGGCCAATCATCTTGATTTATAATTTTACAATTGGGTGATTTAACTTATATACTCTTTTCCTCTCTCCCTCTCTATCTCATTCTCCCCCATCCCTCTCCGGCCACTTCTCTCCCCCTTCAAGTTCCATTGGTATCTCTCTAGTTCTCTGATTCAAATTCACAGAGGGGGATTAAATTCTTCACTAATAATTGCTGCTTTTAAAAAAACATAGCAAGCCCTTAGAAAAACTAGTTGCTTTCAAGTTTCAAGTATGAACACTGAAAAAAATATATATGAAGGGACCTGAGATCCATATATCATTTCATCATTGATTGCTAACTCAGATCAAAAATTGTACTCGAGCGTGTTTGGAATTCAAACTAGAGAGCTTGTGAAGATATATATGCTCTGGATCCTCTTGCTTCCCCCCCCCCCCCCCTCAAGATTCCATGGTGAAGAGGAGGAATATTGTAACCCAGAAAGCTTTGTTGATGGAGAAGTCAGGATGTGTTAACTCTTGAGATTGGTTCGTGCTTTGCTCGTTTAATAATAACACAAATTACAATGTTATTTGAGTTATTAATTTCTGCGTTGTTAGCAACAATTTCTTGTGGGCTTGCTATGTTTTTTTTAAAAAACAATAATTATTGGTCAAGAATTTGATCTCCTCCTCTATGAATTTGAATGGGAGACTGGAGAGATCCAATAAAACTTGAAGGAGGAGAGGGATGAAGGAGAATTAGATAGAGATAAAAGACGGAGAAGTAGGGAGCAAAAGGATATAAAGGTAAAATTACCAAATTCTAAAATTCTAAATTAAGATTATTGACCCGTTTTAGAATTTGTTATGTTTAGGAGCTTAACTTAGGATTTGAGTATTTTAAAAGACTTTTAATAAGAATTTCCCTTTATTTTTTGCTTGAATTATTTTTTATGATTCTTTTAGAGCATAAAAAATTCCTTTGATTTAGAAAAATTATATTTTGGTTGATTATATATTAATGTTAATATATATAGAAGAATAAAGTCATATTTCAATTATGTTTAAAAATGGAAGTGAAGTGTTAAAAAAAATTATCATGTTAAATGCGCACATATGTTGAGTTCAAATTAATTTTATTTTCTTCCCATTTATATAAGGGCATTTTGGGCATTCCATAAGATTTTAAAAATCTCTAACTGTGCTACAATTTGTTTAGTTTAGTGACCTATTTTATAATATAAGTAATTTAACGGTGTTTTAATTGGATTTTTCCTAATGATTAATCAAAAAAACATAATTTAAAAAAACCTAAAGCACATTTCCGACGGAAATAAAATTTTGATATGGAATATTTTGTCGGAAAATTCAGAAATTTTGACGGAAAAATTCCGTCGCAAAATTTTATTTCTGACAGAATGTCCGACAGAAATTTTCTGTTGGAGATTTCTGACAGAATTTCCAACAGAAATTCCGCTGGAAATCTTTGTAAATATTTCTGACAGAATTTCCGTCAGAAATTTTTGACAGAAAATTTTTGTGGAAATAAAATTTTGCGACGGAATTTTTCCGTCAAAATTTGGAAATTCCGTCGCAAAAGTTTCCAACAGAAATTCCATCGCAAATTCCATTGGAAAATTTTCCGAAGAACATTGGACGACTTTTGCGACAGAATTATTTTCCGTCTCAAAATCCGTTAGAAATGGATGGTTTCTTTTATAGTGTGAGGTACTTTGACATTGCTTTGTGAATAAGGTCCACGCATGCCTATAAACGTAAAATACAGATATTGAGGTTCTTACTTTATGGTGGTTTATTTTAAAACTGATTTTTGCTTGATGCAGTGAAAATTCTAAAAGCAATAACATCGAAGATAGAGAACTTGAATTGGAATGTGACCCCACGTTCTTGTATCGACGGAGGATTCAACGATTATGTAACATGCAATTGCACTTTCTCAAGCGGAAAAGTTTGCCATGTTACAAATATGTAAGAAAAACATGACTTCTTTTAGTTTGTGTCCAAATCAAGCTTTAATCTATAAATATAGTTTGATTTTTTTATTTAAAGTATATTTTTAAACATACAAAATTATTTGATTTTAAAATATACAAATATGAAAAAAAAATATTTTTTAGACCTTTTTTGAAAAATATTTTGATAATATTTATTTTTATATAATTTTCTTATAAATAATGACATAAGATATCCTACTCTATTCTATTTCATAAGTCACTTGTATCCTATTCTCGCAAAACTAAAAAAACATTAAATAGATAATTTTTTTTCCATATTTCCCCTTATTTATGAAGGATGCATATCTTCTCTCACTTCCCTTTATCTCTTTACATTTACATTTCTCTCTCTCTCTCTCTCTCTCCTATTATTAATGAAGGGTAAAATTGTCAAATACTCATTTATTACCCTACAAGTGACTTATATTTTGAAAGACTTATATTTTGAAACAAACTTTTTGAGTATAAAATGGAACAGAGTGGTAACAAATTAGGATATAAGGATATTATTTTTATTGTGACATCTGCTCTTTTTTTTTCTCTTCATATTTTCTCTCCTTCCTTTACACCGGGGATGAGAACATTATTTCTCCTCCCAACTTTTCTGACAATCAATGTGACAATTAATGTGATTAAGAAATTCAATTTTGTTTTTGTCTTATTTTTGAAGGATGTGTTGAATGCAACACTTGGATAACCCATCAAACGCACTTGAATGGGCAACAGCAGAAATGGTAAACAAGCCCGAGTTATTAGAAAGAGAAACTCAAGAACTAGACAGTGTAGTTGGAAAACATAGGCTAGTACAAGAATCAGAGCTATCAAAACTCAACTTCATCAAGGCTTGTGCATGAGAAGCCTTTTGTCTTCACCCGGTGGCACCATTCGTTCGTCCTCACCTGTGCATGCCGAGACTGTGGCAGCCGGCCACTACATCATCCCCAAAGGCAGTCACGTGATCCTAAGCAGAACAAGGTTAGGTCGAAACCCTAGAGTCTGGGAAGAAGACCCTGACCAGTTCAAACCAGACCGCCACCCTAAAGAAACAAGACACATCATCATCTTCATCATGATGACTCAAATGATGATGATGTCTGTTAGAGTTTGACTGAACCAGATTCAAGCTTCATATCATTCAGCGTAGGAAGACGAGGATGTCCTGGAGTTACACTAGGATCTTCCATAACCCTAATTCTTTTCGCAAGGTCGTTGCAGTGCTTCACTTGGAGTGAGCCATGTAATGTGTCTGGAATCGAACTTCATGAGTCTAAGAATGATCTCTCTCTTGCTGTTACTGCCAAGAAAAGATTGGCGGCTAAAGTGCTTCTCTTTGCGAATGAAGAAGGGTGTAGAGATTAAATGAAAAAAATGGGTTGATACAATGTTTGGTCCTTATTATTTGTGCTCATTATTTTGGTTTTTGTCCCTATAATTTTAAATAGGTTTTGGTATACATTCTATAGTTTTGATATACTCTTCAGGTCCTATGTAAAACACAGAGAGAGAAATTTTTGTTCTATTTATTAGTTATATCAATAAATTTTTCACAGGGATATATATACAATTTTATCATTAGATTTTGTGTTTTTGGGATAAAGCATATTGTATATAAAATAGGGATAGAGTCGAAAAGTTATTAAATTTGACCACAGAGTTTTCTTAATTCCATTGAAAAATGTTGGATGTGACTTATAAATAGAATCAATACACACAAACTCTTAGTTTAGTTCTATATATAAGACAGAGAGAGAATTTTTTTTGATTCTATTTATAGGACATGTCATCAAATTTTTTATATTAATATAATGTATAATTTTATCTTTCATTTATTATTGTATAAATAGTTCTTTTACCCATGGTGGCAAGTAAAACATGCATCTGATCGTTGGAGGGCTTCAGGTTGAGGGAGCGGAGAAGGGAAGTGAGCTCAAGGATGGTAAGGTTGCCGTCGGAATCCATGTCGAAGCGCCTAAAAATGTAGCATAATTGATTGAGTTGATGAACATGAAGGGTCTGTTTGGTGTGAGGATTTGGAGGGGAAGGGAAGGGAGGAAAAATTTTTATGAGTTGAATTTTAAAAGATTAAAGAAGTGGGATAATAAAATTTTAATAAAGAGAATATATAAGATAAAAGAGTAAAAAAAATTAATTAAAAATTTTTAACTCCACTTCTTTAATTTTTTTAAATTCAACTTAAAAAGTTTTTCCTTCTGCCCATCTCTTCCCCCTCAGACCAAACAAACCCGAAGAGTTGCCATATATATGCATACAGGAGGGAGAGAGAGAGAGGGGGGGAGGGGGAGGGGGGCGGAGTGAGGCTGGATGTGAGACCATGAGAGAGCGAAAAGAAAGAGAGAGGAAGGGTGGGATGGGGAGAGAGATCGAGCTGATGATGGTGACTCAGCATACAGGTTGACACTTGGACATGCATGGGACCCACAAAAATAAAAAGTCACAAAGTTTGAGAAATTCCTACTTGAACGAACGAGGTGCACTACATCAACATCCTCAGTGATCATGGAAGATGACATGGAAATCTTTTAATTTCTATTAGTCTAGTAATTTAATTTAATTAAGCATCATTCTCTAAAAAGTGGTACCCACTTTTTCCCACTCACCTTCTTCATCTTCCTCCTCATTCTTTTTTCAAATTCTCTCTCATCATTAACTCTTTGTTCTCCCAGGCACCACCTTCATCCTCCTTCCCTAGCTTCAATCATTCAGGGCCATGCCCACAAATGTAGCCACAAGAGAATCCAGGTAATGGAGGCCTTGCTGACGGAGAATACGCAGAGGGTAGTGCAGGAGATATAGCAGAGGCTTAGAAGCAGTTGATTTCATTAGTGAAGGAGTGGTGGTAGCATTATAATATTCTCCCACTCTCACCACTCCCTACACAAATCCTTCTTTTAAATCCATATATTCTCTATTTTTAATGCCATCCCTGTCTTGTTCATTACTCATTACTCATTACGAACAAGAACTTCTCTCTAACTCCACTTCTTCATCTTTCTCCAACTCTCTTCGCGGTTTTGCCACTGGTTCTTTCCTTTTCTAGTTTGTTTTGAGGTGGGGTGGTTAATGAAGAGGACGAGGAGGTAATCAACGATCCGGGGGAGTTCAAATCTTGGAGGTGGTGGAGGGATTTTGATTTGATGTAAAGGTGGAAGATGAAGCATAGGAAGCGACCGCGGGAGGCGAATTGGAGAAGACGTTGTTTTTTCACATATCAGGTCAGTCATAAGCTAATGACTCATAGCAATTTTACCCAGTCAGCAGTTTTAACACTGTTATTGTCACATCATTAAATTTAACACCATTAACCATGGGTACAAGTTCTTTTAAAATTACAGGACCAACAACTCAAACAAAATAAATTCAAAGCGACCAAAAACTATTATGCCAAACTATATAGATCAAAATCAAAATAAGAGCAAACTATAAGAACTAATAGTTATATTAACCCTAATATTTACTTTAAACAAAATTGGCCAAAATGCATCAAGCCCCCTTCACCTTTAGTTTAGTTGTATATGTTGGACTTTGGGTCCAAGTCCGCCCTTGATGGGCCGGACTATTTGATTAGGAAATAAGTAGCCTAATCAAATAAGAATAAAATCAGCATAAAATGCAGATTTGGGAATATTTCAGCAATAATTATAGATTTGTCAAAAGAAGAACAAATCACCATAATTATGGAATTAATTGAGGGACAATTAATTCCTGTCTTGGAGGGCAAGAAGGAGTGCACACGTTTCCAAATTAGTGGCTTCCATAAACCACTATAAATAGGGTGTGCCTCCTCAATTGCAACTCACCCCGCCATTGAGCTTTCTGGCAATCTCCTCTTATCTACCATCTTTCTTGTTCTGGTGCACTGCTGTGAAAACCCTGATTAGGCTCTTGTAGTCTAATCCTTGTGTGGGTCCCAAACCCAGATCCGACTTTACCGGTACGCACTTCTACTCTAATCTGGTTTATATTTCCTTCAGTATATAACCTCTCTCAACTTTAAAGTTTTAAAGCTCACACCCTCAACTTTAAGATTTTGACCATCATGCCCATGCCGTTGAAAGACAGTTAAACCTAATGGAAAGTGTAAGCCGCATCAGATCATTTGAAATTAGATGGTAGATGACATGTAATTTTTTATATTTTATTAATTTGTCCTTAATTAAAATTTGTAACTTCACTTAGAAGATAACTTTTTGATTTTACAATCCCTAATTGCTATTTCCAATGGTCTCCGACGGCATTATGATCTTGCTTCATCTTTCTTTTTGCAATTTCTTTTTTGAAACGTTGTTTGTAGCTTTTGATTATCTTCTTCATTTAAAAAATCATTCTCAAGCTTCCCTCCTCAATCTCATTCGAAAAATGATTTTTATTTTCACCAAATCAAGCAGGGTCCATGGCTATTCTCTTGAGCCATTATAGCCATTGTTGTGCATCTTTGCATCCTTTAAGGGAGCCTCTTTATTTAGGACGATTTTGGCTTCTCAGATTTTATATATATATATATATGATTTCATCACTTGCTGGGAATAGATTAAGCAGAGGCTGGCATTGTATTGTATTGTTATGCTGATATACACCTGATAAATAAAATCAGAGTTAATAGAAGAATAGGATTATTCAGATCAAAATCATAAGAAGGATTTTTCAGAATGATGAAGATGATAAAAAATCTAAAGGGTTGCAAACAGGATACCTTGCGAGAGATCGAGATAGGTAGACATGAACACGATGACAAGCAGGGATTGTTGTTGGAAATTGGAATAACAAAATTGCCCTTTTAGTGTAATTCTAAATTAATAAAATATAAAAAAAATACATGTCATCTGCCATGTAATTTTAAATCATCCGATGTGGCTTGCATTCCCTTAGATTTAACGGTCCTTTTAACAGTTTGGGCTTGATGATCAAGATCTAAAATTTGAAGATGTGAGTTTTAGACTTTTAAAGTTGAGGGAGGTTATACACGATTAAACTAAAGTTGAAGGGGAGTTGTGTGTATTTTGACTAAGAAAATTCACATGTTAGATGTGAGAGGCAGAGACACAAGAGGACGAGGGCAAGAGAGGAATATATGTTTTCTTCTCATTTTATCATTATGTTGAGAGAAAACTTGGAGTGAGAATGGGGTGGGTTCTCTTCAGCTTTTCCTTTATTCCACTTTTCCTTCCTTGAATAAGGTTTAGGATAAATTTAGTGAGATAACAAGCATTATCCCACTAAATAAGGTTTTGTAAAACAATAATCGAATAATGTAATAATCTGACGGAATAAAAAGAAATAAATAAGCAAATAGAAAAGCTTGAATGTAAGAAACAAAAAGAAAAAAACTACTCCAAAAAGACCTCAATCAATGCCAATTGCCATATAAAAAAAAGTGCCAAGAATTGAAATTGATGGGCGCGCGCGCGCATATATATATATATATACTATAACTATTCTCTAGAGACACTGTATTATTGTTATTGTAATATAACATACAAGAGACACATTGTGTATACGTTGATATAGGTGAGGGGCAGGGACAACTTCACAAAGATAGTGCGTTTGGTGAATTTATGAAATATTAATTTGCTTTGTAAATTGATCAAGCTTGGATCAACTAGTAGTTGTTTCGATTTAATCAAATATTACATGTTCAATCATTTGCGAATGCAATAGCCTATAGGTGGTAGGGTCACCACCCATATGGGTCCTATCATAACCTGATCCAGATCAATCTAGTTTGTAATTCCCTAAAAGGTTGGCCAAGATAACGGGTGCTCACAAAAAAAGGACTATGTTCTCACGCAGCATTCAATTTCTTATTGCTTAAGAATATATTACACTATAACCGTATTGAAAGGGATGCTATCATGCTAATGCAGTGGCGGATTTATATCCTTAGCTTGTAAAGAAACCTTTGGATTTTTCCAATGTTGTCAAGCTCGGACCGGACCGGACCGGACCGGTTGGTCCGATCATGAAACTGTCGGACCGGTGGTCCGAACGGTCCGGTTTGGCCACTAACCCCGGTTCGACCGGGTTTCATGCGGTTTGAATGGTTTTTTAGCGGTTTGACCGGTTTTTTTTTTAAAAAAATTTTTAATATTTTTTTTCAAATTTTCATATAAATAATTCTAAAATCTTCCCTTCCTCACCGGTCTAGCCCCGGTTTGACTCTGATCTGACCCATTAACCCTTGACTCAATACCCCAACCGGTTCAGTAACCGGTCCGGGTTTCAGAACCTTGGATTTTTCATTTACTTGTAGCTTTCCTAGTCAAGTTAGATAGGTTGCTTATTAAAGACATGAGGTCCAATTAAATTAAGCTCTCTTTATCGTATATAGGAAAAAGAATACGCGACTGTACTACAAGTTAGGTGTTTGTGACTATAGTCAATAAAATTATTCTATATAATTAAAGAATAGATAGTTGCTTTTAAATTATTACACTTCTTAATATAAGAGCCAGGGTTAAGATCCATTTTTACCTCAAAACTTGTAACACAATCTCAATTTTTCCCTAAAATATTTTTTTGGAGTAATATCGTTTTTAAAGTTTCTAAATCATAACAATTTTGCTCTAGTCGTTATTCATGTTAAGCTCGACGGGCCCGCATTCCCTGTAAATCCATCGCCCCAATTTTTGGGGTGGAGACCATTTTTTTTATTTTTTTATTTATTTGGATTAAATTGTATGCTGCACTCTAAAATATTTTTGCTACTCGATATCTCAAATTAATTAATTTCTAATTCTGCATTTAGAAATATTTTTCCTGTAACACCAGCAACCTGAAACATTTGTCTAGTAGCATCCAATATCTGAAATATTTTTTTGACATACAATATCTTAAATGAATTAATTTTTAGTGTAAGGAATATTTTTGCAAAAAAAAAAAAATATATATTAAAAAAAAATTGGGGTGAATGCTCATCTTTTTGATGAGCAGGGAATGTGGATCCAAGCTTGATCAATATGCCGAGTTGATAAGTACACGTGTCATCTACATCATTTTTGTTTTGGATTTAGGTGCAAAGTTGTTTTGAAAGTTTTCACTCCAGAGTTATATTGTCTTAGAAGTTTCCAAATTTAGTAATTTCAACTCGTCTATTATCCAAATCAAGTTTGCCCATTAGTTAGGCAAATATGCTTATATGACTAATTTATGTGTCATCCACTTCATTTTTTCAGACAGATTATACCAGACACAGAGAGCAATTGAAGAACTCAGCCTGGATTGTAAACAGACAATAACAAGAACCCAAAGTTTTCCAGGTTCACAAGCTAGACAGCTTTTTTCTTCCATCTCTTCACTTCAGATTGCCAATTACAACTTAGAATCTTCAGGACATTTTGACCACTCTACTAACCTCAATTTTGAGACTGGAGATGGTCCAAGTTAGTGATTTCAAAAAAAACATGATTCTTAGCTGCTGCAAGAACTTGGAAAGGCTTAGCCTTATCTAGTGTTCCAAATTCAAGAAGAAGATGATTGTGCATCAGAACTTCGAGTTCTTGGAGCTTAGTGCTTTATGTGCATCTAGCATGTTCGTGAGTGTTCCAAGTCTTGAGGTTCTTGATATTTTGTTCTTTAGCTTGTCCCAAACCTACAAGTTTCTAGATTTCTGCCCCTAAGCTTGGCGTCTTTAAATCTCAACCCAGACCAATATTGCATGAGGGGGTTTTTATTCGTGAAGGACATTTTGTTCTGAGATCGATCCAGACCAATATTGCATGAGGGGGTTTTTATTCGTGAAGGACATTTTGTTCTGAGATCGCATGATATTCTTCTGCAGACTCTGGCAATTCCTGCGGTAACTTGTCTTTTACGAAATAGATGATGATCTATTGGCTCCTATATTTTATTTAAGTCTATTACTGACTTAAATTATTTTTCTTATTCCTTTAGAAAATCACAGAGGACCATTTTGCAGATTGTATGTCATGCTTGGCGGTTGCTTTAGAACTGAAAAATAAAATAGCTGCTCAGACACTTTCTATGGTATTGAGACTGTGGTAAATTTGGAAACTATAAAAATTACTAAGCCGGTAAGTGACTCTCTAGTTTATTCATTATTAGGAAAATTATCTATCGTTGCATGCCAAGTAAGAAATTTAAGACAACATAGTAGATTACAAGGATTTAATATTTGCACCTTGAGTTACATTATTTACATTATATACATTAATCCACCGGTCTATATAGGTCCAAATTTCAACCCCCATGCTTATGTTGATCTGAAAGAACCGATGCTGTGGGAGACAAGGGAGGTATGCCGTTGTGTTGAAGAAGCCCTGAAATTTGTGTGCACAGTAGGAGTTTCAGGCCACAAATTTGAGGTAGATTTTGTGAAGCATATCATTACCAAAGATTCCAAAATGGAGAAATTTACTGTAGTTTGTGAAAGCTCAAAGGAAGATGTAAGCTTTCTGGTGCTTCTGCAAGATCAAATAGCTTCGGATAAACTTTTTATCCTGGTTGCTGAGGACCAGAAAAGTCCTCCCATTAAGCTCAACGAATTTCTTCAGGGATTAGTCAACTCCACCTCCATTCACAAAATTAGATGGATATATTTGCTGAAAGAAAAAAAGCACCGTACAATAGTTACAATTGCGTCAACCCTTCAGTTTTCTAGAGCCCAGTTAATCTCTACAATATTCTTTTCTTTGTCCTACAGAGGATCAGAGCAATCATCATATTTGGTCAGTGTTGCGATAAACTACCATTAATTGTGTGATATTAATTGCATCCATCTTATTGAAGAATTGAGAATTAAGAACTTCCAGAGTTTTTTTTTTTTTTTTTGAACTGAAGAACTTCCTCAATTTACTTCTGTGCTAAACTGCAGTTCTTTTGGTATCACCGTATCAGTTCTAATCTGATTGAAGCTGATCCTCCTTACCATAATCCCATTTGGATTTCTCAGAGGATCTAATCTGTTTTGCATCATCAAGAGTGACAGTTCTGTAGTTTAACCATGGATCATTATGGATCTGCATCACCACACCGCTATCCAAGCCCGTATGGATAATTATCACATAATTCCCAGTACCTATAATTTGTTTTCTTTTTTGTTTTTTGGCAACATGCTAATAATTTGTTAATTAAGACTCATGTAAATGCTATATAAGTTACACATAAGTTGCCACAAAATACGAAATAAAAGAGGCAAAAATGTATACTAATAATCATCTCCTTGCATCTATACATAATAGAAAATCTAGTTGATTTTGATTTTATTTAGTTCCATGTAACAAAACAAAAACTCCAAGTATACATACATTAAGAGTCATGCCATCGGTTACTAATACTGTTTTTCTTACAAACTAACAAATTATGAATATAAAAAACCGATACCTACTATTGAAAAACTATACACCAAATAAAAAAGAAGAAAAACTATATACTGTTTGATAAAATTATGCAGACTTGCATGTTAATTTTTCCTTCAATACATTCCTCTCAAGTAGAAATGTCCTCAGTGCAAAAAGAATAATAAGAAAAAGTAGAAATTTAAAATGAATTCTTTTTCCATTTTATTTAACTATTTGGCATCTGATACTACTGGAGACTAAATTCAAGCATTTACAGCCTAAAATTGATACGTAAGAAGAAGGAAAAAAATTCTAACTAGCACCCATTAACTTCCAGTCTAGACAGTTGTTCATCTAGAACCATCTATTTGGGATCAGGTAAATGCATCTGAATTGCAGAGTTTTCACCAATCAGAGATCTGAGTTGTCCAAGGTAACTCCCAAGATGAGAACTATCTGATTTATGCTCCTGCAAATCAGCTTTGTTCTGAATAACTTCTACATGCTCACTTGGTTCTGAAGTTTCTTTCGCCTGGAAATCTTCATAGAAGGATTTAAGAGCATCATTTGTTGACATCAAACGCACAGATTCATACAATCCTTGTAATTCAGTTTTCTTATGTGCCTCCACTAATTTCTCTTTCAATTCTTCTGGAAGATAAGCAAACGCACTTCCCCAAGATGCAAATAGCAAGCAGACAAGAACAACGAGGAAATATTAGAGATCAACTAAGCTAATTAAAAAAAAAATCTAAAGATACTGCACATCTCCTTTAGGGTCTGTTTGGTGGGAGGGATTTGGAGAGGAGGGGAGGCGGAGAGAAAATTTTTATGAGTTGCATTTAAGAAAATTGGAGGTGGGTTACAAAATTTTAATAAAGAGAATATGTAAGATAAGAGAGTAAGAAAACTTAATTAAAAACTTTATATCCCACTTCTCTCATTTTTTTAAATCCAACTCAAAAAAATTTGTCCTTTGTCCACTTTTCCTCCCTTCCCCTCATACCAAACAAGCCCTTAAAGTACTTGCTTTCATATTACTATCCGGTCCTTAATATAAAATCTACTTAACTAATTTAAGTAGATTAAGGAAATTCGGTAAATTAGTTATTTGTCAAAAATGTGTATTGGTTTCCTTAAATTACCCTCTTAAATCATTTGCATCAAAACTAACCCTAACAAGCTCCCTAGACACATGCAATTAATAGCAACAGTTTAGGGGGGAAAAAAATAAATATAGGGGGGCAAAGTGAATTGAGGTCTTATATTTAGTACCAAATCTAACCCCCAACGAGCTCTAAATTAGGGAGCAGAGGTAGTACCTTGTAACACCTCTCACAAGTCCCCATCTATAGCCTGCATGGACTGATTCTTTAAAACCGATATTAAACCCCTGCTGTGAAGAAGCTTCCTTCCCAGCAATGAGACCATCCCGATATCCAATCTACATCACAGAACATAAAATAAACATCAACAGTAAATTATGTTATCGAGAGAAACATTCTAAAATAAAAGGACTCTAAATTATTAACTTACTGTATGGAATTGGTCATGCCGCCTCTGCCATTCCCTGTCCACCGATGATTTCTCTAACTCATCAAAGCCATCCAACAGAGACCCATCTTCATGGCTCAAATCATAGCCATCACCATCTGAAGGCATAGTATACAATTAGGAGTCTCAAAATACAAGCTTGGTGGAAAATTGCCAATGCATCATAAAGCCGTGGCTCAACTAAACCATAAATGAGTAAATATTCAAATGAAAGTACTAAATTATGTGCAAAATTTAGTATTGTTGGGCCCAAATGGAAGTACCTTTCCTGACATGGAATTTCTCACGTCTTTAATCGATTCTGTTATTTCTTTATTAATGATATGAGATTTTGGAATCTTGACCCTTACGTTACATTTTCTTTTAACAATTATTTCAGTTCCTTACACATGCACCTACAGCGGAAAGCTTTGTTCTCAATAAGCCATAATGAAAATTGAAGTCTCCTTCAAGGTTGAGTACTTGATACTCAATAGGATAAACACAAATGACATGTTATAGGTTTGAAGGTACCATATGACTCTTTTCCCCTACATGTGTGAATGTGGGGATATGAATCAGAAACTTTGCCCATTTATTTCTTCTTCACCATCCAGTAGAGACTTACCTAGGAAATGAGCTGTATTAATTCTTGGAGAATAGTGGGTGTGTTCTGGTACTTTGAATCTGACTCTCCTAATTCACTTCATACGATTAGATAATAAAAAAAGTAACAAAACTTTGTAGCCATAAGCTGTTTATGGGACTCTCTGGATTGTCTGGTTAGAGAGGAATGCCCTTATATTGAAGGTCATATTTTCTCCTTTAAATAACAATATTTGATCAATGGTTTCTTCATGAACGGACAACATCTTTCAGATATCTTCTAAATCAAATTGTACTCATCAGATAGACTAAGAAAATCTATTTAAAGCATATAGTAACAGAAGCTCCATGTATACTCAACATGAGATATTCTTACCATTTGAATTATTTTGTTGATTCTTAGCACCAGCTGTCAGTTCCAATTTTGAAAACAGCAAACTTTCCGAGTAAAGTTCTTCAGCAAATCTATTTTCCATCTGCAGTGGAGTCCACCATAAAAAACCAAGAAAGAAAGAAAGAAAACAGATGTTAGTTCCAATTCTTAGTTTCAGAGTAAAGTTCTCGAGCAAATCAGGAGTTCATTCTTGTAAAAGTGTTCAATCCACGTTATAATAGTAAAACAACTCAAAAGGGGGGAAAAGAGGGTAACTATAATGTAGGTTAAAATTAAGTCTAAGTCAACAAAGTTCTAGAAACTGGATGCGCGGACAAATTGAGGATAAACTTAAATGCGTATAGTATTTGGCTACAGTAAGATTAGGGGAAAAAAAGAAGCATAATAAATACATCCATTTTCTCCCACAAATATTCAGATCTTTGTTCTTTGGCAAAGCACAAAATTAATGAATATCTATCAACTATTACTAGGAACAAAAACTCTCAAAACTAAGCTTACTAGTTTTGGAAATTTTCCTCATAATATTTTTCTCCCCTATTTTTATCCCCATCCAAACCAAGCCTTAGCGGCTCAGTGATGGGAGATTCAGAAATAAAAGAAGTCAAATTGCATCGGTTTCATGATCTGGTAAACTTGATGTATCAACTCAAAAGTTTATCAAAAGTCCAGGTTTAAGTGCCATTTGACAAGTTGTCCTAGCCTAAAAACCTTAACTTGCCCAAGTTTAGAGGTTAAATTTGAATGAAGCAGAAGATGAAATTTTACTTGCATGTTTACGATAGCAACGACATGAGCAGAAATCAGTTAGCAGATGTTTATCTGATCAAATGCAGAGACATTCCACAAACTCAGCACAGCTACAGTATGCTGCACCAGGAGATTCACATGCTTGGCACAACTACAGTATGTTGCGCCAGGAGATCGTTTTGGACATGTCAATACATCAGAAGTACTTACGTTATCATCACTTTATGAAACTGCACGTTTAAAAAATTTTACTTATCACTACAATGATGCTATTGAATCAGCAAAATACAAAGTCACGCATCTCAGAAGCACTGTGTTAAAATGAAATCTTAGAACATTCAAAAAATTCTCAAAAATGATGAAAATTCAAAAGGAGGATCTCAGATGAGTAAGGTAAACATCAAGTCTGGCAAGAGAGACCACCAGCAGCATCGAGCTGGGCAGGCTTTAGACCAAGATCAGCACCAAAATTATTCATTGTCCTTCTTGCACAGGATTTTCTTAAAAAAAAAAAGCAACAAAAGAAGTTGGAAATTCTGGAAAACTTGTGAAAAGAAAATAAACAGAATGCCAATACACAACAAATCCAACATTGCACAACAAAACAATCCAAAGCATATAAGCCGCTAGTAATCAAAATGAAGAAGGAAGAAGTACAGTAGCCTATTGCACACCATTGAAGCAAAAATTAGTAATAATTTTTTTAAAAAGAAAGGTAAAACTCAATGTTTATTCAAAAGCGTCAAATATTCAAACGATTACCTGACCATATTCAAAGCCAAATTAAAATGAAAAATTTAAACGGAAACGGTGCGAGGGCGCCCAGCACAGGATTAGCAACAACGCATGAGCAGATGACGCGGGGAACAAATTCAAATCAAGATTTTTTAATTGGCTTATTTTTTTCTGTAGTCTTATTTGATCTTTAATGGCATCAAGAACACTTGATTCAGTATACTCTAACTAATCTTACCATCGCAACTGAGCAACACAGCTTTCAGAAAAAGTTCTAGGATTTGTTGAATTTATACTAGAAGCTCATGTGAGCTTTGTAATCTACGAGCTGCCATTTTTATCAATAATAACAGCTCCGAACACGAACAGAGCGAGAAGAAAACAATTAAGATTGAAATCTCGAATCTAAGAAAAACAAGAGTCGCAAGCCCCAGCAGTTGAGACAAAAAGTATTAAATCCAGAAATAGAGCGAACAGAGAGAGAGGGGTAAAAAAAAAAATGGTACCTGGGAGTGGTGAGTTGCGAGTCAGATCCAGAAATTGAGAGACGATGATGAGGTTGAGAACTGAGAGGCGAGATGCGATTGCGAGCTGCGGCGAAAGGTGAGACTCACGGAAAGGCAGAATGAGATTTCCGGATTTTTAGCCCGTTTGGTATCCTTCAGACACAACGAGATGAAAGCAATTTCCTGCTACATGAAATTTTCCCGGGAAACCAATTTTGGTTGGGCTTTTTTTTTTTTTTATTACCTGAATTTTGTTGGGTTAATACTTAATGCAATGTATATTTGCAATCGTCGTATTAATTACGGTTTTTTAGATTGACTCTATTTGGTATTTCATTAATTGCAACTTCCCATGATTTCTTGAATATAATTTATACTTTTTTTAAAAAAAAATTATCAATAATATATTTTCTTTCAATTATGTTTATGCTTCTTTCATTTAATTTTACTGTTATATTTTTTTAATTTTTTAATCTTTTTGTAGTTTTGTACTTATACTTTATAATTCATTGGCTCATACATTTATGTTTTTATTTCTTATCTTTACCCACTTTATTTAGTGTTGTTTTTTTTTTAATGTTTGAGATTAATTTTTTAAAGGTTATTATAAAATGAAAATATATTAATTTGATCAAGAATATTCAACTATAATTGAACTATTGAACCTCAAGCCGGGGACCCTTTTTTATTCTTGCTAATTATACGCAAGAAGAGTCTCCTAAATCGTACGAATGGTAATGGTTAACTTTAACACTGGCAACTTAATAAAACACTATACCAGGAAAAAAAAATATTATACTAGTACCAATTTTAAAAATTCATATGTTAAATTGCTCAATAATTTTTTTAGGATGCCATAACTCTTCTAGGGATACTTCTAGAGCAAAAGATGCATTTTAACCCGTGAAACAACAATTTAAAAACAAAAACTCCAGTGAATTTAGTGGGGGAAAAAACCAATATTAAATAGTAAAGCTGGTTTTGTTTAATGATTCATTTTATTTTACCTCAAATCGAATTCCCAATATTTTAGGCTGAAGTGAACCACTACACTGGACTTTTATTAACTCAATATCAACATCAACATATAAAGACTAATTACATTAATATCAATAAATTACCAAACAAATATATGTGTGTATATGATTTTTTCACCTACAAATATATAAGGCAAACTCTAGCAGACTACGCTTTATAAGTTATAAATAATTTTCTTTTGATAATGGGGAAATTATGCTAATCTAAACAAAAGAACATACGAGACAAGGAGCCTTCCAAGTCAACAAGAAATGAGTCTAATCAGATTGTTCCCTCTTCGACAGTGCGTCAAATTATATAGAATCACTGCGAAGCGTTTTACTCATAATAATTTAGGGAAAAAATAACATATTTATACAAATGTTAATAACGAATATAATCATCTTCATGTATTGTTACAAGCACAAGATTTCCCTTAAAATTATAATTACAATAATAACCATATACCACCATGTGCGTGGTGACAAATCAAACAGGACAAATTGCTAATGAAGGAGATTATGAACAACAATGACTATGGCTTTGAGCACAGTAGATACACTCAAGTGCAGATCCCACTAACAAGTCCCACTTTGATGCAATCCCAAGAAAAAGACTGTATAACTCTTCATCTGAAAATTACACGTCAATCCCAGTCATGTGATCCCCTTGTTACACCAGTAATAATTGCAATTGTAGCAAGAACAGCCTGCAAAATCAATCTCACAAGATTAATTAGTCATCTAATCAGAGATAAACAGAAGCATTTCTCATGAATCATGGAACAGTTTGATGGCCAAAATGCTGCAATATAGCAACTGAGAAAGAGACTTGAGCCCCAAACTAGACATAAGCACCATGAGGCATAATGCGTAAGGATCAAGTCGAATAAAAGTGTACCCCCTCCAGTTTTTAAAATAGGAACTAGACAATGAGTGATAAGTACATGACATGGGCCAAAACATATCAGAAACAGGATCAAAAAGTGTTGATCCCTATCCTTCCATATTTATAGAACAAAATAAAGTCAGATACACAGCTTTGCAATATTGGGCCTGTATACACATACATAAGCCCATACACACATACAAGCCCATAAGCTATACCCTAATAACAACTTGTCTCATGACACTACAATATACACTATACATGATTAATACAATATTCCTAACACCCCCTTCAAGTTGGGGGCACAAACAAGTTCATAGTGCCCAACTTGCTCAACAACCAATCATAATCTTCACTCCCAACAGCCTTAATAAGCAATCTGCAAGCTGATTCCTAGAATTGACATATGCAACTTGATGATGCCTTGTTGTAGCTTCTCACAAACAAAGTGACAATATATTTCTATGTACTTTATCCGTTCGTGAAAAACTAGATTAGATGCAATATGTATAGCTGATTTGTTCTAGCAATACACCGAAAAGGGCTCAATATCTCTTATCCCAAGATCCTTCAATAAACGTATTAACCATACAATCTCGAAAACTGCTATTCCCAAGGCTCTATACTCTGCCTCTATGGACGACTTCAAAACTGTGTGTTGTTTCTTAGATTTCCAGCACATAAGAGAGCCTCCAAATTGTACCAAATACCCAGTAACAGACTTTCTTGTGTCCGGGAAGGTTGCCCAATCAGAATCTACATAGCACCTGAGCTCCTTGCCTCATCTTGCATCCAAGAAAATTCCCAATCCGGGCTTCCCCTTAAGGTACCTAACAACTCGAATAGCAGCAGCCATATGTGATCTCCTTGGGGGACTCATAAACTAACTCAACGTCTACACAATAGAACAAATGTCAGGTCATGTGGTAGTAAGATAAAGTAACCTACCAATCAACCTTCGATAAGCAGATGAGTCCGGAAGGAGAGGATCCACTTGCTTAAAGTTGTTATTCTTTCGTTTCTGCTTCTCCTTAGCCACTTTTGGTACTCCAATGCCTTCAACACATAACCGGATATGGTGCTCCATAGGAAACTTCAAGGGCTTGGCCCCACTTAATCCCATATCCTTAATCAGATCTATAGCATATTTTCTTTGACTAAGAACAATACCTTTTCTCGGATCTAGCCAATTCTAATCCCAAGAAATACTTGAGGTGGACCAAATCCTTGATCTTAAAATTATCATGCAAATGTGCTTTCCATTCATTGATCCTATCAATGTTATTCCTTGCTATCACAAGATCATCAACATATGCCAATACAATAGTAATATCCCCTTTATGTTCTTTGATAAACAAGGAGTAATCGTATTTGCTTTGTCTAAAGCCTCCTTGTATCAAAGTTTCTGTGAGCTTAGCATTCCATTGATGTGAAGCTTGTTTGAGACCATACAATGATTTAATCAATTTGCAAACCTTACAAATTGATCAAATCCTTGTGGCATTTTCATATAAACTTCCTCATGAAAGTTCCCTTATTGAAATGCATTGTTAACATCTATTTGAAAGAGATGCCAACAATGCATTGCTGCAATGGTGAGGGCTGTTAGAATATAAGTTTTGATGATAATAAAAGGTGATTATATGTTTTGGTAATAAACTTATGTTTTGAAGTCATAATATTGATTCAATTTATTACCAAATGCATTTCACAAGGTTCAGTGATGGTTGCTATGATTTTAACTGATGTACTCAAGTGATGAAGCTCATACTTGAGTAAGCATCCATTTTGTACTCGAGTCAAGGAAGTGTAAGCCTGAAAGTATTTTACAAAGAGCCACTCAGTTCAGACATTTTTCAGCAATGCTCGAGTAAGAGGCATTGCAGTCGAGTGATGACCAGATTTGCACTCAAGCATGAAAGCACACTCTTGAAAGTTTTTGACATAGAGCAAAGTTAGAGACAAAAAATGACAGTTGCACTCGAGCATGGACTCAATACTCAAGTGAGAGCCTCAACCTCACTCGAGTCCTATAAGTATGGACGAGGAAGTGTTTACCCTAGAGGAAGGAAGAGCTGAAAGTGAGAAGTGCACTCGAGCAATGACTTTGGTACTTGAGTGATGGAGCAACACTCACGAGTGAGAAAACACACTTCTTTGATCTTGATGCAAGTGTTGAGCAAAAGGTTGTCCAGAGTAAAGAATTACTAATGCACTTGAGTGAGCATCTTAGTACTCGAGTCGGGACCCACAACACTCGTAAGTGCAAAATCTCACTCTTGTAAAACTTGGTGCGAGTGCCGTCTAGAATCAAAGCCTGAAGCTGAAATACAATAGTGTACTTGAGTGAGACATCGTCACTCTTGAAAAATATGTTGAAAGTGCAAAATCACACTCTTGAAAATTATGTTGCAAGTGTTATCTAGAGACGTGAGCCTATAGTATAAAATACACATGCACTCAAGTGAGACAAGATGTACTTGAGTGAGGACCCGCAACACTCGCAAGTGAGAAAATGCACTCTTGTCTTTTTGCATGGAAGTGCAACTCAAAAGCTGAAGCAGAAGAGGAAATATGATGTTGCACTTGAGTGAGGCCTCAAGGCACTCGAGTGATGCTCTGTCAGAAGCCAAAACGCAATAGACTTACAGCGATCAATCTGAACATGGTTTAATGTTATCTATTCATTCTGATTTCACTTATTATTATTATAAAACATCATTTAACATATACTTCAAGTGTGAAACAGGAGATTGAATGTTTGAATCAGAGATGCATAGAGAAAGTCAAATAACGACGGACATAATCATTATGACCAACTAAGCATGTACCTACCACGGTATCTTGTTCAGAGATTTCAAACATACGCATGCTGCTCCATAACAAAACGCTCCACTCCACAACGACTATTATTCAATGGATAAAAAAACTGGCTATAAAATATAGAAGATTAGAGACAATTGAAGCAGAACATCGAACGAAAGCTTACAACAAATACTTACAAGAGTCTCTATTTTTATATTTTCTCTGTATTCATATTGTACTTCAGTGTTTGTCATATTTGTTCTATGAGAGAGTTTGTATACTTTTCAAATCATATTTTCATTTGATCTCAAGGTATAGGGACCTTGAGAGGGTAGATTTCCTTACGAGAGAAGCAGTTGAGAGAATTCCTAGGAGTACTTTTTGCTTGTAAAACTTACTAAGTGCAAGCAGGAGAGAATGTTGTTGCTCAGAAGACTTGCATACGTAAGCAAGAGAGAAAAGTTATAGGATTGTTTCTGCACATAAGACTTGTCATAAAAGGGAGAGAAAATTCTCTGTATTAGAATATTTCTGCTTGTAGTCCATACAAGGACAATTATTGTCTTGTGGCTTTTCGAGAGCCCATTGAATCTTGGAAGAATAGTAAAATCTCAGTAGGTCTTGATTTCTGAGGACTGGACGTAGGCCTAGGTTTTTGGGTTGAACCAGTATAACTCTCTATGTGTTAATCTTCTCAACTCTACTCTATCTACAGTTATTTTCATATCACCGTATCAACCGAAAAATTTATCATATCACCTAATTCACTCCCTCTTGGGTGAAGCTTGCCTCTTTCATTTGGTATCAGAGAAAGGTCTTCTCCGAAGAGCCTAATAGCTTGAGAAGGATCCAGTAAATGGCAACAATAGGTGAGAATATTCTTCCACATAGAGCTTCTATTATTAGACCTCTTGGTTTCAAAGGAGAACATTTTTCATTCTGGAAAGCTAAGTTCAGAGTATTCGTTATGGCTACTGAATATGAATTATGGAATGTGATACAAGACGGTGATTATGTTCCAATAAAGAAAATTGAAGATAGAGTCGTAAAGAAGAATTTGGAAGAATTTGACTACAACGACAATAGGTTAGTAACATTAAACAGTAAAGCTATTTTAATGATACAAAGTGCCCTCATTAGAAGGAATACTTCCGAATCTGCACACTACCTACAGCCAAAAACATGTGGGATGCTCTTGAGATCGCTCACGAAGGTACATTTGGAATCAAAGAAAAAAGAGTTAATACTTTAATCACAGAGTATGATTTCTTTTGGATGAAAATTGAAGAAAGGATCTCTGAATTCGAACTCAGGTATACTTATCTTGTTAATCAGCTATCAGCACTTGGGAAAACATTTGATCAAAATTCCCAGGTAAGAAAGATCCTTAACATTCTTAATAAACAATAGGAAGTAAAGGTGACAGCTATTGAAAAAGTCAAAGGTGAATCAATGAGATCCATAGCTACTCTATTTGGAAGTCTTTTTGAGTATGAAGGAAAGCTAAAATTCAAGAAAGAACTATAATAATTCAATGATAGAAAGAAGAGAGGAGTCACTCTCAAAGCCATCAAGGAAACTGATTCTTCAGAAAATGAAGATGTCCTTAATGATAATGATATGGGAATTATTGTGAGGAAATTTAAGAAGTTCTATAGAAGAGGCCAAAAGAACTTCAAGAATTACCAAGATGGACCAAGCAAGGAAAATAAGGAGCAACAAATAGTATGGTACGAATGTGTAAAGTCTGGACATATCAAATCTAAATGCTTTAAAAACAATGACAAGAAGAAGCAGAAAAAGAAAGCATACTTATCATCTATATGGGGTGATAGCTCATCAGATAAAGAAAGCGACAACGACGAAGTTGCAAATCTATGCTTAGTGGCCAAGGAAGAAGAATCGGACTTTGAGGTTAGTGACTCTGAACCTACTTATGATGAGTTATTATCTGAATATAATGCATTGCATACTGAATTCATCAAGGTAGCTAAAAAATGGTTAGTCCTAAGAAGAAAGTAAAAGAGTTAGAAAGTACTGTCATCTTATCATGTGCATTGTGTAAAGAAAAAGATAAGAAAATAATTGATTTAACAAAAACATTGGAAAGATTTACTAAAGGAAATGAAACTCTTAAACTAATCTTGAAATAAAAGAGTCACTCATGATAAATCTGGAATTGGATATAATTCGAGTTAGAATAAAAATAGAGGAAAGAAGAAGAAAGGCAGTAAGGCATACCTCAAATATTTTAGGAATTATGTACATACTTCAAATCCATTTGCATCATGTAATTACTGCAATAGGAAAGGCTATTATACTTCATCATGTCATTTTATTAAGGGCAAGATTGTTGTCATGTACAAATGGGTTCCGAAAGTGATGCATGTACCAAGAGTAATTCATACTAACCACGAAGGACTCAAGAAAGTGTGGGTACCTAAAGCTTGATCATATCACTCTAGGTATGTCTCAAAGCATCACGGCAAATAAGTGGTACATTAATAGTGGATGCTCGAGACACATGACTGGTGATAGAGATAAGTCCACCATACTGGAAACCAGAGAAGAAGGAAAGGTAACTTTTAGAGTTAACCAATCTAGACGCATTGTTGGAATTAGTAAAGTGGGAAAATCGATGTTGTTCAAATCAACGATGTATATTACCTTGAAGGTTTATGCCACAATGTAATACCCCGAATTTTGAGACTTAAGGCTAGAGAATAAGCCTGAAATAAGTGGACTGCTAAGCCCCAATTTAGCAGGATCCCAAATTTTGATTAAGGGTTAATGACTCCAAAAGTGGATGCGATTATTGACAAATAACCTTTTAGAGATTATGATGTGAACTATGATTCGTATGCGTTGTGGAAGTGCCAAAACCCTGTATTTAAGTTTAATTTTGGATTAACATCTAAATTGACTTAAAATAGAGGGGAGGGCGCATTGTGGAAGAAAAGGAATGATATGGTGTGTTTGGTGGTAATTCAAGAGGAATTGTCGTAATTAAGGGCAAAACGGTAAAGTTATAGACTAGTTGGTCAGTTACCGAAGAGAAAACTCATTGGTAACTTCAAGATTAATGGTTAGAATTGATTTCTGCAAGAGATCAAGGGGTGCAATCGTGTGTGTGTGTGTGTGCGCGCATATGTGAGCTCATGGAAGATGGAATGAGAGTGTGACACTTGGCACAATATGGACCCTTGGATTTGGTTCAAATGTTCAAACTCTTCCTTCTTTTTCTCTCCCTTATTTGGATGTTTTTGGGCTCTCCAAAATCTGCCTTCTTCTTCTTCATCTCCATTCTCTCTCTTGTCTTCCATTTTAGCCTAGCAAGGAGGAGGAAAGAGAAAAGAACAAGGTGAGTTTTGGTTGGTTTATGGTCCTCTTTAGCTTAAATACTCTTCTTTAATATTATTCATAGTGATGAGAACGTCATTGCTATGATTTTAGATTTGTGAAAGAAGGTGTTTGGGAGCTTGAGGAAAATTAGAAAGATAAAGAATCAAGGAATTGATTTGGGAAAGAGGAAGAGGTGAGTATTTGAAGCCTTTTGATATAAGTTTTGTGATTTGTGGATGAGTTTTGTGAATTGTGAATTTTGCCCTGATTTTGTGGTAATTTCAAAATGCATGAATTTCATGTGTTTTAAGGTGCAATTGGTGTTTTATTATGTTATATGTTCATTGGAATTGGTTTGGAACTTTGGAAAGTAAAGAATTGCAATGTGAGTTTAGGTTGTGACATTGTGTTGACATGTTGTGATTATTGGTGAAACATGTCAATGTGATATGAATTTGATTGATTTGGTGTTTCCAATGGATTCCTTATGAAAATTTGTGTGGGAATGATATTTGGTATGAAAATGGGACCATTGGAAGTAAAGATGCAAAATCTGGAATTCTGTCTTTTGAAACTCTGTTCTGGACAGTCTGTTTGTGTTGCCATTTTGAATGGGCAAATGATGTCAGAAAATTCTGAAACTTTCTAGTCTTAAATTTCACATCCCAAGCTTCAAAATGGAAATATAAATTGTGTCATTTCGTTTTGTGAGCTGGGAGTTATAGTTGTCTAAAGTTTGAGGTCGAAACTGGACTTGATTCTGGAGCAGTGTGTATATTTGTGTAATTCTGTATTTCTGTGGTTATGTACATCCTTGAATCATATTTTTCCTATAAAGAGGACTTAAATATATTTCATTTGGCTTTGGGATCACCTCATTTTGATTTTTTTGGAATTAATTATGAATTTTTGAAGTTTCCTTGGCTGCAGCAGAAAATATTGGCTGCAGCGCAAAAGTTTCTGTGTGCATTTTGGCCGCAGCCAGAAATTCTTGGCTGTAGCCAAAAAACCTTTTGTGTGCATTTTGGCTGCAGCCAACCCCCATTTTCATTATTTTGTGATTTTGCAAGGTGATTTCCAACCTAGTGCTTTCCAATCCTTTAGGCTTTCATTGAGCTTATTATAGCCACCTAAAGGTTGTGAATGGTAACCAACTTAAAGTATTGTGGAAGTAAGGATTTGGAATTAAGATTGACCCTATGTCCTTGATTTGGTTATAGGATTGGATATTCGCTCGAATCGTGAGTAGCCGATGATGGATCTTACGTGGAAAGAACAAGTGTAGGGAACTTACATCTCTTGCATGTATTTGATATCTATTTTGGTGTGTTGATGCATGTTATTGCTTTGCTTGATTATGTCAAACATGTATGAATGATTTGAAGCTATGTTTCAATTTATGTTATGGCCATAAGTATGTTATTCGAAGCATGGAGCTTACAGATTTGTCATTGTATGAGCATGAGTTATGTAATGCAAGCATGTCATGCATTAAACATTTATCGTACATGCATATTGGTGTTGTTTTCCTATTGGGATTCTCTTGAATCTCACCCTTCCTTACCAACATTTTAGATAGAGTAGGTGGATCGAGGATGGAGCAAGCAACCAAGGGCGGTGAAGACTCCTTAGGGCATTTAATTTGGTAGTTGGTTATCATTGTTGTTGGGATAACTGTATATGTTTGGATGTATATATGGTTGGATAGGTTGGAATGTACATGTTGTGGATAAGTATTTGATTATGTATTCGAATGGATTTGTGTAATCCCCATTTGAGTAATGATATGGGCTAATGTGGCCTTTGAACCCAATAGCGAAGGTATGAATCCGGGATTGCCGGGATGATTATGTTGTGCACTCTGATATTTGTAATGAATGTGATTTATCTTCGTAGAGTAATTGTATTCGAAATTTTAATATGAGACCAGATTAATTAGATTTCAAAACGTATTTGTGAAAACTCTATCGTGAAGATGGGATTTTAAAATGGTTTTGTTTATTATTGGTCTCTATTTCATTTTAATCGCGTATTTCAAATATAATTATGAAGGGGGTTACACACAACCTCCTAAGTGTGAGTCAAAGCACTGATAAAGTTAACTGGGTAATCTTTGATTCAGAGGAATGCTTGATAGTAAACAAGAAGGATCTACTGCTTAACAAAGAATCTATCAAAGCAAGGATCTGAGCTCAAAGGGATGGTAATTGTTATACTATTGATTTAAATTCAAATTCTTTTGAAAATAATTTTCTTGGCAAATCAGAGAAGAGTTGGTTATGGCATAAGAATCTGGCTCATGTTAATATGAACCAACTTGACAAACTGATTAGAAAAGATTTAGTTGTTGGTCTTCTTAAACTTAAACTCAAAGACGACATGATTTGTGATGCTTGTAAAAAAAGGCAAATAAACTAAATCCTCTTTCAAAACAAAGTATGAGATTTCTACTTTCAAACCTTTACAATTACTTCATATAGATTTGGTAGGTCCAGAAAGAGTAAAACGTTTGGGAGGAAATCTATATACTTTAGTAATTATTGATGATTTTACAAGATTTTCATAGGCCATATTTATTGGTTTAAAAGATGAAACTTTTATTGAATTTATTACGTTTACTAAGAAGGTCCAAAATGAGAAAGGTATTTCTATAGTTTCTATAAAGGCAGACCATGGAGGAGAATTCGAGAATCAACTCTTTGAAGAATTCTGCAGCAACCAAGGAATAGATCACAACTACTCTACACCTAAAATGCCTCAACAAAATGGAGTAGTAGAAAGGAAGAACAGAGTCCTTATAGAAATGGCAAGAGCAATGCTTAATGAGAAGGAGATGTCACAAGTGTTCTGGGCAGATGCAATGAGTACTGTATGCTATATCTCAAATTGAGCATACATTTGAAAATCGCTTGGAAATACACCATATGAACTCTACAAAGGGAGAAAGCCAAACCTTACTCATCTACACAACTTCGGATGCAAGTGCTTCATTTACAACAACAGCAAATAAAACTTGGGTAAATTTGATTCAAAGTCTAATGAAGGTTTATTTCTAGGTTATTCTAATAGAAGTAAAGCATATAGAATTTTGAATAAAAGAACATGCACTATTAAAGAATCCATTCATGTTGTGTTTGATGAACTTGATTCACATATAAAATCTTTTGATTAAGAAGAAATAGATTTGATAAAGAAAACTAAAACTATTTTAAATGAAAATGATTTTGAAACAGATGATCTTCAAAATGAAGAAAGTGTTGATGAACATGCTCAACCAAAAGCATGGAGACATATAAAAGATTATCCAATTGATCAATTTTATTTCTAAGATTGAACCTTCTAATATTGAAGAAGCACTTTCTAACAATGATTGGGTGATTGCTTTGCAAGAAGAATTAAATCAATTTCAAAGGAATCAAGTTTGGGATTTGGTACCTTAACCTAAAGATCACTCAGTTATAGAAACCAAATAGGCTTTCAAAAACAAACTTGATGAATCATCAATCATTGTGAGAAATAAAGCAATCATTGTGAGAAACAAGGCAAGGTTAGTTGCTAAAGGCTATAATCAAGAAGAAGGTATTGATTATGAGGAAACATATGCTCCAATGGCAATATTGGAAGCAATACAAGTACTCTTAGCTTTTGCTTGCATTAAAGGTTTTAAACTTTATCAAATGGATGTGAAAAGTACTTTTCTAAATGGTTATATTATGGAGGAAGTATATGTAGAACAACTTCCTGGTTTTGAAGATGAACAAAAGCCTAATCATGTTTTCAAATTTAAGAAAGCTTTATATGGTTTGAAACAAGCACCCAGAGCTTCGTATGAAAGGCTAAGCAAATTTCTTCTTGATCAAAACTTTGTCAGAGAAAAAATAGATACAACACTCTTCATCAAATATAACAAAAATGATTTTCAAATTTATATTGATAATATTATCTTTGGTGCTACAAACGAATCTTTTTGTCAAGAATTTTTTAAGTTTATGCAAGGAGAGTTTGAAATGTCCATAGGAGAATTAAACTTCTTTCTTGGACTTCAAATCAAGCAATGGAGAAATGGGATATTTATATCTTAAACCAAATATTTGAGAGAGTTATTAAAGAAGTATGGAATGGAAAATGCCCATAGAGATGACACTCCAATGAGCTATACTACACTGGTGGATGTTGAGTAAAAGGCCTTGATTTCAACATCACTAAATATAGAGGAATGATTGGTTTATTACTCTATCTAACAGCAAGCAGGCCGGATATACAATTTAGTGTTAGAAAGTGTGCAAGGTATCAATATGCTCTTAAGGTATCACATGCAGAAACTATGAAAATAATTTTCAAATACCTAAGAGACACCATAGAACTTGGCCTATGGTATCCAAAAAGGAGGAAACAAATATTTGATAGCCTATTCAAACTCAAATCATGGAGGATACAAAATGGACAGAAAAAGTAGTAGTGGACAATGTCAATTTCTTGGAGGTTTTTTGGTATCATGGTTTAGCAAGAAGTAGAACACAGTATCTTTATCTTCCACTGAAGCTGAATATATAGCTACAACAAGCTATTGTTCTCAAGTACTATGGTTGAAGCAACAACTTCAGGACTTGGGAATATACTTGAAAGAGATACCTATCTACTACGACAATACCAGTACTATTAGCTTGGCTAAAAATCCTATACAATATTTAAGAACCAAGCACATAGATATCCGACACCATTTCATAGAGATCATGTACAGAAGAAAGATGTCAAAGTAGAATTCATTCCTACTCATCTTCAACTCGCTGATATATTCACAAAGTCGATTGTTAAAGTTTAATTTTTATATATACGGAGAAAATTGGGAATGGTTAATCCTAATGAGTTGTAAGTGTGTCTTGTTAATTATTATGTTTAATATAAGTTTTGATGATAACCATACTAATTTAAGCATTGAAGTAGGTAGAAGTTTGTTTTGCAAGATTGTCACTTGAGTTCAGGAGAGATCACTCGAGTCATGGATGAACTCTTGAGTACAAGTCTAACTCATATGCTCTGTTTCTAGCTTACAAAATAGAGGTTAACAAAGGAGGTAGAAGTACTAAAAGCTCACTTAAAATTCAACGGGTATGTTGGGTCTCACTCGAGTGAGAAAATAGTTTACTCGAGTATAGGAAGAACGCACCTGAAAGTGAGGTAAGAACTCTCAAGTGCCACAGGTACAAATTCATAAATCAGCTTCAAAGAATGGTTTACTCAATTAATCTTAAAGGACTTGAGTACAAAGATGAAGATCGCAACAAATTCACTCAAACAATATACACATTTACAAGTCTTCTTGAATTTTTCTCTGTCTCACTCGAGCACAGAAATAGGTCAGTCGAGTGTATAGGTTTCTCACTTGAGTGTAAGGGTTTATATCAGTTACACAACAACTTAAATGGTGTACTTTTTCTTCTTACTTGAAAGTGTCTCCTTACTCGTCCGTCACACCTCTTCACTTCTGGCTGTTACCTACCGATTAAATGCCTCAAATCTTTTTGATTTTTGGTTGCAACTTTTTAATCATCTCCAAAAGTTCATATTTTTTTGTTTAAACTCCTCATTTGTGCCCTAAAATTTTGAAATCTCACCAAAGCTTTCACAGTTGATTTTGGTTTCAATCCTTTCTGAATCTCTTAAAATGGTTAGAACAAAAGTTCTTTAAGTTTCCCAGAAGTCTGCCACTCCTTCACCTTCTTATTCCATTGCCAGTAAATCCACAACATTATCGGTGACACTGACTCCAACTCTGACACTTCATCTTCTTCTATACCAACACCTCCTCCAAAACCAAAGACTACCAAGAAAAGGACAACCCCGGCTAAAATGCAACATCTAAAGTCGAAGGTGGCTAAAGAGGTTCAACCACCTCCGAAGTAACCAAAGGGAGTCGTCTTAAGGAGCCCATTATCACATGTTCTTAATCGAAGGAGGTGCAAGGAAGAGAAAAGTGGGGAGATAGAGAAGTTCCACAAGAGTCTTCTTCTGATGATTCCTTCAACCCACAACTCCGGTAAGCAATCAAGAAGTCGAAGTTAGATGCCTTGGTTGGCAATGTTGCCTCCTAAGCTAGTGCCTTTTCATCTCATCATGTTGAGCAATCCAGTCACACCAGTCTCAGTCAGGAGCACCATCCACCTTTCAGGCTCCGGAGGAAGAAGATCTAGAAATAGTTCCTCCAAAAGGCTTTATTACCCAGGAAGTAAAGCAACATAATCAGAAGGTATATAACACTAAATTTGCTCAATGTAGCTTCTATCCTTTAGTATATATGGATTTAGATTATTTGAGTGCAAACTGTGGCCTGAATTTTCAACCTTTCCTAGATTTTTATGAACCGTAGTTGATTGTGCACTTGCCTTATTCACCCACTGTTGTGAGAACATTTTACAGCATTATGAAAGTGCACAACATTGTATCCAGAACCGGAGAGACAATAGAGGAAGGAATATCCACTACTGTTAGAGGACAACACATTATGATATCCCCCTCTATCATTAACCATATCCTTAGCTATGTAGCTCCTTCTAGCAATCCATCTTACTCTCAGCCAATGAAGCCTTCCAGATATTAAGACTTGACGACCTAGTTGGACCCCTTATTTTCAAACCCATTGATATGCCTGACTCTCATCGTGTCCTTCACTATATCTATACCCGGAGAGATTACTACTTGTTGGCTGCCTTTCTAGCTGGTAAACAAAAGGATTTTAGTGAATTGATTTTTAGTGAGATGAGAAGGTTTTGATTTTCTTCATCTAGATCCACCACAATACCATATCCCCAACTTGTCTCTCTCATTCTTTGGCACAACAAAGTTTGGTACTTGGATGGAAACGAAAGGGTAAGGATTCTGAGGTTTCGCTGGACTCAATTAACACACATGGGGATCATATTTCCAATCAGTAAGACCAAGTCTACATCTTTGAGAGAAACCTCACCATCAAGAGGTGATGAAGCTCAATCCTCTGCATGAGGTCCATCTCTACCTCCATCTTTCCACAGTGCTTTACTTCACTGATATTTGACAGACGTGATCAACCAAGTAGTGGCTGGCCTAAAAAGGGAATTACTTAATGAATATGAAAAACTGGTCGACAAGATGGAATTTCAAATCACCAAGTTGGTAGACAAGGCAAATGCCAACTTTGACTTGATATTTAAGGTTTAGGAAGAACAGTCAAAGAGAATTAGTGATTTAGAGACTTTCTTGCATACTCGACTTCTGACTCCTCAGCCTAATTTGCCTCTAGTTTCTATTCCTACCACCACCGCTTCACCATCCTAGACACAGACCCATGTCTCTTCACTTATATTGATCCCAAGACAACTACCCTGATTGATATGACCATTAATCAGCCATCATCATCCCAGCCTACAGTCTCTACTCCTCATCTATCATCTCCACCATTTGAGCTTAATCCTATTGATCCCTCTACTGTCATGGTGTTGTATACTGCACCTTAGCCATCGGACATCATTTTCTTTCAACCCCCTTCTGACGATGACAAAGTGGGGGAGAAGAACATGTGATGTTATTTGAGTTGTCTGCTGGACTAATATGGGCTAGGGCTAGATTAAGGGGGAGTGTTTAAGTTCTGATATATTTTTGGGTTCTGGATTGTTAGCTACTGATTTTTGATGTTTTTAGGGTTATATGGGTATTTGGATGTCATATGGGTAGCTTTTGATTTTTTGTTTACCAATGCACTTTCAAAGTTTATAAATGAATCCAAGTTTATTTTTATGTTCTTTAAGTGTTCAATAAGTACATTATTCAATTCTTGTGGTATTATGACTTATCTTTGCCTTGAGTGGCCATTGGAAGCTTTTCAGGAAGTTCTTGAAGTTAAGTAAGTCAAGTACCTCAAAACTTTAGTGAAAGTGAATTTGGAAATCCTAAAAGTGTTTTGGAAATATTAAGAATGTTTTCAACGAATCTTCAATTCAATCGAGTCTTTAAATTCATCACCAAGGTTTTGTCATCATCAAAAAGGGGGGAGAATGTTAGAATCCAAGTTTTGATGATAACAAAAGGTGATTATGTGTTTTGGTAAGAAACTTATGTTTTGAAGTCATAAACATTGATTCAATTGATTACCAAATGCATTCCACAAGGTTCAGTGATGGTTGCTGTGAGTTTAACTGATGTACTTCAGTGATGAAGCTCATACTCGAGTAAGCATTCATTTTGTGCTCGAGTCTAGGAAGTATAAGCCTGAAAGTGTTTTTAACAGAGCCACTAAGTTCAAACATTTTTTCAACAATGCCCCAGTGAGAGGCATTACACTTGAGTGATAACCAGATTTACACTCAAGCATGAAGACACACTCTTGGAAGATTTTGACAGAGAGCAAAGTCAGAAACAGAAAATGATCAGGAGCACAGACTCAATATTTGAGTGAGAGCCTCAAGCTAAATCGAGTCCTACAAGTATGGAATATGAAGTATTTACCTCAGAGCAAGGAAGAGTTGAAAGTGAGAAGAGTACTCAAGCAATGACTTTGGTACTCTTATGATGGAGCAACACTCGCGAGTGAAAAAACACACTTCTTTGATTTTGATGCAAGTGCTGTGCAAAAGATTGTCCAGAGCAAAGAATTACTGATGCACTAGAGTGAGCATCTTAGTACTCGAGTGGGGACCCACAACACTCACAAGTGCAAAATCTCACTCTTGCGAAACTTGGTGTGAGTGTTGTCCAGAAGTGAGCTTGAAGCTGAAATACAGTGGTTCACTCAAGTGAGACATCGTCACTTGAGTGCGGACCCACATCACCTGCATGTGCTAAATCACACTCTTGGAAAATATGTTGTAAGTGTTATCCAAAGATGTGAGTCCATAGTACAAAATACACATGCACTCGAGTAAGGCAAGAAATACTCGAGTAAGGATCCACAATACTCGCAAATGAGAAAATACACTCTTGTTTTTTCACATAGAAGTGAAACTCAAAAGCTGAAGCAGAAGAGGAAATATAATGTTGCACTTGAGTGAGGCCTCACTCACTCGAGTGATCCTCTGTCAGAAGCCAAAACACAACAGACTTACAATGATCAATCCGAACATGGTTTAATGTTATCTATTCATTCTGATTTCACTTATTATTATTATAAAACATCATTTAACATATACTTCAAGTGTGAAATAGAAGATTGAATGTTTGAATTAGAAATACACAGAGAAAGTCGAACAACAGCAGACATAGTCATTACGACCAACTAAGCACGTACCTACCACGATATCTTGTTCAGAGACTTCAAACGTACGAATGCTGCTTCACAACAAAATGCTCCGCTCCATAATGACTATTATTCAATGGACAAAAACAACTAGCTATAAAATACAAAAGATCAGAGACAAGTAAAGTGGAACATTGAACGAAAGCTTACAGCAAATACTATAAGAGTCTCTGTTTTCATATTTTCTCTGTATTCATATTATACTTCAGTGTTTATCATATTTTCTCTGTGAGAGAGTCTGTATACATTTCAAATCATATTTTCATTTGATCTCAAGGTACAGGGACTTTGAGAGGGTAGCTATCCTTACGAGAGAAGCAGTTGAAAGAATTCCTAAGAGTACTTTCTGCCCATAAGACTTATAAGGTGCAAGCAGAAGAGAACGTTATTGCTCATAAGACTTACATGGGTATAAGTAGGAGAGAACGTTGCTGCTCATAAAACTTGCATACTTAAGTAAGAGAGAAAAGTTATAGGATTGTTTCTGCACATAAGACTTGTCATAAGGGGGAGAGAAAATTCTAGGTATTAGAATATTTCTGGTTGTAGTCCATACAAGGACAATTGTTGTCTTGTGGTGTTCCAAGAGCCCATTGAATCTTAGAAGAATAGTGAAAATCTCAATAGGTCTTGATCTCTGAGGATTAGATGTAGGCCTGGTTTTTGACAAATATGTTGTGATTATTGGTTGAGTATTATGGTTTGTGGATTTTTCCCTGATTTTCATGTGATATAGGGCTATATGAATTGCATGGTGTTTTGTGATGGAAATGGTGTCTTGTTGTGTCCTTTGGATAATGAAATTGGTTTGGGGTCTTGAATGTGAAGTTTGGTGAGTTTTGTGTTGAAATGTTGTCTCAAAATAGAACATAGAAAAGGGATGTGAATTTGGGTGTTTTGAGGTTTCCAATGGATTCCTTGTGAAAAATTGTGTAGGAATAAGTTTGGTTGTGAATTTTGAAACAATTGGACACTTGGTTGAAAAATGGAAATTCTTGAATTTTTTTCAAGTTAAAATTCTGTGTAGGGGACCAACTTTCCATAGTTTTTTGAAATAGCAAAGGGTGTTAAAATATTATGAAATTTTCCAGTTTTGTAGTACATATTGCAAGGTTTCCAATGATATAAAGTTTGTGTCATTTTAGTAATTATGTAAAACGTTATGGTCGTTTGAAAATCAGCCAGGAAACAGGCCAGTTGTTGGCCGCGGCCAATAGATCTTGGCCGCAGCCTAAAAGCATCTGACTAGTTCTTAGCCACGGCCAACAAGGTCCTGGTCATGGCCTAAAACCTTCTGACCTATTCTTAGTCATGGCCCAAAAGTTTCTGACCTAATTTTAGTCGTGGCCTGTAGATCTTGGACACAGCCCAAATCTTTCTGACTATCTATGGGCTGCGGCCAACCCCTTAAAAACTACTTTTTGAACTTCTGAAAGATGGTCTTTAGTCTAGGCTTTCCCAATCCTTTAGGCAATTGTTTGGGCTTCTAGTAGCCACCTAAAGGTCTCAAATGATAACCAATCCTAATGCCAATTTGGTATCGTGGAATTGGGAAGGGCGGAATTGGAACCGTTAGTGGAAGTCATTGTTTACACGTTTGGTATGGTAGAAGCAGCTTCCCTGTGGAAGCCACTTCCATAAAAAATGATAGAAGTGGGTTTCATAGCCAGACCTATGGAAGTCACTCTAGTTCCAGAGAACTGGGACTATGAGACTTTTTTACCCTTGGTCCAGCCTACCTCTCTCAGATCTTGTGATGCAGGACCTCATCTCTACTGGCCATCATCAATCTCATCTCTCCTGCCTTTCTCAGATTCGACCACCATACTACCATCACTATCAATGACGTCCTCACGATCCTTACCCTCTAGAATGAAGCCATAAATCTGGAGAGCCATTTTCATTTTCGATTCATCTTCTCCACTGTTGCTGGTTAATCCGGCGCACTACCAACATTGCCGTTTTATCCCCCTTTATTTCTAACATTCTCCACCATCATTTTCGATCTAGTTTTTTGAGATGGTGCAAGATCTTCTCCCTTTTTGATCTATGAATGGAGATAGTGTCTTCTCCCTCTTCGATCTGGTTGTTTTCGAAGGTAAAGGAAGACGACGGACAGCGGATGGTTGACAGCATCTTCGCCTTCTTTGGTTTGCAAATTTTTTTTTGTTTTGAAACATGTAATTTTAAATTCAGCCTGCTGTTAAATTTTTTGGTTTGCTTTCTATTTTATGATTCAATTTTTGGTTTATGGATTGTTCTTCTTCATGGTGATTTTTGTCCTGCGATTTCATTGCTCCAATCTAGTTTTAGTTCTTCACCATTGTGGTTAAATGAAGGTGGGGGATGATGGAGTCAGACAACATGGCTGAAGGTGGAAGAGATAATTTTGGGTTTGAGGGCATTTTGGTATTTTTATATTTTAATTAAACAATATACCTCACTTCCACCCTCCTACCAAACATGTTTTAAAACTCAATTCCAATTCCACTTCCATTTCTATTTTCACTTCCAATTCCACGTCTACTTCCATAAAAAACTCTTCTATAGTACCAAAAGGGGCATAAGTGTTATGGAATTAAATATTAGAATAGAGAATAACTCTTCGTCCTTGATTATGGTTTATAAGATTTGACATTTACTCTGTACGTGATAGACCGGTGCTAGAGCATGAGCTGAAAGAACAAGGTAGTGACCCTTTCTCTTATATTATGTATAACATATTGTATGTATGTCTTATCATTGAATTGTAATGAACGGGAATGCTACTATTTATGTCGTGTGATTGTAACAAAAGCTATCGTAAGAATGTCGTTGTGAATACAGTGAAAGCTGTTATGCCGTGATTATAGCAAATACTGTTGTGAATGTGAAGAAAGTCACGCATATCACTGTTGTTGTGAATTTCATTGTTGTACTGCCATTGCAAATGTTGTTTTGTAATTTTCTTACATGCATTGTGATTGTACATGTTATGAGTGAATCATTACTACTGAGATTCTTTTGAATCTCATTCTTTCCATTAAATAACCTACAACCAGGGCAAGCGGTTTGAAAGAGAAACAAGTGACGAAGGGCAGCTAGAGCTCCTAGCTAGGAGTTTAAGTTTGGTAATTGCTTATCATATTTTTGGGATTATTATATATGTCGTAAATATTGAATAGTGTTATGTAATCCTCAGTATGAGAAACTGGAAATGGGCAAATATGCCCTGTAAACACTTCAATGAATGAATGAAACCCGAGTGTTGTTGGGAAATTTTGTTACACTTTAATATGTATGAAGGAAACTGAACTGCACAGGCCAAATATATTAGGAATGTGCATATGAGACTGAATCAAATAGGTTTTGGAAAAGTTTTTGAAAACCCACTTTATTACAGGACCACATACTATCTTGAAGTTGGGACTTTCAATAAGTTTTAAATTATTGTTGGTCTCTAATTTAACATAATAATGCATTTTTGAACTATAATTTTAGCTTTTAAGGTAGGAGGTTACACATATCACGTATATCATTGCAATTAAAGATTAGAGGTCCTACTTTCTCACATGGCCTCAATATACTGAAGAGTTGGTTGGAGTCTAGTTTGGTTTGAATATCATCAGGAGGATCCTCTATACCCAACCAGGTGTTTATCTTAGAATGAGAGATTAAGATTTCCTATCCTCTTACTTTGGTTACCATATCTTCTTCTACTGAATCTCTCAAGGCATCATCTACTAGTTCCAAATTGCAATAAAAATGTCCAACTATTTTTGTGCAATATGGAAGTTTAACTAATAGCCAAGGCATATAAGATTCAAGATAAGGACTCAAATCAAATTTTAGTGCTTCTTGTAGAATTTGAAGATCAACATAAATCATTATCAAAAATTTTCTCTAGGAGAAGTGTTCCATGTACTTCTGGGATTCTTCGAGTTTCTTGACATTTAATCCCTTCAGAGGAAAAGTAATTTCTTCTTCCTTTTCTCCTTCTCCTTCCTTTAATAGTGACCTTAAATCCTTGAAAGATTGTCTTTTCTTTTCTCCTCTAGATTGATAGGCCTCATCTAACATACTTGACATTGCTTTGGCAAGTTTGACATTATACTTGGGTATCTTTATGCTTTTCCCAGTCTATATGGGAGTGTTAGATTAATTCTAAGGAAAGTAGAGATGACACTGTGGTATCCTTGCCTTTTCCTGGAGGTGTGGCCTTCTTTGGTTTAGCCCTTATGATCATAGGCTCTTTGATTTCAATCCCCTTTGCTTTAGGTTTTGCTTGAACCTTCGGCTTAGATTTGGATTTTGTTGAAATCTTTTGCTTCTTGGATGGAGGAGGCTCAATGGATTTTTGGGACCTATATAAGTCTTTAGGAGGATCATTTTATGTTGTTTTGGTCCTCACCATAGTGAAGTGAGAAGGATTTTGATTTTCTAGAAAACTAGGGTTCCGACTATTGAATGCTAGGGTTGAAGATCTAAGAAATTTTAGAATTTTTTTAAGGTAACAATCAATGAGTTTTGGTCGAAATTCAATGGGTAAGTGTTTGGGAGAAAATTTTGAGAGAGCATTAGAAGAATCACTGGAAGAGATTTTGTGAAAATGACAGAAAAACGATAGATATAGCCACTATGCCTGACATCACTTGAGTGATCCTAAGGCTTCATTTGAGTGGTTACTCGAGTGATCATGCCAGAAAATTAAAAATGATGTAATTTTAACACATACCTAGTATGAGTAATATTGTAATTACCCATGTATATTCCCTTTATGATTCGATGGCACTTGAAAGCATATTTGAGTTGAAACTTGGTTGATTTGCAACCTACACTGATGATCACTTGAGTGCTCACTCAAGTGATTCTGAGACATCACTCGAGTGAGCAGTCTTCTTAACCTTTGACTATTTAGATTCAACCGTTATGTCATTTCCTTTTAATTGAATTTGATTTAATGCTCACTGCCTTGATTTTTCTTTCATCACTCAAGTGGTCTTGAGTGATACTGACCATCACTTCCAGTTATCACTCCAGTGAGCTGGTGATCACTGAGGTTGCCACTCGAGTGATGTGGTACTCTGTTAACCTCTACTTTACTTACCACATAACAAAGTATTAAGGTCCTGCAAAAACAAATTACTAGATACTCTAATGCTTAAGTCAGTAATCATCAAAACATGATCAAATTACATTTTCTAACATAAAACGACTTACAATTAATTAGGATTTACCATTCCCAATTCTCTTCTAATGAATAGGAATTGATCTTTCACGAGTGGTTTCATAAAGATATCAACTAGTTAAAGATGAGTTAGAATAAATATCACTTTGACATCCTTCTTTTGAACATGATCCCTGATGAAGTGATGTCTAGCATTGATGTGCTTGGTTCTGAAATGTTGTACTGGATTCTTTGCCAAGCTTACCGTGCTAGAGTTGTTATAGTAGATAGGTATCTCCTTCAAGTGTATACCAAGGTCTTGTAGTTGTTGTTTCAGCCATAACACTTGTGCATAACAACTTGACATTGCGACATACTCAACTTCCTTTAATGAAAGAGACATTGTATTTTGTTTCTTGCTGAACCATGACACAAGTAAGCCTCTAAGAAACTGGCATTGGCCACTAATACTCTTTCTGTCAGTCTTGTATCCTGATCAGAATCTGAGTATGAAACAAGGTATTCATTTCCTCCTTTAGAATACGTGTCGGCAAGATATCTAAAGATTCGTTTAATAGTTTTAGGATGTGATTTCTTTAGTACTGATTGATATCTTGCACACATACCAATACTGAATTGGATGTTAGGTTTGCTTGCAGTAAGATAGAGTAATGATTTGATTATTCCTCTATATTTTGTGATGTTATAATCTTTTCCTTTGACATCGGCATTAAGTAACATAGTTGAGCTCATAGGCTTGTCTACTCCATTTGCTTCATCCATCCTGTATTTCTTCAATAGCTCCTTTAAATATTTCGTTCAAGACATACAAATTCCATTCTTTCTTTGTTTGATTTGTAAACCAAGAAAGAAATTCAATTCTCTCATCATTGACATCTCAAACTCCCCTACATTATTTCAGAAAATTCCTTACACAAAAATTTATTAGTAGCATATCGAAAACAATATCATCAATGTATATTTGAATTATCAAAATATCATTTCATTTTTGTTTTATAAATAGTATTGTATCAACTCTTCCTCGTACAAAACCTTGATCAATGAGAAATTTACTAAGTTTTTCATACTATGCTTTAGGGGTTTATTTTAAACCGTATAAAGCTTTTCTTAGTTTGAAAACATGTCAGGCATAGTTACAACTTCAAAACCAGGAGGTTGATCTACATACACTTCTTCCATGATATAGCCATTTAGAAATCCACTCTTTACCTCCATTTGATACAGTTTAAATCCCTTGATGCATGTAAAGGCTAAGAGTACTCATATAGATTCCAATCTAGCCACTGGAGCATACGTTTCCTCATAATAAAAATCTTCTTCCTGATTATAGCCTTTGGCCACCAATCTTGCCTTGTTTCTAACAATGATTGCGGATTTATCAAGTTTGTTCTTGAATACCCATTTTGTGCCAATGATCGGATGATCCTTAGGTCGAAATACCAAATCCCAAATTTGATTTCTTTTAAACTGATTAAGTTGTTCTTGCTTTGTTATTACCCAATCATTGTCTGATAGGGCTTAATCAATGTTAGAAGGTTCAATCTCTGAAATGAATACAGAAAAACTAACTTCATTAAAGATTTTGTTTCTAATTTTAACTCCTTCACTTACATCTCCTATAACTTGTTCTAGGGGATGACTCTTGTTGTATTTCTAGGCTCTAGGTTGTCCTAGTGGTAGTTCTTCTTCCTTGGTTTAGTCATTTTCAAGATTGTAGGGTTTAGGATTAAGTTGCTCATTCTCTTGATTTAATACTATCTCCTGCTTATCGTTAATAATCTTATCAGATGATGTAAATTCATTGAATACAATATGAATTGATTCTTCAACAAAACATTTTCATTTATTGAAAACTCTATATGCTTTACGTCAGTTAGAATAGCCTAAGAATAATCCTTCATCAATTTTAGAATTAAATTTTTCTAAGTTATCTTTACTATTATTATGAATGAAACACTTACAACTGAATATGTACAGATTAGCGAGATTTGGCTTCCTTCCTTTGATAGTTCGTACGGTGTCTTTCCCAGTTTTGTTCTGATATAGACTCTATTTGAAATGTAGCATGTTGTACTCATTGCATCGGCCCAAAAAACTTGAGACACATTCTTTTCATTCAGCATAGCTCTAGCCATTTAAGTAAGTACTCTGTTCTTTCGTTCCACAACTCCATTTTGTTGAGGTGTCCTTGGAGTAGAGAAGTTGTGATCAATGCCATTAGTATCACAATAATCTCCAAAGGCTTGATTCTCAAATTCTCTACCATGATCTGTCCTGATACCTACAATAGGCATACCTTTATCATTTTGCACTTTCTTGGCAAAAACAATAAATTCACTGAAGGTTTCATCCTTTGATGATAAGAAAATAGTCCATATAAATCTAGAGAAATCATTAACAATGACCAATGAATATAAATTGCCACCAAGAATTTTAACTCTTACTGGTTCAACCAAATCCATATATAGCAGTTGTAGTAGTCTATTAGATGTGATTTTTTTTTGTTTTGGAAGAGGATTTTTTTTGTTTACCCTTTTGACATGCATCACAAATTAAATCGTTTTTGAAATTCACTTTGAGTAAACCAATTACTAAATCCTTTTTGAGTAACTTACCTAGTTGGTACATATTAACATGAGCTAGTCTCTTATGCTATAGCCAACTTTCATAGGCGTTACTTAGAAAACAATTTCCAGAAACAACTCTACTTATATCAAGAGTATAGCAATTACCTTCCCTTTTTTATCTAAGCTTTGCTTTAATATTCTTCTTATCTAATTGTAAATCTTTCTTGTTTATAATTAGACATTCCTCTGAGTCAAATATTACCCAGTTATCTTTATCTGCACTTTGACTCACGCTTAGCAAGTTGTAACACAAGCCTTTAATGCAACATACATCTTTGACTTGTATTCCTTTATCATTTTTATTTCACCAATTCCTGCTATCTTTCCAGATTGATTTCCTCTAAATTTTACCTTTCCACCTTCCCTAGGTTGTAACGTGGTAAAACTTTTGGAATCACCGGTCATATGTCTGGAGCATCCACTGTCTATATACCATTTGTTGCCTTTGGATGCTTTAAGACATATTTGCAATCAAATATGATTAAGTCTTAGGTACCCACATCTTTTTGGGTCCTTTTAGGTTAGTATAGATTATTTTCTAAACAAATGAGCCTTTAGGTGCCCATTTATAGGTTCCTATTTTTCTTTTCTTTTTATGGATACATGATGAAGTACAGTGACCCCTTTCTATTACAATAGTTGCAAAATGCAAAAGGATTCTTTATATGTACAAAATGTTGAAAATGACTCAAATATGTCTTTCCTCCTGTTTTCTTTCTATCTGATTTTAGATCATATCCAATACCAGATTGATCATTTACAAATCGTTGAGCTTTTAAAATAACATTTAACATCTCACTGCCTTTAGTAAATTTTTCAAGAGTCTTAATAAGATTAGCATTTTTCTTTTTCAAAGAAGAGCAATTTTCACAAACTTTCTTTGAACCCTCTTTAAGTTCTTCTTTAAGAACTTTGTTTTTCTGGTTGAAAACAACCAGTTCTTTAACTACTTTGATGAATTCAAAATGTAAAGCATTATATTCAAAAAGTAATTCATCATAGGTGGTATCAGAATCAGTTACCTTTTCTTCTGTTTCTTCTTGAGCAACCAGACATATATTGCCAACTTCTTCTTCATCACGTCCTTCATCAGAAGAACTGTCTCCTTATATAGTGGATACAAAGGCTTTCTTCTTGTTGAAGAATTTGCCTTTTCCCTTCTCTTTGTTCTTTTGAACCAGCTCTGGACATTCTGACTTAATATGTCTTGGCTTTCCACATTCATAGCAGATGATGTGTTCCTTACTGTTTGTTCCTCCCTACTAAAAATTTCTAAATCCCTGACCTTTCTTGTAAATTTCCTGAATCATTTTATTATCAGACACATTTTATCATCGTTGAAATTTTTATCATCTTCTTGGGTTTCCTCCTTTACATTTAGTATGAGAGTTTTCTTTTTCTTGTCACCAATCTCTTCAAGTTCTTGTTTGGACTTCAATTTGCTTTCATATTCAGAGAGACTTCCGAATAGAGAAGCGACCGATCGCATTGATTCACCTTTCACTTCCTCTATTGTAGTGACTTTGGCCTCCCACTTTTTAGAGAGTATGTTCAGTATCTTTCTTACTTGGGTATTTTGATCATAGACTTTCCCAAGTGTTATAAGTTGATTAATAAGATGAGTATATATAAGTTCAAATTCAGCTATTGACTTACCTGATTTCATTTGAAGTAAATCAAATTTAGTAACCAGAGTATTGATCTGGTTTTTCTTTATTCCTGAAGTTCCTTCGTGAGCTATTTCCAAGGCTTGCCACATTTCCTTAGTAGTTGGAAGTATGCAAATCCTGAAGTACTCATTTTGACTTAAAGCACTTTGGATCATCAGGATTATCTTGCTATTAAGAGTAATGAGTTTCTTGCCATTCTCATCATATTCTACTGATGTCTTGGGAACTTTTTATGAATCTACAATCTTTATAGATATGTGGTTCCCATCTTTAATCACCTCCCACAATCCATATTCAGTAGCCATTACGAATACGCTAAACTTTGTTTACCAGAAAGAGAAGTGTTCTCTGTTGAAACTTGGTGGTCTGGTGATAGATGCCCTATCGGGAAGTATTCCTTTACCCATGCCTGCCATTGGATCCTTTTTAGGTTGTTAGACCTGAACAAGAAGACCTACACTCTGATACCAAATATTAGTGAAGCGTTTTACCCAAGAGGGGGGTGAATTGGGTGATCACAAAAAATTTAAACTGTATATAAAAATTGACAAAATTTAAAACAGTTAAGAGCTAGGAGAAATATCACTGAAATGTACACCAGAGTATACTGGTTCGGCCACAACCAATTTGACCTACGTCCAATCCTCAGAGATCCTCTGAAAGTTTTACTATATCTTCCAAGAGTCAATGGGTTTTTGGCACCTTAGTACACTGCAAGTTCCTTCACTGGACACTCGCTTCCCCTTACATGATGTAAACAAATCCTTAACCTAAGGTTCCACAACCTTAAGTTATCTCAATAACAAATATTGAGTTTGTAATGAAAATCTCTCTCACAGAGTAAATATATGAACACCAAATACAAAGAATGAATATGTGAAATAGAGCACTATGAATATGTTGATCGATGTATGTTTATGTGCTGTCAGTCGTGTCTATTCTTTGTTGAATGGTCCCATATTTATAGCTGAGTCGTGTGAGCTATTGGAAACAAGTCAACATGTCCGTTAAAGTTACGCAGCTTCTTTTGATTGTTCTTCATATTTGAAAAATAGCCGTTGTGGTATGTGAGTGTTACGGACGTTAAAGTTTAACTTCTCTCTCTTTAGCATGATCTCTTCATTGTTTCCCTAAAAATAAACTTAGAATACTAACATAATGAAGGGTTAATCATATAGATAACAAATCAATAAACAACATATCAAAATCATGCATTCTAGACTTCATCACTTGAATGGTTACTTAAGTGATCCAGGGCCATCACATAAGTGATCCCTCCCAAAACTTGGCACTTGAGTGGTCACTCCAGTAATTCAGGGACATCACTCGAGTGATCTTTTCCAAATCTTGGGAGAGAGTCACTGGCTTATTTCTTACCTAATCACTTAAGTGGTCACTCGAGTGATTCTTAGTCATCACTCGAGTAATCACTTGAGTGACACCTTCCAAATCTTGACAGAGAGTTTTTGGGTCTTTTTGGCATACATCACTCGAATGATAAAGGATCATCACTCGAGTGATCCCTTCTGAATTTTGCTAGAGGCTCCTTCCTTATCCTATGACTTTTTATCCTTCTTCATCACTCAAGTGCTCACTCGAGTGATGGCTCTGCATGCCACTTAGTACTTAGTTTCTTTGTTCAAAACTCTTTTGTTTATTATCAAAACCTTTTGTAAGATCATTTCAATCTTTGTTATCATCAAAACATATGGAGCCTAACAGTAAGGTGATAGTTAAGTGACCTAGAGTAAAATGACCCTAATGAGGAGAGTTGAGAGAAAACACTATTATCCTAGAGAGCTCTCTTGTGCTTATTTCAATTACATTTGATTGTGTAGTGGACTAATCCCTTTGCATTGCTTTACACTATGACTTATTCTAGTTGTGAAGATAAATTAATTGATTTATTGCTTTTCATACTGAGATTGCTGATCTTTAAATCGCATTGATATTCATCTTGGATGGTTTGAATTGATAATCTTTGTTCAGGAATATAAAGGTCCAAGCATGGGGGAATTTGATGTATCCTGATTTTATCATAATATTTAATATCTTATTTAGTATTTTATTATTAATTTTGGGCTAAATAGCATTTATTATGATTAAATTGAATTAAAGATGATTGTGTGAAAATAAAGCTTAAAAGTATATATTTGTTATAATCTTGTGATTGCTCTTTAAAATTTGAATTTTGAATAAAGATATTACAATATATTGATTTAAATTGTAGGTCACTTTGGAAAAGTTGGAGTTGAAGGACTAAAACTAAAGATGCACAAAGACTAAAGCGGAAAACGAAATTCTGCATGTGGCTAGATAGGAATTTTGACAGAAAGAAGGGCATTTTTCTATAATATTAGCATTACCTTTAAAGCAAAGAAAGCTTAGAGAAAATTACAGAAAACTACCCTGAATTTCATAAATGACATTTTAGTACCTAGAGAAATTGTCAGTTTAGTACTCGAATTTCTTAAATACCAGTTTAGTCCAAATTTCTGTAAATCAGCATCTTACTCCTCTGAATCTAATGTTACGGCTGATTTACTTAGATTTTGAGGATTTTCTTGAGGCCCACACCTCAAGACATAACCTAGATAAGGGACCAATATTTTAGAGGAGGGACCAACAATTAAAGAAGGGAAGAGGCAGACGAGAGGAAGAACTAGTAGTCACAGATGAGACGAAGGAGAAAATGGAGACAACTTTCACCATTGAGCTTCCCCAATATCTCATTCTACTACCATCATCGATCATCAACCACCAATGCCTCCATCTTTTTCTTTTCCTTCCATTATCTTATCTCATAAGTTTCTTAATGTCTAATAAAGTTCCGACAGTGTCTAAAACCATAAGAGGCTAATTCTTTCGTGCTTTCTTGGGAATGGATGATTGGGTTTGAGCTATAGAGATACATTCAGGGGAGTTATTTGTTTTAATCCTTTGATCTAGCTATGTAATGGATTTCCTAAGTTAGGAATTATGTTATGTGGCTAATTTACTGAGCTTGTAAGTTGTTTATCCAACTTTGGATTGAACAATTATGATTTGGATTGAATTATGTGGTTTGAGATTTATAGTTATATATTCCCTTTTCAGTTTAAGGTGGTTGTATTATTCTTTCATAGTTTGAAAGAGTATTTTGACTGCTTTGATCTTATTTAAATATCTCAGTTGAGTGTTCATTACGTAGAGAAACAAATTGCATAAATCTAATCCTAAATTGCACACTAAGTGGTTTTTGATAATGTATTAAGAAGTTATTGTCCAGCTAGAGTTATAAGGGTAATCACTAATTAATATCACTAGACTTGTTGAGTTGCTAATGTTTGATTTTTGACTTAGAGAATAATTTAACTCCCAAATCATTTTGAACAAGGATAACCTATATTCCATTTTCCATGAAGCATTCATTATGAATTTGCTTAAATGAAATTTTATTAATTATCTCAACAATTTCTCAAAAACCTAAAAAATAGTAGTTTAGGTTCTTTTCCATTATTAAAAAAATCAATTTTAAACCCATCTTAATGTTTTGTCACTTAGTTTAGCTTAGGAATTAAATAAAAGGCTCCTCAAGAGAACATGGCTCGAGTTGTGCTCTTCGTTGCATAATTTGGTTTATTTTTATTTAATCTGAGGTGACTAAAGGTTTTAAAATCAATGTATCAATGTTATTTTCAGTAAGAATCAGAAAACTGAGAGTGAGAAGAATATATGGAAGAAGAGGTCAATACACAGTATTGATGTGTTGTATATGGAGAAAAATATTTGTGATAGCCTTGTCGTTCACTTTTCCACATACCAAGGAAAACTAAGGATGGAATTAGTGCAAGAGTACATTTAGTTGATATGGGAATAAGAAAATGGTTAAAACCATAACTAAGAGATGATGGTAAAAGAGTATACATAGAGCTAGCAGCGCATACACTGTCAAAAGCCGAGAAAAAAAGTTTGTGTGGCTGTTTGCATGACATTAAAGTGCCATAAGAGTATTCTTCTAATGTGAGAAGGTTTATCTTAATGGACGATCTGACATTAGTGCAAATGAAGTCCCATGATTATCATGTATTGATACAACAACTATTACCAGTAGCTATTATAGGCATTATGAAAGATGAAGTGCAAACCACTGTAGCAAGATTGTGTGTTTTCTTTAATGCTATTTGTAACAGTCATTAACATTGAAAGCTAGATGAATTGGAAAATGAGGATCATATTATGTTGTCCCAACTAGAGATGTATTTTTCTCCTGCATTTTTTGATATAATGGTGCATTTGATAGTTCATTTGGTAAGGGAGGTAAGGCTCTACAGTCCAATTTACCTAAGATGGATGTACCCTTTCGAGTGATACATGAAGATCTTAAAAGGGTATTCTAAAAATCCTTACCGACCTAAAGCCTCAATAGTTGAAAGATATGTAGTTGAAGAGGCGATTGACTTTTGCATAGATTATCTATCAAGGGTGAAGGCACAATCTTGGCATAAAGAGGGGAGAAGTAAGGGAATACAAGGACTCAAATTGAAGAATATGCCTATTGAAGAGGTGTTGCAAGTACATTTGTATATCTTGAATAATATGGAAGACATTCAACCATACTTAGACTAACACACAAAAAGTTTGAAGAACATGAATCCAAGGAAGAATGACATGCAGATAGCAAATAAGTAAAACAAGACATTCATAAAGTTGTTCAAGGAAAAGGTTTTATACAAGACTAGTATGTTTGAGACAATCGAGTAGTTACCTTGGGGGCCTTCTTTTCAGGTCGTCACTTAGAGCGGTTATGATATAAACTAGTATTCTTTCTACATAAAAGACTAAGATGACAAAAGTACTATGCAAAATAGTAGGGTGATGGTATAAACTGAATTCATGCATTTTTCCAATTTGAAAGGCAACGACCCCATATTAGCATCCATGGCCTATTATGGAGTTATTGAAGATATAGGAGATGACCTACAACAAGTTCAAAGTTGCTTCATTCAAATGTAAGTGGATTAAATATAATGTTGTTGTAATATATCAACAATTTGGATTTGTCTTAGTTGATCTTCAAAGAGTTGGTTATAGAGATAAGCCCTTTATTCTAGCAAGCCAAGCGAAACAAGTGTTTTATGTCACATATCCTACTAATAGAGAAAATGTCCATTATTCTTCAAAGTAAAAACTAGAAATATGGTGACTTAACCTCCAACCTTGATGACATGCCACCTTTCACAACAAATCCACCTAGACCAAGTAAAGTAGAATTGGTAGATGATGAAGATTATGCTGCAAGAAATTATCACTGTGAAGGAATATAAGAAATCATATAAAGTAAGACCTTAAATTATGAAATAGTACTATGTGATTTTTGTTTTAATATAAGTTACTTTATTTTATTCATTTTTGTTGTAATTACATATCTGACATCGATTTCTTAACAGGAATAGGGACAGTTCTGATTGGTCATAAAGTGATAGAGGCTCTGGTGAGGATCAAAGGGCTGGAGTCTCTGATGAGCATCAAATGAATAAAGGTGAACCCATTGTGAAAAGGGTTAGAGGCAGCATAAAGATGGGAGCATTGGTTGCACGTCATCAAGAATAATAGGGAGGCTACATATAGAGTTCGATGTTGATATGAATCCAATTAGTGATGAGGAAGATAGATTCATTAGTTATTTAGGCTATTTAGTTTGAAGCAAATTAAAGTTCGCATTGTGTGCCCTAATTGGAGGTTGGTTCCACCAAAATCAGAGGAGATGATTTGGTAACAAATTTTGGTATATTCCTTTCTATATATCTACATTTATATATTTATTCTTATTATTTCAAATGTAATTATCATATGTTATACCTTACAGCAAATGTACGATGTCCCAGACAGCAAGGCGATAAACAAGTACTAGATGGGGGAAGTTTGTCTACAATAAAAAGATTCCAAGAACAAGCTCACACAAAGTTTAATTAGAGGGGCAATGAGGAATGACGATCCATGTAACCCCCTTCGTAATTATGATTCGAAATACGTATTTTAAAATAAAATAGAGACCAATAATAATCAAACTCATTTACAATCCCTTCCTTACGGAAGGGTTTTCATAAATATTTTCAAAATTTCTGCCTTACCCTAGTGTCAAATTCCATAACTTGAATATAATTACCTTGTGCAGTTACATCACATTTACATATCAGAGTGTACAACAAAATCCCGGCAACCCCCGGGTTTCATACATAAACTAAAGGTTTATAAATTCCCATTAGGGGATTACACCACTGTCTCCAAAACAACATTTATAAGAGATATACGGTGATCTCCCAACAAAACATGATAACCAACACCAAAATATAAATCTCCCTAAGGAGCCCTATCCGCCCTTGGTCATCTCCTTTCCCTTGGAGCCACTTGCCCTGTCTGAAGGTTAGTCAATGGAAAGAATGAGATTCAAAAGAATCCCAGTAGTAACAAATCACTCATACCATATATAATCACAAAGCATGCAAGAAAATCATCAAGCAGTATCACAACATAAAGCACAACACGCTGCCATATATGCACATAATCACATAATCTCATCCCCCGTATTCCACCGCCTCGAAGGCACGGTCCTCCCACCGTCAACACCGATGGGCCGCAGGTGAAGGTTTCATAAACAGCCTTCCGACTTTCACATATAGCCTTATGGCTTTCACATAGTCTCATCCCCCGGATTCATCGCCCCGAAGGTACGATCCTCCCACGATCAACACCGATGGGCCGTAGGTGATAGACTCATAAACAATGGTCAAACAAACATACCATGTATCACATATAATATAAGGGAAAAGAGTCACTACCTTGTTCTTTCCGATTGTGCTCTAGCGCGGTGGATCACGAACAGGGAAAATATCAAATCCTACAATTCCAAATGCACCATTTAGATACTTCTATAGTATTTCTTGGGGTTATATGAGTCTATAATGAAAATTTACAAAAATGCCACCGGGACCCGGCCCGAGCCCGCCGTACCCAGTCCGGTTGCACTTTTCCCGAAATCCTAATCTGGGCTATCCTAACATATTTCTGCCCAAGGAATCCATTTCTGGACTCGGAATTATCAAATTCAATGTCAAATTACAAATTTACCCTTGGCAGCCCTACTTTAAGGCTTTCAGGGGGTTTTCGTAATTATACTTTTTCGGCCTTTTCCAAAAAAGTGACCAACTGTAACCCCACCTAATTTTTGCTCCTGAACTCAATGGAACCATCAAATCATTGAAAATCCAAATCTAACCCCTCCAAACTAGCCTTGGCCGAAATTTTCAGTTCCACGGGAAAAATTGGGGTTTTTCGGTTTCGGCTCCGCATTTCTTTCTACTCCAAATCACTTTATTAACCATTACATTAGGTTACAACTAACATTAAGACCCAATTTGGGTAGCATAACCCCTAGGCCATATCATTTCCAAACTTTAAAACCAATGGCAATCCGACGAAATTTCACCGATTAAATTGCCCACAGCAACCAGAATAATCAATATACGAAAGTTTGGAAGTTACCTCAAGCTCCCACTAGCTTTTCCTCAAGGTGGCTGAGAACCTTAGCCTTAGAACACCCAAATTGTGCTCCACAAACCTTGAAGAACATAGAAGAATAGCTTAGGAGTGGAGTTATACGCGTTAGGTAAGGATTTACCGAAGAAATCGACTTACCGTACAAGTTCTCTTCTCCTTCTCTCTCTAGAATTTCTCACACCTTCTCTCTCTTGTTACAGCTGAATGTCACGGTTTTGGGCTGATGTAGGAGGTGGATGATGATTTAATATGATATAATATTATTTTCTAATTATTTAATAAATTTCCATCAATTTCAAATTTTTACAAAATTCTGGCAGATTTCTGCCCAAACTTTGAAAAATCATAACCAATTCTAGAAAAATCAAAATGGGGTGATCCCAAGCCAATGGAAATATATTTAAGTCCTATTTACTAGAAAAATATAGATCATTGCATTTAATAACCTCAAAAATACAGAATTACACAAAAGTCCATACTGCTCTAAAACAAATTCCAGTTTCCATCCCAAACTTTGGAAAATCATAACTCTTAGCTCACAAACTAAAATGACACAAATTATATGTCCATTTTAAAGCTTGGCATGTGAACTTTAAGAATGGAAAATTTCAGAATTTTTACACACCATTTGCATATTTAAAACGTCCATACAAATCGACTGGCATGTACAGAGTTTCAATGGACATAATTTCCAACTTTTGCACAATTGTTCCCAATGGTTCCAATTTCACAATAAACACTCTCCCCACACGAATTTTCACAAGGAAGCCATTGGAATCATTAAAACATCCAAATTCCCATCACACATTCTCCAAAAGTGTTTATTCAACAATAATTACATTCACTTTTGAAGTCATTAGCCCTTAATCGCTTTTTGGGATATTACAATCCATGTTAAAGATATTCCTACCTTTCTTCATACTACTGGAGATTGTTTGTGGCTTCATGGAAAGATCCTCAATTTCTAGTAAATTTTCTTTCATCGTAGTATAGAACTTTTTATTTTGAATCTATTTGACATCATTAACTCAGTTTTCATATTTTTCCTTTCACAGGAAGTAAGTGAAGCATATAAAGAGAAGTAAGCAATAAATAAGTATCAATATTACATATCTCGTGGTGGTTAGCGAAAGCTTGAATAGAGGATGATAGAAGAAGAGTTGGAGAAAATGAAAGAAGCTACCAAATCAGATCTTGGCATTGTTGTCTAGGTCCCAGCTCCTCCTCCACATCACAAAAAATGGAAAGTAGAGAGGCTTAAGGGTGGCAAATATATAAATCTAGTTATTGCTAAGGTTGCTACAAAGATTGTAAGTAGTTAATTTGGAAGTATTTAATTTTCATTTATGATAAATTGCATGCTACAAGATGAGCTTAAAGAGCAAAGTAGCCAAGGTTACTTCACTCAAAATGGATGCATGGACATCTTATCAATGGCAATTGGGAAGCTAGATCACCCTAGTTGCGTTCAAGGGGAGCCAAGGGAAATCGGTCTCACAAAGTATTTTGGACAAGCTTCTTAATATTCATCATAAGGTAAATCCAACAGGGAGCTTGTGGCCAAGGTTCAAGAGGAAGTCCATCAATTACTCCTAAAGGAAGTCTGACAAGAGCTCGAGGTGCAAATTCACCAATCACTCCAATAAGAGCTCTTGAATGAGCTACGTGGTGAGGTGAGGTCTATCATTCAATCGAAGAGGGAATATGAGGAACATAGAATCCATAAATCCCCAATCTTCCCAAGCACTATCAGAAGTTATAACCTGTCAAAGGTACCACTTGGCGACCCTTCTTCCACTCCATAGGTTGGAGAACCTTACACTCTCTATTTAGATGTCCCGCTGCTGAGTGTTGTTGCTGATGCTCTTATTTACACATAAGCTACCATACTTAGTAAATTCCAGATGCTTTACATAGGGTTACTATGACTTGTGTTCGAGAAGGGGAGGAAGCTGTAGATATCTGGTTCCTGATAAAGAGGTTGCCACACTAGGTTAGGTGATAGGATCTTTCATCCTTTAGCCAAAAAATCTTATTCACATGGTGAATACACCTCCAATGGTAGGATATACCTTATTATAAAATGAGTTTTCTTTGCATCCTACTTATGATCTATATTTTATGTTTTAATAGGATCAACAAGATGTGAAAAAAATTTCCTTCTTGGCAAGACTGGAACAACTCTATAAAAATATTGGCCAAATCGACTTGCAGATGCCTTATGAGATTGTGGACGAAAGACAGTCTTATCCCTTTATAATTGACAAGAAAGATCTCATGGATTTCATAAATTTATAGTAGATAGATATAGGGTGGGTTAAACTTACAATCATATAAGTCTTTTTTATTTTTTTCATTCAATTAATGCAGTGATTTTTTGGTTTTATATATTCAATAATTCATTTATCATTTTAATTTTATTATAGCTTCCTCTATAACATGTGCATCAAACTGGGAAGAAATAGTTTATATAGATTCTTATGTCCTACAAATACGACAAAGAAGAATAATAAGTTGGAACTAAGGATAACCTATCAAGGCTACACAATAGGAGAGACTAAATTGCCTTGTTATCTAGCACCATTTCTTGAATGACACGTATTTTAGTTTTGTCTATTTAAGATATTTAAGAATAAATTGTCTTGTTACCTAACTTCATTTTAATCTGTATATGTTGTTATAGTTACCATTGCAGTCTATATGTTGTTTCTCTCACAATGAATGCCCTCTATCGATTTGATTCCTTAAATCATAGGCCAAATGAAGAAATGAAATCCATCTTTAGCACGTAAGTTTATTTGTTTGTAAATCATTGATTCTTGACTTAAATAAACTGTTTTAATGTATGTTGATTTTCATTTTGATGATAGTGTACTCAAGACATATAAACTACTAGGCGGGACACGCGAAGGTAAAAGTGTAGAGTCGAAGTGGTTTTATCCAAAGTATGTAGTTTGAATTCTTTCATTAACAGTCACTTTAGATATGCCAATATTTTTTTAACCATTTGCTTTTGATTTATAGTGCCCTTGACAACTATGGACAACTTAGTGCAAATACTATATTATACTTTATACATATAATATCATTTAGAGTGAATTTACTTTAGATTTTGAATAGGTAATCGCTTCTTTATTCTCAAATGATAATATTTTTAATGTTGTAATTAAATTTTTAATTAATTCATTCACTAGGTTGATTTATCTTAGCTTGTTTCCAATTTGCAGATTTTTGGTAATGACGACACCTACTTAGAATAAGATATTAATTTTATCTGAGACCTTTTGGCTTGACATCTTCTTCATACATAAATGAGTAAAGTTTACTTTGATAAATACTATATTTTAGATAGTATAGTCATGTAGACAAGTTTTGGACACTTTGTGGTTATTATTGTATATAGTAGTAGTTAACAATTTGATTAGCTAGTACTGGATGCTTTTGTACATTTTGGTTTAATTGTAGTGAAAGGACATTTGGCTTTATTGTTAGATGATGTGTCTGTACAGGATTTAATTAGGCAGTGAAAAATATGTAAACAAGATTTTTAAAAAAAAAAATTTTGTGTCCCTTTTAAAAAGTAGAGGTCGTACATTGCCTACTTACACATCACTTTTTTTAAAGGGACACCATAAGTAGGCACCTTACAGCATCCCTTTTTACAAAAAGGGATGCCATAAGTTGCCTACTTAAGCCATGAGATTGTACCTAGTCTTCAAAATCTGTCATGCCTCTTGAGAAGTTGCTATATATGTCATTGCAATTCTAGAGAAAACAATTTCATGCATGGCTTGCTGGTCTATATATGGTCTACGAAACCATCCTCAATCTGCACGATTTTTTCACCTCTTTGCTTTTTCTAGTAATCTGCTTCCTTATGTCAAACTTTTTTGCCAATGCCATTGAATAAAGCTTCTATATGAAACAACAATTAACTTCTTGTTGTTGTTGTTCATTAAATTGACTATAGCCTCTACTATTACCACGGCTTCTTTTTGTATACTCTCCTTTATCATTTATGATAACGGTGAACATAGTGGAAAAAATACCATACTTTAAACAAAACTCTACCCAAAAATTGAGACAGGAAAGAAAATAAGTGATGTTGCAGTGGTCACTTATTTGAGAAAGAAGATACTGCAGTGGTCTCTCTCACTCAAACAGATATCACACACAGGAACCCTATAATGCTGTCACTCACTATCATGTAAATTGATATCTTTTTGCTTAGGCTTGTACTTCTTTTTAGTCTTATTTGCCCTTTATTTTTCACCTAGGCTTATTCTTCTTTTTTAAGTCTTAAAGGACCCTTATTTTTTTTGTGGGCTTGTACTCCTTTCTAAGTCTTAGAGGCCCCTTATTTTTTGCTTGGCTTGTATTTCTTTTTGCCTCTTAGAGGCCCCTTATTTTTTGCTTGGCTTATACTCCTTTTTGAGTTTTAGAGGCCCTTATTGCCTAGTGGAAGATGCCTTAACAGAATCTCATGTTACAGCATACTAGCTCTCCAATCAAACCTAGCTCTAATGCCATGTTGAAATTTGAAGGATTCTATAGATACAGAGGGAATAATGGGGCTTTATATAAGCCTGTTAATAAAATCAAGATGCTTCTTCATACAAATCAACCTACTTGAGTTTAACAATGATCATCCATCACTTGAAGGTAATTAACAATTGTTAACCTCATGAAATTCTTGTCAGAATTGCACATTTCTTCCTATTTATCCCACACTTTGAGTATATTAGTGGGCATTTGGGAGTGCTAAAGTTGATGAAATGTGTTCTATTCATGCTGGGCACAAAAAGAAGATAAATGTGGATGAAATATATTGCCAACTGTTATGACAATTCAACTGTGGTTTTTTGTTAGTTCTTTGTGTTGAAAGGATACAGATCCAGTCATAGCTGGACCAGAGAAAGCTAAATGCAATGAGAAGGAGGTGAAAGGAAGTTGAAGCCATCAACCATGCCAAGGAAAGGCAATAAGGGATGAGAACAGGGCAGAAAAGAGAGGAAGCTGAACTTCAGAGATAACTGGCCGCGGCCAACCTATTCATGGGCCGCGGCCAAGCATCCTTGGGCCGTGGCCCAAAGATGGACAGAAAATGCTGTTGTGTGTTTTGTCATCTGAGGAACTATAAAAGCGAAAACCAGAGGCTGAAGATGGGATCCCCAGATTTGGAAAGACCTAGGAGGCAGCTGAGAACATCCTCTGAGCTTGGGTGTGCTTGAAATCAAGGAGAATCACAGAGAGATTGAGGATTTGCAGAGATTTTAGCTCAGATTTTCTAGTTTTTCTGTATTTCTTCTCTATAATTCTGATATGGCTGTAATGAGAGCTTATGTCTGTGAATCATTTGTGAATATGGATAGCTAGAGTCCCTTTCTAGGATTGTTTCTCATCCTTTGTATGGATTAAACTTGTTTCTTTTCTTCTCTAAGGATCTAATCACATATATATGTTGATTTCATTCCGTTTTTACTGTTGTATGTGACTGGCCATCACTGTGGATGATGTGTTCAATTAAATTAAGCTTGAGAGAGTTAATTTAATTGCAGAACTGGAGTGAAATCATGCTAGACTTGAAGTTTATAACTAAATGGATGGTATGTTAGTAACATAGAGATATAGTTATTAACCTAGCATTGTGAAATTAAGATTGGTATGTAATGAATATCTTCTCTTAGCTGTAGCAAGAGATTGTGCATGCTAATAGATGATATGCAACTGGTTATGACTTGAGAGAGCTTAATCATACGCTTTAGAATCTTAAACAGACATATATATACCCCATGAAAAGGATCCTTGAAGAGGAAAAGAAGTGAATTTATGAAATACTAAGGGGATGAGCAATCCTAGACCTATTATACTTGATTGAAATCATACAACTCCGAGTTTTGTTCAGTAACTTTTAGCTTTTCAAATATATCTTTTGAAATTCCTTTTTCCACACACAACAACATGTTTTGGCTCAACTTAATCGAATTCATCAAACCTATTGCTTGACTAATTTGTTACTCAAATCCTCGAGGGAACGATCTTTACATATCACTTTATTACTTGACGCGATCCGTGCACTTGCGGAGGCGAACAAGTTTTTGGCGCCGTTGCCGGGGATTGGTTTAAAAAATCTTTTAGTTGACCTTAGGCTTGTGATAGTAGATTTCGCTTAGGTCTTTAGTTAGGTTTATAATTTTTTCTTTCACTATCTTCTGCATTAAATTTTATTTGTTTTAGTTTGATACTTGCTGGTTTGTGCCTTTTTATAGGTATAGCCTCAGTACATGCAACAGTTGCAATTGGACGAATTGATAGTGGTACTTGACGGATTACCACTCATTGAAGAAGAAACTGAATCAACAGTAGAATCTGAGTCAGAGATAACTTAATCTAAATCTGAAGCTGAAACAATGGCGGATGAGTATGATAGAGCCACCGTTAATGACTTCGCCAACCGGAATATGCGAGGCACTCAATCTTGCATTCGAATGCCAGAGATGCAAGCACACACTTTTGAGATCAAACTGGTGATGATCACAATGTTGCAAATGCATGGGTTGTACCATGGTCTTTATAATGAAGACGCCAACAAGCACTTGATGTACTTTTTGGAGGTATGTAATTCTTTCAAGCAGAATGGAGTCCCCAAGATGTGCTAAGGTTGTGGCTATTCCCTCTCTCTCTACAAGGGAAAGCTAGAGATTGGTTCAACAATCTCCCAGAAGGATCCATAACTTCTTGGGCTGATCTTAAAGCAAAATTAGAGCTCAATTTTTCTCTAATGATAAATCAGTGGAAGTAAGGGACGAATTTCTAAGTTTTAGACAACAGCCGGATGAGTATTTGTATGCCGCTTGGGAAAGATACAAGATGTTAATGAAGCAATGCCCTAATCATGGGGTGGACAAGTGGGAAGTGATCCAAATTTTTTGCACTCGCTTGAATCCTCAATCTAAGGCGATGGTGGACTCTATGACTAATGGAGGTTACCGGAATGTGCCTGTCAATGAAGTGTTTAGACTTTTGGATCAATTATCTGCAAACAACACCCAAGGCAATGATAGAAGGACTACCCCAGCCCTGTCCAACACAAAAGAAGACTCTTCTTCACAAATTGCCACAATTTTATCTGTACTGAACAAGCGTTTTGATGTCTTAGAGTCCCAAATACATAAGGGCACTTCTCGTGGTGTGCATTCTGTTCAATCTACTCCGATTGTATGTGAGCAATGCAATGATGTCCACATGCCTGATAACTGCCCCCTCTACATAGGTACTGAATCTATCAACTATATGGGCAAATTTCAACCTTCTCAAGGTAATCCATACTCACAAACTTACAACCGTGCTTGGAGAGCTCATCCCAACTTTTCTTGGAGTCAAGGTAACATCTTGAACCCCCCACATGAGTCTACTTCTGGCACCAAGCCGGTTCCTCCACCGGGTTTTCCATTGCCATCAAGGCAAGCTCCTGTAAAAGAAGAAGAATCTAAGACGGACAAGATGTTGGGTCGTATCTTATCAGAGGTGGAATCTTCAAGGGGTGAGAGTAAGGCTACCTTTTCTCTTCATGAATCTGCTATTAAGAACCTTGAAGTTCAAGTGGGACAATTAGCAATATAAGTAAATGCCATGGCTCGAAATGGTCTCCCAAGTGACACTATCCCGAATCCAAAGCGGGGTAGAAAAGAAGAATGCAAGGCCATTCATTTTAAAAGTGGTAAGGTGCTTCCGAACATGCCTAACTCGAGCACAACTGGACCAAAGTAAGATGAGCAAGTGGACATTGAGATTGAAGAGGAAGGAGTCATTACTCAAGAAAATATGGTGGAAGACGATGAAACTAAGAAGAGAAAGAAAACTGAAGGAGGGTTGGATGATGTTAGCAAGAGTAAGAAGAGGGAACAAGAGTTGAATAATAAGAAGAAGAGCAAGCCAACCACCTCCACTATCATGCCTCCATTACCCTTCCCTCAAAGATTTAAGAAGAAGGAGGAAGATGCACAATTCAAAAAGTTTGTGAACATGTTTAAGCAACTACATGTAAATATTCCATTTGCCAAAGCTTTAGAGGGTATGCCTAAATATGCCAAGTTCCTAAAGGATGTGTTGTCCAAGAAAAGGCGATTTAATGAATTTGAAACTGTGGCATTAACCGAAGAATGTAGTGCGGTGATCCAAAGGAAGTTACCCACTAAGCTAAAGGATCCGGGAAGTTTCTATATTCCTTGCAATATTGGAACGAATTTCAATGGTAAAGCTCTATGTGACTTAGGTGCTAGCATCAACTTGATGCCCTTAGCCGTTTTTAACCAATTGGGGTTAGGAGAGCCAAGGCCCATTGTTATTCTCTAGAAATTCTTGTATTTCATCACATTTTTCTCATATATTTGTGGTTTTAAACTAAAATTGCACATAAGTTTTATACATATGAAGAAAAATGTGATGTGTTGAAAATACTTGAAAAAAAAGTGCAAATTTTGAGCTAAATGTATAGGGTTTTAGATTAAATTGAAGAATTGAAAAGCCAATAAAATCCTTCTCTTTGTAGGAGGATGATGACAAGAAATAGAAGCTTACATGGATCCTTGGAGGTGAAGAAAAGAAGAACAAGAGCCAAAAAGGAAGATCAAAGTAGCTTGAAGGTGTCCCCGGTTGCTTTCGCTACGCCACAGCGAAGCGAAAGTGAAAACACATAAAAAATAGGCCCTTCTGACCACGTACGCTGTGGGTTCGCTATAGCGAAGCGAAAGCAAAGTCGTGATACTGCAACTGTGTGTTTTGAAAAACTGATGCTTCAGCTGGCTTTTTAACCTAATGGGGGCGCCGAATTGAAGGTATTCTGCACAAGGAAGAGTTCAAGAACTACAAGGAGGCTTCTTGGAGAGCTTGAGGAGGATTTTGGTGCTTCTTGGAGGAGATTCTTAGAGAAATTCAAGATTTTTCTTCTCTTTTTCTGGTTTTTTCCCTCTTCTCTTCTCATTTGCTGATATGGTCATCAATTTTATATTGAGTTGTTGGTTTGTATTGATTATGAGTGGCTAAAACTCTCATTTAGGATTACTTCTACTCATTGTATGGATTAAAACTACTATATTTTCTTGCTTTTGCTAGTTATTGAGAATATATGTTGATTTTTCTCCATGCTTAATTACTATCTTGTGCTTGATCACCACATGATGAGTTTAGTTCAATTGAATGATGCTTGAGAGAGGTATTTTGGTTGTAGAACTTGAGAAAAATCATGTTAGACTTGAAGTTTAGGGATTAAATGGATGGTTTGTTGTTAGAATAGAGATATATCTAATAACCTAGCATAGTCTAATGAAGAATTGATTTGGGAAATATGATTTTCATTAATGATAGAGAAGAGATTGAACATTGTTAATGAGGATTAAAAATCAATCTTGACTTGAGAGAGCTTGATTGATGATCTTAGAATCTTTGACTAGCATATGGACTTACACAACTAACATAAGTAAATTAATTGCATAGTTTTATGAAATACAATGAGGAAGAAGTAATCCTGAGCCTTTAAACCTTGAAGTATAATCAATTTTACATTCACCTTTGTTTTACCTTATTGTTTTTAGCAAATTTCCTTACTTGACATACTCAATTTCAAATGATTTCATTCAACCTAGTTAAGAACATAGTTATAATAGTTAACTCACTTTTGTCATAGTCCTCGTGGGAACGATCTTGACTTATCACTTTATTACTTGCGACCTGTGCGCTTGCGGAAGCTAAACGGCGAACACCTACCACAGTAACCCTTCTATTTGCTGATCAGAGTGTTTCTAAACCTAGGGGAATCATTAAAGATGTCCTAGTGAAAGTAGACAAGTTCATCTTCCCAGCAGACTTCGTGGTGCTTGATTGTGAGGTTGATTGGAAGATCCCGCTCATTCTAGGCCGTCCTTTCTTAACTACAGCAAGAACCCTTATTGATGTGGAGAAAGGCGAAATCACTTTGAGGGTGGATGATGAAAAAGTGATCTTTAACATGCCAAAAGCCTTGAAATTCCATGATGATTCAGCTCAATGTTCATTTGTTGATATATTGGACTCGCTCGTTCCTCAAGAGTCATATCTCCTATGATCAAAGACCCTTTAGAGGCATTTCTAATTGGGGAGAAAAGTTTGGATGAATTTGATGAAGAAGTTATTGAAAACCGTTTTTGTATGGAAGCATTCCCTTACTCAAGACAGAGGAATTTTGAGCCACTTGAGGTGGCGGAGGCATTGAGTACGCCTTTGAAGCCCTCTATTGAAGTTCCACCAGCTCTTGAATTAAAGCCTTTACCATCTCATCTCAAGTATGCCTACTTGGGGGATGCCAACACTCTATCAGTGATTGTCTCTTCCGATCTTTCTAATTTGCAAGAAGAGAAGCTCCTACGAGTTTTGAAAGAACACAAGCAGGCCACAGGTTGGACAATAGCGGATATTAAGGGAATAAGCCCTTCGATATGTATGCACAAAATTTTGTTAGAAGATTATCATAAAACTTCTATTGAGCATCAAAGGCGCTTGAATCCAATCATAAAAGAAGTGGTCAAGAAAGAAATCCTCAAATGGCTCTCCACTGGAATGGTGTACCCCATTTCTGACAGTTCATGGGTGAGCCCAGTCTAATGTATCCCTAAGAAGGGTGGCATGACTGTAGTGGCTAACACTCAAAATGAACTAATTCCCACTCGCACGGTGACTGGTTGGCGGGTGTGTATGGATTATAGGAAGCTTAACACTGCTACAAGAAAGGATCATTTTCCTTTACCGTTTATAGATCAAATGTTGGATAAGCTAGCAGGTCAGGAGTTCTTTTGTTTCCTTGATGGATATTCCGGTTACAACCAAATTGCCATAGCCCCAGAAGACCAAGAGAAGACCACCTTTACTTGTCTATATGGAACTTTTGCTTTCAGAAGAATGCCCTTTGGACTATGCAATGCGCCAGCCACCTTTTAACGGTGCATGATGTCCATTTTTGCTGATATCATTTAGAAGACCATTGAAGTATTCATGGATGACTTTTCTGTCTTTGGTCCATCTTTTGACTCGTGCTTGGAGAATTTGAATGCGGTGCTTAAAAGATGTGAAGAGGCAAACTTGATTCTCAATTGGGAGAAATGTCACTTCATGGTGCAAGAAGGTATTGTACTTGGCCATAGAGTATCCAAGAAAGGGTTGGAAGTAGACAGGGCTAAAATTGCTATTATTGAGCAATTACCACCGCCTGCTAATGTAAAAGGTATCCGAAGCTTTCTTGGACATGCCGGGTTTTACCGGAGGTTTATCAAGGATTTCTCAAAAATTTCCAAACCTCTTTCTAAGCTATTGGAGAAAGATGTGGAATTTAAGTTTGATGATGAGTGTCTACAAGCTTTTGAAGAATTAAAGAAGCGTCTCATTTCAGCTCCGATCCTAGTAGCTCCAGATTGGGTTTTACCTTTTATTATCATGGCTGATGTGAGTGATTACGCCATCGGTGCTGTTCTTGGACAAAAGGTAGGGAAACTCTTTTACCCTATATATTATGCTAGCAAAACTCTTGATGGTGCCCAACTCAATTATACCACCACTGAAAAGGAGTTACTTGCCATAGTTTATGCATGTGAGAAGTTTAAACCATATATTGTGGGTACTAAAGTTACTGTTTACACTGATCATTCAGCTCTAAAGTACCTACTCACCAAGAAGGATTCTAAGGCTAGACTAATGCACTGGGTGCTCTTACTTCAAGAATTTGACCTGAACATCATTGACAGAAAAGGTACAGAGAATCAAGTAGCCAACCACCTATCAAGGCTGAGTACTAAGACTCAACTTGATAATTCTGACATGATCCAGGCATTATTTCCAGATAAATAGATGTTCTTCGTTAATCATTCATCCACACCATGGTTTGCCAATTTTGTAAATTACTTGGTCTGTGGAGTGTTACCTCCAGAGTTCAACTCCCATCAAAAGCGTAAATTTTTGCATGAAGTAAAGAAGTACTTTTGGGATGAACCTTACTTATTCAAGTGGTGCCCCAACCAACTCATTCGAAGTTGTGTTCCAGAAAATAAACAAGAGTGCATTTTGTATTGTTGTCATTCGTCTGAGTATGGTGGTCATTTTGGAGGAGAGAAAACCGCTATGAAAGTCATTCAAAGTGGGTTTTATTGGCCTTCTCTATTTAAAGATGCTTATGCTTTTGTCCTCCAATATGATAGGTGCCAGAGAGTGGGGAACATATCTAGAAGGAATGAGATGCCACTGAATAGCATACTAGAAGTTGAACTCTTTGATGTTTGGGGGATTGATTTCATGGGTCCATTTCCTAAGTCTTTCAACAATGAATATATTTTAGTTGGAGTGGATTATGTATCAAAATAGGTAGAAGCTGTGGCATGTGTGACTAATGATGCCAAGACGGTGCTAAAATTCCTCAAGAAACACATCTTCACAAGGTTTGGCACACCAAGAGCAATTATCAGTGATGGTGGATCACACTTCTGCAATCATCAATTTCAAGCTTTGATGAAGAAATATGGTGTTAGGCATAAAGTAGCATTGCTCTACCACCCCCAAACAAATGGCCAAGCTGAGACTTCCAATTGGGAGATCAAGAACATTCTTGAGAAGATGGTGAACACTACTAGGAAGGACTGGTCTTCCAAGTTGGATGATGCTCTGTGGGCCTACCGAACGGCTTATAAAATGCTTATTGGTATGTCTCCATATCGATTGGTGTTTGAAAAAGCATGCCATCTACCGATGGAATTGGAACATGGAGCCTATTGGGCTATCAAGAAGCTAAATTTTGATCCACGAGCTGTGGGAGAAAAGAGGCTACTTCAACTCAATTAGTTAGATGAAATCCATTTAAATGCTTATAAGAGTGCAAGGATTTACAAAGAGAAGACAAAGAGGGACCATGACAGCAAAATCATTCCTAAGAGCTTTGAACCTGGTCAAACTGTTCTTCTTTATAACTCCAAACTGAGGTTATTTCCCAGAAAGCTCAAGTCTCGATGGTCTGGGCCATTCAAGGTAGTTCAGGCATCAAAATATAGTGATGTAGAGCTGGAGAATGAAAAGGGAGAGAGATTCAAGGCTAATGGTCAACGGTTGAAGCACTATTGAGGAGGAGATGTGGATAGGCTGGTATCCACCATCTACTTATCAAATGAAGAGTGACCAAAGTGAAGAGTCAAGCTAAAGACTATAAACTAAGCGCTTCTTGGGAGGCAACCCAAGTTCTGAACTTAATCTCTTTAGTTTCTTTGATTTTAGTATAGTTTGGTAGGTTTACGTTTGGTCGTTTAGCTTTGTAGGAAGGAAGGGACCCCAAGTTGAAAGCAGTCGAGAGCAAGAGGATTACAAGGAAAGGTGGTGGCCTTTGGGTTGGACAGGCATATTTCAGGGATGTTCTTCAATTCTTATCCTTGAACATGTATTCTTGATAACTGTGATGTGATATGATGGTTGTAGTGGATGTTAGAGAGGCAATGTGCATTGTATTTTGCTTAATTCTATCAAATTACTGATTATACATAGTGACTTCTGCATTAGGGAGGCATCTTGATCATAAGAAATGTGTGGACAATGGTTGTTGATTGTGTGAGAGTCAATGTGGAAGGATAGTGCAAATGATTCAAGTTTTGGTGTGTTGTATTGAGTGTTCAATGGTTCTGTGTCTTGTGTGTTGCCATTGACATCTGATAAAGCTGGGAATTACATCTTGGCCACGGCCAAAAACAATTCTAGAAAGTTATGGGCCGCGGCCAGTACAGGTTGGGCCGCGGCCAATAAAGCTCTAGAAGTTTTTGGGCCACAACCAGGTCATGGTTGGCCGTGGCCAGCTAGTGCCCAGACAGTTTTGGGCCATGGCCAGCATATGGTGGGTCGCGGCCCAAGTGCGACAGCAGGGTTTTTAAAAACCCTGCCCACATCTGTTCTTTTCTCATTCCACTTTACCTCAGCTGCCGACCCCTTCCCCTCTTCCTCTCCCAGAGTCGACCCACCCCCCTCAGCCTTTCCCTTCAATTTTGCCCTCAATCTCTTATTTCTCCTTCGTCTCCCCTTTGATTTCCCTCCACCCCATTGTTTTGTTGTCTTCCCCATTGTGGATTTGTGTCGTTCCACACTCCTCTGCTGCAAGGAGCAACCTAGGACACCAAACGGGTATCTCTCATCTTGGATTCCTCCACTAATCTATTGATTCTTCCACCATCTGAGGTAAAGAGGTCCCGCTCTCGCTCTTTTACTCATATTAAGGGTAGTATAGTTCAAATTAGAATTGGGGATTTAGACGTAGGCGTGACTAATCTGTTGTAATAGCTAGTTTTGAGGATAATGTACATGATTATAGAGTTTTTCTGTCCTTGTGACAGCAATTGATGCATTTAATTAGCCTTTATCTACCTTGTAAGCTGTTGCCCTGTTTTAAAAATTGAATGTTGCTGTTGTTAGTATTCATTGCTATCATTGCTGGTTGTAAGCTTCTGCTCTGATTATGCCAAGTGTATGGTGGTGGAAATCTGAAGTTGTTTGTGTCCTGCATTGATTACTGCTGCCGTAGAATTGTCCATAACATGCTGTTTTGTTTTTCTCCTTTTGTGAAGTTATCCTGTTTGGAAGTTAAATCCTAAAACAACTCTGCAACTTGATTTTGGAAATGCAAGGTTAACTTCCTCAAGGCTTAGGCTAAATCATTTGTGTCCTGCTGAATCTCACTTGTGTCTTAAGCTACTGCCATGTTTTGTCTTATCCTGCTGCATCGCACTCACTTGACATTACTTAATCATTGGTGTCTTGAACGTAACTTGTTTGCTGGTTATTGTAATAAATCTCATTGAGGTTTGCTGTGCCAACTCTGTCAAGTTCCAGCATTTTGCCAAAACTATTTGCATTGGGATTGTTGCACTTGAAATTTCATAATGCTTGTTACCCCTATTGTGGTTTGTTCTTGCTCATTGTCCTGGATTCTGTGGTTGCACAAACCATTCCCTCTGTTTTTCTGAAAGTAAGGATATTCTGTCATTTTGAATTGTTTTTGGCAAAGTTTCCAATAGTTCAATTATATATTGAGCCTCGGTTTGAAAAGTGCAGAATGGTTTAGCAATTGGGGGTATTCTGTGAATTTGCTTTGTTTTTCCAATAGCATGTTGAACTGCAATTCCTTATTTAATCATTAAAATGCTTTTCCTTTTGGATATGATTAGTTGTTTAGGGCACAAGAGGGTAATTTCTATGAAGTCAGGATAGGGGTTAGGTTGGAATTGCGCTGAGTGATGTGGTCTTGCTTAAGTTAAGTTTGGGGGAGGTTCTATGTGTCCTGTCTACTTTTGGTGTCAGTATTGAGTGTCGGGTTGTTTCTTCATCTGTTTTGGTTTTGCATTGCTCTTTCTCCAGCTACAATGCCTGCCAAGTGTGTTACTGACCGCACGGGTCCCAGAGCCGTCGCTGAGGCCAAAGCTAAGATCATAACCCGACCCTTGTTGCAAAAGCGTGAATTCCCGTTCAACGTCTCTTATATGTTTCATGATTTAGCCACCCGTACCTATCGCTTGTAGAGGCTCATGGATCGTAAGGTTGACGGGAATTTGCAGATTGTCCAGGAATTCTATACCAATGCTTGTATGAGACCCATTTGGCGGTTTACCCTTAGGGGGGTCGACATTGACTTTACTCTGCCTAGCTTCTGGCAGTTTGTAGCACTCCCGGCTGTTGAGGAATGCAAGTACAAGCAGCTATTGGGTAATGAAGATGACATCCCTGAGGATAAAATTTCTGAATTGCTGGTTTACAACAACATGGTGGCGTGGCAGAGTCGAGGTGGGGCTCAGAAGTATTTACCATGTGCTCAGTTATCAGTCGAGGCTCGGGTTTGGTTGCATTTTGGCAAGGACTACTTCTGGCCTTCGTCAAACCGGAATCGACTTACTAGAGACCAGGCTCTCCTGATTTACCTTCTTATGAAAAAGGAGCCAGTCGATCGAGGAGTATTGATTTATCAAACTCTGAGAGACCATGCACGTGATCATTCGGTGGAATTGATGTTGCTGTACCTTATTTCTTCCTTCTGCTCTTCTGTGGGTGTCGCTGCCGTGGTTACTGATGTTCTTTTTAAGCCTATCAAGAAGTTCAACTACTTGAGCATCAAGCCGAAACCAGATGAGCAAGTCCCAGCCTCCCAACGTTCAGCGAACAACCCTATTTTTCAGCAGGGAGGACCTTTTCAGGCTCCTCCAGCACATATGGAGCAGGGCGACCCATCCAGTGCCCCTTCCTCTTCTCAATCTACTACTACGTTGGATGTGATCCTTGCGGCCATCCAGCGCATTGAGGCCACTGCAGCCCAATGCTTCATATATCTGCAGGACCATGGTGTTCGCCTGACCCAGTTAGAGGAGTTATTTGCTGCCCATATACCTATTGCAGCTCAGGCGGGTGATGGTGATGATAGTGAGGACGCTGGTACTGATGGCGAGGATGATGATGATGACAGAGATGGTGCCGATATAGCTACCAGTGACAATGATGGCGAGGATTAGTATGCAATTTGTTGTTGTTGCGCTTTTTACTGTTGTTTTTCCTTTTCCTTTGGCTATTGTTCATACTTTGCTTCAGTGACTATTGTTGAACTTTCTCTTATTAATGACTGATATTAGATCTCACTTGCTATTGTGCTTTTTAATATACCTGTCACTATTCTGTATGTGGGTTGTTGTGTGCTCTTTTTCATTGCAGGTGATATTTGTGACACGTTGTGCCCTGTGACAGTGAGGACACTGTCTACCTCAAGTTTGGGGGTACTTGAATATTCGTATGCATGCTTTGATCACTGACAAAGAATTTCAAACATTGTAAATATGTTTAGTGCCCTGTCCTTCAGTCAAAGTCGAGTTAGATTTAATTAATCATATATGAATCAAATAGTTAAATTGTAGGCTTTCTGGGAAAACAAGACTGGATATTCATGAATGCTTGGTTCCCATTTTAAAAGCTAATTCATGATACTTACCTGATTAAATACTGTGCACGAGGGTTGAAAATAATTTGAATGCTTTGTCAGGGGATTTTATAACAAATTGACATGTATGAACTGTTTTCATTGAAAGCCTTTTGAATTTGTATTTGAATTTCTTGAAAGAGATTAGCATTTCACACATGTTGAGAGCATGATTGGCATTATCTTTGAGCTAAATTTTTATGGGACTTGCTTATGTTCTTGGGTGAATTGTAAGGAATTGGCTGGTTATGGCGCTTAGAGTTAGCATATGGATCAGTTAAGTTAATGCATTCGGATTAGGCTAATGTTGAATTAATTTTGGGGATTGTGCACGAGAGAGGAAAACCTCTGTTGGAAGGATTTCGAGCCTGAGTTTCATTCATTAGTGTGTTTGTGCCAGTTATGCTAGCGTACCTCTAGAACTTGTTTAAATCTTTTTCAAAATCACATATGCATGTGGATTAATGAAAATAATAGGGGCATTCAATTTTTGAACCCATTGACCTAAACACAAACCTTTCATACTCACCCATTGATGACCCCCTTTGAGCCCTTCACTTTCCAAAATCTAACATTCAACAACAAGCTATGCATGTTTCTGTTTTGCATTAGAATGACACTTAAAAAGCATTGAAATAGCATTTGATTCACTCTTTGTTTCAATAGGTGCTCAGTTATGCAATTTACAAAAGAGAGAAGAAATTAGTAAAAGAAAAGCAATATATATGTAAAAAAAAAGAAGAAGAAGAAAGAAAGATGTCATTATATACACTTAGGCATGTATAGTACTTGTTCCATTATCCTTTCTATTAAACTATTTCCAACATTACAACCCTTTTCAAAAGCCCCCTTGATTCATGAATCCAGGTGTACAAAGTGGTAGAGAGAGTAGAGTTTCTACAAGCCTATGGCAGGACCTACTATAAGTGGTACTGAGCGAAATTACCTACATTTGTGAGAGCTAAACACTTAAATCCGTGAGTGTTCTCTTGTGTACATAACTTTAATTGATTGAGCATTAATCTAATTCATCTGTATTACCTCATACTGAAACTTGTGTTAGCCTCAAGCGGTGACAATGAGCAATTCCATAAAACCCTAAAGTTCTATTGGCATTAAAGGTGTGTGGAATGATTTATAAGTAAAAAGAAAAGAGAATGCAGAGGATTAAGTCTGGATATTAAGGCTAAGTCATACATGTTGAAGTGTTGTTTCTGATCTTAATAAATGTTGGAAGATTGTTATTCAACTCTTGTCAAACACACACTCAGTTTGAAAAATGTTGGGGAATTCATTTTTAAACTATGAACCAGGCACCCATGTATATTTTGTTGTCATGAGTAGCTTAAGAAAAGAAATGGTCATGCATTAGCACTATGTCTAGGATTAATTTGATCTAGCTTTTGTCGTTTGACTGATTTTACTCGAGGACAAGCAAAAGTTCAAGTTTAGGGGTGTGTTAACCTCATGAAATTCTTATCAGAATTGCACATTTCATCCTATTTATCCCACATTTTGAGTATATTAGTGGGCATTTGGGAGTGCTAAAGTTGATGAAATGTGTTCTATTCATGCTGGACATAAAAAGAAGATAAATGTGGATGAAATATATTGCCAACTGTTATGACTATTCAACTGTGGTTATTTGTGAGTTCTTTGTGTTGAAAGGATACAGATCCAGTCATAGCTGGACCAGAGAAAGCCAAATGCAATGAGAAGGAGGTGAAAGGAAGTTGAAGCGATCAACCATGCCAAGGAAAGGCAAGAAGGGATGAGAATAGAGCAGAAAAGAGAGAAAGCTGAACTTCAGAGATGACTGGCCACGGCCAACCTATTCATGGGCCGCGGCCAACAAGAGGACAAAAAGTTATGGGCCGCGGCCAAGAGGAGGTCAGACAGCCACTGGCCGCGGCTAAGCATCCATGGGCTGCGGCCCACAGATTGCCTGCCACAGCCAACCCCCGAAAATGCTGTTGTGTGTTTTGTCATCTGAGGAACTATAAAAGCGAAAACCAGAGGCTGAAGATGGGATCCCCAGATTTGGAAAGACCTAGGAGGCAGCTGAGAACATCCTCTCAGCTTGGGTGTGCTTGAAATCAAGGAGAATCACAGAGAGATTGAGGATTTGTAAAGATTTCAGCTCAGATTTTCTAGTTTTTCTGTATTTCTTCCATTTCTTCTCTGTAATTCTAATATGGCTGTAATGAGAGCTTATGTCTGTGAATCATTTATAAACATGGATAGCTAGAGTCCCTTTCTAGGATTGTTTCTGATCCTTTGTATGGATTAAACTTGTTTCTTTTCTTCTCTAAGGATCTAATCGCATATATATGTTGATTTCATTCCGTTTTTACTGCTGTATGTGACTGGCCATCACTGTGGATGATGTGTTCAATTAAATTAAGCTTGAGAGAGTTAATTTAATTGCAGAACTGGAGTGAAATCATGCTAGACTTGAAGTTTATAACTAAATGGATGGTATGTTAGTAACATAGAGATATAGTTATTAACCTAGCATTGTGAAATTAAGATTGGTATGTAATGAATATCTTCTCTTAGCTGTAGCAAGAGATTGTGCATGCTAATAGACGATATGCAACTGGTTATAACTTGAGAGAGCTTAATCATACGCTTTAGAATCTTAAACAGACATATATATACCCCATGAAAAGGATCCTTGAAGAGGAAAAGAAGTAAATTAATGAAATACTAAGGGGATGGGCAATCCTAGGCCTATTATACTTGATTGAAATCATACAACTCCGAGTTTTGTTCAGCAACTTTTAGCTTTTCAAATATATCTTTTGAAATTCCTTCTTCCACACACAACAACATGTTTTGGCTCAACTTAATTAAATTCATCAAACCTATTGCTTGACTAATTTGTTACTCAAATCCTTGAGGGAACGATCTTTACTTATCACTTTATTACTTGATGCGATCCGTGCACTTGCGGAGGCGAACAACAACTAACCTTAACTCTAAGGATCTAAGAAGTACTTCCCTCTTTAGAGTAAGAAACTCACATTAATCTCTCTTTTAACATAGTATGGATCTCACTATCCTATACACTTAACACATTAACTAGGACCTCTATTTATAAGGTCCAATCACTAATCATGATCTTAACTAACAAGATAAGATCTTAACCATGGTTCAATATTCCAACACACTCCCTCAAGTTGACACTACTTAGTCTTATAAAAAGTGTGAACTTGCAAAACAAAATATAGAGTGGAGTGAAGTAAACTTAAACTCTTCAATTTCAACTTGTGAATTCATAAAGACATCTTCCCCTTTGACATTCATGGAGATATCTTCTTTCACCTTTCACCCTTCTTCTTGAAGAACTATATCATAACACTGTATTTATCTTCATCATCTTAGCTTCATAAAACCATTACTTGGACTCTCCACTTTGGTCTCTTTGTCAACAGCCTCAATATCAAGCTTGATCTCATCCCTATCCAGCTTCAAATGTCCATGAAATAATTGCTTGGTCATCAAGTTCTTACACCTTGTACTTGTTGCACCTTCACTCACCAAGTCATAGTAAACATTACCATCTTCAGCAGCACGAATAATGATGGTTTAGATATTGTATGGCATCATCTTTGGGAACCTTGCCTCTAGCCTCCCATTGGGATGCACAAGCACCAGGGTAATAGCAAGAAAGTCTCAGAACTTCAATAGACAACCTCAGTTTTGGTGATTGAAGAAACTACAAAATTGATAACTTGGTTCTCTAAATTTCCACTTGATTCTTTAAACCTCAAAGCTCAATTTATTTATTAAACTTCTCAATAAAACTATTCTGCAAACACCACATCTAACATCATGACTTGCATTAGCTAGACCAACATATATGAACCAGCAAAGCCTATGCTTCCTCTTTCAAAATACCATTGATGAATACCTTCAAATGATTAAAATCAGATTAAGGGTGAAGCATAATAGTCTTCTCACCATCACAATCATTTACTTGCAATCCTTGAACATAACCAAAAATACTCCTCACAGGAGCCACGAAGATAGAGAATGCAAATAACATTGTAGAGATGAAAATTCATGATTATTTTAATGTCATCAAACATCCATTGGATATAGGTACTATGAAGACTAGAATAACTTCAAGCCAATATTCAAGTCCAATTGACTTTACTGTTGATGTGCGTCTAACTTTCTTAAATGCAAAGATTTACAACCCTTAGAGAAATTATGTACATAACATGGCAAAAACGCTTGGCAAGTATTTTGAAAGGAGATGGAAAGCTATTAAGAAGAAGATCCCTGTGGCTAATATTGTGGCACCTAAGTCTTTAAAACCCATTACTTATGTAGAAACTAAAATTTCATACCATTGAATTCTCTCAAATTCTCCAAAAGAACGCACTCAATATAATGGAGGGATATGATCACAAACACCATTAGCAAATGCGAGAACTTGGGTCTTGAAAGAAACAAAAGACGATGCTTGGAACAAAAATCAGACATAGTAATCTTCTTACAGAGCAATGACGATAGAATCTTTAGAAAGGAATGAGAAGTCTAACCTCTAGGGAGTCTTAAGAACTTCTGGAAATATTATACGAATGGAATTTTTGGAATCATATGGGTTTCTCGAACTGAAATTGCAAGGCAATTGCAAGATGCCTGTGGCTAATATTGTGGCACCTAAGTCTTCAAAACCCATTACTTATGTAGAAACTAAAATTTCATACCATTGAATTCTCTCAAATTCTCTAAAAGAACGCACTCAATATAATGGAGGGATATGATCACAAACACCATTGGCAAATGCGAGAACTTGGGTCTTGAAAGAAACAAAAGACGATGCTTGGAACAAAAATCAGACACAGTAATCTTCTTACAGAGCAATAACAATAAAATCTTTAGAGAGGAATGAGAAGTCTAACTTCTGGGGAGTCTTAAGAACTTTTGGAAATATTATGTGAATGGAATTTCTAGAATCGTACGGGTTTCTCGAACTGAAATGGCAAGGCAATTGCACGATCGAACAAATCAGGGATCAAAGGCACTGGTGACCGAATCGTTAATCTAGAGCATGTGGGTTTCTTTGCAGTGGAGTTGCAATGGCAAATCAAAAATAAAAACTCTGAAACAGCAAAAACACATAATGCAATATCAAAACATACAACAAGAGATCTTGAATGGAATCAGAGATTTCGACATTGATTCTCAACACAGTATTCCTTCGCTCATCTTTACTACATACTCTTATTATGAGCACGCCAGCGAACAGGTAACTAAAGTGAGCTATCTTGGAAATATTTCAATGGCTACTGGAAATTCCATGAAACTTTGACGACGGCGTTCACTGGAAAGATTAACGGAGCATTGATGAACTTTTTGCACCGCCTGTGCACGGGTCGCTCCAATTAATAAAATGATAACTAGAGTATCATTTCCACAAGAATTTAGTTCCAAAAGACGGTTAAATATTGATTATCACACTTTCATCTAATTTGAGTGACAAATATCAAGAGTAAAGGGAAACTAATTTTAACTTAAAAAAATAAAAACAAGTGATTTATGGATTTCAAAGAATAAATAGGGCTTAAGATTATTTATTCCCTTATATTTCTTAACCATGATGTTTATAATGAATATATGTGCTAGTCTATGATTCAAAAATGAATTGTAAAAGCTCTCTCAAGTCATGAATAAGTGTTTAATTCCATTAATTGTTTAATCTCTTGTTACAACTAATAAAACCCAAATTTCAAGCTCCAATCTTAATATGACATGTTAGGTTGACAAGTATATCTCTATCTTGCCAACAAAACCATCTATTCATCATGCAAACTTCAAGTTCTTAAACAATTTTACCCAAGTTTTACATTCAACCTGACCTTCTCAAGCATCAATCAAGTGAACAAAACATTTAAATGATGATCAAGCACTAAGAAGCATTGGGAAAAGAGTAAAATAAGCGCACATATATCATTAATCACAAAAAGAGAGAAATAATCAAAAGTTAATCCATACAAGGGTTCAAAATAATCCTAGAGCAAAGTATTTAAACTCTCATGTTCAACGAATGCATGAGAATATACATATACATTAGCGAAAACATGGAACAAGACTAGAGGAAGAAAGATGGAGAGGAAAAACCAAGGACATAAGCCTCAAAGCTCCAAAGTTTAGTTCAATCTCCTCTAAGAAGCAAACCTTAGCACAACAAAATACTCCCAAATGCTCCCTAAAATTCAAAAATCTGACCAAACAATACTACAGACAATGTTTTTAATGTCTATTTTTTAGCCCTTTTAACATCTGAAAATAACGGACGCCTATGCTGGGGACCTAATAAAATCAGGATACAGCGTCTATTAAAAAAGGGATTTCATAAGTGACTTTAGGCGTCCCTTTTTTAAAAGGGACACCTAAAGTGTTTGGATAAAGGATGCCTAAAGTCCTTGAATTAAAGGCAGCCCAACCATAGAAAAAGTTTAGAACTTTTCTTGTAAATTAAAGCAACATTAGACCAAGTGGAAAAATATCTCAAGGGGAACAAAATTAATTTTTGAGGTCCCATCAAAGGAGAGGAATCTCTTTGATTGAAAAGTAGGCCAGGCTACGCAATAAAAAATATTTGGAATATAAATATAAAAGGATAAAATAGGCGTTGTATTATTGATGGCTATCCAAAAAATCATGATAAGCACACATATCTAATAAGTAAGAGATATTGAGAAGGATCCAAAATGAGAAGTGTGAAGGTTAGAAAGGATACTTTTGAAAAAGCAACTCACATTTTAAACAAATAGCTAACTTAATTACTCCCTCCGGTCCTAATTATAAGATAAAGTTGACTTTTTTGGAGAAATTAAGGAAGCCAATTAAATTACTTTAGAGTGTTTATATTTTTAGTATCTTTAGATTATATATTAGTTTATTAGTCAAATTAATTAGTTTGGAGAAAAAAATAAAAATATAAATACTCTAAAGTAATTTAATTGGTTTCCTTAATTTCTCCAAAAAAGTCAACTTTGTCTTATAATTAGGACCGGAGGAAGTAATTTTTTTATTTTAATCTTTGCAAATTAGTTATCTAGCTAGCACCTACATTTAGGACAAGAGAGAATACATATTTGGGTAAACAAGATGCATGAAATTTGAATATGGCAATGGCACTCGTGCAATATATTACAGAAAATGAAGCTGAAACTTACTGCAATTGTACAAGCGATTAATCCAGGTTTCTCCCGCCGATCTATTTTGGAACAGAGTAGAATTATTGCCCCAACATACCATGGGATTACACCAAAAAGGAAACCCAGTATGAACCTACACAACAGAACAAACGTTTGGAATCAACAGAAAGTGATTGGCATGGTATAATTAAACTGAGGAAAAGAGAATCAAATAAGTTACTCCCTCCTATCCCTAATATAAAACATATTTGAGGAGTTAATCTTAGTTCTAAACAAAAGATATAGAGTTTATATTTGTCATTTTTTTTCCTAATTTACCCCTGATGCTCCTCCAACAATAATCAAGGAGGAGAGGGAAGAAGTAAATCAAAGAAGATGACCAGGGTATTTTAGAAAATATATGTCATATTAACTAATTTAACTAATTTCCTTAATGTAATCAAATTAAGTAAATATGTTTTATATTAAGGACCGGGTAAGTATATAACCATACAAGGATGTTATATAACCAAACAAGGATGAATGACATTGTAATTGCTGTTGTATTTATGGTTTGGGTACATGTCAAAAGAAAAGTCTCAGGTCGCTAAATCATGATATTTCTAGTGTGGGTGTGTGAATAGAAAGTCCCACAGCTTGTGCAAGAGAGTTCAAGTGGTGACCGTAGCCTATAAAAGGCAGTATATGATGCAAGTCTAGAACACACCAAGTTCTTGATTATTTAAGCTCTCCTCTCCCTTCCATTTGATATTATGGTACTTGGTCTTTTTTATAAAAAAACATCATTAAATTATTTTCAAGAATATACAATTTTACCTTTCAATCATTACTGTGTAAAAAGTTATTTTCTTGGGAAGTGTATATTTAAATATAGGAGTAAAGTTGAAAAGTTGTTGAAATTTAAAGTAGTATTAATCAAGTTTAAGGTTTCTTTTCTTTTTCTTTTTTTTTTTTTTGTGTGAAACATGTTGGAGTGCCTTATAAATATAAATAAAGGAGTATATTTCTATTATTATGTTCTCCTACTTCCTGTAAGAAATTAAAGGTTCATTGTTGACGGAATAACTATTGACAACAATGTTTTGAGCACGATCATATATAGTTTTGATATGCATGTTGCAGCCTCACTGAAAACTATCCCAAAATCATAGTATTTCCCTTACAGTCCATAGTACAAATTAAACTTTGAATTCAAAAAGAAGAAGAAGACGAAGAAGAAAACGGAAATTTAAGCAAAAGAACATATATCAAGGTAGGACTAAAAAAGATAGTTGCAGTCAGTCTCTAGCAGAATCTGCGCAGAGGGTAACATATATATGGTGGTCAAAACATTCAAAACTAACCTGACAAATAAATAACAAAACTTATATATGATTATAATACACCCACAAGTTTTTTTTTTTTTTTTTTGGTGAATCATAAACCTACAAGTTAATGATGTCAAATGCAAATTATTACTTACAAGGTCCAGCCATAGCCACAACCACAACAAAGCCCAGGAGGTTCTCCGGCCCTTACTTCAACTGCATAGCCTCAAATAATAACAAGCAAAATTTTTCAAAAGCAAGCAGCATGTATATTAGTTACGCGAAACGAACAAACAAACAATATCATCAAAAACAAGTAGCATAAAAATCAAACAGTGCATATCATTCTCTATGTAAATAATAAGCTTCATTTAAGCCATTTGCAAGCAGAGAGGCCTTAAGCATAAGGACAAAACTTGAGCCTTATACATTAAGTCAAGTTCATAGGTGAATTACTAGAGCACATATGTAGGCATTTTAACAACTACTAGTAGCGAAATACATAACAAGTGTCCTAATTTTAAAAATAACAAAATAACAATTATCCATATAAAAATCTACAAATACTAATTTACATTGTAAAAGCGCATATAAAAGTTCGCAAGTGTTCATACAATTTCTCTTGCACATTTCAATAATTAACAATAACAAAATAACAAGTGTGATTTGAGAACTTTACTAAATAAGTAATTAAATATAAACAATTTTACCCAAATCTCATCCAACATATAATAATGCCTATTTCATTCATCAAGGTAATTCAAGATAGCATATGCAAATGGGCCTGTTTGAGTTGGCGGTAGAAAAGTCCGTTCACGCAAGTTAAGTTAGGACAAAACTCCTCTCATAAATCTACCTCGTATATCATAAATCACGTTAAAAAAATAATTTCTACCGCAAACCCAAACAGGCACTTACAAATACACTGATCATCGATGAATACCCGGTGGATACACTTGGTTGACTTGATGAATACCCGGTGGATACACTTGGTTGACTTGAGGATACGGGGGAGCAGATGGGTTGCCGGCGACAGGTGGTGGTACTGGCTGAGGGGCTGACGAGACTTTGAAGGTGCCCTTCTGAGGTGGCGGGTACCACTGCGCTGGTGGCAGAGGAGGATAGTGATGTTGGTGATCGCTGGATACGGCTCCGTCATCTCTGCTCATCTTCTTTGTTTCGTCTCTGTGACTTTGAATCTGATTAGTCTGTGGAAGCTTTCGTTTTAATTCTTCAACTTGTGGGGAACTCATGATCAACGAAATTTCATGGCCATACGTGGCGCACAGGTCAACGAAGTCAGTCGCTGCGTCGTCCCTGGAACGTAACAAGTTTAATGGCCATATGTTTCAGTTTTCCAAAAAAATAATCACGAAAAAAATAATACATGTCACTTGCTCCAAATTTTAGTAGGTTATATTTAATTTAACTATATTTTTATAGTCTTCAACTATTTTATTATTATTTAAGATATACCTTTAGTTACGAAATTTCATGGCCATACGTGACAGGTCAACGAAGTCAGTCCCTGCAATTATTGTCAGCTTGTTGTGGCAGTGTTAGATAATTATCTATGTAAGAAACTTCAATCAAATATACGATTGTTTATGAGGGAGATTCAAAAGATTGCTGAGCGACTTGGTGATTGGAAAGGTGCTTATTTCTCATAAGTTGGTTTTTCTCTTTGACCTGAGCATCTTTCTTTATTGCCTTCTGTCTGGGATCCCTGTGGGTGATATAGACAAGAGTGAGAAGCTTTGCGAGATTTGTTGGGGGTTCGGGACTTGGGATTTTCGGACTATTCATCTGGTTGTAGAGGATTGTTGTAAATCTTGAAAGGATGGAGGCCGCTGTCCTAATAATGCAGTGTCAAATAACATCACTCAAGCAGTGAAGCGACTATGGCAATTTCCTTCAAAACTTAATTCTCTGGCTAAAGTTTGCTTGTAACGGGTACAGGCTGGCTGCTCATTTGATATTATTAGGTATCCTTGATTTTATTTTTTTATATTGTCTTAGTCCTTGGATTCCTCTTGTTCTTACGTGTGTGTCGCTTCTTTGTGGTTATGGTAATACAAGATATTGTATCAGGAAGAATTTCTGAAGGGTACAAACAATCCTAGGAATATTTAAATCTGTTCTGGCATTGGAATCGGAATTAATTCTTCCTAAAAAACTGTCTATATGAAATGAAATTGTTTCTCCTTGATAAAGTGCCTAAAATCAGATTGACCATCCTATCTTTATATACAAGTTGACTAAATTAGTTATAGCATTTTCCTCTTGGAAAACTTAGTATCAGTCATTTTTCTAATGGTTTTTAATTTGACAACCAATAAGTTATTTGTCTTTATTTTTTTATGGAAGGTTAGCCATCCCATCTGGAAGTCTGGACTTTCATTTGTAAGGAGTGCTCAAGAGGATTGATATAAATGATGTGTTACATTTTGGTAGGAATCAATGGGCTTTCCTCTGATTGAAACTTTGATGTTCAGAGACAACAGCGGAATTTTCTGACATTCGAAGTTCCTTGGAAAGTTTGAAATCAACTTTTTTAATTTTTAGTGCAGTGTGCCTTAGAGTAACAACGAGGTTGCTACCATATGACCTGAAGGTCACAGGTTCAAGTTTTAAAAACAATCTCTCTACTTGTAAAAGTAAAGTTGTGTACATCTATCTCTCTCTAGAAACCACCTTATGAGAACCTTATGTATGGACCACCCTTTTAGGTGCAGTGAGTGAACAAATCTGTAAATTTATTTTGAAGTTTTGGTTCAAGTAAGGGTTTTAAGATCCTTTCGTAGTCTGATACTCTTGAGTGGTTATAGTGTTTATAGTTAGAGAGCATGGTGGCAGGGGTTTATAACTTTATATCTCTTCTGCTACATTTCTTATGGGAAAGGATTATTTATTTATGTGGCTTTCTCTGTGGTTATCACTTGTGGTCTCGCATGGGTTTTCTGAGAAATTGATGAGCACTTTCTAGGTAATATTATTTTCGTGGTTACTTGTTTTTATTGATTATCTGTTTTAGAGGATTTCTCGGCTTCATCTTTGGTAGGTAGGGATATATATATATATATATATATATATTGCAATGTTTATAATGTTGTTGACTTGTAACTATGAGGGTTAACACCGTCTTTGGGCATTTAAGTTTATACTCATTTTGATTTTGATTTCTCAAGTCTCAAACCATCAATTTTAGTCTTTGTAGGGACAAAATGTTCCAAGTTTTTATTGAATTTTAGGGGCTAATGTTTTAAATGAAATGAAATTTAAGGGATCAAAATTTATGATTTAAGAAGGGAATATAACCAAAATAAGGGAAAATTTAAGCGACAAAAAATTATGTTAACCTTAATTATCATGAATCCTTCGTCCACCCACTAAAATAAAGCCATTTCATATGTGAAGCTTTTCAATCATGAGGGCCTGTTCTTGGGCTAACTTCCTATTCATGGGCCATGTTAGCCCATGAACATACTAGCCTGTTCGGTTGCAGTCTTATGGATTAGAAACTCAGTGAACACTAGAAAAAATTGGCAAGCAAGAATTGAAATTTTGGGTTTCTTCAAAGTTCAAAATTGTGATTTCAAAGTTCAAAATTGTGTGGTTTAGATGTTAACTCTTGTAAAATACAAGCTTTTTCTTGCTATTGTAATATAAAAAAAATTGTGATTTTTTGGTGGGAAAAACAGCTATCACCAACAGAAATATGCATGTTTTCTTCAAAATTTAGGCATATTCTGTACTTTTTTTTCCCACTACATTAATTCAGTCATTAACAATAAGGAAAAACTGCTATCACCAACAGAAATATGCATGTTTTCTTCAAAATTTAGGCATATTCTGTACTTTTTTTTCCCACTGCATTAATTCAGTCATTAACTATAAGTAACACTGGCTCAATTTTAATTTTTAATTCCTGAAATTCCCTGATGTATAGTTTTCTAACTGAAAAACCCAGCCTTCATTCTGACATCCTTTTCCTGTTGACTAGGGGTGGCCTCCGTCAATGTTGCCGGTTGTGGTGTATGTTCTGTATTCCCTTGTTTCCCATACACACCCTATTCTCTGGTATTTGGCTGCAGGGAAAATTAGACCTAACTAATTTTTTCTGGTTTCTGTTAAACTGTGCAGTAGCCAACTAGCTGCGGAAGTTTTTTTTTTTTTTTGGATTTGTTTAAGGATTTCTCTTTTCGAAGCTTAAAACGCAAAGAATTTTCGCCTTTCCTAATAAGTGTGCTTCCCAATATTTGAACTTATGTTCTTCTTCTTTTGGGGGTGAGGCTGATTACTTTTAGGAGTGAGGCTGATTACCACTTCAACCAACAATTTATTAGTAGTCATAAAAGCTTTTCAAAGTCCTAGAATGGTATTTGGGGCCACATGTTTTAACAGTTTTATAATGCAATTATTGTACAATAGCATGAATTGGTTGGTTCTTAATGAAAATTTTTCTTGTTTCTTTCATACTTTACCACTGCTATCACATGCTTAATTTGATCTAATAAACATAATTTCTATAGGATATTTACTGTTTTTCATCTAGTTGCTTTTTATGTAATATTCTGGACACACACACATTCAAAACAGCAATATAAAGTCTTATTTCATTAGGTGGGGTCAATTACATACATCAAACAACATCATTGAGTTAGCTCAAAAGTCAAATCTTAGGATAAATTGTTAACTAAGAGATCTCACTTAATAACCTCATTGAGCATCCTTTTCGGTCTTCCTCTGCCCTTTTTTTGGACTCCAAGCAACATGGGGCTTTGTTTGATTTTTTTTTAAAAAAACAGTTTTTAAAAACAAAAAAAAAGTTTGATTTTAAAAATTAAAAAAACAACGGGTTGAGATTCAATTTTATCCCAAAAGTTTTTTGCGGGGCAATTTTGCATCGGAAGTGTCAAAATGGAGCAATTTTTTCCTGGCCATTATTCCAATTAATTTTTACCGTTAATTAACTAAATATGCTAAGCTGACAGTCCAAATATCAACCACGTCCTTCTTGTTAAGGTGCAACTTTGTCCCGAAAGTCTATGTATTATCTACTTTATTTTTTTCAAAGTTATATCTAAAACTTTTATAGCAAATTTGCATCTTAATAAAAATAATGTAGATGACATGTGAATGGAGCTTAACATATTTAGTCAACTAATGGCAAAAATTAATTGGAATAACGATCAGGGCAAAATTGCTCCATTTTTTACACTTTTGGGGCAAAATTGCCCTTCGAAAAACTTTTAGCGCAAAATTGCCCCTAAGAGAAAACTTCTAGAGCAAAATTACCCTTTAACCCAAAAATAAAAATATTTTTTAGTTATTTTCTTGTTTTTTTTTTCTATTTTTTATTTTTTGAAGTCACCACCTATACACTAGCAATGCCACACTACCAATGACAACTACCGCTATATTACCGACTATGGCCGCCGCCGCCACATCACTTCAAAAACAAATTTTTTAAAATAATCATCCAAATAGATTTTTTTTTTTCAAAACTTATTTCTAAAAACAGTTTTTATAAAACTGTTTCTAAGAAAAAAAAGAGATAATTGTATAAAAAAGGCCATTCCACGCGCTATTGCTCACATAAATACAAAATCAGGCAACATCTCTTACTATTACAGTATAGCGTTGGAGATTTACAAAATCAATAAAAGTTAATAACCTAAAGCAGAACTTGATTGTTTTGTTGGCTCCCCAAATATGTATATATATATATATATAAACAAGAAAACTTCCCTATGGGTGTATTTGGTTTGAGGGAAGGGGAGGGGGTTTAAATTATTTTTTTGGATTGAAGATATTTAAATTTTAGGTGGAAATTCAAAATTTAAAAAGAATGAGAGGGTAAATTTTGGGCGGAAATCTAAAATATAAAAGAATGAGAGGATAAATTTTATATTTCTCCCAACTAAAATTGTAATTTGTCACATCTCTCCTTCCCTCTCCTCCCTCTACTCCTCTCAAACCAAACACACCATAAGGGCCTCTTTGGTTTAAAGGGAGGGCATGGAATGGGAGGGGCTTATTATCCATTCCCTTCAAAACCCCCCAATTTGGGGGGAACAAAAATGAAGGGATGGGAGGGATTGGGAGCCCCTCCTTTGGAGCCTTTCTCTCCAATTTTTTAAATCAAACAAGGAGAGGGGCTCATTTTTAATCCCCTCTCATCCAGTGAAGATTGCACATAGAGCTAGGAGTGAAGTTAAAAAACCACATCTGTTCTCATGGTATGATGATTCTGAATATTTCTAGCTTATTGAACACTTTGAATGGTCTGATAGGAAGCTTCTCGATCCTCAACCATTCATTGATTATTGAGTCTAAGATGGTGACCCTTTTGATCTTTGATTGTTGTTTTAAACTTCTCAATCACAATTCCTTCCTCAAAGCATAACTCAACAGACTCACTAAGAGGACTTCCTCTTCTTTCTCTTTCTCTGACTGCATCACCAGCTAGTTACTTGCTAGTGATGGGGTGTCACTCGAGTCATTAATTGAGTGATATCACATATTTAGCTTCTGCTCATACTATAACACTGCCAGTCAGACCTCAACTTTTAGCTTCTATTCTTTATACCTAGAAAGCATATCATATTGGTTAACCCCTGCAAAACAGATATCTAGACGCATTGGTACCCAACTTCTCTTGGATCCTCACAATATTAGACATAATGACCCTTTTTCTCTTATATAATTAAATCATCTTATTATTGAGCAAAGAGTGTATTAAATCACCAAGGACTAGAATTATAATGACAACCAATTAATTATAGTTACTAAAAACAAATGATACCAAAAATGATGTCTTTTAAAGATCAATGACAATTTGTAAATACACTTTATATAGAAAATAAGTCATTGATAAGATTTTCATGCAATCTATGTAAGTTGGGTCAAAGAGAGTAGAAAATTTATCCATAATGACCAACTTTCACTACTACAAACTAGATATTTAATGACCCTAAAGGACATCCCTTTTTAAATTAGAACGCCCAAAGTTCAATATTTGGCGCGAATCATTGGCGCTGGTTGATTTTTAAAAAAAAAAAAATTTCACCACTTTAGGCTCCATAGAGTCTTTGGGGATGCCTAAAGTGATCTTTAGGCATCCCCATTAAGACTAGGGATGCCTAAAGCTCACTTTAGGCGTTCCTATTTTGACTGGGGCATAGAAAACGTCTACCATCCATTACATCATACAGCAGGCTGCAGCTTTATCTTCCCTATCCTTAAGCTTCATTCATCTTCCCTCTTTTCCCTTTCCTGTGAGCATTCCCTGTTTTCCTCTTTCCCCTTTCTTGTACTTCCCCGTCTTCCTTCCTCTTGTATTTTTCATGGCCAATGTACATAATTTCTATGATAAAACAACGTATTCATACTATACATTGGGTTTAATTATGATATAATTTCTCATGATATAGTTTCATAGCTAATGAATACAACTCATATATAAGATAAAAGAGTAAGAAAAATTAATTAAAATTTTTTAACCCCACTTCTCTAATTTTTTTAAATTCAACTAAAACAAATTTTAAAACTTTAAAAAGCCACGTGGCAACTTTGGCGGCCACCACCTCATCACCGGTGGTGGCGCGTGGCAGCTCTGGCGGCCTACACCTTATCGCCGGTGCCTAGATCGCCACGTGGTGCAGCCTCACTCCGCCACATATCACAGCCTCTTTTTTCCTAAAAAAGTAAATCAACTTGCCCTCCATTGTTTCTTATATATAAATGTAATAATAATATAAAATAATTTTATATATTCTTATAATTTTTAATATAAATTAACTTCAAATTAAAAAAGTTTACATCTTAAATAAATTTCATATGACTATATTTTTGTATAATTTCTAAAATTATTTTTTTATTAACATTAATTAGTAACTAATAAATAATTACTAACTAATAATTTTTTATTAATATTAATTAATAGCTAATAAATTTATTTTTTATAAATAAATTTTTATATGACCAGTTTGCCCCTACAGGGACCAAAACATATGGTTGGAAACTTGATAAACCAAAACCAAAATAAGAAAAAACTTGAGGGATGAAAGATTGTACTAATCCTAATTTTTAAATATTTATATGGCTAATAATATCATAATTTTAATTTTTATAAAGATATATTTTTAGAATTAAATTTAATTAAATAATAATAATTTTTTAATTTTTCCGATGGAATTAGCCATGGAAAAATTCTATCGGAAATTCCGTGGCAACAAATTTTGCCACGGAATTAACTGCAGAATATTTTCCGTGGCTATCAGACAAAATTCTGTCTGAAATTCCATCGGAATTTGCCACGGAAACAAATTCCGTGGCAAATTCCATCTTAAATTTAATGTTTTTTTATAGTGCAATCACTAATCATGATCTTAACTAACAAGATAAGATCTTAACCATGGTTCAATTTTCCAACAAAACCGAAAGCGAACCCTAGAATCTAATTTAATCTAATCAAATCAAAATGTCTAAAATATACTCCTAAGATCTAATAAATATCAAATAATTAAATCTAATAATAAAATAACAATTAATCTAAATAATCTAGCACAAAACCCTCAAGTTTGTGTCCATCGTAGGAGTCTCAGGCCACCAAATTGAGCCAGATTTTTTGAAGCACCTCATGACCAGAGCTTAGAAAATGGAGAAAATCACTTTCGTCTGTAAATGCCCAAAGAAAGCTTCTAATAAACTCTCCATCATGGTTACAAGAATGTCCTCTCGTTCAGCTCAACCATTTCTTCCAGAATAAGTCCAGAAAGCGATGTAACTTTTGGAGATATATACACATACACATGTATGTATGCTGCTTTTGGAGGGACAGTTAATGAGATATATGGGCTCTCTATTATATTTATAGGTTGTTACTTTTGTGTATAAATCCAGGAATATAATAAGGAGATCATAGTACTTAGCTTGTTATGGTTTTCATTGTTTGGTGTCTTTCATTTTCTATTTTTCTTGTTCTAAAAACTCTCTTGTTTGTGTGAGGTTTCTCATATTTCATCTTTTTATAGTATATATGTGTATATATACACTTGGCATTGATATTGACTATTTAGAAAAGAGATTCATATTCATCTATATGGGCGATATTATGTGTTTGTATGCCTTATAATTAATTTGGTTGTTGGGAAAATAACATTTATCCGTATCTAACATCATTATTGGATGTGCAGGTAGGAAGAAGAAGTATGGTTTAACCCTATGACGTGGTTCATATGATAAGAGTGTGATAGAATATGGGAGATCGAGGTTCAAGTTTAGACCTTCCATTGTTTAAACCAGAAGGAGGAGGAGACAAATAGACACACACACACACACAGATATATTCTTTTTTATACTTGTGTATATAGAGAATTGCAATGTCTAATTAAAAGCAGAAGGAGGAGGAGAAGGTTAATGGAGTGACACCTAAGAACTAGGACAATCCTAGGACTTTTCTTGAGGAAGTATGGAGTTTCGGGCGGAAGAAACAGGAGCAGTTAAAAGAGCAAAATTGTACTACTAAATACTTTAGGGTACTAGATGCCTCTTCAAAAATAATTCAGATGTAATGTTTACTTTTGATCTAAATTCTATACAACACATCAAAACGAGTCTAATTAGATCATTGTTCCCTCTTTGGCCATGACTAGCAGTACACAAAATGGCAAACCGTTTTTCTCATAATATTTTAGAAAAAAAATAACATTTATACAAAATGTTAATAAAGAACATAATCAACTTCATGTCTTAATACAAGCACACAATTTCATCACTTCAAATAAAAAATTACAATACACCACATTCAACCATTTGAGTTGTGACAAATCAAACAGGACAAATTGCAAATGAAGGAGATTATCAACAACAGTGAACATGGTTTTAAGTGCAGTACATGCACTCAAGTGCAGATTCCTGAAACAAGTTCGCTTTGATACATTCCCAAGTAAAATGGTGTATCACTACTTATCTCTCTGTAAATCACTTCTTATCTCTTGTTGCAGCATGATCAACAACAACGATAATAATTAAAATTGTAACAACAACAGCCTGCAAAATCAATCTCACAAGATTAGTCACGTAAAGCAACTTCAAAGAAGAAAGGAATCAAGTCGAATAAAATAGTACTCTTTTTGGTCCTAAAAAGTAAGAATTAGCTTGTCACGTAAGGGTTTGTTTTGATTCTAAATATAATAGACGTTAATATACTTTATATTCCAAATTTACAAGCTTTCTTTAGATTCTCCCTATTGATTGTATATATTAAGAGGTCTTTCCAACACATGAGTATTTTTCTCACACAAATTATTAGAAAGGATACTTTTGAAAAAGCAACTCACATTTTAAACAAATAGCTAACTTAATTACTCCCTCCGGTCCTAATTATAAGATAAAGTTGACTTTTTTGGAGAAATTAAGGAAGCCAATTAAATTACTTTAGAGTGTTTATATTTTTAGTATCTTTAGATTATATATTAGTTTATTAGTCAAATTAATTAGTTTGGAGAAAAAAATAAAAATATAAATACTCTAAAGTAATTTAATTGGTTTCCTTAATTTCTCCAAAAAAGTCAACTTTGTCTTATAATTAGGACCGGAGGAAGTAATTTTTTTATTTTAATCTTTGCAAATTAGTTATCTAGCTAGCACCTACATTTAGGACAAGAGAGAATACATATTTGGGTAAACAAGATGCATGAAATTTGAATATGGCAATGGCACTCGTGCAATATATTACAGAAAATGAAGCTGAAACTTACTGCAATTGTACAAGCGATTAATCCAGGTTTCTCCCGCCGATCTATTTTGGAACAGAGTAGAATTATTGCCCCAACATACCATGGGATTACACCAAAAAGGAAACCCAGTATGAACCTACACAACAGAACAAACGTTTGGAATCAACAGAAAGTGATTGGCATGGTATAATTAAACTGAGGAAAAGAGAATCAAATAAGTTACTCCCTCCTATCCCTAATATAAAACATATTTGAGGAGTTAATCTTAGTTCTAAACAAAAGATATAGAGTTTATATTTGTCATTTTTTTTCCTAATTTACCCCTGATGCTCCTCCAACAATAATCAAGGAGGAGAGGGAAGAAGTAAATCAAAGAAGATGACCAGGGTATTTTAGAAAATATATGTCATATTAACTAATTTAACTAATTTCCTTAATGTAATCAAATTAAGTAAATATGTTTTATATTAAGGACCGGGTAAGTATATAACCATACAAGGATGTTATATAACCAAACAAGGATGAATGACATTGTAATTGCTGTTGTATTTATGGTTTGGGTACATGTCAAAAGAAAAGTCTCAGGTCGCTAAATCATGATATTTCTAGTGTGGGTGTGTGAATAGAAAGTCCCACAGCTTGTGCAAGAGAGTTCAAGTGGTGACCGTAGCCTATAAAAGGCAGTATATGATGCAAGTCTAGAACACACCAAGTTCTTGATTATTTAAGCTCTCCTCTCCCTTCCATTTGATATTATGGTACTTGGTCTTTTTTATAAAAAAACATCATTAAATTATTTTCAAGAATATACAATTTTACCTTTCAATCATTACTGTGTAAAAAGTTATTTTCTTGGGAAGTGTATATTTAAATAGAGGAGTAAAGTTGAAAAGTTGTTGAAATTTAAAGTAGTATTAATGAAGTTTAAGGTTTCTTTTTATTTTTTCTTTTTTCTTTTTTTTTTTTGTGTGAAACATGTTGGAGTGTCTTATAAATATAAATAAAGGAGTATATTTCTATTATTATGTTCTCCTACTTCCTGTAAGAAATTAAAGTCTCATTGTTGACGGAATAACTATTGACAACAATGTTTTGAGCACGATCATATATAGTTTTGATATGCATGTTGCAGCCTCACTGAAAACTATCCCAAAATCATAGTATTTCCCTTACAATCCATAGTAGTACAAATTAAACTTTGAATTCAAAAAGAAGAAGAAGACGAAGAAGAAAACGGAAATTTAAGCAAAAGAACATATATCAAGGTAGGACTAAAAAAGATAGTTGCAGTCAGTCTCTAGCAGAATCTGCGCAGAGGGTAACATATATATGATGGTCAAAACATTCAAAACTAACCTGACAAATAAATAACAAAACTTATATATGATTATAATACACCCACAAGTTTTTTTTTTTTTTTGGTGAATCATAAACCTACAAGTTAATGATGTCAAATGCAAATTATTACTTACAAGGTCCAGCCATAGCCACAACCACAACAAAGCCTAGGAGGCTCTCCGGCCCTTACTTCAACTGCATAGCCTCAAATAATAACAAGTAAAATTTTTTAAATGCAAGCAGCATGTATATTAGTTACGCGAAACGAACAAACAAACAATATCATCAAAAACAAGTAGCATAAAAATCAAACGGTGCATATCATTCTCTATGTAAATAATAAGCTTCATTTAAGCCATTTGCAAGCAGAGAGGCCTTAAGCATAAGGACCAAACTTGAGCCTTATACATTAAGTCAAGTTCATAGGTGAATTACTAGAGCACATATGTACGCATTTTAACAACTACTAGTAGCGAAATACATAACAAGTGTCCTAATTTTAAAAATAACAAAATAACAATTATCCATATAAAAATCTACAAATACTAATTTACATTGTAAAAGCGCATATAAAAGTTCACAAGTGTTCATACAATTTCTCTTACACATTTCAATAATTAACAATAACAAAATAACAAGTGTGATTTGAGAACTTTACTAAATAAGTAATTAAATATAAACAATTTTACCCAAATCTCATCCAACATATAATAATGCCTATTTCATTCATCAAGGTAATTCAAGATAGCATATGCAAATGGGCCTGTTTGAGTTGGCGGTAGAAAAATCCGTTCACGCAAGTTAAGTTAGGACAAAACTCCTCTCATAAATCTACCTCGTATATCGTAAATCACGTTAAAAAAATAATTTCTACCGCAAACCCAAACAGGCACTTACAAATACACTGATCATTGATGAATACCCGGTGGATACACTTGGTTGACTTGATGAATACCCGGTGGATACACTTGGTTGACTTGAGGATACGGGGGAGCAGATGGGTTGCCGGCGACAGGTGGTGGTACTGGCTGAGGGGCTGACGAGACTTTGAAGGTGCCCTTCTGAGGTGGCGGGTACCACTGCGCTGGTGGCAGAGGAGGATAGTGATGTTGGTGATCGCTGGATACGGCTCCGTCATCTCTGCTCATCTTCTTTGTTTCGTCTCTGTGACTTTGAATCTGATTAGTCTGCGGAAGCTTTCGTTTTAATTCTTCAACTTGTGGGGAACTCATGATCAACGAAATTTCATGGCCATACGTGGCGCACAGGTCAACGAAGTCAGTCGCTGCGTCGTCCCTGGAACGTAACAAGTTTAATGGCCATATGTTTCAGTTTTCCAAAAAAAAAAAAAAGAATCACGAAAAAAATAATACATGTCTCTTGCTCCAAATTTTAGTAGGTTATATTTAATTTGACTATATTTTTATAGTCTTCAACTATTTTATTATTATTTAAGATATACCTTTAGTTACGAAATTTCATGGCCATACGTGGCGCACAGGTCAACGAAGTCAGTCGCTGCGTCGTCCCTGGAACGTAACAAGTTTAATGGCCATATGTTTCAGTTTTCCAAAAAAAAAAAAGAATCACGAAAAAAATAATACATGTCTCTTGCTCCAAATTTTAGTAGGTTATATTTAATTTGACTATATTTTTATAGTCTTCAACTATTTTATTATTATTTAAGATATACCTTTAGTTGTTTAAATTTATACACATTTTAGTTTAGCCTCGTGTATGTTGAGTATCAAAATTACCAATACTAATAATTTGCTTTTTTTTTTTTTTGACAACGTACTTATAATTTGTTAATTAAGACTCATGTCATTATGTAAATGGTAAATAAGTTCCATGTAAATTCCCCAAAAATACGAAATAAAAGGGGCAGAAATTATGCTAATAATAATTTCCTTGTCTATTTATAATATATAAACTAGTTTTTTTTTTTTTTAAACAAGGACAAAATGATATAAGCAACATTATCAAGTCTTACAAAGATACAAAAGAAATAAAACTAAAATGCAACATTATAATAGATAAACTAGTCCATATTGATTTTATTTAGATCCATGCAACAAAATTAATCCAAATGTACATTGAGTAAGAGTCATGCCATCAGCTACTAATACGTGTTTCTCTTGCAAATTAAGAGATTGAAAAAAAACTATAAAGACGGAGTAATATGAAGAAAACAACTACACACTCTTATAAAATTATGAAGACTTGCATGTTAAGTTTTCCTACTGTAAGATAAAATAAAATAAGGGGGGGAGAAAACTGGAGTACCGGGACGAATCCATGTTCAGATCCGGGTCAAAGCTCCAATGCTCCATAATTGTGCCCCCACAATTATTAGACTACTATAGCCTAATTGTGATTTGCATAGCAGATTACCAGAACCAAAAAGATGGTAGGAGAGAAGAAAATTGCCAGAAAGCTCAATGGCGGGGTAAATTACAATTGAGGCGGCACATCCTATTTATAGTGGTTTATGGAGGCCACTAATTAGGAAACGTGTGCACTTCTTCTTGCCATCTAAGATAGCAATTAAATTAATTGATTCTCAATTAATTTTCTAATTATGGTGATTTGTTCCTCAATTAACAAATCCATAATTATTGCTGAATTATTCCCCAATCTGCAATTAATGCTGATTTTATTCTTATTTGATTAGGCTACTTATATCCTAATCAAACAGTCTGGCCCATCAAGGGCGGACTTGGACTCAAAATCCAACATCTCCCACTTGCACTTGATGGGCCTCCCATCGTGCGTCCATTACTGTTTCCTGTTTCATACTTGGCGTCTGTCGTGACCGCATGGGTAAAAACGTCTTCAAGATTTGATGCTTGTGATACTAGAAATCCCTCATACAGACTAGTATCCAAGGACACCCTTTATATCTGTAAGATATATATTCATTGCCTCATATTCCTCAAATTCTCCCATACATATTGCTCATGGCATATCTAATCCCTCTCGAGTTAATAGGTTGATTAACTCATATTGCCTTCTACGCACATAGTATCCGCACTTACTAGCTACACATAGAGCTAGTAAGGGATCGACCACAGATACTAGCACATCTTATGTATCTAGGAGTAAATCTTCCTTGTTGACTAAACATTAGTCCATCTTGACTTGGTCGCTTTCCTAGTTTTCACTCATCTGACCCAATCGAGTGTGATCATGGAGCTTCAGCTAAAGTAGCTGTTACCAAACCAAGCTTTCATGATGCCGCCTAAGTCTTAAGGGCATCAAGGAAGGATTTTTCCTTCCTGAGACTCACACTGTAGTGAACTAGGGATCTTTCACCTACATCCTGTGTTGCAGTCTAACTCTTAAGCACATGCAGTATAAATTGCATGCTACAGTGAACGGTTTGTGGTGTACGTCGATTTCTTTCTCTTTTTCCATACAGACATTAGTTCGAAAACGTACTCAACATTCGAACCAGAACTTTCTTTTTCATAATGTCTCTTTTACAATCTCACTTGTGAAAAAGAGTTCTTTGCCTGGCTACAAGTCTGTTCTTATGCTTTGATCCATTTTACGTGTATATATACACATATAAATCTCATCTCAGTCTAACTGAGGCAACTCAAAAAGTCAGATATTCTTCTTAACCATCTCATGGTGATCATTTGCTTGTCTTACCCTCTCATGCCCCCGTAAAACATGGGAAGATGGTTGTTCGTGTGAGTGAACCAACCTCTTCTGACCTGTACGACATACAAACTTGTATACCTTATATGTATTTACTCATAACATACATACTATTTCTTTTATCTTCATATAAAAGAAGTTCACAACCTTACATTTTATTTGTGCCCCAAGATTTTCACTAACTCAATGAAAATCAAGCTATGGGTTCAATAGGGGATCTACCAACATTCTGTTAGTAGAAGGTTATTGAACTATTGCTTTTCCTCTTTGAAAGCATATCTCTCATAGAGATATATCAAAAAGTATGTTTTGCCTTGTTGTGATACTCAGGATCCTCATCATAAGATGCTATCATTTGGATCCTTCTATCCACCATTCATTCACAATCTCTCATAGGAATTACTTTAGCCATATGGCACTTTGAATGATGGCAAAACACGCCCTGTGTTCTATTTCCATGGATAATAGGAAAAAAAAACTTTGTATATTTCCTTACTCCATCACCATTTGCCTAGGTCTTGTATTGGAGTATCCTTTCAAAGGAAAGTTATTGTCTTGACAACTTAATCCATGGTTATTCTCATAACCCATTTTACAGCAGGACCAAAAACAGCTTCCTAGTCCAACCAAAAATATTTGGTCTTATATACACCAATGTGTACATTCATATTATCAACCATAGTCTCACATAGAACTCTATCCACCTTTTTTATGTTGGATTCCTCATACGACATATAACCTCTTTTGGGTTTGTGCCCTGGACTTCAGGGGTGTCCATGGGTTTACAGTTTGGCATCCTTGGATGCCTAAAGATCACACTTGTATATGTCTTAGGTAGCAAAAATTGTATCTTCCTTGTGCAATCTCTGTTTACCTTGTCATTCAAGATATTTGTTCAACCCATGATTTTCTCAACTCAGAATTTAAAGATTCTCTGATCCTTTATTCCTTTGACTCCCTTGACACTTGTTTCATATGTCATTTGACAAAGGATGACTTTACAAAGAATCATCACTAGACCATTTGGGACTTATGTAGTATTCTTCGATTATCTCGAAGTTGGTAATGCTTTTACCTTGTGAAAACCTCATATACTACTATTTGGGTGATTGTTTCTACGAAGCCCTTAAGCTGCTTCTTGTAGAGTTCATTATCCAATTTCCAAAATTTCAAATTGGAAAGCGGTCTTTACATAATCTTTATGTAACTTTAAGACTTGTTGTCATAGCCAAAGTTCAAAGTTAAAAATGCACAACGGACAACCTTCCATTGTGGTACCCCTTAGCCACTAAATGTTTTAGGTTTTATATGCCCTCAACAGATTTAAGAACCTACTTGTTCCCAATCGCCTCTTGACTAGGCTATAAATTGCCTAAAACATATACTTGGCTCAAAGAGAATCCAAATCCTCCTGCATGACACTTTGCAATTCATCTTAGCAGGTCCTTCTAGTGTCTTTCAGACACTAATAGGTAGTTATCATCACCTTCTAAATAATGAAGAGAGCATTCAATCCATTAGAGAATCTATCCCCTTATAGTCATTCGCTATATGACAATTTGCTCCAAGGTGGATTTCATAGGATTCTTTTCCTATGTATGAGTGAGGTAATTCTCTCGTAACTTACCTCTTACCTCTTTCATTGTGAAAATGGTCTCAATCCTCCCACTCAGATCAGTGAACTTAGGAACACTTGGTTATTGCTTGTCACTTGTGAGCCTCTTAAAGAGATTCAATATGATTAATGCTCATTTCCTGCTAGGAAATCTTGATTTTATGAATGTTGTGTCCCTTAGTTTTCTTGCAGTCACTGAGCCATCATCATTTTTACTAATAAAAATGTGTCTTGTCAAATTCCCAAGTCATCTCATAAAGAGATTCCTTGTATACCTTGACCCCAATCTTCCTTACTCATAGGAAGAATTATGGATATGAAGTTGCTGACCCTTATGGTCTTAACGAACTTGGGCCTGATATAAGGCTTATCCACGATTCACAGGGTAAGGTCGTGACTGACATAGAGGGTATTTAATCAAGGGTGAAGATAATAGTTGTGAGTTTACACACCAACATATGGATGATGGCCTCACTTATGCCATTATCTACTTAACCATGTAAAGGAGAGGTCTATCTCTCTATTTCATCAACTCTATTATGTTGAAGGATTCTAGGTATTGATAGTTGTCTAACAATGCCTTTCTTGTACGCAAAGCAGCTTGAACTAATCACGTGCGTGTCTTTAACCCTTGTTAGTTCAAAAGGTCTTATCCTTTTAGTTTAACTGATTCCTGACTAGTTCAGTCATTATCTAATAGCTTCACACTTGCCAAAAATCAAGTAAACATTACTGTATTTCGAGTAAACATCCACAATGTTAATGAAATACCAAGCTCTATGTTTTGCCCTCACGTTCATTGGTTCACCAACGTCATAATTTTCCAATTGCAGTAGATTTTCTTAAAAAAGTTTCTTTATCTTTCTCACCAGGTAGAATAAGTTCTCAACTTATTCATAAGGGTATTAAACCTTTAGCACACGTTGTTTAGCAAATACTCTTTTGTTAGTTTGATCATTTCTTTTGATCAATGTGTACATATGACAAGAAATGGAACCTTTTATCCCTAAAAAGAAACATCAAAATCCAATGAAGGATTTGAGAATCATAGTCCTATCGATCCTTAACTAAAGAGATAGCAAAGATGTGATTTTGTCAGTTGCAATTGCATGGAGTGAATCAGGGTGGTTTATCTATGCAGAGTTAACGTTCAAGTTCTAATCCCTTGATTCTATCTCTTTATTGCTTTGCATTTGACATAAAGACATATGCTTCTTTGAAACATCCACAACTCATGTGGATTGCTACTTTTACAACCCTTAAGGTTTATCAATGTTGCATTTCATCTTTGCAGAAACCATTGACCTCCTCTAGATCAAATTTACCTCATAGGTTTCTTGTCCTTAGGCTTGGAGGATGAAACCTCCCACTCTTTTAGCTAAGTTCGTCTGACTGATGGATCTTATATCCTTTAGTCTTTCACACTTAAGTTCAATGTGGCGAATCACATTGCTTAAGGTTGTAATATGCATATCAAGGGCAATTTTTACTTTTGTATACGCCCACTCATCGGAAGACATGCCTTACTCCCACTCACTGGGAGACACAGCTTACTCTCACTCACTGAGAGACGTATTATTACAATATACACTTGTCATTTTGTCAGAAAGAACTTGACATTTAGTTTGTCTCAACTTATCATTTTGACATTTGTCACAAGTGTTGCCTAAACCATATGTTAGGACTTAGTACACTATGTTAAAACTTAACTTAGTTTTAACTTTATGGATGAAGATCACCTATTTCACTATCTTCCAACACTATCCACATATCTTGGATAAGGTTACATTGCTTATACCATCATAAGTTTGAGCAATATTATTCTTTCTATGCTTGATAGCATAAACTTTTTGTACCCTTTGGTTGTTTCAGCCTCTAAATGCTAAAGACTAGTTGGTAGGGTGTCCCTGACATCTCATTCTTCTTGAATGAAAGAGATTTGAGAGTTTCTAACTCCACAGACATCTCTATTGAGCTTGTCTTCATAAGCTCTGTCAAATAAACTTGGTCATAATTGGTCACTTAAACGACTATAGTATACAAACCATATTTGTTCAAATAAGACAAAGGATAATTAGATAATAAGTTCACTAGTTTCATGTTCAGGAGACAACTAGGTTGACTCTCATCCCAATCATACTAGATAGCTCATCACCCTTTTAACCATAGTCTTTCTTGAACACATTCCCCTTTTGGATTTCTAGACGTATTCCAGAAAGCCCTCACTCAATCAAAAATGGTTATTCAAAGAAGATAATACAGTATCATCTAATAAACATAAATGTTCATGAAAACAAGAAGAGAATATGCTTAATTCAATTCTAAAAACAGAGAATTTAATCATAAATTCAATGATAAAGAACATTCAAAAACTTTTTGCCTCATTTTGTTGTCTCTTAACTAGGTTTTCCTTCTCATAGGCCTTTCTGACCATATGAAGTCATGTAGCATTTAGCTAAATGTCCAGCTCCTCTTTGCCATATTTACATCCACTTACTTAGGTGTAAGTGCAGCATACCTCCTACTTGATGAGATGATTCTCACATCTTTAACTGTCTTGTCCTTTGTCACAAAATTTGTGATAAAGGGTTGACTTTTAAAAGTCATTGCTTCAATCCCAATTGAATCAACGTGGTTAGAAGCATGGGAAGACTTATTATTATTCAATAATCTCAAGTTGCTACAGTTTTCAGGTTTTAAATCTCTAAGAGTTTCAATCAAGGTTGGATAGGATTTTATATTCAAAAACTCATTTGAATAATCCCCCACTTTTAAAGAATCTTTCAGTATTAACCTTATGTTGCAGCTGAAAATACTCTTAATAAGTAAGCCAACCTATCCCAAAAATAATAGAATCATTATTGACTCAATTTCAATGTTTTTGGGAATCTCTAAAGTGCATATAAGCACCTTTTTGACTCAAAACACATCCAAAGGTGCTTCAAATATATGCAAATTATATATCAAATTGAAGCTCTCGAATTTAGGGATTTCCTGGAACAAATTGCGTCTCAATTGGAGGTTCCACGCACCCACACTCGCCCCTAGAAGGTGTCTGGATTGAAAAATCCTAAAAAATTAGAAAATTCAATCATTGGCCACTCTCAGTGGTGGCGTGTGACATTCACGCGCCGCCTTGCGGCAATCCGCCGGCTACACGAGCCGGCCCAAATGACTCCATGTGTCATCCTCTCTCTGACAATGCTTGCCACGTGTCAAACGGAGGCTCCAATGGGCCCCACGGGCCATATGTCATTTTTGGTTTTTTTTGTCAACTTTTGACCATTGACAGTCAATGGTTGACTGGTCAACTTCTTGACCTCACTGACGAGTTGATGACTGGCGCTAACGTGTCTCGGTCAACGTGGCTAGTCAACAGATGATGTGGCCGATGTTGACCGATGCTGGAGTGGCTTTGAACGCTTACATGGCACTTTCTCATTGGTGCACGTGGATTTGTTGACCGATGACATGGCAGTTGGCTGCCACATCATCATCTTCAACCTCTAGCCCGGTCAACCCGACCTGGTTGGAGCTCCGGCGGGTCATCGCGACTCGCCAACTTCGAGAGGCCGTATATCCTTCGTTTTAGCTCCATTTTTCGCATTCTTGGTGTCGTTGGAATTGTAGTTCATTGAACTACAAATCCATGGCCTTTAGTTGATCTTGAAACATATGTTTCATTGATCAAATCGTGGCTAAAGTGGCGGCGACATCAAGTGATCTACCAACTTCTTTTCTTCATTTCTCCCTCATCCGGACTTTGTTTGACGCGTTCTAAGCATTGTTGGAATCATCTCTTCGAGATCTACACATCCATAGCTTCATTTGGGGCAAAAACACTCAGTTTCAAACACCCCATGTTTTCTCGACATTGACGGCGCTGCGTAATCTGACCTGGATGTGTGTCCTCTGTATCTCAAAAGCTTCTCTACCTTTTGAGAGCTAAAGTCTTTTGTTTTTGGTTCCACATAGGTTCCAAAGACTCACCTTTAATAAATTGAAGAAGTGAGGAGAAAATGAAGGAAATTGCACTGTGAGTTATATATATACAATTATTATATAAATATATATATATATATATATATTATAACCAGAGGAGCAGACATATTCGACTAGTGCATATCAGCAATACAAATATATATCATGCCTGAATCTTTCAATCATGTGGAAGCTAAATATATATATATATATATATATATGAACTAGAGATGCACACATGGATTAATTTCAAGCAACAGAATTAGAGAGGACATAAAGCTTGAAAAATGAATGAGAGGTGGGATCATGCATTACACATTATATGTATATAATAGACCAGGTAGAGGCATATACACAAACGCGCATGATCCGGGAAAAAAAAACGAGGCAAAAAACTTGTTCATGGGATATCTGTGTATGCATTCGGGAACAAAATAGTTTGAAACAACATATATTCTTTCATCATATATATTGCATAGCGGAAATAAAATTGTGATGGAGATATAAACAAATTATATCTATTAATTATTCACAAAGAATAAATCACACAGCCATAGGATCAAGATGGCTCTTATACCAATGTAAGATAAAATAAAATAAGGGGGAGAGAGAGAGAAAACCGACGTACCGGGCTGAATCCATGTTCGGATTTGGGTCAAAGCTCCAATACTCCATAATTGTGCCTGCACAATTATTAGACTACTAGAGCCTAATTGTGATTTTCACAACAGATCACCAGAACCAGAAAGATGATATGAGAGAAGAGAATTGCCAGAAAGCTCAATGCGGGGGGTAAATTGCAATTGAGAAGGCACACCCTATTTATAGTAGTTTATGGAGGCTACTCATTAGGAAACGTGTACACTCCTTCTTGCCCTCCAAGACAGCAATTAAATTAATTGATTCTCAATTTCCTAATTATGGTGATTTGTTCCTCAATTAACAAATCCTTAATTATTGCTGAATTATTCCCCAATCTGTAATTAATGCTGATTTTATTCTTATTTGATTAGGCTATTTATATCCTAATCAAATAGTCCGGCCCATCAAAGGCAAACTTCGACCCAAAGTCCAACACCTACAATCAACGATAAATTACATTTCTCTCAAGTAGAAATGTCCTCCATCCAAAAAGAATAATAACAAAAAGTTAAATTTAAAATAATATTTTCCTTTTATGTAACTATTTGGTATCTGATACTAGTGGAGACTAAATTCAAGCATTTACAGCCTAAAATTGATAGGTGAGGGGGGAAAATTCTTACCAACACCCATTAACATTCTAGTCTAGACAATTGTTCATCTAGATCCATCTATTTGGGTCCAGGTAAATGCATCTCAATTGCAAAATTTTCAACAATAAGAGATCTAAGTTGTCCAAGGTAACTCCCAAGATGAGAGCAATCTGATGTATGCTCCTGCACATCATCTTTTTTCTGAATAGCTTCTACATGTTTACTTGGTCCTGAAGTTTCTTTGACCTGGAAATCTTCATAAAAGGATTTAAGAGCATCATTTGTTGACATCAAATGCACAGATTCATACAATCCTTGTAATTCATTTCTCTTATCATGCGCCTAATAAATCTTAAATTTAATATATTTTATCCCACTTAATTCATTTATTTTGAGAACTATTTTAGGTTAATTTGGATCTACTAGAAAATATTTGTATTGTTAGACAATTTAAGAAAATAAAATAAATCTGAATTGATTATGAGATTATTAGATTTAAATTGTTAATATCTATCTTGTAATTGGATAATATTTCAATGGATAGAACTTAATATTTATATATTTTTAATAATTAATCTTAAAATTTTGTAAGAGACAGCTAAAGAGAGGATTTTTGCAGCAATTGAACAAAAGAAAAAGAAAAGAAAAGGGAGATTGAATAAAAGAAAAGAAAGGAGAGGCGTGAGGGGTTGGTGATTGATTGAAGAAAAGAGTGTGGAAAAAGGGAAGAGAAGGGACCACATGGAAAAGAAAAAGAGTGGTGGCTGGAAAGAGGAGAACAATCTACTTATAATTTTAAATCTAAATAACCTCTTAGCTGAGTCGAGCTTATTTTATTAGGTTACACGGCTCGTATTGGGCTTCGTTCTTATACTGTTTCTGTTATGCTAGCTTGTGGTTTTTTTTTTTTTTTGAAAATTGTTTAAACACACCTCATTAAAAACTTATTTGCCGACCTTCGCATATAAACAATCTTTCCCGTATGTAAAAAATCTTTTCTTGTGTTTAAAAAATCTTCCTTGTATTCAATATATCATTCCTATGTATGTGCAAACAATCTTCCATGCAAAAGATCTTCCTTAGGTCTCATTTAGCAAATAAGTTTCCAATGAGGTCTCTATATAGACAATTCTTGCTTTTCCTTTTTTGCTGGTAATTTGAGTTTAAATTTCAAAATTCCCTCACCCATCCTTTATCTTTCCTTCTCCAATTTTAGAAACGATAAAGGAGCAAAAATGCTCATGACTATTTCATAAAAGAGCAATGAGTACCCTAAACAAATTTTAGGTTGCAAAAATGCCCATGGTGTATAAAAATAATAGCTTAAATGCCACCACCATTTTGTTGAGGAACGTTGACCATATGTTTTGAATGATTGACCAAAGATGCTGATGTGGACGGCGACTTTGCAAAGTGTGTGTGGATGACAGTGAGAGCTTGAAGCCACAAAAATCATAGAGGAGTAAGAGCTTGAAGCCACCAACTCCATCGTCACCACCATCACGGTTCAACCTCTTGTTCATCTCTCTCTCGCTGCCATAAATCACCATAGCCGAGAGTTGAGTAGCAGAGCACCGTGAGAGCTTGAGGCCACCAATAAGCAAGATTCTATCTCCTATGTTTCTGTTTTCATTTTTTCACCATCGCCATCCTTCTCTGTTTCTTTTTTACTACTATCTGGGTTTGGAGAGGATAAGCTTGAGACAACCATCGACGAAGAAATTAGAAAAGACCACTACCTTCTTCAATTTCACCATCTTTAGTGCAACGCCATCACCACCACCATCGACGGCATCTTCTTTTGTCCATTGTCCTTGTCTTTTAGATCACTTCTGCTGTTGACACTTCTAGGCACAGGACAGGCGCTGAACCTCCGATCGGAACTAATCTGAACAGAGCTCTCACTTCAAACTATAACTGTTGACACCCACCCATTAATCATCCTCACCTGCCACGTTTACCTCCCACTCAGCAACTTCAACCACGCCAAGGGTAGATTATCAGTCGTTTCCTCAACAAAACGGTGGTGGTATTTAAGCTACAATTTTTATACACCATGGGCATTTTTGCCCCTAAAATTTGTTTATGGTGCTCAATACTCTTTTATGAAATGATGATGGCATTTTTCTCCTTTACTCGTTTAGAAACTGTCCTTCTTTTTTTGCTTCTGGATACGACTTCTCTCCACGTTGCTTAACACTTGTCTCTTGTCGATTTCTGCATCTTTGCCTCCCTTCAAACTTCTCTCTCACCAATTTTTGCATCTCCGCCTCTGAGTACCACCAAGTGTTGAATCACTTCATGAAGGAATACAAGAACATGATAAAATCTATCGATGGCTCCGTCAGCCGTGTGGGGGCAAGCCTCTAGTCCGGAGCTGTGGGTGCACTGGAATCTCCTCTCCTCTGCCTATTTGGATCGGAAACCAGGTTCTGTTCTCTCTTAGATTTTGATCGGCCTCTACTTTTTTGGTAATATTGTTTTTTGTGGGAAATTTTAGTAATAATTTTTTGCTTTCTGAATGTTTTTAAATTATGTTTTCTTTTTCTCTTCTACTAGGTTAAGATATTTGTTTTTGTATCTTCTCTACTCTACCCTATGGTTTTGAATTTTAGCCCTCTGGCCTACGGTTGACATTATTCATGATTTGTTTCTCAATGAATGCTATTTGGTATATCCTTCCAATTCTTGCAATACCTATTATTTTTTGAAGGAACTTGTAAAGCTATGAAGGAATAAGACCATGAAGTCCTTTGCACAGTGAAGTAATCACACTAAATAGGAGTTGCATGTGACTGTGTTGCAGGCAATCTAATGTATTTTATATATGAGTGCAGAAAGATTTCTATTGCTACCTACAGAAAGTTGAATAGTTTACCCCCACACCCCAAAAAAAAAAAAGTCTCCTTCGTTGAGTATCCCTGGATATTGAATTATTGTACATGTGCTTGAGAATTCAAGATATCTTTTCTTTTTAAAAATTATAAAGTTCAAAAAAGCTAATCTTGTCAAAAATAGTGGGAATGGTTCTTATCTTTTTTACCTTTACATATTCAATGCATGGAAATTTCTTGATTATTGTGAAGGCCAAACTCTTAAGATATTGGTGACATGATTATGATGAACAACTAATTTTGATCGGTTATTCATTACAATTATATAATATAGTGGTTTGGCATGATTGGTTATTCATTAACTTCTGTGTCACTTTCTCTAGTTGAGATTTTACATTGTTGTCTTTTGTTTGTATGTCTTAATGATTTTTGTTGAACCCGGCATTGCAGTTGAGGTTTCCCTAGTCAACTACACATCGGCAACAAGGGTCTATTGGACCCCACTTTTAGTGAGACTATGCCAGTGAGGAGAAAGTTGCTTGCAAGAGCAAGAAGGGGTTGATGGGAGACACTGAAGAATTAGTCAAGATGGGTCTTCTTTTTTTTAACGCAGTTGCTTTAGTTGCATTGGTTCTATAATGTTGAGCTTGACTTTTTTGGATGGTCTTATGTGGCCATTTTGAAACAATTTTGAGACTTTTTGATGCCATCCATCCATGTTTATATCTTTGGGAGCATATCAACGTGTATGAAATGAAGCATAAAAGTTTGCCACATTCATATCTATAATTTCTATATTGGTATATTTCCACATATTCAGCAAGTTCCAACCCCTTTTTGTTAAAGATTATGTGTTTCTTCCTTTGTATAAACTATTCACAAATTACACATGACAATGAAGAAAAATTACAAAAATCTCGTACAGATGGGATCATCAAATCTTTTATGCACATAAACCTCATGTCCATAATAGAAATTCTATTTTGTCACAAGTGTACCTTCTATTCTTGCTATACATTGCGTACATATTGATCAGCTATAAACCATATTTAAGGAATCACCATAAAGATCAAACTAAACTAGAAATATACCAATATAGAAATTATAGATATGAATGTGGCAAAGAAGCAGCCAAGCTGAAAAGAATTAATCTTGATCGAAGGTTAAATCCTTTGACTCCCGACTCGGCGTCAGATCATTGGAGACAAAGTCAAATGAATAAGCAATATCATTATCAACTATCTTGGAACTGTCCAGAATTTTTAGTTAGAAATTATTCATAACAAAAAAGAGGAAAACCAAGATTTGTAATAGATTATAAGCCTCTAAACAAGGTTGTAAAATTTAATACATATCCTCTCCCAAGAAAAGATGTTCTTTTTTATAAAATCAAAGATTATGAAATATTTTCAAAATTTGATTGTAAATCTGGACTTTTTCAAATAGAACTAGAAGAAAAGTCAAGAGAGTGCACTGCTTTTAGTGTATCCAATGGACATTATGAATGGAATGTTCTACCAATGGATTTAAAAACAAGTCCAACTTTTTTTCAAGAAAGAATGGATGAAATTTTTAACCCATATAGATCATTCATCTTGGTCTATATAGACGATATTTTAGTATTTTCTAAAAGCCCAGAAGAGCATCGAAAACATTTATTTTATTAAAGGAATTCATAACATTTTTGCAGATTTTTTTAGTCGATATGGAAATCAATTCCATGACTAGTATTCTGGATCAGATTCAAAAGATCCAAGAAGAAGAAGCCAAGTTAGAGTCTCTTCTAGGTTACCAATATATATTACATTAATAGAATGTCTTAATTATTAATTGATTGTTTTAGCGACAAAAATCGACATCAGCGCCTTAACTAATTTCTCTTTCAATTCTTCTGGAAGGCACGCAAACGCACTTCAGCAAGATGCAAATACCAAGCAGACAAACAGATATAACCTGCAACTACAGATTCTTTAAAACGGATATTAAACCCCTCCTGTGAAGAAGCTTCCTTCCCAGCAATGAGACCATCGCGATATCCAATCTACATCACAGAACATAAAATAAACATCAACAGTAAATTATGTTATCGAGAGAAACATTCTAAAATAAGAGGGCCCTAAATTATTAACTTACTGTATGGAATTGGTCATGCCGCCTTTGCCATTCCCTGTCCACCGATGATTTCTCCAACTCATCAAAGCCATCCAACAGAGACCCATCTTCATGGCTCAAATCATAGCCATCACCATCTGAAGGCATAGTATACAATTAGGTGTCTCAAAATACAAGATTGGTAGAAAATTGCCAATGCATCATAAAGCTCTGGCTCAACTAAACTATAAATGAGTAAATATTCAAATGGAAATACTAAATTATGTGCAAAATTTAGTATTGTTGGGCCCCAATGGAAGTACCTTTCCTGACATGGAATTCCTCACGTCTTTAATTGATTCTGTTGTTTTTTAATTCATGATATGAGATTTTGGAATCTTGATACATTTTCTTTTAACAAGTATTTCAGTTCCTTACACATGCACCTACTGCAGAAAGGGTTGTTCTTAATAAGCCATAATGAAAATTGAAGTCTCCTTCAAAGGTTGAGTACTTGATACTCAACAGGATAAACACAAATGACATGTTATAGGTTTGAAGGTACCATATGGCTCTTTTCCCCTACGTGTGAATGTGGGGATATGAATCAGAAACTTTGCCCATTTATTTCTTCTTCACTATCGAGTAGAGAGTTACCTAGGAAATAAGCTCCTTAGTATTCTTGGAGAATATTGGCTGTGTTCTGGTACTTTGATCAGATTCTCCTAATTCACTTTATACGATTAGACAATAAAAAAAGTAACAAAACTTTGTAGCCATGAGCCTTTTATGGGACTCTCTCGATTGTCTAGCTAGAGAGGAATGCCCTTATATTGAAGGTCATATTTTCTCCTTTAAATATGTTAATGGATAACAATATTTGGTCAATGCTTTCTTCATTAACGGACAATATCTTTCAGATATCTTCTAAATCACATTGTACTCATCAGATAGACTAAAAAAATATGTTTAAAGCATATAGTAACAGAAGCTCCATGTATACTCAACATGAGATATTCTTACCATTTGAATTATTTTGTTGATTCTTAGCACCAGGTGTCAGTTCCAATTTTGTAAACGGCAAACTTTCCGAGTAAAGTTCTTCCGCAAATCTATTTTCCATCTGCAGTGAAGTCCACGATAAAAAAAAACCAAGAAAGAAAACAGATGTTAGTTCCAATTCTGAATTTTGCAAAGTTTCAGAGTAAAGTTCTTGAGCAAATCAGGAGTTCATTGTTGTACAAGTGTTCAATCCACGTTATAATAGCAAAACAAATCAAAACGGGGGAAAAGAGGGTAAATATAATATAGGTTAAAAATGAGTCTAAGTCAACAAAGTTCTAGAAACTGGATGCATGCACAAATTGAGGATAAACTTAAATGTGTGTAGTATTAGGCTACAATAAGAATAGGGGGAAAAAAAAGAAGCATAATAAATACATCCATTTTCTCCCACAAATATTCAGATATTTGTTCTTTGGCAAAGCACAAAATTAATGAATATCTAGCAACAATTACTAGGAACAAAAACTCCCAAAACTAATTTTACTAGTTTTGGAAGTTTTCCCTCACAGTATTTTTTCTCCCCTATTTTTATCCCCATCCAAACCAAACCTTAGCGACTCAGTGATGGGAGATTCAGAAATAAAATAAGTCAAATTGCATCGGTTTCATGATCTGGTAAACTTGATGTATCAACTCAAAGGTTTACCAAAGTCCAGGTTTTGTATAATCTGAGTCTTTCATAACATCACTTGAAATTGCTAGGAAAATTGTGGGTGTTTGGAATCTGATTTTTGCCCTGAAACTTGCTGAAATTCTGACAAGTTTTGAAAGAAATCTTGCCAATAGAATTTATTTCTGTTCTGTGAATTTCAAATAAATATCTGATCTTGTTAAGATTTCTAATTGAAGCAATCTCAGTATTTCTAAATATTTTGTTGTTGTCCTAAACAGTAAGCTTGCACCAATTTTGAGAAAATAAAAATAAACATTTATTTCTTCTCCCTGTTTCTGCCCTACTATTTTCGAGCTGAGAGTGCTATCTGTAATTTGAGTTATGCTATGGAAAAAGAGGTTTGGAATTGAAAAGCCTGAGTTTCATCACTATGTATTTGACTCTTCTTTAACTATATTTTGTGAAGTCTTGAGAATCTGAACTTGTGTTCTAATTTCAGAATTACTAAGTGCATTCTGGTTTGAAATCTGACTTGGGTTGCAATTGGAATTTGATTACTGGAATTTTCATTATGCTGCGGCATTTCAATTTGTGAACCTTGTTGTTTTGTTTGCTGTGATGTTTGATTCTGATTGTTGAAAAACTTCTGCTGCTGCGTTTGGTTGTATCTAAACTAGTTTAATAGTTGGAAATCTTCCTGCTTAAGATAAACTTTGCTGTCATGGACTTGGCTGCACTTGTTGGGCATTAAATATTACTATCCATCTGACTTGACTATCCTAACTGAATTTCCTTGGAAGGAAGTGCTTGCTGGAATTATTGCTAAACTGTCCATATCTGAACTATCTTGTGAAATTCCATTGATTCTTAGTAATTTCATTGAGTTTGTGGCTGGAATTAAGTGTTATCTTGAGTTTACTTTGTTTGGAAATTGATTAGGCAACCCACTCACATCCCCAATTAAGCTTGTTGGAAAATTTTTGCCCAGAAAATTACAAGCTTCTTTAAGTTTTGGGCCATTCTAAGCAAGTTCAATAGCTTGGCTATTGGGTGTGATAAATTTTAGCCAAATTCCATCATTTTGGGCACTTTTCAATTTTTTTTCTTTATTTTCTGGAATTTTTAAAGATTTTTCATTAGGTTAGTTTTTAAGTTTTCTTCTTTGATTTCTTTAAATGTTTAGGATTCATTTGCATCTCTAGGACTTTTTAGGACTTAGAGTTCATTGGGATTTAATTGATTACAATTTGAATGGCTTGGTTTAATGAAGATCATGAGTTTAGATTCTACACTAATTCTCCAATGCATTACTTTTTAGGGAATGATAGAACCTCAAGCTCTCAATTCTTGGATGAATCTTATGGCACTTGAAGATATTAAGCACTTTTTGATCTTACATATTCTCAAAAGCTTGATGTGCTTCAACAAGAAGTGGATTCCCTCCAAGCACAAATAAATTATCAATGAGGACCCTCTGAATCTCAACTGCCTAAGTATCTCCATCAATATTGTGAATCATCTTGTCCACAAACCTTCTATGTTGACCATGAGCCCTGTAATATCCCAAATTTTGGGATCAGAGGCTTGGGAATAAGCCTGAATTAAGTGGACTGCTAAGCCTCAATTTAGTAATTGTCCCAAATCTATTCCCTAATGTTTCTTATATCTTTGGGGTATTAAAGAAAATAAAATGGTGAATTTTGAAGAACGTGATTATGCTTCCCGTGAAATTTTCTGCGAGGTAGTGAGCTTGTCATAAGGTTTTAGAAGATTAAATGATGGGAAAAAATTATAAAATTTTATAGAGTGAAATTAGACATACTAAGCTTTAATTTAATAGGAATATGAATCATTTGAAGCCATATACAAAAAAGAGATAGATTTTTGAAATTAGCCCAAAAAAACTAAAATATTTCTGGAATAACTTCCAAAGATTAAAAATCTGGGAATGATATTATTTTAGCTAGCAAAAGACTATATTTTTCCTTGAAACTAGACTCAATAAGGGTTCTATAGCCTTTGGAATTATTCTGAAACAATGTCTACAAATTTAATTATGATTTTTCAAAGTTTGGGCAGAAAAACTATCAGAAAATAGAGAAAAATGTAATGGCAAACTTGTAATTTTACAAAAAAGTGCTAAATTAATTATTTTCCAATTAATTGAAGTTAATTTCAATTAATTAAGAAAAATAAAAGGGAAAAATATATTTACAATATTTTGATCAATTTAATATGAATTTATGAAAAATTTGAGCAAAAAGTGCAATTTTGACCAAACTTGAGACTTAGATTATATACGTAACCGAAACAAGTTGTGAAGCCAATTGAGACCATAGGGAGGGACCCCTAGGTGTCTTCTACATGTGGCATGAATAAGGAAATATTAGTTGGGCTTAATGGCATGATTACATGTACATAGAGTTATTGTACATAAAAATGGATTTTGGTAATTTTTGGAAATTAGTAAATAAATGAAATATGACATAAGCTAGTGCAATAAAACTTCATCTCCAACCTTTTGCTCTCATAAACCGACGTGAAGCTCAGCTAGAGGAGAGAGGAAGTGCAACAATTTTCTAGAGAGAGAAAGGGAACAGAAACTTGTACGGTAGGTTGATTTCTTCGATAAATCTCTACCTAACGTACATAACTCCGTTCCTAAGCTATTCTTCTATGTAGATTAAGGTTTTGAAGCTCAAATTTCAGTCTTGGGAGCTTAGGGTTTCCAGCCAAGTCTAGAAAAGCTAGTAGGAGCTTGAGGTAACCTTCAAACCTTCGTATATTGCTTATTTTGGCTGCTATGGACAATTTAATTGGTACGTGAAATTTCGCCAGATTGTCCTTTGTTTTAAATTTTGGAAATGTGTATGCCTAGGGGTTATGCTGCCAAAATTGGGTCTAAATGGTAGTTGTAACTTAATGTAATAGTTAATAAAGTGGTTAGGAGTATAAATGAACACGTCTGCGAAGCCGAAACCGAAAAACCCCAATTTCCCTTGGAGTACTTGAGAATTTTAGCCAGGGCTGTTAGAGAGCCTTAGGTTTGAATTTTCAATGATTTGATGATTTCATTAAGTTCAGGAGGGAAAATTAAGTGGGATTACAATTGGTCACTTTTTCAGAAAAGCCTGAAAAAGTATAATAACGAAAACGCGCTTGAAACCCTTAAAGCGGGGTTGCCAAGGGCATTTTTGTCATTTGGTAGTGAATTTGATAATTCCAAGTTCATACATGGATTCCTTGGGCCAAAATATGTCAAAATAGCCCCAATCTAAATTTCAAAAAAAGTATGGTCAGACCGGGAATGGCAGGGCCGGGCCTGGGTTCCGAGGGCAATTTGGTAAATTTTCACCATAGGCTAATATAACCACAATAAACACTATGGAAGTGCTTAAAATGATACAGTAATAGGTGTTAACCTAATTCCTGTATATTTGACATTTTAGGACCGAGTTGGAAGCATGTGTTGGCATGTTTTACGAGGCGGACTTTTTGAGACAAGAAAAGGGACACCAGGTAGGGGACTTACCTTATTTGCATGTAATTGATATCTATGCTTGTGTAATGATGAATGTGATTGCTTTACTTGATTGTGTAGAGCATAATTGAATAAATGAAGCTCGGTTTCTGTTTTGCTTGGCCATAGTTTTGTTGCATGAAATATTGAGCATGCAAAAATGTCATTATAGGGTATGCATCTAGTTAAAGCTACCATGTCATACACATAGCATCTATCATGCATGCATTATGGTATCTGTTTCCTACTGAGATTCTCCTAAATCTCACCCTCCCCTACAATAATTTAAACAGGAGGAGATAGAAGATATGCTGAGAACAAATAAGAGAACAGTACAAGAGGACGATTGTAGTGGTGGAACGAAGACGGGAAGATGTATTTATTTCACTGGGATGGATTTTGATAATTAGAGCCTGGTGCGGCTACAAGGTTTGTAATTATTATGTACGAACCCCTATGGGGGAATTTCTGTAATCATGCATTTATTATCAGTATATTCATGCTACTATGTTGCCCACCGAACTACGTATCATTTTCTGTGAAGGCTCTAAAAAAGGTGAAAATAAGATAAAGGTGTGACAAACCGACCTTCCAACCACCTCAATCCTACTTCAACCATACTTCTTCACCCTACCTATTCTATCAAGAATCACCCACTCCACTCTACCAAGAACCATCATCTCCATTTCATCTTTGCCCATTTTCCCCTACTTCCATGCCATGTAGAACTCTCTATGAACCACCTTCTCCATCATTCTATGAACCTCTACCACAATCGCTTACACCTTAACCTAGTAGACTTGATGCTTTCCTCACCTTGCCAAACATAGATGACAGAACTCATGCATTGAGAAGAATGTATGATGAGCTCAAGGTTGAACACTTTAAGTTGTTCATGTTGAAAGAAGCAAAAGGAGGAGGAAGAGTGACTTGAGGAGATTGAAGGCTTTATCAAGGCATTTGTTGACCATGTGCTGTGGATAAAGACCGAAGAAGAAGAAGGAGTCCTATTAACCTATGAATCCAATGATAAGGGAACTAAAGAGTAAGAGTCAAATGCCACTTTATAAGTGAAAGATTCCATACCTCCAGTGCCTGCCCCCACAAAATATGTCAAGAAGAAGCAAGTACATTTTCAACTACCAGAGGAGCTACTTCCAAACAATAGTACTATTGCTCCTCTTCTTAAAGAGGTTGACCATCGTCTTACTACTATTCTTCATATTGTGAATGATAATAAGGTGGATGAAAAAATTGTGGTTGAATCCCCTCAAATTTTTAATGTTGATAATGCTCACTGTGATATTTCTAATAGTAGCTGTGTAGTTGATGAGGTTGCTTGCACTGTCAACGCTTCTATGTGTGATGAACATGTTCTTTTCCCTAGTTCTAGGAGTGATGAATACATTAAACATGACATTGTGGAAAATGATGAATTATGTTTGGATACTCAAATTGTGGTAAAGTGTGAACCTGATGATAGCTCAAATAATTGTTTCAATGATGATTGCTTACATAATTCTTCCTTTCTTTCAAATGTTAGCAAGCACGATTTGGAATTTTATTATGTCTTGAACAAGATGAAGAAATCATTTTTCCCTCTTGCCTACATTCTTCTTTTGTTTGTTCATGTAAGGGTGATGTGTCATGTGCCATTTGTGCTAAAATTGATAATTGGCTTTCTACTTCACATGACCTTAATTCTTCATCTAGTTCAATTGATAACATCAAAGTGCATGCTATACTTGATAAAAGCATTGACAATTGTGCCACTTTTGATCCCTCTTAATTGCATGTTTTAGATAGCTCAATAAGGAAGATTCAATGGTTCTGAATGATAAAATTGTAAATGAAAATGAATCATTCCATTTAATTCTTTCTAGTGATTTAACACCTGATATAGAAATGCAAATACTTGTTTTGAAATTTCAGGTGGTGATAACTTGATCAATTCTCTTTCTTCTTCCACTATTTTACCTCCCAACTCTTGTGATTGCAGAAGTGATGTAATGCACTCCAACACTAAGTTGAATTCCACATTTTCCCCATTGCAAACACAAGAGGATTTCAGAAGTATGACCACTTGTTCAATTCCCACTGAAGGGAGCAAAATTGATTTTCTTGGTTTCAATATAGGAGTTTTTGGGGCTTCAATAGAGGAGTTTTTGTTCTTCCATTTCTCTATTTTCACATTGTAATTGTGATTCCTAGGTCTTAGGATGAATTTTATAATATTAGACTGATTTATTTTGATGTATTTAGAGATTGGATATGGCTTGAACCTTTGCTAGACACTTGAAATTGTGTCTAATTAGCTTAATTATCATTTCTTTGTGCTGGTTAGTCATTGAATTGATGATTTTGTGAGCATTTTGTGCTAATTTCAAGGTGGTTTGGTTAGTGGATCAATGGTGTCTTGTGTTTGCATTGGTTAATTGAATGTGAATTTATTAATTGTATTTAGCATTGGGTTTTAGTATCATTAATCTTGATTTTTCATATGGGTCGCCATTGTTAAATTAAGATTATTGAGAAAATCAAGTGATAATGTGAGGTGGTTCGGTTATTGGATCAAAAGCTAAATATGATTTTTAAGTTCATTTAATTACTAGAGTTCTTAATCCACCTAATTTAGAGAGATTAATATGTAAGGTGGCTTGGTACTAATCAATCTAAGTTAGGCCTAGTCTAAGGGGTGGCCCTTAGAGTTGATTAAATCTCCTATAATTATTTTAACTGAGGATTGCTTGCGCCATTGCTATGAGGGATTGCTTATTCCATTGTTGATCTTTTTGTTGCTTTCATTTCATTGATTTCATCATCATTCCATTTCATTTTGTAAAGAAAAATCCCAAAAAGAATTAGTTTTCATCATCATTCCCTTTTGCTTAATTCTCCTTGGTTTAATTTTGAAGAGGTTACTAAGGCACAAAGCACATGCCTTCTTCACAACCACATATCAAAAGTAAATTAGTAAATTAGTAAATTAGAAAGCATTACAAGCCAACAAATAAAATATAAGTGTTAAAAATAAATAATTATTTTATTACTTATGCAACTCATCAATAACAATTACTACAACACCTACAAATTATAATTACTACATATCTTCACATACAACCTATATACAATAACATTTAAGTTTATCTCATTTATTTTTTAGCATATAAAAATGTGAATAATTTTTTCAGATTTCATCGTAAATTGAATATAAAAGAAATTAAGCAAATTAAACTATTAACTACTAATAAAATTACATTTGTAAGCTTAAAAATTAAAAAACTTGCAGTGTATAAGAAGCTTGAATAGAGTGAGCTGAAACTTCAAGCACAAACATGAAAAAAAATTAATAAAAGAAAAATAGAAAGACAAAGTTGCATGCATCTATAAAATTTAAAAAAAAAAGATAAAGGGTGGTACTTACATGGGTATGGTGCATGCAAGACCAAAGCAAATGAGGAGGGAGGAGGAAATGTGAGAAGTGATGAGGACAGAATGGGGACAAAAGTGATGAACAGAGGAAGAGAGAAGGAGGAAATGTGTGAGCTGGAAGGGAGTGGGGACCGAAAGAACAGGAGAGGAGTAGGAAATGTGTGAGCTGGAAGGGAGTGGGGACTAAAAGAGGAGTAGAAGAGGAGGAAAAGTGAGGAATATGGAAGGGAGTGGGAATGGAAGAGAGGTAAAAGGAGTGTGGTGGGCATACGGAAACCAAGAGGAAGAGGATAAGGGAAGGACGCATGCACTAGCGATATTGTGCTTTGATTAGGTGGAAGAGGATGAGAATCCATCACTTTGTGTGGACAAAGGCCTTGTGTGGCGTTTAGTCAACCAAGGGCCACACAAAGGTTGCATGTGAGGGACTTGTGTGGTGCTTGATCAACCAAGGGTCACACAAGCTCAACCCGTAGCCGTGGCACTTCCTCAAGGAAGGGCCACGGCTGGTTTAAAATGTCTTATGTGGCGCTTGGTTATAAGCACCTAGTATTATGTGGCCCTTACTCAAGTTAGCACCACAACATCCCTATGTTTTAAAAAGAAAAAAAATATGAAGAAGAAGAAGAAGAAGTTGTGGCACTTTTTAAAGAAGTACCACAAAACGTACACCACTATTCTCTATTTTTGTAATAGTGAATATAAAAGTTTAGTAAGGGATAAAGAAAGAAAGTCTAATGACAACAATTGTCCGAGCAAGTAGGAATAAGAAAAATCAATTATCTATTAACTAATGAGATATATTTTTTAAAAAATCAACCAAGAGCAGCAAGCAACATATAAATTTGGATTTAACATCTTTTGCCTTCTGACATAAACTATGACAAACTCCTCTTACTAAGATTATAATATTTCATTTGGGTATCATTAAAATAAACTTACAGCAACTATTATGCTTTAAAAACAAAACAAATCAGGAAAGAGGGAGTGAGCTAGCTTTGCTATATCTTGAACGATCGAAGGAGAAGGGATATAGAGGTGAACGACTTTTGAATGAAAGGATTGAGTCTATATGAGAATTATTATATATGAAACTTAGGGTTAATGCAAGTAATTTATAAAATTGATCTAGATTATACTATATATAATTATATATAATTGTGCACATTAAAAGAAAAACTAAATAGGTCAAGTCTATAGGCTTGTAAGTTAGCTACTATATGCCTTATATATCTAAATAGGCATGTCAATAGGTTTGAGTCTCAGTCCGAAACAAGGCCTATTCACTAGGCTAGGTTCAAAGTAGCCTAGGGCATATGCTTCAGCATAAGCATAACCTATTTTTGGGTCCATGTGGTTTTGACATGGAACAAAAAATCAGACCGAACCGGCAGGTTCGACCGGAAAAACCGGTGAACCGGTCTCCAATCCAGTCTAGTTCATTGATTGAAAGGGAAGGAGAGTTGAACCGGTGGGAACTGGTTGAACCGATACAAAACTGGTGGGTTACTGGTTCAACTGGTTTGCTTTTTTTTTTTTTGAAAAATGAGATATATGGTTCAACAAAGAGGCTGAAAAAGAAATAAAACCATAGATCTAGACCGATATATCACTACAAAAAAACAGGGAATTAGAGACGAAATTAATTCCATCGCTATTCCGTCTCTAAACCGTCAATAAATCCGTCACTAATTTTAGAGACAGAATTAGAGACAGATTAGAGACGGAAATTAGCGACAAAATTATTCCGTCGCTAATTTCCATCTCTAAAAATTTAGAGACGGATTTTGACACGGATTAGAGATAGAATTTAAAGACGGAATTATTCCGTCACTAATTTCTGTCTCTAAAAATTTAGAGACGGATTTTGACACGGATTAGAGACGGAATAATTCCGTCTCTAAACATTTAGAGACGGAATCGGAGACGGATAAGAATTCCGTCTCTGATCCGTCTATGATTCCGTCTCTAAATTTCATCACTAAATTCCATCACCAATTCTGTTGCTATTCCTTCATTATTCCATCCCAAATTCTGTTACTAATTTAAGGGATAATTTAATCTTGTTTTTTGACAGAAATTAGAGACAAAAATTGTTCCATCTAAAAGTTTCTTCACTAATTCCGTTGCAAATTTGAAAATTTCAAATATTCACCATGTAAAGAATAAATGATAATATAATTATGTAAAACTTGTTGAAACGTCATGGAGATGAATTCTTATGAAACGCATTCGTATATCATAAAAATGGTGTAGTCATGTGACTTCATATTAGCTAAACAAACAATGAAATAATATATGAACTACTCTCTTTTAGAAATTAATATGATAAATGAAGAAAGAATAATTGTAGTGCTAATTTCTTGAAATTAATTATACTGCTAATCAATTTATTCATATACTCATTTATTATTGTTACTAATATGATTTCTTTAACAAAATAAAAATACGATAGTTGTTTTGGAAGCTATATATAGTTATGAAATCCATAGATAAAAATTAAACAAAAATACAAACAAAGAACAGTAATATATAAAAGTTAAAATTTATAACAACTCATGATATAATTTACAAAGTATAGACATCACAACTTGTTTCTTTGAGTTTTATGCAAAGCATAGTATTTTATTTATAAAATATTGAATTTGTGACAAATTGCAATAATGTATTCTACCATTTCAAATACTACATAAAAACATGTAAATAATTACTATTACATATATTATATGAATGTGTAATTAAATACTCATTTGATTTACAGTATAAGTGTAATCTTTTAACTTGGCCAATGTATTTCAAAATATAATTCTAGTCTAAAATTTAGAAAATGTAATTTTTTTTCTTATGTTGTAACTTGGCCACTTCTCCTTAATTAATTTCTACGGCTCTCTCATTCCAGCACGGATCTACTATCTCTGGTTCTTCCTCTTAGTCACTTGTTCAACCTCACAAGGTCACCGACTTCTCCTCTCTTCATCGGCGGTCATAGCTCTCCTCTCTCTCAGAATCGTTGAGTCACCGTTTTCTCCCTTCTCCAACAGCCATTGCAGCTCTCCTCTCTCAAACTCTCTTTTCCTCAGCTGGTTTGTTTAGTTCAATGTTAAATATTCATTTGATTTGTTAATTGAAACTAATAAGTAGGATTAGAGTGGTAGCCAATAGGCCAAAGCAAATAATTATTCAAAGTACAATTTGAAAATTCACTATAATGAGTTATTGTATTTTAGACTAAGACTCTCAATATTTAAGTTATACAATTTGAAAATTCACTATAATTTAGAAAAATAAAATAAAATATATTTAATGAGACAAAAATGAAAATTAGAACCATAACTCTAACCAATTTGATTTTAAGTTGATAACATCGTTGTTATGTGATTCACGCTATTTTTCTTAAATTTATTGAAGTTATATTATTAAAGTTATAGTTTTATATTAAAAAATATGTTTCATTAGTGTTTATAGATGTTTTTTTTTTTTTTCCAACATAGATTTTATAGATGTTGCTGAAATTCCATGCACAAAAACGTTTCCCTCCATTTATTTCATTAGTTTACATAATCCCCCCAAATTTTGCAAAACCCTCTATTTTCCCTCACTTGAACCTCTTCCTCTGCACTCCTGCGGCTCCCCAACAAACCCCAATCTTCACCTTCTTCAACCCCAATCAGCCTCAGCATTTCCTTCCAAAACCCCAAGCTCCACCTTCTCTGAGTTCGATCTGCTACTCCCAAAAAGGCAAGCTTCATCTTCTTCGACTTTCATTCGATTCTCTTAGTTCGATTTGCTCCACCCAAAACCCCAAGCTTCGCCTTCTGGGACTTCCATCTGCTTCTCCGATATGCAGTGGCTTCTTTGTCTTCAAGCTCTTTTCTTGGAGGGTTGAAGGTCGTTTTGTCTCTGTTGCTCACTCTCTCGCCACTTCCGCAACCAAGAGAAATTCAGGCTAGTGATTATATACTTACTCCTCTATTTTTTTTTTTTTTGTTGCTATTTTCTTCAAGGGCTAAAGCTTGTTTTCTGTCTTCATTTTCCTGTAAAAACATTGCATCTTCCTTTCATTTCTTTGGGTCTTATAATTGCAAGTATTTGCGTAAGTTTTGACTCATAATTGAATTGAATGGGTTATAGCATCTGTAGTATGATATGAACAGGGCATCTTTGCATTTTTGATATGATAATGGGAATTTTTTCACAAGGTATTGCAGACTTTTGAATGAATACTCTATTGGAAAGGGACGGTTTTGCAGGGGTTGGTGTCTGATGATGATGAATTAAATAAAACATCAATATTCAATTCATATCTAACAGATCTGAGATATATAGCAGTAGTTGATGAAGCTAAGATATATAAAGGTTGCCCTGAGAGTTACACTGCGAAGTAACAGGTCATAAGATTTTGTGTGTGGATATATATATATAGATAGATATGAGCGCTGACAAATAAAACAATTGGGCTTCTGCAATTTGAGGTCTGTTTAAGGCTCTTCTGCTACGCCTTCCCTTTCAAATCTTTCTCACCCCACACACTACATGTCCCTTTTGTTTTAAGGCATGTCTTATATATGTATGTATACATGTATCTATATGCATAGAGGTTATTAAGGAGCATTTAATTATTAAATTATACCATATAAAGTAATTTTGGTGCTTTGGTGAGGCAAAGTTTTCAACTAATGAAGACTGACCCACTCATCAGCTGCCTAAATAAGAGGTAAAGCACACTGGTCTGTGTGAGAGCGAGAGTGAGAGTGAAGTATACCATCCGTCAGAGACCAGTCTAGCTTAAAGGCCTCTACTTTGGAATGGAATTTGCATATATATGGGTCCAAGTGTCGGTAGATCATCCACATTAATTAATTACACCCAATTTATAGATCTTGTTCCCCACCAAATTAAAATTGAATATGACTCAACATGAGCCTCCAATATGACCAACCTAAAATAAAGTGCCCCCAGTGGGAAACCAACCCATGAATGTGATCATGAAAATATCTAAAACTGATGAGGTACTCAAGTCAAATAATGTCAATTATTTTTTTTCCCCTTCCCCTTTTCCTTCATGTTAGACCTATCACTCAAGTGCATCATGCAAGACCTAAAGAATAACAACACTTTTTTACAGAGGATTATGTTGATAACATTAGGTCTTAAGTTTCATGTGCTATAATGTTTGTGGCTTTTTCATTTAATTGACTAGCTTATGTCTTAATCTGTTCTCCCACAGAGTGATATCAACACAGCATGGGAATTAACAGAAAAGGAAGAGGAAACCAGACAAAAAAGGTATATGTGTGTATAATCGGGCCTCTTCCACAGGAGGCACTCAACACAAAAGAGGTAGCATTCCTAATACATAGCATAAGAGAAGGTTGGTAAGAATTTTTGTTTAAATGTGTTCATTATTTTTGTAATACATGATTCAATACTTCTTTATAAATTACTATAGGCTGAGCAATTGGGAAGAAACCCTACTCCATTTGAATTGTTCACAAAGACACATTATGATGAGAGAACTGGTGAATTTGTGGATCAGAGGTCGGCTGAAGTATCTGTAAGTATATGTTTGTTAATTACTATGGTTTGATTGTAACATTGAAAATGGTAGATTTGATTTTGCATTTGAACTGATTAAAATATGGTAACTATCATTAGATGTTAGCTCAAGAATTTGTTATTCATCTATTGGTAATCTGATGCATATTACTCTCTCTAGATTACCTCTGATTCCATATCCTTATAAGGCAGGGAAGGCAATGCCATAACTCTTAGGAATCCTATCTGTTATCAATTCTCAATCTTCTTTCATTTCATCATTGATTGCATTTCTCAATTTCTTAACCAGAAAAACAAAATAAATATTAGGATAAATAGATAGACATTCTCATTCCTCATCCTAAATTTTTAAATTGTTAATTTGTGATCCATTAGATTTGATAGGAATGTTAACATCCATTAGGCTCCTCAAGGACTTGACCTAGGCTAGATTACCATTTACTACATTTCACTTAGTTTTTTTTTTTATTATTATTAAGCCTCATGCCAAGGTTAAATCAAGGACCACCGTTGCCAGGGAGCCTTACTTTTTAAGGTTCTCAAGCAATCCTTTGGGCCCAAAAGGTTGAAAAAAACCAGAAACTCAAAGTAAAAAAGATATAGTTTTGTAGTTTCTTTTTCTATTTTTTAATTGAAGTTATCACTCTTATTTTGCTTCTGTGTTGTTGTGATTGAAACTAAACTATTGAAAATTCTTAATCGATTCTGTGGTTTTGAGTTGTCTTAAAATTTGCTTGAGTAGTTCATTAGTGTCTTCTGGAACTGGTTTGATTTGTGAGGAAGAGCATGACTGTTGATTCTGTTTGCTGGATTGGGAGTTGTGAATGTACCAGAACTCAACCTTGATTCTTTTAAGGTATTTGAGAACTAATTTCACTATATTATAATTTCAAGAATTCATATTTGATTTGATGCTATAATTCTTTGCTGTTAAATAAATATCATTGCTCTTAAACCTGTTGAAATCTGAGTCGAATATAAGTTGCTTTTGTCAAATAGCATATCCATGGTAAATGATTCTTTGTTCTACCCTTTCAATTTTTTCTCCGATTCCTGTCATAATCTTTCTTCTAGAGTTTTCTGAATCTTTTCGACTTTTTCTTCTAAGGTCTTTATATTTTTATTTTCTTTTTCTTGTTCTATTAGCTTATTCATAATTCTTTGTTGATTTTCAAAAAGTGTTTTATATTGTATGCCCGTTGGGATTTTACCTTTGGATTCGGCTCATTGTGGTCATTAAGGAGAAGAATCAAAGCTTACTGCTCTTACTCTTATAGTCATAGATAATACAAGGCCTTTGAATTTACTCATGTTCCTGGCCTACGTTTTAGTCAAAATGGAGTTATTAGCATATGTACCCAATTAGCGTGTTTGAAGATCTTTTCAATATCATCAATATCTTTGCATATTTAAATCCTGTCTTATAATAAATGCACAAAATGAGCAATAGAAAGGTACCCTAAATACCTATGTCTTTAGTGTCCAGTACTCTTGTTGTCTGTACACAGTGAACAAGCAAAGGGTCAGAGGAATAAAGGGTAAAACATAAGGTGCATTTTAATTTTTGACAAGTAAAGTTCAGAAGAAGTCATCAAAAGAACATAGTGATTTGAATGCTGCGTATAGCTTGTTTGCTTTTGTTTAGGGGAATGTATTGGACTATTGAAGATTCACTTTTGATAGTCTTTTTCTATCAGTAAATATTAGAGGGAAAAACTTAACGTGTTTTCTTATTGTTTTTCGGTCGTCTGGAATTCAATGAATTATATTTCCAACATGATGCTATGACGGAATGTTATTTATCTTGCACTTGTATGTCGGAGATTTGATATTGTTAGAATATTAGGAAAAAAATCAGGATCTATTGATTGTTGCTCCTTGATTTTAGGATTTTGATTATAATAGGGACATTATTATCTTCATATTAGTGGTTGCATACCATCCTTTATTTTATATATTTATTCATATCTATTGACTTTGTTTACTCATTATTTTCTTTAATAGGATCATTACATAAGGACCAAGGCATCTAGAAGTTCCAATACATATTCTCCAAGTGATGTGCAATTAAATCGGCTAGATAAAGAAGAAATGAATCTATATTTAGAGGTTGTAGGTGGTAAGAACAAGAAGGGTCGCATATTTGGCTTAGGATCTAAGGCCAAAAATGTTGATTCCTCAGGTTATTCTTATGGGTCTTCTCCTCCTTCCATCAACACAGTGCATGCACCAACCTGATATTGAAAATGTTGTCATAGAGCTTAGACAGCAAAATGACAATCTTAAGCAACATAATGAAATTATCTTAACTAGGTTGGAAGCACTTGAGCAAAAACTTTCTGGAGCTGTCAACAATTCAAACCTTGAAACTCATAACACTGATAGTGGTCACTAGGTTGTTTGACTACATTAAATATTTGTGTGCTATGTTTGATACATTATATACATTTTCACACTTTTGTTGCTTCGTAGTTTGCTAACTTGCTATCATTTTAGAATTTGGTTTAAACTTAACTTTATTTGCAATCAATTTAATTCTATTTTCAATTCTTTAACCATTATAAGTCAACTGTTAAATTCAAAATAACAAAAAAAAATTGCACAAAAAATTAAAAATAATTCTAGAAATTTATTCACAAAATTAAATTTATTTTTTAAAAAAAATCACGGTTAAATTCAAAATAGCAAAAAAAAAAATTGCACAAAAATTAAAAAATAATTTTGGAAATTTATTCACAAAATTAAATTTATTTTTTTAAAAAAATTTCACTTTGTAACGAATTAGGGACAGAATTTTCGTCGCTCCATTGCACATTAGCGACGGAACATCAAAATTTCGTCTCAGCCTTAGCGACGGAAATTCCGTCTCTAATCCGTCTCAAAAATTAGAGACGGAAATTCCGTCTCTAATCTGTGCCAAATATTAGAGACGGAAATTCTATCTCTAATCCGTCTCAAAAAATTAGTGATGAAACTTCATATTAGAGACGGAATTTCCGTCGCTAATCCGTCTCTAATTAGCGATGGAATTTAGAATTCCGTCGCTAACAGAATTAGTAACGCCCTTTTTAGGGACAGAACTTTTTCCGTCACAAATCCGTCACAAAGTGCAAAATGGCTACTGGCCTAAAAGTAAAAGGTCCTAAAACGAAAATCAAATTGGCTTGCCAATGCAATCGCTCTCTGCCTCTCCCTGTTTCCTCCTTGCCATGGCGCGAAGCTTGAAGTGGTCCGTTGAGCCCTAATTGTCGCCATCATGCTTAAAGGATGGAGCTTTTGGTTTTTCTTCACTTCTCATCGCCTTTCATCGCTGGTCCAGAGTTGTCTTCGCCGTCTATCCCCATTCATTGTGGGTCAAGTCTACAAGAGGAGGCGCTAGGTGGTTGAAGCATTGGGTCATCAAGCTCAATCTTTGTAATGTTTTTCTTTGATTTTTCGGTTTGCTTTCTAGATTCCTTAGTCTCTATTTCCATTTTATGCTTTCATTTGTTTGAATGGTTTGTTGATGGTTGAAAATGGCCAATAGTTGCTATTGCTCTGTTTCATGAAACAATATAATCATCTGTGATTCTCTTTATTGGTTTCTTGCTGCTTGAAAATGGCCGAACTTTAGGCTCAAACCTTGGCCGAATCTTGTCTGTTTGTCTTACTCTGTGGTCCGTCTATCATTGACTCATTCTTCCTTTTGCCGCTAGATTTTTTGTTTTGTTATTTCCGTCTTTGCCTCCCTCTACAGTCCAAAAAAAGAACAATGATATAGCTATCACTATTTGTTAGAATCTATTTGTTAGTTTCTCTCAAAATTTGCATTTATTTGTTATCTATTTGTTTTTTCATCACAGCACTAATTCCATGATCCTCTGTATATCTTTACACTCTGCATGTGATTGTTGGGATTGGCTTTGGGCATGGAAGCTCAACTGAGTAGTTTACTGAGATTATAGTCATTATACCATTCCTCAATTTCTTTTGTTTATGTCGTGATTGGTGATAGGTACATTGTTACTTTTGCCTTTTGAACATCGAACCTTGTTACTTCTTTTTATTAAAAGCTACATTACTTCATTTGATGTTCTGGTTGCAGAAGTAGTAAACTTTGCTTGCTATAATTACTTAATTAGTGATAGCTAGATTGTTACTTCTATAATTCTTTTTTGACTTTTGGATGTTATTGGTTTGTTCTTCATTATAGCTCTGATTAATCATACTGGTGCTGCTTTTGCTTGCTGTCTATCATTGAAAAGTAGTTTTTGGCTTTCTTTGTGCTTTGTTAATGGAGGCTAGAAATAAAGAAATTGATAGTACTTCCACCCCCAATCCTGAGTCTAGCAATCCCCTAACAATAGTAAACCCCAACCACATGCATCAAACAGTATAAAAAAAGTGGATCCTGCTTGGGAATGTTTCTGTAAAGAAAGAGGGGAAAGTAAATGTATTTACATATCTTCTATGTACGTCAAGTTATAGGGGAGGTGTAGTGCTGGTAATGCGGGTTGGCCTGCGGGTTGCAGGCTGGGACGGGGCGGAGTGGTGTAGCCCACCCGCCAGCCTGCCAATTTTTGTTTTTTTTTTATTTTTACTCTCTTTCTCTTTTACTCGCTCATATCACACTTCTTTTCTTTTATGCATTTGTGTTATGAATTCAATTTCATTCTTACTTTCCTTTTTTTTCATATATTCACATCACAAAACTATATAAATACATCTCTTTTAAATTTAATAATAGTAGAATAAATAAATATAATATGAAAATAAGTGTCAAATAAAAACTATGGGGAATTAATTAAATACATCATCAAAGGAAATGAGATAAGGGACCAAGAGTATTTAAGAAAAAAACTTTAAAAAAAATTTAAGCGAGCTGGCCCGCATCAACCTACGGGCTAAACGGGCTGAGCCCATTTTCAAATGGCAGCCCGAACCCGATTTTTTTTGGCGGGCTGGCGGCCTGAATTATCGACTCTAAGGAGGTGGGATAAATAGGTCGAAGCAGTATTTTGTGGGTGTGAGTGGTCAAGTAAGTTCTTGTAAGAAAGTGTCACATGACATACGAACTAGAATGAAAGAATCTTTGGAAGAAGGTTCAAAGAAAAAACTTGTTGCTCCTGATGCTAGAGAAGTTGAGGAATTGATTGCTTCAAAGAGGAAAGCTCCTGATGCTGGGAAGGTTAGCAGTTATTTTGCACCTAGGACAAGTCCTGGTGCCCAACCAAGCATCAAGAGTGCATGGGCTAGTCAAGAAGCACAGCATAATGCAAAAATAGCTTTTGCTTATTGGGCTTATATGAACTGTATTCCATTTAATGCTCTTACTTGTCCCTTATTTCAAAAAGCCATTGATGGTGCTATTGCAATTGGTCATGGGTTTAAGGTCCCTAGTTTTCATGACTATAGAGTGGGCTTGTTGGGAGATTGTAAAAAAAATGTCAACTATTGCTTGATAGCCATTGAGCTAAATGGAAAGAAAATGGTTGCACACTAATGGTTGATGGTTGGACTGACGTTAGACAGAAAACTCTAATTAATTTTTTAGTCTATTAAGTACATGGCATGATGTTTGTGAAATCAGTTGATGCTTCAGATTTAGTTAAAGATGCCAACACTTTATTCTCACTAGTCAGAGACGTTATTGAGTGGATAGGTCCTACAAATATAGTCCATGTGGTGACTGACAATGCTGCTAGCTATGTGGCATGTGATAGATTGATAAAAAATAAATATAAAACCATTTATTGGTTACCTTGTACAGCTCACTGTTTGAACCTTATTTTGAAAGACATTGCATCTATGCCTCATGTGTCAAACCTTGCAAAGAATGCATCTAAAATCACTGTATTTGCATATAATCATTTGGTCTTCTTGTCATGGTTAAGGAAAAAACTGCGTTGGAAGGAAATTGTTCGTCCTGGTGCAACAAGATTTGCCACCACATTCATCACCCTTCATAGTATATATTCACATAAGCATGACTTGTAGGCTTTGGTTGTTGATCAGCATTTTGTGAACCACAAATTAGCAAGCACTGAAGCTGGGAAAACTTTCAATGCAATCATTCTAGATCATCGGTTCTGGAGTGATTGCTTGAAGTTGTGAGACTTGTGTCTCTGTTGGTAAGATTGTTGAGGATTGTTGATTCAGATGAGAAACCTTCAATGCCTTATGTCTATGAAGGCATGCAGAGAGCTAAAAATGTAATCAAAGACATGTTTCAGAGGAAGAAGGAAGTATACAAGCCCTACACGAATATTATTCAAAGTCTCTGGGATAAGCATTTGAAAAATGACCTTCATGCAGCGGCATATATGTTGAATCCTACATTCTTATATAGTCCTGGCTTCGTTAGAAAGCATAGACTAATGGATGCAGTGGTCAATTTGTTTGAGGCAAGCTCACCTGACAATGCTGATCATTACATTACAATGATGCAGCAAATTTCTATCTACCGTGAACGTAAAGGATCCTTTGATAAGGTTTCATGTGAAAAAACAGCCCAAAAACCCGTCGCTCGTAAGTATATTAATTATTAAATTTCATATATTAAGTTAAAGGCTTAAAGCACATATTATGATTACTAATACATATTAAATGTCTTTTATTTTATTGTGCGGATGAGTGGTGGCTGTACTACGGGGGTTCAATACCGGAATTGCAACAAATTGCTTTACATGTTCTTAGCCAAACTTCTTTTTCTTCTGGCTATGAAAGAAATTGGAGCTTATTTGAGCGTATCCACAGTAAAAGAAGAAACAGATTAGAGCATCAAAGGCTTGATGATTTGGTTTTCACAAACTACAATTTGAGGTTAAAGTTTAGGTAATCCGTAATCTTATAACTTATAAGCCATGACTTTTCAATGGTTGTTTGCTTGTTTTATAGTTTAATTAAATCTAGTAATATACATTGCATTAATGTTGATCTTCAATCATGTTGGCTAGGAATCAATTGAAAAAGAAGAAAGAGAATTACGATCCTATTGATTATGAATCAATTGATAAACTAGAGTTTTGGGTACTTGAAGAAGATCCAACTCCCAAATTTGCTAATGTAGAATCAACAAATCTTGAGCTTGAACAAATGGCAAGGGATTTTGGAGGTTTCTAACTTCTCACTATCTCTTCTATTATTTAAAATTATATTAGTATGCACAAGAATATGACTTTGTTTGTTACATAACTATTTATAATTCTATTCATTTCAATATATATAGGTGATGATGATGTTGCTGGGGCTCCATCTTTAAGTGATGATCATGTTGCCCCTAGATCTTTTACTATTCCTCCTACATCTCCACATCATGATGTCCCAATGCCTAGGGAGTTGAATGATATTAATGATCATTATCATGATGATGATTATTAGTTTAGTGATTGAAGCTAAGGTGAGAATATTTTGTTATTTTGTAGGTGGGAATATGTTAATCATATAGGTGGGATGGGAATATTTTGTTATCACTTATCATATATCTGTTTTTGCCTTTTTGCCTTATATCCCTCGGGCTTTGCATAACTGTGTTAAGGCATTTTTTGATATATAAATAATGTTATGATAGCAATGATAGCATGTGAAGCGCCCATGGCCTAATGGATAAGGCGCTTGACTTCTAATCAAGCGATTGTGCTTTTGGTATTTTGTTATGATACTGTGATAGTGTGATGTCAATCTGTAGGGAAAATTGAAAAGAATATTTGACAAGTTTATGAATATATGATTATTTTGCTAGTCAAGTAGTGATTTAATATATTGAAATCATATATAGTTTTTGGAATTATGGATGATGTGATAAGAAATTAAATTATTTCTCAATTTTTTATTCCTCACCGGTCTGGTACCGGGTTGACTCTGGTCTGACTCCGATCTAACCTACTAACCCTTGATCCAGTTCCCTGACCGGTCCGGGTTTGATAACCTTGATAAAATATCATAATTGTCTTCTGCATCTCCTTAAACCTCGCTCCTAAATCTTGTGTCCTATCAGTAATACTTTAAATATACAATCATCACATGCCATTGATTGCACTATAAAATACAAAAAAAAAAAAAAAATGGCAGGTAATTAGCGATTGAAATCGGCGATGGATTGTAGCCACTGAATTTATGACAAAATTCTATTAATTGGTTATTTCTTTTGTAGTGTTGCTATCACACATGGTAACGGGACCCAAACAGAAATAATCCACACAAAAATATAATATAATTTTTATAAAATAATATCCTTTGGATAGCACTGACAGTGGCCCTTTTGCATGATCATAAAACGTGAATTCATGTAGAGGACCGTGTGTGGTAAGCAATTAATTTCTTAAATTAAATTGCATCTGTGAGTTAGATTCTTGTCGAAAATGAATCCTATATGCTCATTCAAGAGTGATACGCATATGGGACACTCATCATAAATCTTCAGGCCATCTAGTTAAATTTCAACCATCTAAATTAGATTTGAATGGTTCAGATCTCGTCCTTTATGGTAAGCAGTAAGGTCTTGATTCTTACCTTTGTATTCACTACTCCCATAGAATGTCTATATAAGTCAATAAAGTTAGTGTTCGCTTCCCACACCACTCCCATTATTTCATATATCATCAATATTTTGATCTGATTTTCGAGATCAGTGTGTTTCATTTATTGAAGCTATGGCTCTTAGTGGGAAATTGGAGATTGAAATTGAGACCAAGTCATCTGCCATTGAGGTATTCCACTTCTTCACTAAGCAACTTCACAATCTTCCCAACACTGCTGGTTGTATCCATGTAGGAGAGCTTCATCAAGGAGATGACTGGCATGCGATTGGATCTGTTAAGCACTGGACTTATACTGTTGGTAAGATTCTAAAATGCTTATGTTTCGATTATTGGTGGCCATTTTGATTTGGATTTGAACTAAATTTATTAGGAAAAATCGGCAAAAAATCCATGTTTAAAAATTTTATTGATTAGGAGGACCTGAATTGGAGTATTGGTACTTTTTGAATATGAAATCTGGTAGAGAACTGATACTTTCTGTGTATGAAATCTGGTAGAGTACTGATATTTTCTCTGTGTGTGTATATATCATGTCATTTTGAGAAATAAAATTTTCAAATAATTTTTTTTTACCGATTTTCTCAATTATTATTTGGATACATAAAATGTTAAGACTTCGGATCAAATCCAAATCCGAAAAAATATATTATTCCAATTTCTGCATAATGTCAAATGCCTAATAATTATCTGTGCTAATTATTACAAATCTCAATTATCATCTTTCAATATTACCGAAACATGTGGACAACTCACATAAGTAAGGAAGATAACTCATTTTTATTGGTTATTGGTGTGAATATTTAATTATGCGACCCGAACAAATGATTTTAAATGTGAAATTTAAATCTAAATCCATGTATTCAAAGGCTCCCCCTCCTAAATTTAAAGGAAATTATGGTAACAATTCTAAACTGTGTATATCTTTTAGGTTATGATTGGTGCTGGATTTATGTACTGTCCGTGAATGAAAAATAAATATTTCTTATGGCGATTGATTAAATTATTGGATACTTGTATTCTTCTTAAAATATAAATAATTGGAATGAGTAAATATTTATCGTTTTTATGACTGATTATTATTGTGAATTTGTGTAAATGGGAATAAAACAGATGGTAAGGTGGTGACATGTAAGGAGAGATTTGAAGAGATTGATGAAGAGAACAAATCGTTGAAAGTGGACTTATTCGAAGGAGATGTTAAGGAAGAATTCAAGAGTTTTATGTTCATAATAAAAGTCACAGACAAGGAAGGAGGTGGTGCCATTACAAAGTGGAGCTTCCTTTATGAGAAGATCCATGAGGGAATCCCAGATCCCAAAGGCTACTTGGACATTGCTACTACCATGACAAAAGATGTCGATGCTTATCTTCTCAGTGCACAAAAGCCAAAATGAATTAAAACAAGTTTAAAACATCGATCGATGCAAAGCACGTACGTATGAGATTATTGAGTAAACTAAATTGAGGATTAAGGTTGTGTATATGTGCTGTTGATTGTGTGTGATGAACTAAAGAATAAGGTCTGTTCTGTTGATCATTTTATGCATTATATTGTGTAATCATGTCATAAGTGTGTGAGTGTGATTTTGTGATCGTTGTATTTCAAGGCACTATGTCAAAAAGTGTTGAATAATTAATGCTTGGTCTTTGAGATGAATAAGCGGTATTCAACCTTCATATGTTGAAACCAGGCCAACGTCTAAAGATTGTCTTTGCAAACCTAGATTTTCAAAAGTTTTATAAACATCATATCATATAAACATGACATCTAAAATGAACGAGTTTGATTGTTCATCACTCATGAGCACGCAGATCTAGACAGTCCGGATCTTAATTTTTTTCTACTTTAATTTTTTAAGAAATTATTTTAATGTGTATAAAATATAAAATAAAGTTGATCTCTTATCTGTCAATTTTTGAAAAATATTGATTGTGATGACCACCACCCAAACTCAGTACCATATGATATGGACCTTGTTTCCCTACTAAGCAAAGAGCTTAGTAGGGAGAGATAATCAAATATGAATTATCCAGACTTGACATTGATGGTCCAGATTTAAGTTGTTTTTTTTAAAATCAAGATTTTTAAATAAAAATTATTTTTTGAAAATATAATAGTTAAGAGATTAACTTTATTTTAAGCTCTATACCTATTAAAATGATTTTTTAAAAAACTATAAACTTCTTAAAAAAACATATTTGGACTTTCAAGTCAGATTTGGACGGTTCAGATCTAAGGTAAACCAGTTTCCATATGGACATATGGAATAGCATTGACCAAAAATAATCACTAGACATCCATAATAGTGTAACCATTACTAAAATGTAAAAAGATTTGGAGGAATCATACCACATAGAGAAGTTATAAACACTCCTAACTCATACACTCAAAACAGAAAGTCACTCCCCCACGACCTGTGTCGGAAAGAAGCTAGCATTCCCTTCCCACACCAACCGGTTCCATATGTTTGATAGATCCATTGTACTATTCGCATAGATATATATATACACACACACACATATATGGCTCTTACCGGTATACTGGATATTGAAATTAAGATCCAGTCACCAGAGATTGAGTTCTTCAACTTCTCCACTAACTAACTTCACAATCTCCCCAACAACACTGGTTATATGCATGTTGGTAAGATTCTACATATAATACCAAAGGCCTAGTAGCCTAGTGGTATAAATGATTCCCTATAAATGGAAGGTCGTGAGTTCGATCCCCTTGTAACCTCAAGTCATTAGTGTATGCCCCTCTTATTCCAAAAAAAAAAAAAAAAAAGATTCTATATACTCCTCTAGTCCTATATATAAGGCATAGAGAAGAAAATTTTTTATCCTATTTACAAAACAGAGAGAGAAATTTTTCATATGAATGCACAATTTTATCCCTTATTTGTTATTATATTGACTTTTTTCATAGGGTATAATATATATTAAATAGGGGTACAATTGAAAAGTTGTTGAATTTTTATGGTAGAGTTAATGAAATTTAAAGATTTTCTTGGTTTGTGTGAAAAATATTAAAAGTGCCTTATAAATATGACAAGAGGAGTATAATGCTGTGTTTGTGTTTGGATTAATGGGATTTGGATTTAGATCAAATCCATTACTTGCATACATAAAATTTTATGGATTTGGATCAAATATACGTAATCACACAAACAAATTGTTCATTACGATTCCTTCAAACTTTCAAATACCTAATCTACCTTAAATATTTCAAATCTCAATAACCATCCTCCAATATTACCTAAACATGTGACAATTAGTCACACACGAGTAGGACATGGAGGGGAGGGCGCGTCCTCGATTGGATATTCAGATAAAAAATAAATAAATTTAAATCACTATTCATTGGCATGACCCACGGTACGCACATTTTTTGCTTGTCTCTAAATATCATTATTATTCATCTTTCAACATGAACTACTCCATTTTTTTGGTACTAAAAATGAGAGAGAGAGAGAGAGAGAGAACTCCCAGATATTTTGTGAGAAATGTTTCACACAAGATCAATCAATCATTATACAATTTTTTAAATTAAAATTAATGAGTTATAAATAGTGATAAGTTTTAATGAATATAATTTATAACGTATGCTTCTTTTTTAGCATAATAGAATGTGTGGTATGTTTGTTCATATTCGATCTATATATTCTATAATATTTGTAGAGTTGTAGTAACACCGTTCAATTCCATTTTCTTTTAAAGTAACACCATTAATTCCGTTAAATAACACTACTATGTTTTTATATTATTTTATAATGGAATTTTGTTTTACCCATGGGTTTAGGAACCGGATCGGACCGAACGGTCCGACCGGTTAGACCATCAGCCGGTCAAGAGGGCGGGCCGGGTTACTACATTGAGCCGTTTTCGTTATGGGACCGTTTTGAACCGTTTTTGGGCCGGGAACCATTATTGGCCCAGAACCCGGAACAGGTTTTTAAGAACCAGCCAGCCCAATAACTCACTTTACAAAAAAAAAAACCCAGAATTTTTTTTTTTTAGTTTTGATGCTGGAAACTAGAAAGTTTGCAAAGAAAAAAAAAGAAGCTTAATATAGAAAAACACAGGTTTATATTGTTTAATCTCATATCTGTATTATGTGCATCTTTTTATTCTTAAATGATAAATATGTTCTCATTCTTCTCAAATGGCTCATAAATCTACATCATCTTGTTTGTTATTTTAAAAAAGTTAATATATTTCATATATATATAATATATATATATATATATATTTGCTGGGCAGTAGGATATGTGCTTCAAATCTATCTTAGAGTTAGATGTATAGGTTTAGAATTGTTTAAAAAAAGAAGAACATATTAATTGAGTTATTTTATTTTAATAATTTTATACCAGAAGAACATATTAACATAATCAGGTTTGTATAACCCTTGAGTGGTGGATATTTTAAGCATTTATCCTGATAGGTGACAATTGATAAGGTTTTTAAATGGTGTTTTGTGACTTTACTAACTTCATATGAAGTTAGACTAATGACTAATTATTGTAATATATATATATATATATATAATATTTTTAAATTTAATTATTACATCACCGGTCCGGCTAAACGGCTTAACCAGTCCAACCGGTTGAACCTTGACCCGTTGACCTTTCCGGCTCGACGTCCAGTCCGGCTTTTAAAACATTGGTTTTACCTCAGTTATCATAATTTAAAATCATATTCTTTTTTTTATTTGCTAAAAAACATAATAAATCCTAGGGAATTTAGTTTAGATCCGTTGACCAATAAACATAATTTATTGATAATTATTTTCTAATTTATTTTCTTACATTCATTTATAATTGAATTTTTTATCTCCATATTAATCAATAAAAATAATTTATTGATGATTATTTTCTAATTTATTTTTGCTGAAAAACATAATAAATATTACGGGATTCATTGGATTATGTTTTTGCATTGTGATTCATTATTATAGGCATTTGAACTTGAGCACAAAATTATTAAGTTAAATTTAAAGAATTTCAAAGTCTATATGAAATTCACTTTCGCTCTTAACGTTATATGCTCTTAGAAAAACATAAGAGACCAAAATAAGATAAACGCATATACAAGTACTTACACCTATAACTTCATATAATCTAATTGAGGAATCACATGGATATGAATTTCCTCATGCAACGCAACGCAAAGGGCACCAATACTTGTTTTTAATATTTATTGTATTAGTAATTATATTATTACTTCAATAAATTCCTCATATATACTTGTTGAATTTCACAAGGTAGCATATGAGTTATGTCCGTATGTTCATGGTCTTATATGACCAAGTAGCATATTGTTTGCTTTTATTAGCATCTAATCCCGCGTAGATCGTAGGTTCATTAATCTCACATGCGTAATCTTAAAAGATGCCTATGTAATTTAAAATAGATCTGTATAATGTACGGGTTAATGTCATAGTTGAGTGAGAAATCTTGAAATTTCAAAGGAAGGTCATAAATTAGCATAACCTCTGCAGGCAATTTCAAATGATCAATTACTTTCGGAATTATATTATATGATAAAATATCATAATTGTCTTGTACACCTCCTTAAACCTCGCTCCTAAATCTTGTGTCCTACCAGTAATACTTTAAATTTACAGTCATCACATGCCATTGATTGCACTATAAAAATAAATAAAAAATTAAAGCAGGTAGTTAGCTATAGAATTCGGCAATCGATTATAGCGACTGAATTCTATTCTATCAATAATCGGCTGTTTCTTTTTGTAGTGTTGCTATCACACATGGTAACGGGACCCAAACAGAAATAATCCACAAAAATTATAATATAAATTTTGTATAGGCTAAAATATACATTTAGTCCTTTATGTTTAAAAGATTTAAATGAGGACCAAAACAGAATTAATCCACAAAACTAACTTGTACTATCTTAGCTTGCCTCTGCGATTGCTTAAAAGATTTAAATATAATGAAAATTCTCCCAAATTTTTTGCGGGAAACATCAAAAGGAGCAAGTGTTACATGCAATGAACTCTTAATGAAACTGAACAAGGCTCATCCAGAGATTCTTCAATTACAAACTTCGTGATGGATCATGCTTTCAAGAGTGTTTGTTTATCCTATGTTTAGCTCTGCCATGGTGCTCTTCACTAAGGATCCTATATTGTCCTTTTTTAAAAGAAAAAAGGTTATGCATGCGCTATCTGTTTTTCTTTGTTGAAATAACCATATTCTTGAGGTGGTTAGATTGTTGATTTATCTTTGTCTTTATTTTCCTGCTTCTATCCCAGTCTTCCTCTTCTCCTTTTTATTCTTCATGTGTTATTTTCTCCTTCTTTATCCTATATTTCAAAAGTTTTGTTGAGGGTCACATATCAGCTTAGGAGCCATTGAAGAATTTTGGAACTTAATTTTAGTATATCCCGTTGTCATGCATTTTGAGGTGATTGCCCATTCAATAATTTAAGTCAGGTCTATTAGAATAGGCTTTCCCTTAATTACTTCTGTATTATGAATATGTTTTTATTGTTTGTTTTCCTGATGCACTCCACTGATGATGTTATTTACACCAATACACACTGTGTGACCGAAATGATTTGGGGAAATGAAAACTGATTCTCATTAATCTCCAAGCAAGTACATTTATACAGCTGTCAACTACTTACAAATAATCCGTTACTACTTACAAATACTCTGTTACAACAAACATAAACTAACTAATACAAATAATTAATTAGTTATTCTAACTATGACACCCCCCGCAAGCGGGAGCATGAATATTTTTCGTGCCAAGCTTGGAAATGAGCTCATGGAAGCGAGTAGGATGAAGAGGCTTGGTGAACACATCCGCAAGCTGATCCGAAGACCGAACAAGGAGAAGATGAATGATATTAGCCTGAACCTTTTCGTGAATAAGATGACAATCTAATTCAATATGCTTGGTTCTTTCATGAAAAATAGGGTTAGAGGCCATCTGAATAGCAGAACGATTATCACAAAAAAGCAAGGCAGGGTCAAGATGAGAAATGTTAACATCATTCAACAAGTAAATGAGCCACTGAAGTTCACAAGAGGTGGAAGCCATTGCACGGTATTTAGCCTCAAAAGAAGACTTGGAAACAGTAGCATGTTTCTTGGCCTTCCAAGAAATATAGCAAAGCCAGTGACGGAGCGATGAGTATTGACACAACTAGCCCAATCAGAGTCACTGAAACTGTGTAATTTTAAATCAGAAGTGGCTGAGAAGAAGATATCAGCACCAAGGGAGGATTTGAGGTAACGCAGCACATGATTAGCAGCCTGCAAATGAATATCAATGGGGGCAGACAAGAACTAACTTAGTTGTTGCACAACATAGCTCAAATCAGGCCAGGTGGTCGTGAGATATTGAAGGCTACCAATGAGAGTTGTATTGTTGAGGATTAGACAATAAAGAACCTTCGGTTTGGAAAAGTTTTAGATGAGGATCCATAGGAGATAAGGCGGGTTTGCAACCAAGATAGCCTGTATCCTCCAGCAATTTAAGTACAAATTTGCGCTGGGATAAGAAGATTCCATCTTTAGACCGAGGTAACTCAAGACCTAAGAAATACCACAACTCACCAAGATCCTTGATAGTAAAATCATGATCCAATCAAGCCTTGATAGTCTTAATCTCATAAAGATCATTACCAGCAAGAACCACATCATCAACATATACTAAGAGGACTATGAAAGAAGTGGAATAGGCCTTTTAAACAAGGGAATGATCAGAACCAGATTGCACATATCCATAAGAAAGTAAGGTGGAAGAAAGTTTGGAATACCATTGTCTACTTGCTTGTTTCAAGCCATAGAGAGATTTTTGGAGCTTGCATACCAAATTTGGTTGAGGAGGAGAGAAACCTTGTGGAAGATCCATGTATACGTCTTTATGAAGGTCCCCATGTAAGAAGGCATTGTTGACATCAAGTTGATGGAGATGCCAATTCTTAACAGCAGCAATAGACAATAAGAGCCGAAGAGAGTTCATCTTGGCAACTAGAGAAAGTGTCAAAGTAGTCAATGCCTTTGGTTTGTGTATAACCCTTAGCAACTAATATGCCTTTATGGCGTTCAATATAACCATTCGCCTTGAACTTGGTTTTAATAACCCACTTACAACCAATGGTCTTCTTATCCGGTGGTAAAGGAGTCAACACCCAGGTCTGGTTTTGTTCAAGAGCTTTAATTTTTGCAGACATAGCATCTCTCCAATGGGAGTGTTTAGTAGCTTGGTGAAAATTTTTAGGGTTAGGCAAAGAGGAAACAGCAAGAACAAAATTGTGATAAGAGGGAGCAAGAGAGGAATAAGAGAGAACCGAAGAAAGAGGATAACAAGTAACACTAGTACCTGATGAATGGTCAGTAGAAGATTGGAGAGCACAATGGTATTCCTGCAGATATGTAGGGGTTTTATGGGGTCTAGTAGATCTGCGGGGTAATGGGGAAGAAGGAGAAGCAGATGCGGGTAAAGACAAATAGGAATATGGAGGTATAGAAGAAGAAGGAGAAGCATGAGGCATGGAGGAAGGCTCATCTAAAAACTAAGAGTTTGGATAGTAGGATCAGATACAGGCGGGACAGTAGTAATATTTTTAAATGGAAACACAAGTTCATGGAAAATAACAACTCTTGACAAAAATATTTGATTGGAAACCAAATCTAAAAGAATATAAGCTTTAGAACCCGATGGAATAGAAAAATGCATTTGCGAGCGCGTGATGCAAATTTAGATCCGTTGTTAGCCAAGGTAGAGGCAAAACACAAAGAACCAAAAACTTTGAAATGTTCATAAGTAGGAGGTGTGTTGTAAAGCTTTTCAAAAGGAGTTGAATTATGAATAACAGGAGAAGGCATATGATTAATGATGAAAACGGCATGTTGAATAACAAAAGACCAATATGGTAAAGGAACATTAGAATGATGAAGTAAAGCTCTAGCAACATTTAGTATGTGCTTATGTTTATGCTCAACTAAGCCATTTTGTTGAGGTGTCTCAACACAAGAAGTTTGATGCAATATGCCTTTAGAAGCATAATAGTGAGGCATAAAAAACTCAGCACCATTGTCTGTGCGCAGTATTTTAACAAAAATAGAAAACTGATTTTGAATGAGAGTGAAAAAATGTTGAAGATGGGTTCTAGCCTCAGATTTTGTTTGCATCATGAAAACCCAAGTAAATCGAGAGTAATCATCGACTAGCGTGAGAAAATAATGAAAACCTTGAACAGAGGGAACAGAAAAAGGTCCCCAAATATCAGCATGAAGTAAGTCAGATTTTATTACATGAACTTGTGCTTACAGGGAAACAAAGATGTTTTTGTTTAGCAAAATGACATGTGTCACAAATCAGAGAATGAGGTTTACAAGATATATCAGAAACATATTTGTGTAAAACTGACAATGAAGAATCAGATAGATGTCCCAAACATAAATGCCAGAGGAGAAAATTGGAGTCTGAGGTCGTGGTTGTAGCAAGAACCTGAGTGTCTAGTAAGGTAGATTTCATATTTGCAGTGAACACATATAGGCCCTCAAAGGGTTTAGCTGAACCAATCATCAGAGAATGTTGGCGTGAGTGTATCTAACAAGAAGTAGAATCAAAAGTCAGTGAATAATGAAGAAAGGATGTTAAATGAGAAACAGAGACAATCTTAAAAGAGAAATCAGGAAGAAAAAGGACATTGTGTAATACTAGTGAAGGTGAGAGAATGACTGTGCCTAAGAAGCATGCAACAGCATTGGAACCAGATGGCAATTTAACAGAAATTAGAGGAATAGACGTATAGGAAAAAAAAGCGGTTAATGAACAACATACATGATCTGTAGTACCTGAATCAATGATCCAGGTGTGACAATTTCGAAAAGAAACCAAGTTACAGATACCTGCAGCCGGAGAGGTAGAAATGTGATTAACGGCAGAAGAAGTTGAAGGAGGATTGAGAAGGGTAAGAAGCCGTTGATATTGTGCTGCAGATAGTTGACAAAGCATAGCTACTGTGGAAAGAGATTGTGGAGACGAAGCAGATGCAGAGGAAGGATTTTCTTGAACAATACCAGAATCTGAAGTTGAAACCTGATTCACAGAGCTGGAAGAACCAGAGGATCTAAATGTAAAGCCAGGAGGGAAACCGTGTTTACGGTAACAAGTTGCCTCAGTGTGGCAAGGTTTTGCCACAAAACATACATTGCTTGGTACCATTCGGTTTGAAACCAGAAGCAGGGCGCGATCCAGGCTGAGAATTGCCTGTGGTAAGAAGAATTTTTGGTTCAAAAGAACCATAGAGCTCACGTTCTTGTTGAGCAACCAAGGAGAAGACACGATTGATTGGAGGTAGTGGATCCAATAGCATAATCTACGATTTGACAGAAGCATAGGACTCATTTAAACCTTTCAAAAAATGAATAACGTAATCCTCATTGCGATGACTCATAGCACTGGCAGTAGAACCACACACACAGGCTTTTAGAGGATGAATGTTCGAAAGTTCCTCTCGAAGAGTCTTGAGCTGTGTGTAATACTCATCGACAGTCTTACTTCCTTGTTTAAGAGTGTAAATCTCCTCTTGGAGATCAGCAATTCGAAAAATATCATTCTGAGAGTACCTTGATTTAAGATCATTCCAGATCTCAGAGGCAGAGTCGAACCACAAAATACTTCTCGCGATTGTTGGAGACAAAGACTTAGTAAGTCATCCTTGTACCAAATTGTTGCTGCGCTCCCATGCCGGAAAGAGAGCGTCGGAGGAAGCAGGTTGTGAAATGGATCCATTAATGAATTGTAGCTTGTTCTTTGACAATAGAGCCATACACATAGCACGTGCCCAAGTGTGGTAGTTCGAACCATCAAGCGGCAAAGTAACAAGGATCAGCGCCAGATTTTCATTCGCCTGTATGTAGTAGGGACTGGATTGATCAAGAACGAGATCTGCGGCCATGAGTATCAATTGAAGGTTTGAGAAAAGTGTAACAAAAGAAAGAGGAAAGAGATGATGGCAAAAGGGAAAATGCCTCAAAAGAGAAGGGCAGAAATGAAAGCTAGAAGAGAGAGAAAGGCAGAAGAATGCTCTGATACCATGTGACCAAAATGATTTGGGAAAATGAAAATTGATTCTCATTAATCTCTAAGCAAGTACATTTATACAGTTGTTAACTACTTACAAATAATCTGTTACAACAAACATAAACTAACTAATACAAATAATTAATTAGTTATTCTAACTATGACACACTGTGAACTTAAATGCCACTTTGACGCTTTTTTTGGGTTTAAGATAGGAGCCAAAGCAGAAATAGATCATGTTATTCACTTTTATGACATAGAAGTTGTAGAAAAGGACAATTTTGTTGTTTGAACGTATGAATACCTTATGAAAATTGAAAATATAATGTGATCTACTTCTTTGCATATTTTTTGAAGACGATGCACGCAATTGCTTCTCCTTCTTATGAGAATTGGGTAATTCCTTCTGCTGTTTTTGTTTGTATGGTGGTAGTACAGTTGAACTTACACATCATCTACTGGCTGAGGAATGTAAACTGAGGATGGATTTGATTTTAAATGCAATAATTCATGTTAGCTTCTTGCTGCTGGAAAAGCTGTATTCAATGTTCAAGCAATTATTGTCAGCTTGTTGTGGCAGTGTTAGATAATTATCTATGTAAGAAACTTCAATCAAATATACGATTGTTTATGAGGTAGCTTCAAAAGATTGCTGAGCGACTTGGTGATTGGAAAGGTGCTTATTTCTCATAAGTTGGTTTTTCTCTTTGACCTGAGCATCTTTCTTTATTTCCTTCTGTCTGGGATCCCTGTGGGTGACATAGACAAGAGTGAGAAGCTTTGCGAGATTTGTTGGGGGTTCGGGACTTGGGATTTTCGGACTATTCATCTGGTTGTAGAGGATTGTTGTAAATCTTGAAAGGATGGAGGCCGCTGTCCTAATAATGTAGTGTCAAATAACATCACTCAAGCAGTGAAGCGGCTATGGCAATTTCCTTCAAAACTTAATTCTCTGGCTAAAGTTTGCTTGTAACGGGTACAGGCTGGCTGCTCATTTGATATTATTTGGTATCCTTGATTTTATTTTTGTATATTGTTTTAGTCCTTGGATTTCTCTTGTTCTTACGTGTGTGTCGCTTCTTTGTGGTTATGGTAATACAAGATATTGTATCAGGAAGAATTTCTGAAGAGTACAAACAATCCTAGGAATATTTAAATCTGTTCTGGCATTGGAATCGGAATTTAATTCTTCCTAAAAAAACTGTCTATATGAAATGAAATTGTTTCTCCTTGATAAAGTGCCTAAAATCAGATTGACCATCCTATCTTTATATACAAGTTGACTAAATTAGTTACAGCATTTTCCTCGTGGAAAACTTAGTATCAGTCATTTTTCTAATGGTTTTTAATTTGACAACCAATAAGTTTTTTGTTTTTATTTTTTTATGGAAGGTTAGCCATCCCATCTGGAAGTCTGGACTTTCATTTGTAAGAAGTGCTCAAGAGGATTGATATAAATGATGTGTTACATTTTGGTAGGAATCAATGGGCTTTCCTCTGATTGAGACGTTGGTGTTCAGAGACAACAACGGAATTTTCTGACATTCGAAGTTCCTTGGAAAGTTTGAAATCAACTTTTTTAATCTTTTAGTGCAGTGTGCCTTAGAGTAACAGCGAGGTTGCTACCATATAACCTGAAGTTCACAGGTTCTAGTTTTAAAAACAATCTCTCTACTTACAGAGATAAAGTTATGTACATCTATCTCTCTCTAGAAACCACCTTATGGAAACCTTGTGTATGGACCACCCTTTTAGGTGCAGTGAGTGAACAAATCTTTAAATTTATTTTGAAGTTTTGGTTCAAGTAAAGGTTTTAAGATCCTTTCGTAGTCTGATGCTCTTGAGTGGTTATAGTGTTTATAGTTAGAGAGCATGGTGGCAGGGGTTTATAACTTTATATCTCTTCTGCTACATTTCTTATGGGAAAGGATTATTTATTTATGTGGCTTTCTCTGTGGTTATCACTTGTGGTCTCGCATGGGTTTTCTGAGAAATTGATGAGCACTTTCTAGGTAATATTATTTTCGCGGTTACTTGTTTTTATTGATTATCTGTTTTATAGGATTTCTCGGCTTCATCTTGGGTAGGTAGGGAGAGATATATATATATATATATTGCAAAGTTTATCATGTTCTTGACTTGTAACTATGAGGGTTAACACCGTCTTTGGGCCTTTAAGTATACACTCATTTTGATTTTAATCTTTCAAGTCTCAAGCAATCGATTTTAGCCTTTATAGAGACAAAATGATCTAAGTTTTTATTGAATTTTAGGGACTAATGTTTTAAATGAAATGAAATTTGAGGGATCAAAACTTATAATTTAAGAAGGGAATATAACCAAAATAATGGTAAATTTAAGAGACAAGAAATTATGTTAACTTTAATTATGATGAATCCTTCGTCACCCACTAAAATAAAGCCATTTCATATGTGAAGCTTTTCAATCATGAGGGCCTGTTCTTGGGCTAACTTCCTATTCATGTGCCATGTTAGCCCATGAACATACTAGCCTGTTCGGTTGCAGTCTTATGGATTAGATACTCAGTGAACACTAGAAAAAATTGGCAAGCAAGAATTGAAATTTTGGGTTTCTTCAAAGTTCAAAATTGTGTGGTTTAGATGTTAACTCTTGTAAAATACAAGCTTTTGCTTGCCATTGTAATATATAAAAAAATTGTTATTTTTTGGTGGAAAAATTGCTACCACCAACAGAAATATGCATGTTTTCTTCAAAATTTAGGCATATTCTGTACTTTTTTTCCACTACATTAATTCAGTCATTAACTGTAAGTAACACTGGCTCAATTTTAATTTTTAATTCCTGAAATTCCTTAATGTATAGTTTTCTAACTGAAAAACCCAGCCTTCATTCTGCCATCCTTTTCCTGTTGACTAGGGGTGGCCTCCGTCAATGTTGCCGGTTGTGGTGTGTGATCTGTATTCCCTTGTTTCCCATACACACCCTATTCTCTGGTATTTCGCTGCAGGGAAAATTAAACCTAACTAATTTTTTCTGGTTTCTGTTTAACTGTGCAGTAGCCAACTAGCTGCGGAATTTTTTTTTTTTTTTTTGGATTTGGTTAAGGATTTCTCCTTTCGAAGCTTAGAACGCAAAGAATTTTTGCCTTTTCCAATAAGTGTGCTTCCTAAGGTTTGAATTTATGTTCTTCTTCTTTTGGGGGTGAGGCTGATTACTTTTAGAAGTGAGGGTGATTACCACTTCAACAAACAGTTTATTGGTAGTCATAAAAGCCTTTCAAAGTCCCAGAATGGTATTTGGGGCCACATGTTGTAACAGTTTTATAATGCAATTCTTGTACAATAGCATGAATTGGTTGGTTCTTAATGAAAACTTTTCTTGTTTCTTTCATACTTTACCACTGCTATCACATGCTTAATTTGATCTAATAAACATAATTTATGTAGGATATTTACTGTTTTTCATCTAGTTGCTTTTTATGTAATATTCTGGACACACACACATTCACAACAGTAATATAAAGTCTTATTCCATTATGTGGGGTCAATTACATAGATCAAACAACATCATTGAGCTAGATCAAAAGCCAAATCTTAGGATAAATTGTTAACTAAGAGATCTCACTCAATAACCTCATTAAGCATCCTTTTCAGTCTTCCCCTGCCCTTTTTTTGGACTCCAAGCAACATGGGGCTTTGTTTGATTTTGTTTTTAAAAACAGTTTTTTAAAAACAAAAAAAAAAGGTTGATTTTAAAAATTAAAAAAACAACGGGTTGAGATTCAATTTTGCCCCAAAAGTTTTTTGTGGGGCAATTTTGCATCGGAAGTGTAAAAAATGGAGCAATTTTGTCTTAGCTATTATTCCAATTAATTTTTACCGTTAATTAACTAAATATGCTAAGCTGACAGTCCAAATGTCATCCACGTCCTTCTTGTTAAGGTGCAACTTTATCCCGAAAGTCTATATGCCATCTATTTCATTTTTTTTCAAAATTATATCTAAAACTTTCATAGCAAATTTACATCTTAATAAAAATAACGTGGATGACATTTGAATAGAGCTTAGCAAATTTAGTCAACTAATAGTCAAAATTAATTAGGATAACAATCAGGGCAAAATTGTTCCATTTTTTACACTTTCAGGGCAAAATTGCCCTTTAAAAAACTTTTAGCGCAAAATTGCCCCTAAAAGAAAACTTCTAAAGCAAAATTACCCTTTAACCCAAAAATAAAAATATTTTTAGTTATTTTCTTGTTTTTGTTTTTCTATTTTTTTATTTTTTTAAGTCACCACTTATACACTATCAATACCACACTACCAATCACAACTGCCGCTACGTTACCGACTATGGCCGCCACCGCCACGTCACTTCAAAAACAGATTTTTTAAAATAATCATCCAAATAGATTTTTTTATTTTTTATTTTCAAAACTTATTTCTAAAAACAGTTTTTATAAAACTGTTTCTAAGAAGGAAAAAATATAATTGTATAAAAAAGGCCATTCCACACGCTATTGCTCACATAAATACAAAATCAGGCAACATCTCTTACTATTACAGTATAGCGTTGGAGATTTACAAAATCTATAAAAGTTAATAACCTATAGCAGAACTTGATTGTTTTGTTGGCTCCCCAAATATGTGTGTGTATATAAATAGGAAAACTTTCCGGTATATTTGGTTTGAGGGGAGGGGAGGAGTTTAAATTACTTTTTTTAAATTAAATGTATTTAAATTTTGGATGGGAATTCAAAATTTAAAAAGAATAAAAGGGTAAATTTTGAGCGGAATCTAAAATTTAAAAGAATAAATTTTAAATTTCTCCCATCTAAAATTATAATTTTTCGCTTCTCTCTTCCCCTCTGCCCCTTCCGTATCCTCAATCAAACACACCATAAGAGACAGCGGTACAATTCCTGCCAACGCAATAATGAATTTGGAGCAATTTGATAACGGAGACATATCAAGCATGTTTGTTTCAACTTATAAAAACTTATAAGTTGTTTTTTACGTAAATCGAGACACAACTCCTCTCACATACTTACTTCGTATACAGTAAATCACTATTAAAAAGCAACTTATAAGCAATCGAATCGCTCAACCAAACATATTATGACAGATTTGGCTTTACATTATTGACAAGTTTTTGTCAGAAATAATAATAATAATCAACTTTACCCTATATATAAATAAGATCAATAAAATATTACATTATTAAATAATAAAATAATAGTAAGGTACAACTATTATCTATTGAGTGTTTCCAACACCACAAAACGGTAGTTTTAGAAATCTTTCTTTTATAAGTCGAGACAAAATTTTTCTCACATTCTTATTTCAAAAATTATAAAAACTATTTTCTAAAAATTAATCCAAATATAATCAGGATGTCAGAAAAATGCTGCATTATTAACAAGTACTATCTACGCAAACGGCGGAAGATTTTTTTTTTTGGCCAGCATATGGGAGAAGACTTTGATCTTTATTTTATTTTATTTTTTTATTAACACTATAAATCATCACATGGGAATCTCGACAGACACAACCATTCTCCAAGCAATTTGAAATGTGTGTGTATATACATATAATATTGATAAAAGGTTAAAATATAAATTTATCTTGAAAGATTTTACTGAAGTGTAATGCTACTTTAAAAATTTTTTCAGGTTTAATGTTACTCTAAAAGAATTAAAAGGAAACAATGTTATTCTATACTACTTCCTCCAGTCCTAATTATAAGATAATATTTAATAGTTTCTCTTGATCTTAATTATAGGATAAAGTTCTAATTTTTATCAATTCCTTCCTAAAATACCCCCATTGATACTTTCTCAATAATAATTAAACACATTAATAATTTAATAAGAGCATATCAGAAGTTGTTGAAGGATATTGACGACGCCAGATTGTGTGAGAGCTTGGAAAAGTCGTGTATAAGGTAAGAGAGGTACAAGAAAAAACAGAGAATCAACGTATTAGATGTCATTTTAAATGAGGGTATTTTAGGAAAATAAATATAATTAACTAATTTAACCACTATCCTTAATTTCTCCAAAATTAGGTAAATATGTCCTATAATTAGGACTAAAAGGAGTATTAAAAAGCTAATGTTGAGGACTAAAAAAATTGACATTCCAAGTTGTCACCGATAAGCCTCAGTATTTTAATGCAAGTGATCGAATAAACAAGTACAGTAATTAATATCAACATTATCAGTCATTCATTATATACAGGACCAAACTTTTATTTTTAGTAAGAATATTATAAGCATTTTTTTTTTAAATTCATCTATATATATGGGGTTTTCCAAACTTTTATTTATATAGATCCTATCCCTGTATGTTATACATCTTTTGGCAAGAAAGAGTAGTCTGTATTAATCAGGGTTATTAAACCCGGACCGGACCGGCCGGTCTAGCCCGGGAACCGGCGAACCGGCCGGTAAACTGGTCCGGTTCCCGGTCCGGGTTGATATTTAAAAAAAAAAATTTAATTTTTCCTTTAGAATTTCATACTATAAGTCTAAAATTTTCAATTTCTCACCGGTTTGATCTCGGTTTAGCTCCGGTTTGGTCCCGGTCTGACCCACTGACCCTTAACCCAGTACCCCAATCGATTCAATTCCCGGTCCGAGTTTTAATACCTTGGTATTAATTACATCTTTTTATCTAGATTGTCTCCATTTAAAATTTGATGAAATTTTTTCACTTCTTAGAGATTTAATTCATGTTATTTTAAACATGAGTAAATTAGAATTTTTATTTTCAATTCAAACAAATTTAATAACTTAAGCGGTGTGATGGTTGGAAATACCTTAAAAATTACAATATATTTATAGGGATCAAATGGATCGTATAATTTAAAAATACTGATTAGTGGCATTTTCATTAACCGTAAATAATTCAACTAATCATCATTAATATTCTCCGTGTAATGCACAGTAGTATTATTGCACATGATCATATCGTAGCATTATTTTTCTATAAAAGGCACAAAGCATTCAGTTTCCTTCCATGAGTGGAAAGATCATATACTATCATAAGATATCTATCATCGTCCCTCAGAGAAGGAATGGCTCTCACAGGGAAGATCATATACTATCATATATACTCAAGGGAAAAGACTTTGATCTTGATCTTGATTTTATTTTATTTTATTTTATTTTTATTATTATTAACACCATAAATCATCACACGGGAATCTAGACAGACACAACCATTCTTCACGTCATAGGTGTAAATTTGTCTCGAAAATTTTTACTGAGGAATAATGTTACTCTAAAAGTTTTTGTTTTTCTATATTCAATGTCACCCTGAAAATGTTAAAAGGGAACAATGTTGTCTTATATTATTAAAAAACTAATATTAACTATTAAAAAATTGGCATTTCAAGTTCCAACCACTAGTGCTCACCATTAAGTGCTCGTTTAGGATAGTTTATTTTTGAACAATAAGTGCTTATAAATCGTGATTCACGGTATATAAAGTAAGTATGTAAGAGGAGTTTTATCTCAACTTACGTAATAAGGACTTATTGTCCTAAACTAAGTGATGTCAAATACTAACTAAGCCACAATATTTTAATGCAAGTGATCGAACAAACAAGTACAGTAATTAATATCAATATTATCAGTCAATCATTATATAAAGGACCAAACCCCAACCTTGTATATTTATATACATCCTATCCCTGTTATACATCTTTTAGTAAGAACGAGTTTAGAAACCCGCGCATTGCGTGGGTGGATATTTAATATTTTAAAAGATTGAATAAAAAATAAATAATTACTTGCAACCAAAAAAAATTAATTTAATAATTAAATAGTACAATATCATAGTCAATAATTATATAAGATAGCTAACAATAATTAATATAAGATAAGCATGAGATCCAAATATGGGGTTTCCCATTCCCACCTGACACGTCTAAACCGTTTCCACAGGAAAGTTCGGCAGGCATGGGAATTATATTTACTTGAAAATTTATTAAGTTGTCATGTGTGTGAGAAGATTTGGTATATAAATTATTATAATAGATTAAATATTTAAACTTATTAGGTTAAGATTTTGGGAAAATTCCAAAAAACTACACTCAAAATATACAAAGGACAATTCAGTACATCGAAATTCAAAAAAGACAAATTAGGCGGGTGTCAGAAAAAAGACCAATATGTCATTTTGAAATTTCGGCCAAATTACCAAAATACCCTTCATGCACACTTCAGAATAACAACATGATCATCGGAATTAACACCTTCGGATTCGGTATTAACAACTGGAATTCTTCTTTGACAATTAACAAATTTCAGGACCAATAACAACACATAACTCGCCATTAACAACTCCGGATTCGTTATTAACAACTCCAATTTCTTCTTTCAACACTTAACAAGTTTCAGGGCCAATAACAACACTCACCTCGCCATTAACAACTCATGATTCGCCATTAACAACTCTGATGTTGTTATTGCGACTGAGGGCTGAAGGGTATTTTGGTAATTTGGCCGAAATTTCAAAATGACAGATTGGTCTTTTTTTTGACACCCGCCTGATTTGTCTTTTTTGAATTTCGATGTACTGAATTGTCCTTTGTATATTTTGAGTGTAGTTTTTTGGAATTTTCCCTAAGATTTTTAGTTATAGATTTTAAAAAGGAAAAAGGAAATTAAAATGAAATAATCGAAGGAGTAGCAGCATATCTCGGGAACTTATGGGAAGCAAATCTTCTCATTATCTCATTTTCTCATCATCGCTCATGAGCCCATCTGAACCGTTGATTGGGAAGAGGAGCCATCTAAACCGTTGATTAAAAAGAGGAAAGAAAAGTGAAAGGAGTGATAACTCAATGATGTGGCTTATTTTTTATTTTTCAGATTGATTGGATGGACATGACTTAGAGATTATGAGAGATGATGAGAAAATGAACAATGAGAAAAACCGGACCGAAGTTATGTGGTACACAAAGAAGATATAATAATGATAATGATGATGATCATAATGATAATGATGTGATAATAATGATAATGAATTTTTCCCTCAGTATTTTTTCTCCCGTTTATATCCTGATCCAAGCCAAGCCTTAGCGACTCAGCGGTGGGAAATTCAGAAATAAAAGAAATCAAATTGCATCGGTTTCATGATCTGGTAAACTTGATGTATCAACTCAAAAGTTTACCAAAGTCCAGGTTAAGTGCCAATTGACAAGTTGGCTTATCCTAAAGACCTTAACTTGCCCAAGTTTAGAAGTTAAATTTGCATGAGGCAGAAGCTGAAATTTTACTTGCATGTTTGCAATAGCAATGACATGAGCAGTATAAAGCAGTTTGCAGATGTTTATCTGGTCAAATGTAGAGACACTCCATGTAATATCCCGATTTGTAATTAGGGCTAATGACTCTGATAATTATTGTAATTATCCTGATTAAACATATTTGGGATTAATGTAATGTGAATTTTGAGAATAAATACATGTGGTATTTAAGATCAATGGTTGTGATTCCTTGACCGTGGGTCGGAATCCTACGCTTTGTGAATATGTGAGCTTTTTAAGGGAGTGAATGGATGATGACAAGTGGGATGATAGTGGCTATAGGATGTGGCACTAGAAGACAAGATAGCACTTTTCTCTCTTCTCTCTCTCTCCAATTCGGTGGAGTGTGTGTGTGTGCAAAGAGAAGCCATCATCATCATCCTCACCATTTTTCTCTCTCTTCTCTCTCTCCATTTCTGGCGCACAAGTAAGGGAAAGGAAGAAGAAAAAGCTTGAATCTTGGTAAGAAACGATTCTCCTTTACCCTAAATCTCTTCTCTAACATTGTTCATCTCAATGAGAGCTACGTTGTGATGATTGTAGAATCTTGAGAAGTGGTGATTTGTGATTTGGGGGAAATTGGAAGTTGAGGGATCAAGATTCTGGATTGAGCAAAGTGAAGAGGTAGGCATTTAGAGCATTTTGAAGTATAATGTGTGATATTTTGCTAAGTTTGGTAAAATCTGGAACTTTGCCTTAAATATGCCTATTTTTGGAAATGGGAAGTTGTTATGATTGATGATTGAAAATGATTTAGTTTGGAGATAAATGATCATTTGATGTAATTTGGAATGTTAAAAAGGTGCTAAGGGAATTTGGATATGATGTGTCATTGAGACCTTAGTGAATGATTGTGGTCAAATTGGGTTTTGGAGTGTTTTTGGTGTTGCCATTGTGTTCCCTAGTTTGTGCTTAGAGTGTATGAACATTTGGAAGAGTTTGGGAACCTTTGGGGGAGGATTTGACCATTTGGTGTTATCTGGTTTTTCTGTGTTTTTGGGGTCTCTGATACACATCACTCGAGCAGACAGGGGTGTGCTCGAGTGAGGAATGAGTATTGCTCGAGCAGAGGAAGAACGTGCTCGAGTGATGCGCAAGTTTTTCCCTTTGTGCTTCGGGTGCACCTGGGCTTTGGTGGACGATGCTCGAGCACATCACTTTGTGCTCGAGTGAGCGTGGTCTGCTCGAGTGAGGGTGTGAGTCCAGAGTGAGAGTGTGCGTCAGGTGGGAGTTGTGCTTTCGGGTTCTCACTCGCGAGTAAGGTGCTCGAGTGAGCCTTCTCACTCGCGGGTGTGAGGTGTGTGCTCGAGCACAAATGGCAGTGCTCGAGTGATCCCGTGCTTGGAGAACTTTGGGTGCTCTCGGGTTCTCACCTCCTGGATTTCTCTCGCGGGTGCTCGAGTGAGGCATTTGGCCTTGTGCTCGAGTGAGGTCAGCGTGCTCGAGTGAGCCGGTTCCTGAGAGTTTCTTTGTGCTCTCGGGTGTTCACTCGCAGTCTCACTCGCTATTGTGCTCGAGTGATGTCCGTACGCGTGCTCGAGTGAGAGCATCTGTGCTCGAGTGAGATGACCAAAAATCAGTGTTTTGCCTTTGAGTAAGGGGTCTTTTGGGTAGTTTCTTCCAACCCTTTAGGCATATGTTTAGGCCTATTTTAGTCACCTAAAGAGTCCTAAATGATAACCAACTTAGAGTATTATTGAAATATACACATGGAAAAGAGATTGATTGGTTGTCCCTAATTTGAATAGGATTTGACATTTGTCGCCCTCGCGAGGCCACGGTGCCGGAGCCAGTCAGGAAAGATACAGGTAGTGACTCTATCTTTATACCTTATGTGATGTGTGATATGTGTGCTGTATCATTGTGATTAAATGGATTTCGTATGCTGCAAGTTTTGTGAAAACTTTGTGTGGAACACCGCTAAACCAACAGTCCCTGAGTCGCTAATAACGGTTCGGGTGAAGGTCGTATGCCTTCCCGGCGGTAAAAGGGGATGAGGTTAGGGTGTCATATATGTGTTATGTGATACTGTGGAAGCACCGCTAAACCAATAGTCCCTGAGTCGCTAACAACGGTTCGGGTGAAGGTCGTATGCCTTCCTGGCGGTAAAAGGGGATGAGGTTAGGGTGTGATATTTGTGAAGGCCGACGGGCCATTTGTGAAAGCCGAAAGGCTATATGTGAGCCGTGTGGCTATTTGTATGCACTGCCACGCCAATAGTCCCTGAGTCGCTAACAACGGTTCGGGTGAAGGTCGTATGCCTTCCCGGCGGTAAAAGGGGATGAGGGTGGAGTGAATTTGTGTTGCTGCTGTATGAGATGATTTGTGTACATATTATGTGATTGCATGTGGTATGAAATAGTTGTTACTACGGGGATTCTTTAGAATCTCACCCTCCCAAATGATTAATCTTTTCAGACAGGGCGAGTGGTTCGAAAGGGAAGCGGACAACCAGGAGTAGTTAGGCTTACTCCAAGATCTAAGTGGTAGTTGGTTATCATAGTTTTGGATTTGGGATTGCAAATTGTACATTTAATGTAAATGAATGTTTTGGTGATGTAATCCCCTTGTTGGAAAACTTTAAACCCAAGTTATATATGTAAGTAACCCGGGGTTTGCCGGGATTTTGGTTTCCGCACTTTGATATTCATTATGTACTCTGATTTCTCTGGTAATTATATCCGCACGTGAATGCGAGACCACGAGTATATACATGTTTTGAAATGATTTTAAAATACCCCATCTCCTGGATGAGGGATCATAAATTGTGATTTCATCTTATTGGTCTCTATTTCACTTAAATATCGTAATCCGGATGTAATTACGGTGAGGGGGTTACACTCCACACGCTCTGCACAACTACAGCATGCTGCACCAGAGATCGCTTGACATGTCAATACATCAGAAAGTACCTACTTCATCATCATCACTTTATAAAACTGCCCATGTTTAAAACATTTTACTTATCACTAGAATGATGCCATTAAATCAGCAAAATAAAAAGTCATGGGTCTCAGAAGCGCTATGTTAAAATGAAATCTTAGAACATTTCAACAAATTCTCATAAATGATGAAAATTCACAAGGAGGATCTCATATGAATAAGGTAAACACCGAGTCTGGCAAGAGAGACCACCACCACCAGCAAGCTGGGCAGTCTTTAGACCAAGATCAGCACCAAAATTCTTCATGGTCCTTCATGCACAGGATTTTCTTAAACAAAAGCAACAAAAGAGGTTGGAAGTTCTGGAAAACAACTTGTGAAAAGAAAATAAACAGAATGCCAATACACAACAAATCCATCATTGCACAACAAAACAATCCAAAGCATATAAGTCGCAAGTAATCAAAATCAAGAAGGCAGAAGTACAATAGTCTGTTGCACACCATTGTAGCAAAAATTAGTAACAAATTTCTTAATAGAAAGGTAAACTCAATCTTTATTCAAAAGTGTTAAATATTCAAACCATTACCTGACCATATTCAAAGCCAAATTAAAATGAAAAATTCAAAACGTAAACGGTGCGACGGAGCCCAACACAGGATTAACAACAACGCATGGGCAGAAGAACACTTGATTCAGTATACTCTAATTAATCAAGTTCTAGGACTTGTTGAATTTATACTAGATGCTCATATAAGCATTTTGTAATCTACGAGCAGTGATTTTTATCAATAATTACAGCTCCGAACACAAGATCGGAGAGAGAAGAAACAATAAAAATTGAAATCCCGAATCCAAGAAAAACCAGAGTCGCAAGCCACAGCAGTAGAGACATAAAGCATAAAATCCAGAAACAGAGCGAAAAGAGGGAGGGAAGAAAAATTGGTATCTGAGAGTGGCGAGTTGCGAGTCAGATCCAGAAATTAAGAGACGATGAGGAAGCTGATAACTGAGAGGCGAGATGCGATTGCTAGTTGCGGCGAAAGGTGAGACTCTCACCGTGATGAAAGCATTTTCCTGCGACATGAGATTTTCCCGGGAAACCAATCTTGGTGTTTTCTGTTTTTTTTCTTAACCCGAATTTTTGTGGGTTAATCCTTAATGCCATGCATGTATATTTGCCATCGTCGTACTAATTACGGTTTTCTAGATTAACTCTATATTTAGAGCTTGTTTATAATAACAATTGGAGTATTTAAAAGTAGTTTCTCAATCATAATTTACAATATACGAAATAAATATATAAAATGAGTGTTGTTTTGACTTATGTATATAAAACTTTTAGAATTTCTAATTGTACTCCCAAACATGCTTTTAGTATTCACTGGGCAACTTCTCATGATTTCTTGAATATAATTTATACTTTTTTAAAAAAAGTTATAAATAATATATTTTCTTTCAATTATGTTCATGCTTCTTTCATTTAATTTTACTGTGTTATATATATATATATATATTAATCTGTTTGTACTTATACTTTATAATTCATTGACTCATAAATTTATGTTTTTATTTCTTATCTTTACCAATTTTATTTAGTGTTTTTTTTATGTTTGAGATTAATTTCTTTAAAGGTTATTATAAAATGAAAATATATTAATTTGATCAAGAATATTCAACTACAACTGAACTATCGAACCTCTAGTCGGTGACTTTTTTTTTATTAAGAAAATACATTTAAATATCACTTAAATTTTAAAATATTAAATCAGTGATTTCCCAAAAAACTGAATTGTCAATTGCTATACCTTTTTTTATCAATTTCATTACTATTTTTATAAAAAAAAAACCAATTTGATATTTTAAAATTCAAATAGTATTTAAATGTTTTTCCCCCCTTTTTTTTATTTTTGCTAATTATACACAAGAAGAGTCTCCTAACACATACTAATGGACTAATGGTTAACTTTAACATTGGCAACTTAAAAACACACTATACCAACAAAAAAAAAAAAAGCATTATCCTATTACCAATTTTAAAAGGAGAAAAATACAGAAAAAGAACTTTGAAATTATAAAATCTCAATCAAGTTTATTATTAAGAGTTGATAAGAGAATGACGAAAATTGATAAGTAATTCACAACTTATTTTTTGGGAAATTCTTTGATTTAGAATTTTATAATTTTAAAGTTTTTTTCCTATCCTTTTCCCTTTTAATTAAAAATTCATATGTTAAATTGCTCCATAATTTTTTTAGGGTGCCATAACTTTTCTAGGAAATATTTCTAGAGCAAAAGATATACTTTAACCCTTGAAACAACAATTAAAAAAAGCTCCAGTGGAAAAAAAAAACCAATATTAAATAGTAAGGCTGGTTTTGTTTAATGATTCATTTTATTTTACCTCAAATCGAATTCCCGATATTTTAGGCTGAAGTGAACCATTACACTGGACCTTTTTTAACTCAATATCAACATCAACATCAACACATAATTACTAATTACATTAATATCAATAAATTACCATGCAAATATATATAGGCTTTGTAAATTATAAATAATTTTCTTTTGATAATGAGAAATTTATGCTAAGCTAAACAAAAGTACATGTGAGATAAGGAGAGCAAGAAACAAGTCTAATCATTAGTTGCTCAGGTTTACCTAACCCAATTGAGAGAAAAAGCACCAGATACCCAGGGTTTCGTGGAGGCCAAAGGCCCTAAATGCCCTTGTTCACAAAAAAAAAAAAAAACACAAGAAGAAGAAAGAAATGAGTCTAATCAGATTGTCCCCTCTTCGCCAATGCGTCTAATTATATAGAATCACTATGAAGCGTTTTATTCATAATATTTTAGGAAAAAAGTAAACATGTTTATACAAATGTTAATAAAAAAAAAAACATAGGGTTAAGGTGTAAAAATACTCATGAATTTCTCAAAATAGGGCAAAAATGTCAAACCGTTAATTGGTACAAACATCCGCTTTGTGAAACCCGTGCAAAAATACCCATGAACTTTTCTAAAAAATGCACCAAACACCATAAACTTTTGAAAAGTTCATAGGCATTTTTGCACCCAGAAAAAATTTTATGGTATTGGGTGCACTTTTTAGAAAAATTTATGGGTATTTATGCACCTTAAAAAATAATATTATGGATTCCACAAAACGGACGTTTGTACCAATTAACGGTTTGACATTTTTGCCCCATTTTGAGAAGTTCATAGGTATTTTTGCACCTAAAAAAAGTTTATAATGTTAGATGCACTTTTGAAAAAAGTTCATATATATTTTTACCCCTTTACCCAAGAACGTAATCATCTTCATGTCTTGTTACAAGCACACGATTTCCCTCAAGATTATAATTACAATAATAACCACATACCACCATGTGAGTTGTGACAAATCGAACAGGACAGTTTGCACATGAAGGAGATTATCAACAACAATGACTACGGCTTTAAGCACAGTACATACACTCAAGTGCAGATCCCACTAAGAAGTCCCACTTTGAAGCAATCCCAAGAAAAAGACTGTATTAACTCTTCATCTGAAAATTGCCAGTCAATCCCAGTCATGTCCTCCCCTTGTTGCACCAATAATAATTGCAATTGTAGCAAGAACAGCCTGCAAAATCAGTCTCACAAGATTAATTAGCCATCTAATCAGAGATAAACAGAGGCATTTCTCATGAATCATGGAACAGTTTGAAGGCCAAAATGCTGCAATATAGCAATTGAGAAAGAGACTTGAGCCCCAAACTAGACACAAGCACTAAGAGGCATAATGCATAAGAATCAAGTCAAATAAAATTGTACTCCCTCCCATCCTTAATATAGGAGCTAGACAATGAGGTTTATTTTAGTTTTAAATATAAGACCTCAAACCACTTTGTCTTCCAAATTTTTAATTGTTTCTCCAAAGTATCCCTATTAATAGCATATATCAAGGGGAATTTCATCGAGGGTACTTTTAATGCTCATGCACATGATTAAAGAGGACATTTTAGGAAAACCAACAAATATTTGTTACAAATAAATAATTTAAATAATTTCCTTAATATCCACAAATTAGTCATATAACTCTTGTATTAAGAACCAGAGATAGTACAACATTGTTTGGTACTTCCCTTTAGGGAAACAAGATGAAATTTGAATACGGCAATGGCACCACTAGAATATATACAGAACATGGAGCTGAAACTTGCTTGAATTCAAAAATGGAAGGTAAAGTGAATCACTTACAGCAATTGTACAAGCCATATATCCGGGTTTCTCTCGGCGGTCAATTCTGGAACAGACTACAATTATTACCGCAACATACCAAGGGATTGCAGCAAGGAAGAAACCTATTATAAACCTTCACAAGAGAAGAAACATTTGGAATCAGCAACAATATAAACAACAAAAGGTGGTTAGCATTGTCGACTGGACAGATGAAAAGGGAGGGAGAAGAGAATCAAATATGTGATGTAATGAAAAAGCAAAAAAAAAAAAAAACCTTAACAGTTCCTACCTGTTTATGAAACTACATAAGAAACGGGAAAACTTCTACTAGAAGGATAGATTTATTCGTATCATGCCTGTATAATCGGATAACTCAGTCAAAAGCCATTCAACTACCTCCAACTTACTAGGCACTCCAAATAAAATTTCCTCCAGGTAATACAGTACGAGGATGAGATCCTGAATTATGTAACAATGGCTCCAACATGCAAATAAAAAAATGCCAACCATACCAACCAATATCGTGATCCTGATCAAAATAATGGCTCCACTAACTTTGCCTTCTCCTTTGAAGGGGCGAGAGGGTGGGCACAGTAATAAAGAAAAATTGTGGGTACCAATAGATACAAACTACTGAAAACTTAGAGCAGCTTGCTTCCAAGGGGACCAATTTTAGTTGATGTTCAGGAAGGGTATCATAAAATGACCAAATTTCATGCCATTTCCATCTCCCCACTTCCAGAGTCAAAATGAACCGTGAAGTCCAACCCTTTAAAACCAAGCATAATGAGAAAATTTTGCTGGCAATGACCTATCAGTTATCACAATCATTTGCTAATTTCACCGTTAAGCTCAGTAAGGTAGCCCCACTACATAAATACAAAATAAGGACGATATTTTAATTCCATTATGGTTTTGACGCATGTTGTAACCTCATAGAAAACTATCCTAAAAATAGATAGAAAATCAAAGCATTTTCCTTATAATCAGTGGGCACAAATTGAGATTTGAATTCACAAAAAAAAAAAGGAAAAAGCAAAGGAAACAAAAGCAAAAGAACATATCAAGGTAGTAAAAAAACAGTTAGAGGCAATCAGGCTCTAGCAGAATCTGAGGCTAAAATAAATGGTGGTCAAAACATTCAAAACTAACCAAACAAATAGATAAACAAAAGCTTGTATTTGATTATAATACACCTACAAGTTTTTTTGGTGAATCATACACCTACTAGTTAACAATGAGAAATGTAAATTATCACTTACAAGAACCAGCCAAAGCCAATACCACAACAAGGAAGCCGATACTCTCTCACAGGCATCCCTTCAACAACTGCATAACCTGAAATAATACAAAAAAGAAAATTTATCAAATGCAAGCGGCATATTATTTACACAAAACACACCCAAAAAAAAATCATGAAAATCAAATAACATGAAAGTCAAACCATGGTTAGTTATTCTCTATGTAACTAAGCTTCATTTAGCCATTTGCAAGCAAAGAGACCTCACATTCATGAATATCAACATATAATGTCTATTTCATTCATCAAGGTGTTTTAGTAAAGTATATGCTAGATTATAAAAACATCGATTGATGTGCACCTATATGGACATATCATAAAAGAGTTCATGAAATTTCATAACACTTCTTTTTTCTTTAGTTGATCCTATGTAAAAGCAATTTTTCATCAATCATTTTGACAAATGAGATGAAAAAGTTATTTACATTTAGATGATACTTTTAGTATATGAGGAGGTATTAATCAACAGCTGATTATGGTCAGATGAAGTACTGCGAATAGAATTCATAAAATACAGAAAGGAAAATGAACAACCGAGGACATACATAAATTGAGCATCCAGAGTCCAAAAGTTTAAAAATATGAATTTTAAGCTGGATAATACTAAGCTTTGGAGTTTGCCTCAGTAAATTTTTGTTCAAACATGAAATGCAATTAAGTACATAGTATCTGTGACTCTAAAAGGAAATAACAACTACCACTAATTAATCATCCATACTCATATCCAAGCCAAGTAACATTATTGTCCTAAGTTGCATAAAATTAGTCAACAAATGCAGCAGCACTGGAAGCTATTATCATTTCATTCAGAGTGGCATCATTATATCCATCGGCACCATTGGCATACCAATACCATGAGAAGATCCAAAAAATCATGAGGGAATTTGACCCAAATCTATAAATCCATAATAATTTATACATAATGGACCAAAAATCTCAAGCCATCAAGTATTAAGCCTGAAAAACATTTTCTCTAGTTCTACTTCAAGTGAGATCATCGCTAAACATGAGACTCAACATTCAAACACAAAAAATGACCACCTAATTAGTGTATGCCTTCCGTCAGGCAAGGAACTCCGTCAGCTCAAACGAACCCATCCAATAACCAGCAAAGAAATCATCCCTTGACTGTAGGTAACTAGGTACTTCTAAGTCACAACGCCTCCTATCAAAGGGAAGTAAAAATAAAAGGCTAGGCATACACCATTTGCATACCAACTGAATCCTAGTATTAGATTATGAATGCTGAGCCAACAAAATATATATATGCAAGACTCAGAGCAAGATAAAAATTTCTAAACCAACTAATTATATACTGTTCCAGTAGACTATCAATCAGCCTAATAATCCTGAAACTCAAAGCTGTTCGTTTGTTTATTAATTACTTTCTAGCAACAATTAAAGAGTTGAAGATCATGATGGCAAAGCACAATCATTAATGAAAGATCGATCACAGCAAACTTTAAAGCAACACCGTCTAAGACCATTTACTATCCAACATCAAGATATCAATATATTTAGATCATTCCTTACAGAAATGAAGAATCAGTTTCAACTTTGACCTAAAGTGAGGAAAGATAAACAGTAGCAAAATTAAAAAATCGAAATCAAATAAGCCCAACTAAGTAAGTTGAAATCATTTCGTAGCAACAAGCTAAATCTAATACATCCAAAACCATTTCAAATCGTTCGTTATAGCATTAAATCAAAGAAATTTTGAATTAAAAGGTCAGTAATATTGATATTGATCACCAAGCACCAATGAAACCCACAAAGACAACAAATCAGTCAGAAACAAAAAAGCAGAACGGCACTCAGAAACCAACCCGGTGGGGATGCTTGGTAGCCATGAGGATAATACTGACGAGCCGATGGGTCGCCGACGCCAGGAGGTGGGACCGGCTGAGGGAAGCCGATCGCGGGCTGAGACGCTGACGGGTAGTTGGAGACGCCTTGGAAAGTGCCGTACTGAGGTGGCGGGTATGGCTGTTGCGGCGGCGGCGGAGGAGGATAGTGATGATGGAGGTCGCCGGATACGGCTTTAGCGTTGTCGTCTTTGCTCATTTTCTTCGTTTGGTCTCTGTGACTCCGATTGGCAGCGAAAGTTTTCGTTTTTCATTAAATCTATGGGGAAATCGGTAATGGAGTGAGGAAGGGAACAACCCACAGGCGTACAGCTCAGCGAAGTCAAATGGCGAAATGGGACGCGATTTTTTTTTTTTTTTTGGCCTGTAATTGGGACGCGATTACGTCCGTGGGAAGAGTATAACTTTTTTCTAGTCAAAACTCAAAACCAGCGGAGTTTCTTAGAAACCATTTTTAAAAAACAAGTAATATTATTTACAAAATAAAATTATGGGGAAAAAATCATATCAAATATAGCATGGTTGTTCTTTGGGAAAATCTCATATAAATACCTTTTGAATTAACAAAACCCCCAAAAGTCTGTTATAACATGATAAAGACAGAAAAGTGATGAGAGACCTTTCAGGAATAATGAAGTGTTGTATAAAATACCAAAATGCCCCTTCACTAGTTCGACATTCTCGGTCAAGAGAAGGCTCTAAGTCTTTTCATTTCTCATAGAAACACTGGTGGAGCCCTAGCTGTCGCCGTCCCCAAATCCGAAATTCTTGTGTGTGCCATTCTCTTATGCTGCCGGCGACGTCGATGTGGGTGAGGGAATGTTCAGTCGTTGGTTTGTCCGTTTAAGGTTTGTGTTCGATTTCTCCTCCTCGTCGTGCTTATGCTCGATTCCAAAATGTTTGTGTTCGATTGTCTTATGCAAATGTTGGTGTGAGCGAAAAAGTGAATCTTCGAAACCGAGCTTCCTTCTCGGCGTGATTGGACGCTGCTGCTGATCCATTTCTGTGATAAAAGGTTTTGAATTCTCCTTTTATGGCGGAAGCAATTAAAACTTGATTACGAAATCGAAATACGCTTGAGAGAGAATCAGGTTGGAGGGCAAGAATAATGAACATGGAATTTTCTTAGTAGTAGTGTCCTTTTCCATGTAATGTTATTGTGTATTTGAATATACTAAATTCCAAGTCCCTATATTCCCACACTATGCCAATATGCACTTCTAATATACAGAAAACAGGAAAATGATGAAATATTGTGTGTTATAGTGTTTCCCCAAAAGAGGAGACCGCTGACAAGTTTCACAATGGGAATAACAAATTTCATAATGTAATTGACAAGTTTCATAATGGGAATGACAAGTAAGGCTCACCAAGCAATCATTGAGTGTTTCCCCAAAAGGGGAGTCCGCTGACAAGTTTCACAATGGGAATAACAAGTTTCATAATGTAATTGACAAGTTTCATAATGGGAATGACAAGTTAGGCTCACCAAGAAATCACTTAGTGTTTCAGCAAAAGGGGAGACCGCTGACAAGTTTCACAATGGGAATAACAAGTTTCATAATGTAATTGACAAGTTTCATAATGAGAATGACAAGTTAGGCTCACCAAGAAATCACTAAGTGTTTCCTCAAAAGGGGAGACCGCTGACAAGTTTCACAATGGGAATAACAAGTTTCATAATGTAATTGACAAGTTTCATAATGGGAATGACAAGTAAGGCTCACCAAGAAATCACTGAGTATTTCCTCAAAAGGGGAGACCGCTGACAAGTTTCACAATGGGAATAACAAGTTTCATAATGTAATTGACAAGTTTCATAATGGGAATGACAAGTAAGGCTCACCAAGCAATCACTGAGTGTTTCCCCAAAAGGGGAGACCACTGACAAGTTTCACAATAGGAATAACAAGTTTCATAATGTAATTGACAAGTTTCATAATGGGAATGACAAGTTTGGCTTACCAAGATATCACTGAAAGTGTTTCCCCAAAAGGGGAGCCCGCTGACAAGTGTCATAATGGGAATAACAAGTTTTATAATGGTATTGACGAGAATGCTAATGGGAATGACAAGTTCTGTTCTTGTTGGATATGATTAGTTTTGATGATGTCAAATATAGATATTAATTATTAAGAGCAAAAAGTTTACATAATGTATTTATCTCCTACGTTGACTAACTACTGTGTTTAATGTGAAATATCTTGTAAATTAGTCAAGCAAAGAGAGAAGATATCAAGTTGGGTTGAAAAGATTCATGTGATTTAATACTGTGGATTATTTGAATAGTCAATTGTTATTCGAATAGTAAAACTAGTTTTCAGTTAAGATATATTCGAATAACTCTCAATTTATCCGAATAGTAAGGGTATTATTCGAATAGTGTAATAATTATCCGAATAAGTTTTTGATAAATTTCAGCATCCAATATCACAAGACTATCATGATAGTAAAGTTACTATCAGAATAGTAAGATTAATATCAGGATAGTAAGGAGACTATCAGATTAGTATTTGACATATTTCAAAGAGGACTATTCGAATAGTAATGGAACTATCAGAATAGTCTCAGCGCAAAATAATCAAATACTATTTGAATAGTGAAGTGACTATTCGAATAATCACAAGACTATTAGGATAGTAAGGTGACTATCAGGATAGTAACTGAACTATCAGAATAGTCACAGTGCAAAAAATCAAATATTATTCGAATAATGAAGTGACTATTCGAATAGTCCATAACTGAAAAATGGTGATTTTATTCGAATAGAAGAAGTGCTATTCGAATAGTAGCAGCAGACTCTGTTTCTTTCAGCAGGGGCGACATTCAGTATATTGGTCATATCTCCCAAACCACAACTTGGATTGAAACGAAACTAGTGGCATATGAAAATAGACTCCCACTGCGTAATTTTGACACCAAGATCACATTAAAAGGAGTTCAGATGAGAGAGATATGATCTGTTGAACTTGATACATGAATCAGCGTCTTATTCCAGAACAGCTTTGGTATTTTGGACATAACTCTCAAAATACATATCGGATTGAAACGAAACCAATGCTATATGAAAGTAAACTTAAATAGTTTTCCATGGATATATAATTTGTCATATTTCAAGTTATATAATAAGATCTATACCTTCTGGAAGTTGCTGCTCGTGATTTCAGATATTGTCTAAGTACAGTAGACAATCCTTGGATCATAAATTTCTGTACACAACAAGCTTGAAGCTTATTCTTGTTGCATTGGAATGTAGATGATGAGAGCTTTCCGATGATATATAATTTGCCATGTTTCGAATCAAAGTCAAGAATTCACTTGAAGGACTTACTCGAGTAATAAGAGCAGAAATCATCCAGTAGCTCTCGGCCAAGAAATGACTGACATTACTCACTCGAGGGATTACTTAGTAACCAAATATGAAAAATATAGTGGTTGCAAGAATATGAAGATTCATCATCAAAGTGCATTATTCGAATATAACAAGTTGTATTCGAATAGTATATCATATCTTGTGTAGAAAGGCTATTCGAATAAGGGTTCGTCTATTCGAATATTAAAGTTCATTATGAGAGAATATTATTCGAATATAAATGACACTATTCAAATAATATCATTTGTTTTACAAGGCAGCTATTCGAATAAGGAATTCATTATTCGAATACACTTCAAGTTCTAAAAGTTTATTCGGATAGAGGATAAAGTATTCGAATAAATATTACTCATTATCAAAGAAGGCTATTCGAATACAACAGATGTTATCCGAATAACTGATTTTCCAGAAAACAGAGTATCACCTTGAAACTTCTGAGAATCATTGAAATTTTGTGTAACTTGTTCTTATTGATTCTAATCACCCTAACACTTTATTATATTAGTGATTATGCATTCTCCAAGTAATCAAACAAGAATTAAGACACAAGACAGAGAAAGTACTTTTGTGTCAGAAGCTTCCAACGGCTAGTTCAACAGTAATATTTTAAGCGGACAAACCAACGACTGAACATTCCCTCACCCACATCGACGTCGCCGGCAACACAAGAGAATGGCACACACAAGAATTTCGGATTTGGGGACGGCTACAGCTAGGGCTCCACCAGTGTTTTTATGAGAAATGAAAAAACTTAGAGCCTTCTCTTGACCGAGAATGTCGAACGAGTGAAGGGGGAATTTTGGTATTTTACACAACACTTCATTATCCCTAAAAGGTCTCTCAGCACTTTTCTGTCTTTATCATGTTATAACAGACTTTTGGGGGTTTTGTTAATTCAAAAGGTATTTATATGGGATTTTCCCTTGTTCTTTTTGGCCTTAAATGAAGGTTAATTTTATTAAAAATTAGAGAAAATAATTTTTTGAAGTGAAATAAAAACTCGTAAAACATCTTTTTTCACCTTAAATCATAGCTAAGACTGCGAATATTTGGAATTGGGATTATCACATGAAAAATTGAAGTATATGGAATTATGGATTGATATGCCCTAATTTTAATGAATTAATTAATGAGGCAAAATCACATTATAGAATTTGCACATTAGTATAAGAAATTATAGTTAAATATATGAATATTATTTATATTTAATTAAATTATATTATTTTAATTATGAATAGTCTGATTATAATTCAACTTCAATTAAACCGCTGACCTATAAAGTATAAATCTTGTATTAATCGATTTTTCGATGGATTCGTTTTCAATATTTTGGCGATGCATTAAACTTAAAAAATTGCAAGAATGCGACAGCTATCTTTAAAAATTTACAACAGACCCTGAAAAATGATTGGTAAATTAATTTCTAAAATTTATCATAAAACATTGAAAAGTATTTTAGTAATTAACTTTGATATTATAATAATGGGAAAATTCCTCTAAAACACAGTTTAATTACTTATATGGGTTAATATAATTTTGGGTCCTTGAAGTTTGATTCAATTTTGGTTTTGGTCCCTAAAATTTGAAATTGGTGGTTTTAGTCCCTGAAATTTTACCCGATTTTGGTTTTGGTCCCTCAAGTTTGAAATCGATGGTTTTGGTCCCTGAAGTTTCACCCGATTTTGGTTTTGGACCCTCAAGTTTGAAAATGACTTGATTTTTTTTTCCGAGTCGAGTCGGGTTTCATAATTGGATCACCAAGTCCTTTTCAAACTTGAGGGACCAAAACCAAAATAGAGTGAAACTTCAGGAACCAAAACCATCGATTTCAAACTTAATGGACCAAAACCAAAATCGGATGAAACTTCAGGGACCAAAACTATCAATTTCAAACTTGAAGAATCAAAACCAAAATTGGATCAAACTTCAAAAACCAAAAATTATATTAACCCTACTTATATTCTAAATTGGTTTGATAAATTTAATAAATCTTAAATCAGGTCAGATATCTTAAAATAGGATTTTAGAATTTGATAATTTTACTTTAATGTCCTCCACCATTTAGTTCTCTCCCCTAATTACTACTTCTCTCCCAAACTGCGGCCACAGACATAGTGTGTGTTTGGTTACCACGTTTGGTCTGCCTTAAGCCCAATTGGAGCTTAAAAAGCCCAACTGCTGGCAACATTTTTTTTTTTTAATGTTTGGTTGGTTAAATGATGAATCGGGCTTTTGATAAAATTGGCACTGTACAGGAACGATTGACAAAAGCTAAATGCTGCAGCTTTTGATAAAAGCCCAATGATGTACCATTTTTTTTTTTCGTTCGGCCACGTGCAGACGCATCCACGCATTGGAGCTCGGGAGAGAGGAGTCCCATGCACTTAAAATATATATATATATATTTGCCAGACCCATGCACTTAAAATATTGAATGAGTACCTTTTACTCAAAAACAAAACAAAAAAATCGAATACCTTTGAGTGCAAATATCTGTCTCCTTCTCTACTGTCAGTACTCAGTATAGACTGCATAGAGAAGTGAAAACTTTGTCTTCCCATGCTCCTCTTTAATATTGTTGTATTAATTAATTTAGAAATTAAAAATCAAATTTTACGGAACATGTGATACATTTGGATATGTAATATTTTTCTAATTAGATTGTACATTTTTTAATTGTCTAATTTCCTAACTTAAACTATTATAAATTTTTTATAATTTTTAATTACATTTCTCTTTTATCATTATCACAAAAGTCCAATTGACAATCGCTGATCCAAACATACCATTTTTTTCATGATTGCAAAAGCCCAATTGACAATCGTCAATCCAAACACAAATCACATCACATAATTTAGCTTTTATCAAAAGTAATATCACAACAAGCCCAATTGAAACAAGCCCAATTGACAATCGCTGTTCCAAACACACCCATAGGAATGTAGCCTCATCAAGAACCAAGCTCATCTCCTGGGTCTATTTATCCCAGTGTTTCAGACATAGAGAATCGCTGCGTTGGTGATGTATGCGCTCAAACCGCAATTATCATCTTTTACCCAATCAGACTGCTACAAAAAAAAAATTACTGTTTCAAAAAGGGTGGCTTGGGGATATAATGGTTAAAAAAAAAAATACTAGAATAATAACTTAGAAGTGGTATTGTCAAAATTTTTGTACAAAGGGTCACATGCGACGCTAACAAAAATTAGTATGATCAATTGATGTATTTGGTATTTACAGCCAGATATTAACATTTAAGAATTGTATGAAAGAACCCACTCCCTGTTCGACCCCTCAACCTCTACCACTGGCTACAAAAAAATTCCTATTCATATCCAACACAAACCCAACTGTCAGGTTTCGACCAATTTGGTGTCTGAATCGTCACTGACTCCCGGAGCCTATCCTCCTGCGAACAGGTACTGGATGGGCACGACGATCCAAATTTTGACTTCCACTCGCACCAATCATTAGATTCCAGTGAATTTAGAGGTGAAGTTGTTGTATTGGAAACCTAGTTTGGAAAATTGAAGTGACTTCTCGAAGACGTCGACGGTTCTTTGAGATGCTTTAATGAAATAGTTTTGTCGGCCACAAAGGGGTGCTCCAAGAGCTTCTCCACCGTCCATCTTTTTTATGGGATCCTTCACCAGACACCTTTGCAGGGAATCCTTCCCATATTTTAATAAATCATCGGGAATTTCAGGTTATTCTTCTCTTGGCCCAATTCGCATCAACAGCGAAAAATTATTGGATTCGTCTTTGAATTCCAATTGGATTTTCTGGTGACCGTCTCCATCACCATGCGAAGGCCGCCAAGAGACAAGCTTTTTCCACCAGGAGACTGAGAGAAAGAAGTGATCTGCAATGTGAAGTCATCTTCAAATAGTGTTGAATAGGAAATTATGGGTGAGAGGGTTACAGTGATTAGAGAGAATAAATTAGGGGTATTAAGGTAAAATTATCAAATTTTAAAATCATGTTTTAGGACATCTGACCTAATTTAAGATTGGGAAAATCGCTAATAAATACTGAATAAGCAAATTAATTGCTCTTTACCACCAACACACATGGGGTACTCAACTTGCATTAAAATTGAACTTAAAAAGAAAAAAAAGCCCTCAGTTTGATAAGAAAATTTTAGGCGGGAGAAAGAAGCAATTGCAGATCTGAATCCCTTCTTCTTCTTCCATTTCCAGCCTGCAAAAGTTCAGCGTCATCTCCCCTCACTCGGTCATCTCCTTGGCTTGTGTTTGTCAGCAGTGTCATCTCCGGCTACTCCTCCAGCGGTCGTCGTCTCATTGGCTCATGTTCTTCAGATCTGTCGTCTCCAAGTGCTCCTCCAGCGGTCAACGTCTCCTTGGCTCGTGTCCTTCGGCAGTGTTGTCTCGAGCTACTCCTCCAGCGGCTAGCGCCGGCGCCTAGTCCTCAAGCGACCGTCGCTTGCTCCTCTAACCTAAATGTCTCCTTCATTCACCTGATCTTTTTCATACATACTCAATGGTCATCCACGCTATGTGCAAAGGATGAAGATCCATTATGTGCCAATGATCTGTCGTTTTGTGCAATTACTTTTCCTTCATGTGCCAATGATCTGTTTTGTGCAATTACTAATCCATTATGTGCAATTGATCTTCTATGTTGTGCACCTGATCTTCCGTTTTGTGCAATTGCTCTTTCATGATGTGCAATTGATCTTCCATTCTGTGCAACGGATCTTTTCCATACGTACCCAATGGTCATCCACACTATGAAAAAAAATCCATTCCACAAAATGGGAGATCAATTGCACATTATGGAAGAGTAATTGCATATAATGGAATATCATTGGCACAATGGATCATTCTTTACACCATGAAAAAGATCCATTGCACAAAATGGGAGATCAATTACACATAATAGAAGAGTAATTGCACAAAACAGAAAATCAAATGCCCATCATGAAAGATCAATTGAACATCATGAAAGATTAATTGCACAAAATGGAATATCATTGGCACATGAAGGAACAGTAATTGCACAAAACGACAGATCATTGGCACATAATGGATCTTCATCCTTTGCACATAGCGTGGATGACCATTGGGCACGTATGGAAAAGATCCGTTGCACAAAACGGAAGATTAATTACAAATCAATGAAGAGTAATTGCATACAATGGAAGATCATTGGCACAATGGATCATCCTTTACACCATGGAAAAGATCCATTGCATAAAATGGGAGATCAATTGCACATCATGAAAGAGTAATTGCACAAAACTGAAGATCAAATGCACATCATGGAAGATCAATTTAACATCATGAAAGATTAATTGTACAAAACGGAAGATCATTGGCACATGAAGGAAGAGTAATTGCACAAAACGACAGATCATTGGCACATAATGGATCTTCATCCTTTGCACATAGCGTTGATGACCATTGGGCACGTATGAAAAAGATCAGGTGAATGAAAGAGGCATTTAGGTTGGAGGAGCAAGCGACGGTCGCTTGAGGACTAGGTGCCGGCGCTGGCCGCTGGAGGAGTAGCCCGAGACAACACTGCCGAAGGACACGAGCCAAGGAGACGTCGGCCGCTGGAGGAGCACTTGGAGGCGACAGATCCGAAGAACACGAGCCAATGAGACGACGGCCGTTGGAGGAGTAGCCGAAGATGACACTGCCGACAGACACAAGCCAAGGAGACGGCCGAGTGAGGGGAGACGACGTTGAACTTTTGCAGGCCGGAAATGGAAGAAGAAGAAGGGATTCAGATCTGCAATTGCTCCTTTCTCCCGTCTAAAATTTTCTTATCAAACTGAGGGCTTATTTGTCTTTTTAAGTTCAATTTTAATGCAAGTTGAGTCCCCCATGTGTGTTGGTGGCAAAGAACAATTAATTTGCTTATTCAGTATTTATTAACGATTTTCCCTTTAAGATTTGTTAAATTTATCAATCCAATTTAAAATATAAATAATTCAGTCGGCTTTATATAATATTTTTCCTATAATAATTTAAAGAGTCGATATTATGGAATGTTTTTGTTTCTTATCAGCGTTAATTTGCTCACAAGTGTCATTCTCAGCTACCCCTTAGCTATTAATCAATGAAAGAAACGTTGATTTTACAGTTCAATCTTTGCCAAATTTGTTTATTAAACCCAAAAAAAGGGATCACTAATTTATGATTAACCAATACAATAACGGAGCTTGAGCTAATCCAATAATGATTCTGGGCGCAATGTATTCAAGCCAAATGTCCAATACTACCATATGGAGCAGCTTAAAAAATTCAGTTAAAATTAGTCAATACTTTTAACAGTTAAAATTACCTTCAATAAGATTCCTTCATTATAATAGACAGTTTATTTGGTTAAGAAATATTAAAGCAAATGATATTTGGAGGAAAAATTAATATTTTAGACGCAGGGTGTTAAATTAAGAATAATAAGGAATGGCCTTGTGTACTGTCAGTCCCCAACAACAAAAACTAAATATTTACATGTTCCACCCATTATTCTAAAGCGTAGTTTATAACAGAAAAGAAGACCCAGCCAGAAAGAAAGAAAGAAAGAAACCTTATCACTTAAAATTACTTATGACAGAACAATAAGTAAAATCACTAAAATCATATTATCCTTTGTAGTTTATCTTTACAGGCTGCATCAAACACGTACAAAGACCCCACATTTGCCATTTTATTTTTGTTTTAAATAAAGCCAGACATATTTGAAAGGTTTTGAAGCTTCCAAGTGCTCAGGTTGGTTTTGATTGAATTCCACAAACCATATTTGCAGGGACAGCCATGTCAATCATTTTTGGATATGGCAGATTAAGATCTGTTGCAAAAATCATATGCACCATTAGTACCTCACTTGAATAAAGAAAATATGCTCTCTCTCTCTCTCTCTTAAGACTTTGCACAGATATAAGTCTAAAGAAAAACTAAAATATTCATCTACCACTTACTCTCCATTATATTCTTGAAAGTTTCCTGCAAAAGATGCATAAACTCTATCAATATTGAGACACTGCTGCAATTGAGGCTAACCAAAACCTAAGAAACACTAATGCTAGCATGACTAGACATATTACATATTAGAATATCATGTTACATCTAATACAAGTGTTTTAAATATGAATTAGACAGGATTAGGCTTCATGTTAGAAGTTCATATGCTTCATAAACCAAAAGTAAAATATAATTAAATTTTCAATACGTTCAAGCCTCTTTTGCTATTTGTCACTAGTGTATACTTTTCTCATCATCAATATTACAAGATCTACCCCATTGACCACACAAGGACTTTCCTTTTTATTACATAGAAAGGATATAAATCAACATTCACAACTAATCATCTTATTTAACCAAACAGTATCTCCCAGTAAACAATTGAAGAAAGAATGCTAGCTCGTTCACTTTCTTGTGGCCCGTTTGGTTCAACCCCATTACAAGTGTGCAATGATAATCCTCATTGCATTACCATAAATAGCCCGTTTGGTTGGGCTTAGTAATGGTAAAAGAGATTGCACTTGCAAAAAGGATTGCACATTTTTTGGTAATCCTCATTCATAGGGGAGACCCTATGAATCCTCATTGCAGGCCTGCAATCCATTTAAAATGTCAATTTTGTCCTCAAATATCACTGTGAAAAGACAAACTTACCCTTCAAAAATTATCTACAAGATAACAACAATCCCTAAACCTAATCTGCAGAAACAGAGCAACAAAAACTGGTTTGCCGACAAAGACGAGCTTCGAAGACAACGAGAACGACCCCATTATCTAGCGCCGGTGAGGTGAGTTAATCTTTAGCCTTCTTCAAATTTATTGTCGAACCAATCAATGTGATATCAATCAAAACAAGAGCTACTATCCTTGCTTTACCAGGAATGAATATTATCCACCCATATCTTATTGTTGGAAACACTAGAAACTCACGTCTGCTAGGCAATCCTAAATTCTCAAGTACTATGTCAATCTTTTATGTCACGGCAATTTTCTAATGCGGAAGAAGAAACAAATGATCAACTATGGTGAAGAGAGAATGTAGGCGTTCTGGTTTCGAAAGAGGAATAGGGTTGTCGAAGAAGAAGAATCAGCGCATGAGCCTATGAATTAAAAGGGTATATTGGTCTTTTAAATATATATTAATTTTAAAACATTATTACTCATTGCACCCCTTCTAAAAAGCTTACCAAACATTATCATGGTAATTCCCATTGCATTGCATCCCCATTGCATTACATTGTAGGTGGTAATGGGGTTGAACCAAACAGACCCTTAGTTTCTAACAATGCTGAAAATCACCCCTTTCAATTCAATTTTTGAACATGTTTAGGGTGACAGAATGCCAATCCGACACTTCATTTTATTACTTTTCTTTGGGGGCCAGATTTATTATCCTTCCATTCTATATACTACCTCTAGTCCTTATATAAGATCTCATTGAACTCAACGAGATCTTATATTAAGAAGGACCAGAGGTTGTACCAAATGGCTCCTCTCATTGAATTCCTCCATATATTTGCTAAACAGTGAAGACTAAGTTCAACCTCCTCATCTAGACGAAACATAACTTTTTAAGAACTTTACCTTCCATTAACATCATTAACCATGGCAGAACAGATTTGCTGTTAACTGGAATACTGTATTATAATAAGCATCATAATTCACAAGGATAAGTATCCCATGAAGGTCCCTTAAGAGAATATTATCTCAATTCTTCCAAACACTTTCAACTAGTGGATTGAGCTCATTATAGCACGAACAATTAATAAAAAAAATTACCTCATCCTTTGTTAGGCGGCTATTGTATTGAAACTCCTCCCCTACAGTGCTTACCTGAAATCAGCAGTTTGAGTAACTTTCTAAAAAATAAGTAATGAAAAAGCTCAAGGCTTTCCTTACAGTGAATCCTCTGTAGTCATGAGCTGGATAGAGCAATGTATCCTTAGGCAATGTAAAAATCTGGTTCCAAAAAGATTGAATGGGAGATTATACACAAATTCATAGAAGAATAAATACTACATTTAACTTTCTAGTCTACATTTCTAATCGTCTGTTTAATGTAAGCTCAAGCTCTTGCCTGTGAATGCACTGATTTGAATAGCTGCTCTGAACTTCCACCCTGTGCAGTAACGTATTGGAAGGACATAATGTTAATATTCTTCATAGCTTCAGGAATGAAATAAGACAGAAAATATCTTTCAAGAAAACAAGAGCATAGCATATACCTGAAAGTCTGTCCTTCCACATCCGCGAATTAATAGGGCATCTCCTGTGAATGCCATCCGAGGTTGAGGGTGATCAGAAGCATCTCCAGTCACATAGGTAACGCAGCCCACTGTATGGCCAGGAGTAGCACGAACCTACAGCAATAAAGGCAGTAAAAAACCTTACACATTAGTGAATAATAAGTGATTTCATTTCATCCACAACTAGGTATAAAAGAACACGAGAACCTTTTGCCCGACAAACAATAACAACAAGCCTTATTCCACTAGGTGAGGACAGCTACATGGATCACCCAATATCATTCTGCTCTTACAACAACCAAACCTTTCGCCCAACAAACATTAGGGAAAAAAAGTGTACCAAAATCAATCTAAAATATATATCAAGCCACATTGTTTACAAACGTGAACAGTGTGCCTTATTCCTCATATTTCGTACAATGCATAGAGGGCTCTCCTAGTCAATAAATCAATCTGTTATCTATTAATATTAATGATACATATCTATAGCAGGTCACAGTATTCAAAAGCCATGAACAATGTAACTCATTCTTCATGCTCTGTATGAGAAAACATGTCTAGTTTAACATAATCAACATCAAGGGAAAATGATTTGAAATAATTTCCAAGTCTATAGAATACTTCTCTTGACAAATACATACATTTACACCACCAAAAATTGAGCTGCACAGATTGTTGTTTGCTGAAGATTGATCATTCAACACAATATATGAAAGGGGAAAACTTCAATTCAGTTTCTAGATGCTTCTGTGAAGTTCTTTGATAGATTTATGAATCACAGGCCAGCTTTATAAAAAACAGTCAATATCATCATGGCTAGTTCCAAAAAGGCAAACGGTCACACACAAAACCAGGCAAGAAGCCGTAAATACTACCTCAAGAAAGAGATCACCAAAACTGACTTTATCGCCATGCTCTACATACAGATCAGCTGTTGCACCACTTGCTCTTGAAATGATAGATTTTACATCTGGAACTTTGCTCTATACAAAACGAGTGGTTGAAAATTTAACCACCGAGTAATTACAAATAGTTAATCACAAGAACTTTTCAAATTTGATAAACTCTAGAGGGAAAAAATCCAGTAGCAGATCATATAGAAAAATGTAATCTGGAAAATCAAAAATCAGCAACAGCACACCTTTATGAGGCCTGTCCCTGTGACATGATCAGCATGTACATGGGTGTTCATGGCATATACAAGCTTTAGTCCCAATTCTTGAATAAGTGATAAATCTCTGTCCACTGTCTTATCTACTGGGTCAATCAACTGAACATTCAAAAAAAAAAAATCTCCATTAATCTCACAACAAATATGCCAAGAAATCCCCAATAATGTAGCCCCAAATACCCACTCCTTAACAACATAAGCTCCAGAAACAATTTCTGAGAATCTCCAGAAACCCAATTTACAACACAAACTGATGCAGAACCAGAATAGAACGAAGATCAAACAATCCTATATGATCGAGAACTTACCACGGCTGGTTTACTGGGGTGTAAAACATCAGCGAGGAGATAAGTGTAGGTCGAGGATTCTTTCTCGAAAAGCTGACGGAACAAAAGCTTAGAAGACTGAGACAAAGTCGAGTAAGTAGCCATTGATGATCTGAGCCTCGTAGTTCTGGGAATTTCTCTAGAAATTGAGGTTAGAGGCAAAGTGGTGGAGAATTTGGAAGCAGAGACGGGAACTCTGATGAGCTGAAAACGCAGCATTTGAACGAAATATAAATTGGAAAACAAAACTTGGATAAAGCCAGCGAGAATTGTCGGTAGCAAAAAAATATTAATGGGAGGACGTGGGATTCGATCAAATTCACACTCGCTAAACCCGCCCAAGAAGAAGATAATTGGAAGCTAGGCGTTTGTTTGTGCCATTGCTGACACACGCGCGCGCACATATATTATTCTGGAAATGATGATTCAACCATAGATTGTAAGACACAGCGCAGCACAGGGCGAGGGAATACATAAGGGTATGTTTGTTTTAGCGATTCGATTGCTTATAAGTTACTTTTTAATAGTGATTTACGGTATACGAAGTAAGTATGTGAGAGGAGTTGTGTCTCGATTTACGTAAAAAGCAACTTATAAGTTTTTATAAGCTCAAACACATCTAAATACTCCCTCCATTTCGTTGGCAAAAAAAAAATACTCCCTCCATTTCTACAAGATTGTTAAACGCATAATTTTGGGAGAATGGCCCATATACACATTAAAATTTATTTGTTAAATAGGACTTGAGTGAAGTTCTTTTACACATAAAGAAAGGGTTAAGGAGTAAATTTATCAATGAAGTTTTGTCCAAAAAGTGTCTGGCACAAATATCTTTTAGAAGGGGCAAAAATACCAATGAACAATTAAAAAGGGGCATCCACCACAAAAACCGTTAAATCTGTACTAACGCCGTTAGGGGTTTTCTTCTCTTATAATTTAACACTGTTAATACGGATTAACGGTTTTTGTGATGGATGCCCCTTTTTAATTGTTCATTGGTATTTTTGCCCCTTCTAAAAGATATTTGTGCCAGACGCTCATCGGACAAAACTTCGTTGATAAATTTACACCTTAACCCCATAAAGAAATATGATATAGGAAAGATATATTGAACAAGGAGGAGATTGTTTGAACACAAAAGAAGATCTTTTGCACACGGGGAAGATTGTTTGCACCTAAAGGTTCTTGTTAACAAATAAGTTTCTAATGAGATATTTATGGTAAATTTTTCCCCTTTTTTTCCCTAAAATGTAAAAAATTTAAAAATCACACTAATCATTGAGTGGAACTCGTTCGTAACCTTACTCTCCAATATTTATTATAATTTCTCCTAACAAAGGCATTTTCTAAAATTAAACGTATGTTTTTCTCTTTTATGAAGATTGGACTCCTTACCATATCAACATGTTGGTATAACACCCTACTTTTTTTAAATTGTTCTATAGTTTTTGTAAGATACATTTCAAATTTTATTTCTCCTGCATAAAACAAATTATTTATAACGAGTTTATGAATTTTTTATTATATAATGTAAATGTCATGATCCACCCACAAAAAAAACGCATGTTGCCAGCGTGGTGCCTTGCTTAGTGTCCTAAAAGAACTAATGCTAATGGGACATGACATGATATGAATGTGATACTCTTTAATAAATAAAAATTAGACACTTTCTTAGTTATTGTTATAAATATTAGGGTTAATATAACTTTTGGTCCCTGAAGTTTAATTCAATTTTGGTTTTGGTCCCTGAAGTTTGAAATATGTGGTTTTGGTCCCTGAAGTTTCACCCGATTTTGGTTTTGATCCCTGAAGTTTGAAATCGGTGGTTTTGGTCCCTGAAGTTTCACCCGATTTTGGTTTTGGTCCCTCAAATTTGAAAAGGACTTGGCGACCCAATTAAAAAACCCGACCCGACCCGGGAAAAAAACCAAATCCTTTTCAAACTTGAGGGACCAAAACCAAAATCGGGTGAAACTTCAGGGACCAAAACCACTGATTTCAAACTTCAGGGACCAAAACCAAAATTGAGTGAAACTTCAGGGACCAAAGCCACCGATTTCAAACTTCAGGGACCAAAACCAAAATTGGATCAAACTTTAGGGACCAAAAGTTATATTAACCCTAAATATTAATTATGTGGATGTCTATTGACTCCTATCCAGGAAGAAAAGATGACTTAGACACAGAAAAAGGAGAAAATGATAAAAGAAAAAAGAAGATAATGACATAAAGAAGATATAAAGTAACCATGGTCATGTAACCAGAGTTAGATTCCTGACTCTATATAAAGGCTTGTAATCGATTGTTTCAAATGAATTGAATGAGAACTTCTCTCTAGAAATTCTATCAATTTTCTCTCTTGAAATTCTCCCTTACTTTCTTATATACTTTTATAACATGTTATCAGCACGAAGCTCTAAATGAAGGTATGATTTTCTTATGGTTTCTTTAATGATTTCATATACCTTGTTTTATTTGATAGATCTGGGATAATCTAAGCCACTATATGGAATTATAATAATACTTTTACTGATTATTATAAACATCAGGTTCCATGGCTAAGATTGGAGATTGTTATTGTTCTTATATTATATATCTGTATGTGTGTGTGTGTGTACTGTGTGTGTGTGTGTTCTTTTCAAGTTCTTTTATATGATTATCTTATGGTGAGAAGCCATGCACATTTGATTCCAGAAATTATATGACCAAAAGTCATATTATTTTTATTCTATGCCTCTTTTATGGAAGGATTAGGTTGTAATCCTCCTTCATGGATGGTAAAGATTGCCACTTATATAAAAGGTTTTACCTTCTAAGTGAAACTATGAAATTAAGTGGCATGAAGCCACCTACATGGAAGGTTTTTACCTCCAAACTAAAACCATGAGATTAATTGGCCTAAAGCCATGATATTAATGGCCAGAAGCCATACAAGTTTTAATTTTCTTTTCTTGCTTTATGAATCATTTATTGTCTTTCTGAATTTACGGTTATTTTTATTTAAGATATTATATATTGCATTTTTACATTTCATATTTTAATTATTTTCATTTATTTCTTTAATTAGTTTGAACCATGACAAAACTAACAAATCTTGAAATTGTGGCCCTTGATATTACCGGGAAAAATTATTTATCTTGGGCGTTGGATGCAAAAATTCACCTGAATGCTAAAGGTCTCGAAGACACGATCAAAAAAGGAATCATACAACCAAACAAGACTAAGCCAAATCCATGATTTTTCTTCGCCACCATTTGCATGAGGATTTAAAAGTTGAATATTTGACAGTAATTGACCCACTTGTTCTTTGGAATAATTTGAAAAAAATGTATGATCATCAGAAGAGGGACATTCTTCCAAAAGCTCATTATGACTAGATACATTTGCGCCTGCAAGATTTTAAAACTGTAAGGGAGTATAACTCAGCCATGTTCAGAATTACTTCTAAATTAAATTTATTTGGAGAAAATATTACTGATGAAGATATGTTAGAAAAGACATTCTCCACATTTCATGCATCCAATTTGCTCCTGCAACAGCAATATCGAGAAAAAGGTTTCAAGAAATATGCTGAATTAATTTCTTGTCTCCTTGTGACTGAACAAAATAATGACCTTTTATTAAAAAACCATGAATCTCGTCCAATAGGCTCAACTCCATTCCTTAAAGCGAATGTAGTAACAAATGAATCTAATCATGGATGTGGACATGGACATGAATGTGGACATGGACGTGGACGTGGATGTGGACGTGGCCGTGGGCATGGTCAAAATTATAGTGGTTCAAATTCCTACCAAAAGTGGAAAAAGACTGAAAAGAACTAAAAAAGGGAAACCAACATGCATAACAAATATGCTAATAATCCGTGTTATTGCTGTGGTAGCAAGAATCATTGGTCTTGTACCTGTCGTACGCCTAGACACCTAGTTGACCTTTAACAAGAATCAATTAAAAATAATGGTAAAGGATCAAATGTTGAGATAAATCATATTGATCAGGCCGAGAATTCTGAGTATGGCGACATGGATAATGCATATTTGGATGTTGCAGATTTCTTAATTTGAACTGCTATGTTTTAGTGTATTTAAAGTTGCTTTTATCATATGTATTAATCTTAATTATGTTTTTATGTTTCTTTCAATGAAGAATGAATATTATTGACATCAATCCTGAAGATTTATGTTCTGTTGATAGCGTAACAACCCATACCATACTTAGAAATGATAAATATTTTCTCCTTGGTAATACAAGAAGCCAACGTTCAGGCTATATCTGGTAGTATAAATTTCATTGAAGGCTCTAGAAGAGCTAATATTTTGTTACCTGAAGGAACAAAATTATGTATTGATAATGCATTTTATTCTACCAAGTCTACAAGAAACTTATTAAGTTTCAAAGATATCCGCCGAAATGGATATCATATAGAAACAATAGTTAAAAATAATCAGGAATATCTTGTTATCACAAATATAGTTGCTAGTAGAAAATGCATATTAGAAAGTTTTCCTACTTTTTCTTCTGGTTTGTATTGCACATGTATAAGCACAATTGAAACACATGCTATTGAAAATCAGAAGTTCACTAATGCAGACCAGAAGTCTACCAATATAAACCAAAAGTTTACTAATGAATTTAATATCTGGCATGACCGGTTAGGCCATCTCGGTTCAATCATAATGCGACAAATAATTGGGAATTCATGTGGACATACCTTGAAGTGTAAACAAGTACCACAATCCCATGATTTCTCATGTACTGCATGTTTCAAGAGAAAGTTAATTATTCAGCCCTCACCAAGCAAAGTAGAAAGTGAGTCTCTAGAATGGATACAGGGAGATATTTGTGGGCCAATACACCCACCATGCGGACTATTTAGGTACTATATGGTTTTAATTGATGCATCAACTAAATGGTCGCATGTTTGCTTATTATCTTCTTGCAACATGATGTTTGCGAGATTACTTGCTCAATTGATTAGATTAAAAGCACATTACCTTGATTATTCTATCAAGAAAATAGGTCTTGATAATGCTGGTGAATTTACTTCGCAAGCTTTTAATGAATATTGTATGTCCCTTAGAATTGACGTTGAACATCCTGTAGCTCATGTTCATACGCAAAATAGACTTACAGAATCATTGGTTAAAAGGTTGCAACTGATTGCAAAACTTTTACTTATGAGATCTAATCTCCCAATTTTCTGTTTGGAGTCATGCCATTTTGCATGTAGCAATGTTGATTCGCATTAGGCCAACAAGTTACTTAAAAGTTTCTCCCTTACAAATGGTTTTAGGTTAGGAACCTAATATTTCCCATATAAGAACTTTTGGGTGTACAATATATATGCTTGTAGCACCACGACAAGGCATCAAAATGGGTCCTCAAAGAAGGATGGGAATATATGTTGGGTATAAATCTCTTTAGATCATAAAATATTTAGAACTATCTACAGGAGATTTATTTACGACACGATTTTCCAATTGTCATTTTGATGAATTACTTTTTTCGACATTAGGGGAGAAAATAAGCAGTTGGTTAAAGAAATTAGCTGGCATGAATTATCATTGGCCAATTTTGATCCTCGTACAAAATAATGTGAACTAAAAGTTCAAAAGATAATTTATTTACAGAATTTAGCTAATCAAATTCCAGAAGCATTTGCTGACCCAAAGAAAGTGACAAAGTCACATGTCCCATCTGCTAATGCTCCTATTAAAATTGATGTCCATACAAGACAATCTACTATGAATTAATTTAAGGCACACCTGAAGCGTAACAGACCCATCGGTTCCAAAGATAAAAATCCTTAAAAAAGAAAAGGAGCAAATAATATAGATGGTTAAGTCGAGGATAATCAAGAAAAGTTAGTAACTCCAGAAGAGCCATCTCTTGAAGAGTTATTATCTCTAGAAGAGAATGTTGGTCCCAGAAGAGACCCAGGTACTTGACATATGTGAAAATAATGAGATCTCAATAAATTATGTTATGAATGGAATATGATGGAATCGAAATGAAGTCAACGTTGACGACATCTTTGCTTATCATATAGCATATGATGTAATAAATGATAATGAGGATCATGAGTCAAAATTCATTAGCGAGTGCCAACAGAGAAAAGATTGGCCCCTATGGAAAGATGTCATTAATGCAGAACTAAAATCATTGGTAAAATGAAAAGTATTTGGGCCTGTAGTTCTTACTCCTGAAGATATAAAACCAGTTGGATGCAAATGGGTCTTTGTACGAAAGAGAAATGAAAAGGGTGAAAGAACAAGATATAAGGCACGTCTTATAGCCCAAGGCTTTACACAAAAACCTAGTATTGATTTTGAAGAAACATATTCACCAGTAGTAGATGCAACTATTTTTCGTTATTTGATTAGCTTAGTAATAAATGCAGGACTTGATTTACATCTAATGGATGTTATGACTGCCTATTTATACGACTCACTTGACAATGATATTTATATGAAAGTCCCTAAAGGACTTAAGGTGCCAGAAGCATCTAAATCAAGTTCTCGAGAACAATACTCAGTTAAGTTAAATAAGTCCCTGTATAGCTTGAAGCAATCAGGGTGCATGTGATATAATCGTCTTAATGAGTATTTATTGAAAGAAGGACACAAAGATGATCTGATATGCCCATGCATCTTTATAAAAAGATCTAGCAATGAATTCACTATAATTGCTATTTATGTTGATGGTATCAATATAATTGGAACTTCTGAAGAGCTTCAAAAGGCAATTAATTATTTAAAGAAAGAATTCGAAATGAAGAATTTGGGAAGGACAAAATTCTGTCTTGGATTACAGATCGAACACCTCAAGAATAAGATTTTTGTATATCAAGAAACTTATACAAGAAAGGTCCTAGAGCATTTTTATATGGATAAATCTCATCCATTATGTACCCCAATGATTGTAAGATCTTTACAGGTAGATAAAGACCCATTCCGACCTCGAGTAATTAGTGAAGGTAATGAAAAACTACTTGGTCCAGAAGTACCATACCTTAGTGCTCTGAAGCACTAATGTATCTTGCTAATCACACACGTCTTGATATATCATTTGTTGTTAATTTATTAGCAAGATATAGTTCTTTACCAATACAAAGGCATTGGAATGGTGTGAAACACATTCTTTATTATCTCAGAGGCATTATGGACATGGGGCTGTACTACTCAAATGTATAAAGCATGAACTAGTTGGTTATGCAGATGCTGAATTCTTGTCTGATTCACATGAAGATAAATCACAAACAGGCTATTTGTTTATATATGGAGGTGCAGCTATTTCATGGCGATATATGAAACAGACTATATTAGCTACATCATCTAACCATGCAGAAATTCTAGCAATGTATGAAGCAAGTCGAGAATGTATGTGGTTGAGGTCAGTGATACATCATATACAAACTACGTGTGGTTCATCTTCAAGCAAAATGGTCCCAACAGTTCTATATGAGGACAATACTGCACGTATTGCTCAAAGAAGGATATATCAAAGGTGATAAAACGAAGCATATTTCACCAAAATTCTTCTTCACTCGTGACCCTTCAAAAGGATGGTGAAATAGATATTCAACAAATTTGTTCAAGTGAAAATCTAGCAGATTTATTCACAAAGTCACTTTCAGGCACAATTTTTAAAAAGCTTGTCCATGACGTTGGCTTTTTGAGACTTAAAGATATCAACTGATGTCGTCAAGAGGGGGAGTCGATACACGCTGTACTCTTTTTCTCTTATCTAGGTTTTGTCACACTGAGTTTTCCTAGAAAGGTTTTTAATGAGGCAGCACTCAACGGTGTATCAATGAATGATGTACTTTTTTCTTTGACTAGGTTTTTATCCCACTGGGTTTTTCCTAGTTAAAGTTTTTAATGAGGCAAGGCACATTTATAATAAACATCCAAGGGGAAGTGTTGTAAATATTAATTATATGGATGTCTATTGACTCCTATCCAGGAAGAAAAGAAGACTTGATAAAAAGGAGAAAATGATAAAAGCAAAAGAAGACAAGCACATAAAGAAAATATAAAGTAGCCATGATCATTTAATCAGGATTAAATGTAACTATGGTCATGTAACTATGGTCATGTAACTACGGTTAGAAGTAACCATGGTTATGTAATCAGGGTTAAATTCCTGACTCTATATTAAAGCTTGTAATCGATTGTTTCAAATGAATCGAATGAGAACTTCTCTCTAATTTTTCTCTAAAAATTCTATCAATCTTCTCTCTTGAAATTCTCCCTTGCTTTCTTATATACTTTTATAACAGTTATTATCCACAATTCTCCCTTTTTTCCAAGGTATTAAAATCCGGATCGGGTATTGAACTGGTCGGGGTACTGGGTTAAGGGTTAGTGGGTCAAATCGAGGCCAAACCAGAGCTAAACCGAGACCAAACCGGTGAGTAATTGAAGAATTTAGACTTATAGTATGAAATTCTAAAGGAAAAAGTAAAATTTTTTTTTAAAAAAAATTGGGACCCAGACCGGACCGGTCTACTGACCGGTTCGGCGGGTTCCGGGCCGGACCGGCTGGTCCGGTCCGGGTCTGAGAACCCTGCTTTTTTTCTATAAAGACAACTTACTAAAGTAAAATACAAATTTATATAAAATGGCCTTCACAAAAAACCTATGGACATTAACGGGACATGGAGGCCCAATACATATTATAATAAGCAGGGCACAAAATAGAACACAAAACATAGTAAGCAGAACTACTAAATAAACACAGACGTCATGTATGTGAACACGATCAACCCAAAAGAAAGAAAGCCACGGGAATTTGGACAGAAAATAAGAGTTTGATAATTAATTTGTAGAGACTATTACCCTCTGAACTCCATCTCTACCTTGAGAAAGTTGACACATTTTTGTTTGGATCATATTTGAGAGGCCATATTAGAGTAACCCTCCCAAATATGTTTTGTGCATTCACAATGACTAAAACTTGAAACTTGGAACTTAAACAATACTTCAAAATCTAAAGCCGAGAGAAGCTTGCGAATTGAAAGAGGAGCTCTGGAAAATCATGTCTGAAAGTTTGGGATTGTGTTGAAGTAAAAAGGATTCTTTCTTATTTGTCCAAAAAAAAAAAAAGGATTCTTTCTTTTTATTGAGATCTAGGAAGATAACCAAAGGAAATTTTCGAGATTTTTTAACGTAAGGAATTTGCAACACATTTTGTCCCAATTTTTAGAGCTTTTAGCGACGACAAAAGATGTTCACACCATATGGTGTCATTGTTCCTCTTCCTTCCCTAAAAAAGGATTTAATGAGAGATTAGCCTTGAAATTTTCTACAATCCTTTCTCAAATTTCTCTTCAACCTTCTAGTGGATAATTAGTCTTCCATTTAATTTAATTTTTCATTTATATTTCATGAATTTGTTAAATTTTTTGGATTTATCCACCGATACTATTAACAAAGCTACTAGTCCCATTTGTTAAATTTTATTCATACACATGCTTGTACGTTATCTTAATGCTTGAATAGATATGATTTTAGGTAACGAAATAAATGTGTATATAATGAATTAAAATTAACCACATATATTATACCCATTGTCCTTAATATAAGATATATTTATCTAATTTGATTAGATTAAAAAAGTTAGTTGAGTTAATTAATATGACATATATTTTTTAAAATACTCTAGTTATCTTTTTTAATTCACTCATTCCCTCTCCTCCTTAATTATTATTGAGGGAACATTTATAAAAGTAAATTAGAAAAAGATTGATAAATATGAAAACTATGTCTTATATTTAACATTAGGACCAACTCCCTAAATATGTCTTGTATTAAGGACAAGAGGGAATAACATATTTACACAATAAAGTAGTGAAAACTAAATATGAAAAATTGGGTAAATGTCTCCAATTGAAAATTTTATTGTTGATAATGACTTAAATTTTTTTTGCATATAAAGCAACATCGCTATGTGAAATTTGTTCGCCCAGAGCAACATTGCCCTGACCTAGGTACTCCTTAGCAATAAACTTATAATGGGAGACTTCCCCAGATATAATAATCTATCTTGTTCTTAATATTTGATTTACTTCATTAAAGAAATTGAACTCTAAACTAGATATTATATTAAAGGTCCAAGGGAGTAGGTGTGTATCATTTATGTATTTATATAGGGTAAAATAGCATTCAACATGTTATTTTCTAATAACATTTAGCACCTTAATCTTATTTATAATGTATTCAACACTTTGATGTTATTTATCTAATACATTCAATGCCTCCTAATGTAATTTTTCAGTCGTATCTAACTCCTTAATCTCATTTATGGATTAGGATGCATGATGCACCATCAATAAGATTAGGATACTGGATATAACTAGAAAATAACATCAAGGTGTTAGACGTTACTTTACCCATCTATACATTATATGCAAATTTTAACAAGTCACTGTTCAACATTAGATGGGCAAGATCTACCCTAAAAAATGGTTTAATATCGAAAGAACATAATTTGTGTCACCATTATTATTAAGTGAAAATGACATTACAATCCGGTTCCTTTCAACTTCTTCAACCGATTAATGTATGCTTTTCTTCATTTGACTTGTGTTATATACTTACAAGAATTCAATATGAATAGTATGGATCTAGTTCCTAAAATCTTCCCTATCCTATAGAATGTAAGGCATGATCAGTTGACTGTACAAGATAACTAACAGACTTATCATCATCTTCAAGATTTGGATCGCTTCTTTCTGCCTGCAAGGATTGGTTGTATCTGCAAGTGCCTTTTGAATGCTTCATTGAAAAGGATACGATTATGAAAGGCTTTAATAATAGGAAGCCATGCCAGGATTGCAATAGGAGTAAAAAGAACTACACCCATTCCATAATCATAAGCTCTAGCAAGTGCACGAGTGAAGTCCCACAAGCCAGTGTGTTCTATCTTGGGCCTCACAGCTTGAGCAATCTGAACCCACAAAAATGTGTTAAAAAGATAGCATTCAATTTAGGTAGCTACATAAATGATACTATCTCTTATTCTTGATATAAAAGCTAGTTAAAAGGTTGGATTTGGTCCTAAATATAAGATTTCAATTTATTTTGTATCCTATATTTATCATTTTCCTTCCAAATTAATTTATCTAACTTACAAACTAATATAATATAATGTAATACAGGTATATTCTAGGGAGATCATGTCACATTTGTTCAAATTAACCAATTTATTTCATTTCCTTAATCTACCCAAATTAGTTAAATAGCTCTTATATTAAGGACCAAAGGAAGTATCATTGACTTAAGTTTTCAAGGATAAAACTCGAAACAGTAATAATTTTCAAAGACTAGATTGTGAAATATAGTCAGTTTATGTTTTTAAGTGTTTTGCTTTAGTAAGGATAGTCAGAAATTACCAGTATCAAACCCCAGGCAGTTGGCAGGAATGCCAAGCAGCAGACAAATAAGTCTGTCAGAGACAGTTCACATATAATGGAAAGTGTTATAATAATGGAAAGAACACCGATGAACAGGAACGCTTTGAAAAATCTGAACCCAAGCTGATAATTAGCACTGAATAGTTGCCTTCCCATGTTCACAGCCTGCATAGATACTAACTTGTGATTAAAATGTGATGAAGCAGTATTGTTCATATTCCAAAACGCAGAGCTTAACATAAATACTCGGATATAGGTGAATAATGGTAAAATGATTACAGAAGAATCATGAACAGAGATTACCTTCACTAATAGGAAAACAGCAAGAATTACAACCCATGAAAGGACATAAACCAGAAAGTCCTTGCTATGTTGAGAGATGTCAAGGTGATAGACCAGGCCATACTGATAGATGAAAAATCGAAGAGAAAGTAGTATTTCCATCAACCTGGAACGGAGACCAGACCGCCGAAGATGAGCTTGCTCATCGTCCCACCAAGAATGCCAACTTTTATCCTGGTGTATTCCTATACCACCCTGTAGCCTGATCCATTTATTCCATTCTTTCCAGTCATCAACTGTCTTGGTCCAGCCGAATCCAGCAGGGTTAAAAAGAAAAGGCGCACACAACCAAGTCAATGACATGAACCAAATGGCATAAGTTATCAGCACATAAGCCACATTACTTTGGTAAGACCTCCTGAACATATTATAAACAATCAACAGAAGCAATAGCTCAAACCCCTTAACAAAGTGGCTTCTTGAATATAGTCTATAATTTTCAGTGAAGCTAGAATGGAACACGACAACTTTCCGCCCTGTGGGCCGGTACTTTGCACCCCCGTGCAAGATTGTTCGGCCATAATGATGGGTTTTTGTTCCAAGGGAAAAAGTGAAGAAAACAGCAGCCAACTGCAACTGCATGAGGACAAAATCTTTCACAGCTGTGAAGAAACCTTTCTCAAGGCCTATTTCCATCACCATGGGTAATCCTGTTAGAAGGCCAAGCTGTATAAATGATTGAGAGGCAAGAGCTGTTTCCAAGGATTGTACATTCTTGATCCGAGCTTCAATGATAAGTGCTCTTTCCAACCCACTGAGCACCAGGTACAGCTGCCCGTAGAGAAATATGTATATTCCTATCACTGAAATCTGTGGATCAACCCCACAGGAGTGTGAATTTACTTTTTTATTTTTTCAATGGAAAAAAATAGAGATTAATGAAATACTCTTAAATTCAAATAACAACCAAATTGCGACAAATCTATAGATGATTGTTAGATGACATTACCAGATTACTGAAGTAAAACCCAATGGTGGTGAAATAATATGATAGCATGCGGAAGAAATCAAATTGACGGCCAAGGCGGAATACATCACGGCTTATGGTTTGCTCGCTGTTTCCATTTGCTACCTTGGCTTCAAATTTTGATATCTGGTTTAGGCCTACATCACGACCTTTGCCAACTTGCAAATATTCATGATAGGAAATACATCCCCTTCGCAAAGTAGAATTAAAACCTGCAAGGAATAAGTAATATGTAGTTTTATCTCATAAGGACGAAAACATGTCCTTGCTAAGTACACGTCCTTCATTACAGTGTGTGTGTGTGTACAGTAACCTACCAGCAAAAACATCTTCACTCAAGTTAATTGTTTTCGATGCTTTGCTAATTCCCCCTCTGGTGATATGAAAAACTCTATCAAATACATCTGGATGGCCATAGTGGAACCTCACCCTGTACAATATATTAGTGCAAAAAGAACGATAAATAAGATTGTGATATATGTAGTTAAGAAATACAAAATATACAAGAGGATCTTCTACTTTTATTGAAAACGTCAGCATTTGTTTCTAGAACTAGCAAGAATTATCAATCATCTAGTAAATTCAAGAGCGAAATCAGTTTGTTTGGGTTTTCAAACCTTCTGTGGACATATTAGAAACTAACATTCTGACCTATAGTCGCCTTACCAAATATATTATACTCCCTCCGGTCCTTAATATAAGACATATTTGGGAAGTTGATCTTAATCCTAAATATAAGATAAAATTTTCATATTTATCAATCTTTTCTTAATTTAGCCCTATTAATGCTCCCTCAACAATAATCAAGGAGGAGAGTGAATGAAGGAATTAAGGAATGCGACTAGGGCGTTTTAGGGCATTTTAGAAAATAAATGTCATATTAACTAATTTAACTGACTTCCTTAATCTAATCAAATTAGGTAAATATGTCTTATATTAAGAACCGGAGGGGTAATACAATATTATTACCTGAGAGGATTAGCCAGAATTCTTTGACCAATAGTAACAAAGCTGGTCTCTTGATATGACATGAACCACGCCAAAGAAGACACACTGCACAAAAATAAGAATATCAAAGACATCTTATTAGTAACATCTTTGTAATTAGTGATTGATGTTGGGCATTTATTTACAATACAAATCTGCAAAAATCACTTCGCTGTCAACAAAGAAATATTTAAGAATTTGAAATATCAAATTTTGTTCAAAAAAAATCACATGACTAAACAAGCAGCTTGCTATTTTACAAATGAATGTGAATATGAATATTAGGAAATGTAACTCTTTAATAGAAAAGGAAAATTTTTGAGAAAAAAATCAGAAGTAGAAGAATTATTAATTAATTATTTTTTTGTAGAACCTTTATTCTCTCATGTCATCTGGTTTTTAACACAACAAATCAGGGCCCTAGATTCAGCCACTTTTGCTAATAAAATTTAAGCTGCTGGTTTTTATTTTCATGCATTCAAGGAACATGTGATCCACAATGCACTTGTTATTACTTTTATAATTAATATTATTGTTAATTGTTAATTGCAAAGACCTTACTCAGTTTTTCCAAAATGTGAGATAAGCCGAGTAATTTTAATTTCTAGGGTGAGGGATAACCTTCCAGTAAATATGTGTTCCCTTAAACCAAGTATTGTAGGAGGGCGCCGCCCTTGGCACCGAAGGAACTCTTGCAGAAGATTTCTCATTTTTAATGCTTCTTCTAAGTAATTATCCTGTAAAGAAAAATACTTGTAAGAATATGGAGGAAATGATTAACCTGTACATTGATAGGAAAGAAGCCTACTTGGTTCATATCGATTGTTTGAAGGGCTTCACCACGAGTGAATATTATGGCATGATTCTGATTTTCCGGCTTCCCTTCTCCAATATCTGGTGGACCAGGAAGCTTTATGCGATATATCACCTATGAAACACATGCTACTAGCTCATCAACATTAATGATGCAATTAAGTACCAATAAAAGATATCTGTAAAAAGATATGTAAAACTTGGTCAACTGGAAGCTGGAATCAGAGTTTTGATTTGATGATACATGATTAAAATTATAATGATTACTTTTGAAATATTAATAAAATCATCTATATTTTTCCCCTAATAGCTCAGGCAATATGGCAGTTGGTTCCTTGACATGATAACAACAACAACAAGCCTTGTCCCACTAGATAAGCTCAGCTGAACAACCCACTTTTTAGATGTATTATTTACCAAAAGATACGATTCAATGACTTCATCGAGTGTTCTTCTTGGTCTCCCTCCACCTCTCTTTATAGGAACCAACACATTTGTTTGATCCTCTTTATTGACACCTCCTTTGGTTTTCTCTGTACATATCCAAACCACTCTAAACAATTTTTACCAACTTCACTCCAACTTTTTTCATATATGGTCATTTTGAATTTTATCTTTTCTTGTATGACCACACATCGATCTCAACATTTTCATCTCTACCTATTCCAATTTTTTGTCCTTGTTATCCCTTTACCGCCCATCATTCACTATCATATAGCATCACCAATATTATAGCAGTACAATAAGACTTCCCTTTATGGTGGTTAGGTACTTTCTGATGACATATAACTTTTGATGCCTTTCTCCATTTTAACCACCCAACTTGTATTCTATACGTAACATCCCCATCAATTTCACCCTAATTTTGAAGAAATTTAAGTCTTCATATTTCTAGTCTTTTTGGCTTCCTTCTTTTCTACACTTAATCTAAATAGTGTTTGTGAATTTGTTCTATAGCCCAAACGTGTAGAACAGTATTTATTTGGAGGGCTCATCCTGACACAAATTGATTTGAGCCTCTTTTTTCTCTTTGATTTTCTGATTTATGACTTTAAGTACCACCAATGTCGTCAAAAAGAAGATTTCACCTCTCAAACGTTTTATGGAGGAATTGATTTCTGACATGATCTTTTAGTGATAAGATTTGCTCATAATTCTATTTGGCGCCGTGAAATAATCATTACCTGTTCATAGCTATTGACAACTTTAACAAGTTTAGATGAATACACTTTACGAGCTCTTCCCTCAAAAATCTCCTCCTCTTCATCAACATAAGCAACACGAAGAGATGGATACCTGCAACAAATACATGCAAAGGGATTATTGTGTATTTATTCTTTTACAAGATGTAACCAGTTTCTCTTTCCTTGTTAGACCTACTTGATCATCAAGTCAATTATATCTTTTGCGTGGGGATCTGCATAAGCCCTTTGTGATGCAAATGATTGACAAGAAATAACATAGGAGTATTTCATGTCTGCTAGTGCTTCAAGATGAGCAAATAATGCACTGTTACTTCTTTCAGCTGTTTCATAGCCCTCAAGAATATCTGTAATAACAAAATCAGCCACATTATCAACTGGTTTAGGTATAATCTTCCCTTTTTTAAAAAAATAAAATTGAATAATTCCAAAAGAGACTCAGATGCTGAATTTCACTGCACCATGACAAAATACCATAGAATAATGTTACAGGTGTCATTTACAAACCTTCATCCTCAGCCATGTCAAGAAATGCTTGTAATTTTAAGGCTTCTCTGTAGTACATCATTCCTCTAGCTGTTACAAGCATGATTGAATGATCACATAATGTGACACAACAACATGAACATTTTATTTAGGAAAATTGCATAATTTTTACCTGTTCTACTCAGTGTCTGTCCCCGGAAGGAAGCCCACTGTCTAAGTTCCTCTTTCTTTTGATCATCATTTAAACTTTCAAGATTTTCACAACCAATACGTTCCAGAAAGTTTTTCCATTCATCTAATGAAATGGGTGCACATGGTAAGAGCTTTGTACAAATAGAATGTTTGAAAATTAAATTCATATTTTATAGTAACCTGGATATATCTTTTGCATGTAAAAGATGATGGGGACCTCTTCCTGACTTGAATGAAGCTCCTCCAGGGAAAAATTAATATCCTCGATGTAGTGAGGAGTTATAACACTAGTAACCACAGTTGAGACAGTTTGAGATAAAATTACAGTACTTTCAATAATATCTATCATGTATTTATTCATAAATTAAATATCAATCATCCTGATATGATTCTAAAATCAAAAAGGTTGCCCATCTTAGTTTGGTGTATCTATCTCTGTCAATCAATCTTGAAAGTGCCAATCATGTGTCAGATAATGATGTATAAATAAAAATATTATTGTAGGAAATCAACGTTAGATCCTTCTCATCAATAAAATTTTCAATGGAGGACTTTGCCTTTCACAAGAAGCTTTCAGATATTTCAAAAAAGAAATGTAATATTCATGAACATATAATTGACCTGAATGACAGCATGTTGCGTACTTTAGGAGCATCAGGCAAGTCTGCAAACAGAGAAGTGGCAAAGAATGATATGCGTCTACGAGCCTCCAAGTTTGCTGGTATGTCCATTGCTGTATCTTTGATAGTAAGCAACAAATGAAAACGCTTAATCTGCCATGGACAAGTTGATCACATCATTTCAACATAAGTAGCTTCCATATAACTACTACCTACTTATTATACCTGTGTGTACATCCACTGCTAATTCATTTACGAGTAGTGGGCACACAAGTGACTATTTATACACATGCTGAAAGTTTTTCACAATCAAAACTGATATTTATACACATGCTGAAAGTTTTTCATGATCAAAACTGCTATTTATACTCATGCTGAACATTTTTCATGATCATTTATGAGTATAGGGCGTACAAGTGACTATTTATACACATGCTGAAAGTTTTTCACGATCAGAACTTCTATTTATACACATGCTGAACATTTTTCATGATCATGTATGAGTAGTGAGCGCACAAGTGACTATTTATACATATGCTGAAAGTTTTTCATGTTCAGAATTGTTAACAATCTATCCAAAAATTTGGTGGTGGATAGAGGACAATGACGTTGTACAATCCCTCTAATTGACCCCAGTTAGTGAGATAAGGCATGTTGTTGTTGTAGAACCGCTAACTTTGACTTCAATGAAAAAATCGTGTAACCAGCTCACAGTGAAAGGCAAAAACAAAGTATTAGATGATAACAATCTCACCTTTTCAATTAAGGGACCACTTTCTGGCAAAGGGAAATGGATAGAGTTCTCGTTGGCAAATAATAGTGGTTTATCTAAAGAGAATGTGATGAAATCGCTATCACTTGGTAGAGGACACTCTAGCATATCCAGTATTTTGCTGCACAAATGGAAAAATTTAAAAACCGAACTTTGTAGTGTGAGAAAGGACAACACTTTTTAGCACCAGTACCTGGAATCAACCATCATATCATTGGTTACCAACTCAAACATATCTTGCAGAGCCTTCACAACTTTGCACTGATGGCTTTTATCTCCCTCAATCTTGCAATGTTTTAAATCAAAAAGTAATTAGAATTTGAATTTACGTATTATTAGCATGTGTCAGCATAAATTTCAATGCCTTTTCCTTAGGAAAAAATTACCAGAAGTTCGGCTAGCTCAACTATTTTAACTTGTAGAGCTGGAAGGATTTTCATCTTGAAGTTTTTAAGAAGAGTTGATCCACCAATATTTTGTTCAATTTCATTTAGTATCCCACATATGATCCTAAATATGAACAAACGACCACCAGATCAGCACAAATGTCAAAGTTAGTTGGTTCAAGGCAATCAAGTAACTAACAAAACTCTAAAGCATAAAATAGTAGTTGATATTTTTTTTTGGACCAAAAATAGTACTTGATATTAAGGTTGTAATAACTGCATATATTTATATTACATCTTTTACCTATTCTCCAGGTTGCCCACAACAAGAATCTCAAGGACATGCTTCAATAACTCATAGCACTCCTTAACAGCATAAGACATGTACTTGTCTCTTTTAATCTTTCTAAGAAGAATCTCATCCTTTCCCTCAAAATCCTTAGCAATGCTCAAAGCTGTAGAAAACTAGAACATGGCAAGAGGAATTTTATTATTGAATAGAAGATATACAGTCAAGAAATACTACAATAGAAATTCATATTGTTCAGGTTAAGCTTACATTACCTTATTTGCTAAGAGAAAAACTGGCCAGCGAATGCGAATTCTTTTAGAAAATAATTCTGAGGACATAGGCATCATCATCAAATCCATCTCTCTGTTAAAAAAAAAAAAAAGCATTGTCAGATTTTAACTAGATAACCATGAAATATATGTTAACAACATCACCTGTTACTAATCATGTCCTCCAGACGAAGGTGGCTTATAATTTGATTCCATACTGCCACAAACTTAGGAATGGCATTCTTTTCAAGAGACATCTGTAGCACAACAAAATAGTCAATGGAAGAGGATGTAAAATTTGTGAAAATAATCTTATATCAGCGTTGGTAGTTTAGAACACACCTTTTGAAACATATTGCTTAAGAAGCCTTTCCTTTTCTTTTGACCAGTTCTTGATGGTGGGAGCAAACATACATTAAATGCAGCAGGCAAGGAGTAAAATCTACTTCTCAGCATTCCAAGTGTTCTTATCTATTTTTTGAAGAAAAGAGATGAGCCAACTATTGCATTTATTTTGGGAAAGAAAGAACAAAAGAAAGGTATAGCTTACCTCACCAAGGTGATGCAAGATGCCATAAAGACCACCAAATGCGGTACAGAAAACAGAATACCAAATTTGTGTGTCCATGAAATATACCTGTTAAATAAATAGACTAAATACTTCAAATTATGTCCAATGCTCATTTAACACCCACATTAGCTATGACAAAATACTTTAAATTACATTTAAACAATATATATCTTATTTTTAAAATCACAGAGGTGCATGTTTTGAATATGTGATTCAGACTCACAATTATTATAGGAGTCCAGACAGCCACAATTGCACCAGCATTATGTTGTACTGTAGCACAAGAAAAACTATCAAAGAGATGCTAACTGATTAATTATAAAGCAATCCAAACACACTGACATGTTCATCACACCTTTTGGGAAAAGCTCGTGCCAGTCATACTTTCTTACACCGATCTTCATAATTTCTCTGGTGGGTGCTATGAGTGGTTTTATCTGCATATATTACATAAGCCTTTAAGAGTAAGTTAAGTCGCTATGCATGTGTTTGTTTCATGTTATAAGCAAAGTCAGAATTTTGGAAAAAGAAGAAAAGAAAATAAAAGCATCAATTAGTCATTCTGTTCATGAATTTCCTTATTATGAAACTAGCAGGCCTAATCAAGGTGCCTTTCCTATAGAATGAATAATGTCAAGGCCTTGAAACATAGCATAACTCTTACATTCCTAATAGTTTAGGAAGATTTTGTCAAGATGCTTTAATTCTAAGAAAATGGATCATGAACTAGTTAACCCTAATAGTTGTCTACATAACTAAGGACTCAATTATTCTTTTTTTTTATCCAAGGAAAACCCCCTAATTGCTGCCAGTTAGTACTTGCCTCAAAACAGTAGCTGAACAGAAACTTAGTAGATAGCACCAATGTCCAGAATAACATATACCTATATCAGAAGAAAAATAAATATATCGATGAGCATATGTTAAGAAAAGACTATGTTAAATGTAGACTTTACAATCTAACAAGGTATTAGGATATACTTCAACACTGAAACTTGGTTTTCTTGCATCCCTCGACCAACATAAATTCTGGGCTGCAAGATGATTACATGTGACAATCAAGTTACCGTGCTTAACCCAGTGAAAGAATATCACAGTAACATAAGCACACGCACAGAAAATTGACAGGAAAAACAATTGCACAGGTGAACCCCAATGCTGACCTATGTAGCATTCGTATGGGACATGGGTATGGAATATAATATATATATATATATATATATATAAGTAAAGAATATTTTATAATATAAAACAATTCTTACAACAACAGAATAAATTATGAGCCTCCTAGAATTATAATCACCCAAAGTAATAACTCAGCTATCTTAATATGATCTCAAAGTCCATATATGCTTATCAAAGTAGTATAAGCATGTATGCTAGTTTTCTGCTTCTTATGCTTCTTTTAAGCCCAATCCTATACCTATTCTTAATAACACTGCATAGTAGGCATTATGTACTGCGTAAATATAGGAGCATTCATGCTTCATAGATGCTGAAAAAAAATCAAAGTGCAAAAATAGAATGTAACCCCATATCAAGAAAAAGAAAGCATGATTTATAGCAAAGAAAAAAGAAAAACATCTTCATTACTATTTACGATAGTGATATGAAATATAAACATAATAATTTTGATAAGATTAACAAAGCATCAAATTTCAAGTATTAAATGAATTTTTGTCAAGGAATTAAACTTTTAAATTACAAGTCAATAAACTTCTAAATGCAGGTTTAAGGAAACAGAACAGCAGAACAAAGACAAAATTAGATACCAATAGCGATGCTTAAGCATATTCAATTTTTTGTTTGTCCCTAGATGCACTATGTCTTCCGCCAATCTCAAAAGTAATCAGGGATGCTCTGGTTGTCTTTTTTATCTCCAATACAATTCCCTCAAAAGTGCATCATACTCATTATATTAAAAATAATTTATAATTATCTACAAAAAACAAATAACAATCACGATTTAAATTCATTATTCCAGGTAATGGAAAAATGATCCATCTTTAGTCGTACCGGTCAGGTTGGCTACTTTTTTCTCCAAAAAAACAGGTATGGAAGCGTACTCATAGAGAAACAAGGCCAGCAAGTGGAAAATATTATCCATAATGATCATTACAATCTATTTTCATGACAAAAGACGTTTGTATCATAATCCAGATAGGGAATAGGTCCAACAATGTCTACCATGTTTCATATACTGATGATGGAAAGCATGATAAACACTATGGATAAGTTACCTGTGTCCACCAAGACAAAAATCTGCATATCTGATTATTAGAGACCTCAATATGCTTGGCAATAGCAGGGACAAAAAACAATACAATTTCAACCGCATTAGTCATCAAGTATATGGCAGACGCAGTCATATAAGAAGTGAAACACCATTCCTCAACCAAGCTTCCATATTGTGTGGAATAGCAAGTATATTTTCCTCTGGAATTAGCATAACACACAGGAAGAGTAATAGTCCAGATCAGGGCAAAAACCAGTTTTGTCATAAGTTTCATTTTTTGAGAGTGTTCCATTGTTAGTCTGGCTTTCCAGGTAAAGATGATGTCCATAATTGCTGCAAAAAAAGACGAATTTTTTATTTGAATTTTAAAACATGAAGGAGGGAGAGCATATTAACAATCGCTAATGTTTAGAACATGAGTATGAAAACTTGGAAATAGTATATGGAATCTCAAATTAGAATGGCAACTATATACCTAAAAGGATATTTAAATTTAAATCATATTTAGCCCGCCCAAAAACATGGGGAAAAAAATCTAAGTTCAGTATATCCTTAATGTTGTTTATTAAATTAAATTTAAGCTATGACACATAGTAATGACTATCATGAGCAACATACCTTGAATAAGTTTAAGAAAAGCAGATGTGATAAAGATGCTGATCACATCCTCAAATACTGCAGCATCAAACAACTGAAGCGGAGATCCCAGGTCATGACAAGCCACTATTATTATAGCCTAGGAAATGAGAGGATAAACATGCATCAAGTCAATGATATTTATCATAAAGAGCAGAAAATTGCATAGCATCTGCACTAGAATTGAGCATGCCTGAAGGGAGAGAATAAAAAAACTCCACATTCTGTCAAAGCTTCTAAAAATCTGCCAAAACGATCGAATCTCTACAAAATTTGTCTTCCCCAGCCATTGTGGTTTATGGCATTCATCTGGTATGTCCTGTAAAAGGGGAGTACAGAACTATTCTTAGTTTAAAGAAGCGCTTAATATAGCCTGAAGTCTCTTAAAACACATGCTTCAAAAGAAAACCCAAAAAAATGCCAATGCATCATATCTATTTATTTAAAAAATTTGTATGATGCACCTAAAGTAGTAATTTGCAAGCGAAATTGCTGTGGCTTCAGTGACAAATGAAATGACATTACAACAAGGTCTAACTTGCAATTTAGTAGTACATGCTCAACATCATATCTCTAGTTTTAGATATAATCATTACAGTGCCACATAGTGAAGTTTACTTGATAAAATTCACGTCATGTCAAGGAATAAATGAACGCATTTAATACAATATTTTGTAAGATGTCTTCAAGAAGAAATTTATGCTTCAACATATGGGCGGCTCCAATAGGATTTGTACAGACTTCAATATATTCATCATCTTACGCATAGCAAACTTCAGCATAGGATGCCAATCCATAATTTTAGGTACAGTAAAGGACCTGACTGGGAAAGTTAGAAAAGCTATGCTATATTAACGAATACCATAAGTTAAAGGTCACTGCCCAATCGCAATTTGTTTTAATATCGCTGAGGCAAGGTCTGAAACAAATTGCCTATGATAAAAAGAAAGAAGAGCTATGATATATCAAGAAATACAATAAGTTGAAAGTTACTACGCAATTTCTATGATTTAAATTCAATTTGTTTTAATATCACCAAGGCAATGTATGAAGTAAATTGCCTATGACAATATCATAGGAAGAATCACCTCTGATTCTTCACCCTTGTCGTCACTCTTCTTCCTTTCTTTTATTTTATCCAGGATTGCCTTAGCCTTCTTGACTTTGGATTTTTTTTGTGGCCCTACACAGAAGAAAGCATGATCCACACGCATGGGCCAACCAATACTGAAACAGTCAGGAGACCTGTCAATATAAAACAGCAGTAAGAACCCAAGGTTACGAAAGACTCCTGCGTATAAAAGAAATAGTGAAAAAACATATAGTTTCGAGATGAACTGACCAGAAATACTCATTCAGATCATCATAGTTTCTCCACAAAGAATGGTCAGCTGTCCCTCCTTTGCTTTTTTCAGCTTCCTTTGGTTTGAAAACAAGTTAATTATATTGAAGAAAAAAGCTCAAAAACAAAAAAAAAGGATGAAACGAGCTTGTACATCTGTAATAACACGGTATATGGGGGTGATAACATTGTTAAGGAAAGATTCAGGTTCTCCTCCATATGCAGGCATGACCTTTTCCCATGATGTCAAGCTAATAGCGCCACTTAAAATACCATGCAATTCATATGCCATCTTCAAAGAAAGAAGAGGGAGGATATTAAGAAGAGAAGATTCAGATAGAATAGATCTTCAACAAATTCCATCCATGAGGACAATTAAGAAATTTGTAGGTGGTTTGAAATTCTAAAAATTTCAAAATCTAACCCTAGTACTGAAGAAACAAGAAAAAGTTAGGTGTATAATCAGAGAGATTGGTAGTTTTGACATGCCTGGTGAAAGATATAGCAGAGACATTCTGGCATGAATCGCAGATTTGCAGCCTCCCCCCATATGAGCAGGTAAAGCCCTATATACAAAATTTTATACTGTTGGGCTTCTTGTTTCACATAAGGTAAGCTGCAAGGCAAGTAACAGACTTGCTATGGGATCGAAAGAAATGTTAAAGGAATAAAAGGCCAAACAAAAATAATAAAAGAGTGATGAAGTGGAAGAAACACAGGTATACAACTCTGCCTTGTTCACAAAAGGGCTACCCCGCCCAACACAAAAATCCAAAAAAAGAAGGAAAAGAAAAGAAAAGAAAAAATCTATGAAGGCAAACAGAGATAGATAAATTAACATACCGAATGTTGCTGTTTCGTCCCAAAAATTTGCACCAGTTTGTATAATTTTTGAAAAACTTTCTCATCAATTCATCAACACATCCTTCACCTAACTGATACGAGAAAATTGACATGTTACTGAGTCAAATTTTATGAAGTAAAGCAACAATATGAAAACACTATCACCAATGCACCTTCAAAATCGACGTCTGTTTTTGTGCTTGCCGAGTTTGCATGTTGGCCAAGAGTAGAATCAGATGTTCCCTTTGGTTAGCCACATTTGCAACCTAATGAAAGACGCAATATAATGAAAAATCCAGACCAACTAGTGTGAGCGATCTTGCCTACACACTAGTATATTATATGCATTTAAACGCATGACCACAACATTTAATCAGTTATCAGTTCAAAATTATAATTAAAAATCAAGAAGGAAAACTCTCGATCTAAAGTTAACTAGAAAACTAACCTGGAATCCAAAGCAATGCTGAAGAAAATCAAACAAATCTACAAAGGCTGAACTCTTCATAAAATCTTGAGGTGGGGGTAAACCACGAATATTTCGAATAGCTGCAATTGCAGCCTTAATCTGTACCAATTTATAAAACATGCAGTCTATTATTTTATGAACAGTCCCCATGGGGTGAAATATGGAAAATATACAGGAAGGAAGGAAAAGAGAGAACAAGAAAGGAAATGTTGGATCATCCATGCGCCATCAGACCTCAGGCTGCTGCATAATTGCAAGCTGAATGCCCCCTTGTTCAAGTGGTAGAATATTGAACTCAGACTCTTTGTGGAGTTCTTTTCCTTCAATGAGCGCCTAATTTGGGCAAAAGGAGAAACACTTAGAGAAAAACATAGGAACATGCTCATGTCAAGGAAATATACACAAAGGAAAGGGAAAAAACCTGAGGACCAGCTGCATTTATAACTGTTTTTAACACCTCAAACAGAACAGAAGCTATATCACGTGCATTTATCAATTTTTCTCTGTGACTGTTAAGAGAGAGCATCACGATATTTAGCTTAGCAATAGCAGGCTATATAATAGGTTAAGACTTCTAGTTGAAAAGGAAAATGATGCATTAATGATTATCAGCTTAGTTACCTGTGTTCTAGATCAAAGGTCTTATCATGTTTGATAAAATAATCTCTGTAGGCATGATAAACACGTTTAAGTTCGCGACTATCACTCTTATCCTTCCTTTTTCTCGTAGCTTCTTCATCCTTGTCACATTCCACAAAAACAATAAATTTATTTTGAAACAGATGAAGGTTATTATTTCATATCATACTTTGTTTTTCTTGTGTATATTGATAATTCCAAACCGCGGAACGATTAAAGAAACGGCTTTTTTAAAGTATATCTATTGTATACACATTCCATTACAACTATATTACGTCAGAGAGACAATGTACTAAAATTGGACTGTCCTTGACAACAAAAGCTCCAAACATTCTCATTTACCTGTTCAAGTCGCTGAAGAAGTGCAGTTTTGAACTGTCTGACACCCCTTCCTGTGGAATTTTTGTCCTTTTTGTGTGCAATTACGAAGGCATGAAAACGGCCTGGAAATTGGAATTGCCAGCACGTTGTAAAATACACCATACACTGATTTTAGTCAACCAAGAATATCATTTATGGCGTAAGCAAAATTGAAAATTTGTTGGACACCATTGTACCACAGGTGGTTCTAAATTTGGCAACACTATTCATCCTTGTGTACCACAGGTGTCATTATCTCAGTGAATAGCAACCACCTAAATTTGTATGTGCAATTGTTTGTCAGCTGAAAAACAGAACTTTTCTTTTTCATAGTGAAAGCAGAACTCTGTTCTATCCTGTTCGAGCATGTTCTCAATCAAAATCTTGTTGAATTGAAGACTTTAAGGTAATTTGGTAAAACTGAACTTCCTTTTCATAAGTACTAAAAAGTAACAGAATTAACGTACTTCCAACACTCAAATACCCAGTAATTTTTTCTTCAACCAAAACAGAAAAATATCAAGCAAAACACAATCAAGTTACAACTTCACTACATAAAGCAGAGTATATCCGTCACTTACAAAGATGGGCAACTCGAGGCTCCTCCCTTTCAATCAAATTGGCGACGCGAAGAAACCTTTGAATTTCAGAAGCAAAAACAGTCGGCAACCTTTCACTGTCGAAGGGCTCAGGAGCATCATCACTATGGCTGGGACCTTCGGTAATTGCCAACGTGACATTGGACCTTGAGGACGACGTCTCGCCTACTTCATAATAGGTTCTACCATAAAATGCCCTATCATGGAAATGGGTTTCACCGCCCTCGATTGGTTCAGCAGGAACAATTTCTGACATAGCTGCGAGCTCAAAAATCTAGGGGACGAAGATGACGACGGCAAGGAGCAAGAAGAAGGCGACACGAGGGCATAGTATATGTGTGGGATCTTCTTCCCCATTTCTTTTCTACTAGTGATGTTGCTTAATGAGGTCTGTTTTGGTGTGCTTTCTCACAATGCAACTTTTACTCCGTCCGATTGGAAAGCTAGAAAAATCAATGTGGTCTTTTGCTTTTGCTTTTTTGAATCTGGTATTTTAGCTTTCTTTCCCGATAGAGAGAGAGAGACGACTCTCTCTATCTCTCTCCTCTTCTGTGAATGTTTCTGCAATGCAAGTGCTTGCTGGTGTGGCATAAAGCAGAGAAAGAGAGAGAGGCTCTGCTTTTGAAAGAGCAAATGGCGGTTTTTTTTAGTGATAAAAAATTTGCGTTTACGTGAGAGGAGAAATCATTCTTTAATCAAAGTATCAAACCTAATTCTTTTGGCCTCGCAATAATTGATCCCTTTGTCTTCTGCTTTCAGCGTCTTTATTGCTTTTCCACTTTCTTTTTCTTCTTTCTTCCTCATGAATTTGGTGTTTCAGAATTGTTTTATCCAGAAGAAGCAAATTTAAGTGAGGATTTGCTTGTACATACGTGTGAAAGAAAAAGAAAAATTGGCATGATTCTTGAATGAATTGGAGTTAAACCAAACCACCATAGGAGTATAAGATAAAATTTTCAAAAGTGATCGAATTGCACAGTTAAATTTATCAAATCATAATTAAAATGGTTTTTTTTTATCCTTCTCGGTAACAATTAAAATTGGCGTCTGCCTTACTCATAAATTTTTTGTCACTTTTTTCGGGTTGACGGATTTGAGTTAAATTAATATATGTAAATTTATCAAAGTTGGTCAGAATAAGATCAGTTATGAACTTATGATCTCTACTTAAGATAACGGCGGGAAAAAACAAACAAACTGCTCATCGGGCAATATATATTTTGTAATGCCCACAGAAAAAAAAGCAATTACAATAAAATCCCATACAAGAGAAAAAATGAAGAAATGGTCCTGAAGTTGTCAGTGTAAGCTCCTCGACTTGTTAATTGACGCTCCTCGACTTGTCATTAACAACTTCAGGGACCATTTTTTCTCTTGTGTGGGACTTCATTATAATTGTCCCAAAAAAAAAAATTGTTTGCAGCGTCAGGGACAGTTTAACGGCCCGGGAGTTGATATTTCTTAGTATTTAAAAAAAAAAAAAAACTGGATTGTTCTCTGACTTAGCCACTTGATATCCGAATTTGTGTGGGATTATTGATGTTTTGGGAGTTCAATGAAGCTTTGCTTATGGTTTATCCATCATTTTAATTGGGAATTGTGATATTTTGCTTATTGTAGGATGAAATTTAGATCTATCTACTTTTTTCTTAAATATGTACCTATCACTGTAAACATTATTAAGATGCAAAAATACGTATCAACTCTTTTTTATGTTTTATTACTATCTGAGTGTCAATTTTAAAGTTTTGAGTGTTCTCTCTCACTTCATTCAACTCTCTCCCTGTTTAAGTCTCACCATTTCCAAATATTTATTCCACCCTGATCGTTAGACAAGATTAAATTTTACTACCATTAATTGACACATGTCACTCCATTTCCACATGGGTAGTTACGTCCGATTTAGTAAACCTTTTTTTTTTTTCGGAACTTTCAATAAATCATTTGCGATTGGCAAACTATTTGTAGTATTTGTTGTGAAGTGAATATACCTCATAGCATGATCATGGATTTTAGCATTGTTAATTTGCTCGACTTGGTTTTCTTAGGTCAGTACTTTAATAATGAGAAAAATGGTTGTTACAAGGTATTTGGATGAGTTGGTCATTTATGTTTGAGGGGGTGTGTTACAGTGAATACCCCTACAATGTCATTATAAAGTCACGTAACATTAGACTTAATGGAATTACTTTCATGATGATGGTATCTTTTAAGTTTTATTCCCTTACAAAGTCATGCTTCTTGGAATATGCAAAAAGGAATAATTGTTATTTAAATGAAAATTTAATTAATAAGTATCCACTTACATATGAAAATTACGCAATTGGACATACATCGTCCCAATCTTATCATATTTGTAGTATTATTCCTCTCACTCCTATCTTTAACCTCATATATATCTTGATAGCCACAACCCTTTTTTCAATTTTTTGTTGACTCAAATTATGTTGCCTTTGTAACTTTAAGAATGGTATCTTTTTTAAGCATATCCTTTCCAAAGTGGTTTTGATCCTTTGCCTTAACTAATTGATATATCAGCCAATAAAGATTGATTCTATTGGAAAAAAAAAAAAAGTTGATCCACCTAGTAATGACTTGACTCATAATTTATTGTTGAAAGGGGAAAAAAAAGGTTCATCATTCATCAAGTTGTGAGTTTAATTAAATCTCATTATTATTGGGGGCACATTTTAGTGGACGATCTATTTAAAAAAAATGATATATCAACATACGTTTGATGGCTCAATCAGTTGTGCTCATTTGAATTAACTATTAGAATGGTTAAAAGCAGCTTTTTAATTGTATTTTCCGTATACGAGGTAAACATGTAAGAAGAGTTATATCTTAATTTATGTGAAAAGTAATTTATAAACAATCGAATCGCTAAAATAAACATGCTTATCGATAATAGCAATAAGAAAGTGCAAAGGATTGAAGCAAAATGACGCATATATATTGCTTCTTGCTAGACTTTTTTCTCCAACTTCTAGCTAGGCTTTCTTTTATTCTTTGGAGATATTGTATTATTGTAATTGCAATCCTCTTTCTGATATATGATCTAATAGTAGAGTAGGTTTTGATTCTAAATATAAAATATATTTATTTTATTTATCAATCTTTTCTTAATTATTTACTTATATTGATACTCCCTCAACCATAATAAGTAAAAAGAGATGGATAAAATTAAAAAAAATGATTAGAATATTTTAGAAAAAATATATATGTCATAGTAATTAATTTAATTAATTTCTTTAATCTAATTAAATTAAATAATTAATTAAGTCTTATACTAAAAACAGAATAACATATAAGAGACATGTTGCACATGTATACTCTGGTAGGTTAGGGACAAGAGATAGTGCGTCTGGTGAATTTTTGAATATTAAATGACTCTTTAACGTGGTCGATCTTCTCATGCATGCATCAACTCGTTAATTTCTTATTGCTTAAGAATAGATCACACATGTCGATCAGATGTTTGTGATAACAGGTTATAGGTTTGTTTGAGAAAATGGTGGAAAAATATGTTTACGTAAGTCGAGACAAAACTCTTCTCACAAACTTACCTTATATACCATAAATCACGTTGAAAAAGTAGTTTCTACCGCTAATCCAAATAGACACTATGTTTGGCACATGCCACAGTGCGCAGCAAATTTTGATAGATTGATATTAAGACTGAGTGTGGGTGACTACATTAATAATTAGATATTTATTACACTAATCCATACAATTAAAAAAAATAGAAGTGTTTTGCCCTGATTTGTAATCTTTTTCTTGCTGGACTCAAAATAATTTGGATTTTTTTAACTACTTGATATCTTTTGAATTTTTTGATAGAATTGAACGGTGCAGATCTCTCTTTCCATTTCATCCCGCTCTAATAAAGCAAAAAGCGGCATTTTTCATTTTTGTGATCAAAGAAAATCTGGGCCGTCCCCTTTTGACAATGAAGCTGAGCCGTCCGTCTGGTGGAACTTTTATTTTAGCCTCAGTTATCTATGTTCCTCCGTTGCTGTTGCTCAGTGGTCACGACCATCGTCGCCGGCGCTGCTGCCGACCGTTCTCTTCCTTCACGCATCTCGCTGTCCTCGTACCGCTGGTAATTATTCGTGTTGAAGTGGCCTCTTCATTCTCCTGTCGTCCACCGTGATCCTCGTCGCCGTCGCCCAGACCGCATCGTCACCTGGAGAAGAGAGTTAAGGTTCGATTCTTCCATATCCACTGATTTCTTATTGTTATAAAATGCTTTAAATTCCCTCCTTTCCTTCACAAATTAAACCCCTCTATCTTTGTACCTTTATTTATAGTATTCTAAATTAGAGTTTTATTTTTCAAAGTGGTTGGGTGTTTCTCAGTGAAGTCGTGTGCTAGAGAGCAGGGCGTAACTTACATTGTGTTTTGTTTTTATTATTTAATCATGTATGCAGTTTTGTGATTGCAATTACTAGTCACTTACGGGGGGCAGGCTTGAAAGGGAGAACATGTCTTAGTTGTTGCACTTTTCTGTTTTAGGATTTGAACTGTTTTGGATGTTACTTGCAACCATACTAATGCCTGTATAATTACCATTAGTTGGTAATTAAAGAGGGAATATCTTATAGCCACATGAGGTTTGGATATCCTTAATGTTCTTGACAGTCAAGTTGCTGTGCGCCATGTTAAATATGTCACTTTAAATAGCCTATAGTGTTATTGCCTTCATTCTTATCAGGGTGTTAATAGTTAATTGAGGAGTAGATGGAGACAGGTTAGAGTCCTTTCCTTTCACCATGATAGTTCTAAAAGTTCTTCGATTGCCATGGTAGTACCTCTTAGAACTGAAATGAGGTATGGCAAACTTGAAGATGGGACAAAAGTCTTTGAGGGACTCAAGATTATGGATCATCCTTTTTTATTATACCATTGGATTTGCTCCTGCTGCTAGTAGGTATGTATCAACTGAGATGAAAAAATTCATGGGTTTCATTTAACAAATTGACATCTTGAGTTAGAATAGTTCTTAACCCTTGTACGTACATAGTAACTCTGTATGTGCATGCGGTGTTCTGCATGTTTATTGCATTGTGCACCTCTTCATCAAGTTCAACAACAGGTAAATCTTCTTCCTTTGTTGGAATTGACAATCGCCATTACACAATAATGTGCATTTTTTCTAGGGTTTCGTTATGTAGTGTTATGCAATTTGTCTGTTTGTTCATTTTTCTCCAAAATTAAAAAGAATTGAACTATTTGGCTTGTAGCATGAATTAGGTTGTGGATATCACAAAACCTCTTGGTTAAAGTGTGCTAGTTATTTGGTTGTTTGCTAATAAGTTCTAGTAAACTCTTAATGTGCCTCTGTTTCCTAATATGGTGAGTGTTGCTTCCAGCTCGTTGTAAAGTTTCTGTCAGCTATGATTTCCAGAGCATCTCCAACAATTCACAAGCTCCCTCGGCCTTTGGTTTTCAACTCTCTTGCTTTTGCTTACTCCACCGCCACATCTTTGTCATCTTCATCTTCTACTTCATTTTTAGCATCGACCAAAGATTCTGCCATTTTGACAAGGCTAAATCACAAAGACTGGTTAACTCCCAAAGAGGTGTTGACTCTTGTAAACTCCCTCACAGACCCATCTTCAGCAATTACAGTCTTGGAACTCTACTCCAATCGCAAGGACTACAAACCCAACGAGCCCTTCTACCTCTCCATCATCCTCAAACTAGCTCATGCCAAATTGTTTGATGCCATTGACAATCTCATGCACAGAATCAAACTCGAGAGGAACTGTCGATTGTCCGATGACTTCTTCTACAATGTTATCAAGGTCTACGGCAACATGGCTGGCCGTATAAACAAAGCCATCGAGACCCTCTATGACATGCCCAAGTTCCACTGCTGGCCCAGCAGGAAAACCTTCAATTTCGTCCTGAACCTCCTTGTGTCTGCCAAATTGTTTGATGTTGCTCATGAAGTTTATACGTCAGCCCCTAAGTTAGGTGTTGAGATAGATGCTTGTTGCCTCAATATCCTCATCAAAGGTTTGTGTAATTGTGGGAAGCTGGATGCTGCATTCCAAGTGCTCGATGAATTTCCCAAGATAAAATGTGAACCCAATGTGAGAACTTTCTCTACGCTGATGCATGCTCTGTGTGAAAAAGGGAAGGTGGATGATGCATTTTTGTTGTTGGATAGAATGGAGAGAGATTGTATTTGGCCTGATACGATATCATTCAACATAATGATTTCTGGGTTGAGAAAACAGGGGAGAGTTGAACAAGCGAAAGAGTTATTGGAGAGAATGCAACTTAAAGGATGTTCTCCTACTGCAAGTTCATATCAAGAGGTTTTGTATGGATTGCTTGATGCTGAGAGGTTTGATGAAGCTAAACATCTCATGAACCACATGGTTTTGATGGGTATCACTCCAAGCTTTGTGTCTTATAAAGTGATGATTCAGGGACTGTGCAAGATGAATCTTGTGGGTGAAGTCAATTGGGCTGTGAAGCAAATGGTGCAGCAAGGTTTTGTGCCTAGGATGGGGATGTGGAAACTGATTGTAAGAACTGTGGTTTCCCAAGCTCCTTCTTTTCAACTAGAAAGTTTTCTCATAGACCAGAAGCAAATACACTAACATTTAGTGCATGTTTGAGAAACACAAAATCATGGTTTTAGAAGCCATTTTCCGCAAACTGAGACCAAACTCTTCTCACATACTTACATCATAAATCATAAAATCTATTTTTCAAAGCTAATCCAAACATGCTGTAAATACTAAATAGTGTGACTCGTTATAAATTTTATATTATTCTTTACAAGTCAAGAATAATGTGGTTTATTTCATACTGTGTGTATGGTACGGGCTTACAATCTAGTTTCTTACAAGAATGTGAAACCTGATGTTTTTAAGCTTATTGTGCTTATTCTCTGAATGGCTTTTGTGGATAGAAATAATTCCGATAAAAGAACCTGTTTTTTATAGGGAAAATTCCAAAAAAAAATAATAATTAAAAATATGAAAAGATAAATTGGTGCTACGAATTTATCAAATCTCATGTCAGAATTGAAATAGTAATCTAGGATTTTCAATTTTGACCGAATGATCAAATTGCCCTGAGTTAAATTGTAAAACATGAAAGTGAAATTGTTAATGTAAAATATGATATTGTTAATATAGATATAGATGTTATTATTGACCTCTGAAACTTATGCGCATAAAATTATTCCTGGTTTTTGGGATATGAAGTTGTGAAACATGAAAATAAAGTCGGTAATGTAAAATATGATGTTGTTAATATAGATACAAATGTTGTTATTGTCCTTTGAAACTTCTACCCCCAATTCAGGTCATTTGGTTAGAATTGGAAATCTTATATTCCTACTTTAATTCTGATTTGAGATTTGATAAATTTGCAGCACCAATTTATCTTTTTCCATTTTTAATTATATTTTTTGGGAACTTTCCCATTTATATACTAGCAGCATATTTAGAGAAGTGTTCCTCTGCCAACACGTCAGACGCTGCATGGTCGAAACAAGAGACCAAGAAAAAACAAGAATGGATGAAGAAAGATTCTAGGCAATAGAAAGACAGTTGGTTCAAGGGAAAATTAGTGAAAACGCTGCAAGGCTCTGGTTTAGTGCAAGGTTATGTGTTTAGACCCATTATTTCCATTTGGTTCAGCATCCAACAAGTGAATTGTACTTGTATGTAGCAGCATTAAAGACAACGATTCCTATATTGTTTCACAAGAAGTTTTTCAGAATTTCAGGGCTTAGTTTTTGGTTTCAGATTTGTGTTTTTGTTGTCAATCATCCTTGAGGGCAAGGATGTTTTTGGAGGGGTATTGATATTTAATTGTAATTAGAATCCCTAATTCCCAATTAGTTGATTAGGGATTTAAATAGAAGTAGTAGTTAATTACGAAACTGCCATTAATGAATAAGGCAGCAGCAGCACTGATGCACGTCATTAAAGGGATAAGGTGGCAATGTTTATTAGGCTATGTATAAAAAGCCTAAACTCCTCTCATTGTAACTCAGTTGTTGATTGATCTTAATAGAGGAATTATTCAGTAACCCATGTGTCTTTTATCTCTTCTCCCCTCTCCAAGAATCTCAGACTTTCTTCTCTACCCTCCTTCTCTCTCTGCCCGACCTCTCTCCCTCTCCTCTTCGACTCGTTCTTCACTTCAATTCTGGTTTAATATTCTAGAAACATAACAAAATAACTGCTATATTCAATTATACATACAATTAAGGGTGAAGGTGTAAAATTAGTAATAATGTTTTGCACTTTAAGCATCCAACAGAATTAACATTTGATAGGTGCAAACGTGGTCTTAAACAATTTTTTAGGGAGCAAAATTGAGAATGTCGTTAAGTTGCTGTTATGTCTGTCACTTTTCTCTTGGGTACCATGGCACAACAACAAGAGTGACATGGCATTATACTATCATTTCCCTCACTTTTCATAATTGGTCTAAATAAAATGCAAATCTTGTTATTTGTTTGTTTGCTTATTGGTATATTTACACTATTAGAAAAAATGCCTTTAAGACCGCCACATTTAGACCTCTATAGGCAAAGACAGTTTAAAAATTATGACTGGTAGCATTTTTAAATATTGATACAACTAACGCTGTTTGATGTCCAAATGGTTTTAAAAATTTTAATGTGATTTCCTCTCTTGATCAACGTTATTTATATCAACAATATTTACAAAAATGCCAACGGTCATAATTTTTAAACCATCTTCACCTTTAGAGGTTTAGATGTGACTGTTTTAAAGATATTTTTTCTAATAGTGTAAATATACCAACAAGCAAACAAACAAATAACAAGATATGCTTTTTATTTAGACCGATTATGAAAAGTGAGGGAAATGGTAGTATAGTACCGTGGCACTCCTGCTGTTCTGCCGTGGCTCCTGAGAGAAAAGTGACGGACGTAACGGCAACTTATTAGCGTTCTCAATTTTGCTCCTTGAAAAATCGTTTATGACCACGTTTACACCCATCAAATGTTAATTCTATTGAATGCTCAAAGTGCAAAACATTATTACTATTTTTGCACCTTTACCCTAAAATTAAACTGTCTAGTGATGATTTTGTTATGTATTAAATTTATCTTGACTTGGCCCATGCCTCACTTCATTTCTTTTGCTTGTCACTGACTAAGGGACAAATATATGGCAAAGACATCATTTGTTTGCATGTTGGTGTTGTGAAAACCAAGGTTTGGAAACTCGGATCGGCTACTAAATCGATCGAGGTATTGGGTCAAATTGAAGTCAAACTAGAGCTAACACAGGGTTAAACCGACGAGGAAGTGAAGATTTCATGATTATTTACATAAAATTCTAAATAAAATTTGAAAAAGAATTAATTTAATTTTTTTTAATTTAAAAAAGGCTGAACCGGTCAAACCGGTTCAACTACTGGACCGGACCGGTTGGACCGTTTCTAGCCCAAACCAGCAAATCCGATCCGGTTTTCAAAACACCATAAAAGCCTTTGCTATTGCAACAACAGTTTGTAAGAAAAGTATGGTGGGATTGAGCTCATTAGCAACATTGTAAACGTTGAACTTTGAACTGCTCCTGTCTGCATGAGGCAACATATTTTGTAGAATGGTTTGGAATTGCTTGTTAATGCATAGGATTTCCAAAGCATTTCTTCCAGCCCCCAACCCCAATACATTTCTCCTGCCGTGCAAAATCCAATTAGAGAGCAACTCTAGAACAATGTACTCTTCCTGTCTCAAATGTAGGACCCATTTTAGTAGAGGATTTTGATCTTCAATGTACGCCTTTTTTTTTAAAATTTCTGATAGTTATATTTTTGTATCAAACTGATTTTTTTAACTTATAAAGTGATATAAATTTAATTTTACATATAAATATTTTAAAAATATCATGCCACATATATTATAATTAAGTAGTTTATTTAATTTTTTTAATTCACTCAAATTAGATTTAATAATCATGAGTATTAAAGAGAGGTTGGAAGCATTTGGTCTTTTCTTCCACAAGAATTACTCAAAACTCAAGAGATCCATACAAGCAATTAAAATGACGTATAATTATCAGAAGTGGGATTTGAAACCACGCCCTCTCTCGAAGACCAGAACTTGAATCTGGCGCCTTAGACCGCTCGGCTACCCTGATTCTACGATCATGTTTTCTTCATGCACTGTTCTCAGAGGTTGCTTCACTTCACTTGGGCAATTGTGTAACTGTCTAAAATTTTTCAACATGAGGCAACTCTTTGATACTCATATTTTCAGAAATCGTGAGATTCACAAAATATTACCTCCGACCCTAAATATAAGATAAAGTTGATTTTTTTTTGGAAAAGTTAAAAAAGCTAAATAAGTTACTTAATCATATCATATATTATGTATCCTTAGATTATATATTAGTTTAATAGTTAAACTATTTAGTTTGGAGAAAAAAAATAAAAATAAAAATACTATAAAGTAATTTAATTAGCTTTTTTAATTTCTCCAAAAAAGTCAACTTTGTCTTATAATTAGGACTGGAAGAAGTACTAAATTTTATTTAAAATGATAGAGGATAAATTAGTAAATAAAATATAGGGAAAAATAGTCAATAGTTCCAGTTAAAAAATAATCCTAGTAATAAAATACCCTAATCTAATTTTAATGATATTGACTTCTCTTTTATTTTTAAGATAAAAACTTAAATTTTTGTTTGTTAACTCTGTTAAAAAAAATTTTAATTAAATATATTTTAAGAAAAATGACAAAACATACAATTTGAATTACAAAAACTTTAAAATGTCTACTAAATTAGCAAAAAGACAAATAAGTAATCTAGTAAGAATATGAAATTTTGAAGTTTAGTGTTGACAACTTAAGTAAAAGAAATTGACGACTTGAACTCTCTAAATTGTTACTGTGTATACCCAAGTTGCTAATTGTTATTCTTAAGTTATCATTATCTATATTTAAGTTATCAAAGCCCAAACTTCATAATCCCAAATTCCTACCACGTCACGTATCTGTCTTTTTGCTAATTTAATATACATTTTAGGGTTTTTGTAAGGGAGAATTTCAACTAAGCCCTAAGGATGTGATTTAACTTCAGTCAATCCCTAAAATATTTTGAAACTTCACTACACCCCCTTGGATCAAAATGAAATTAAATTTTGTGGGTGAAAAAACAACGATGCAATTCTTTTATTTTTTTTAGAAGAGCATTTATAAGACAAATAAGTATATTTACAAGATGACTAAATGGATTCAAAAGAATATTTAGACTATTTACAAGACAAAAAAGAGGCATTTATAAGATAAATAAAGACCTTTATAAGGTAAATAAAGGGATTCAAAAGAACCCAAAGAATTAAAAATGTTATATCCATTCATAAGGCAAATATAAAAATTCACAAGACAAATATTGACATTTATAAAATAAATAAGACAATTTACAAGATAAATAAAGTAAAAGTATCATTGTCTTTTCACCAACAAAACTTAATTTCATTTTGATCCAAGGGGTGAGGTAAAGTTTTACAATCTTTCGAGGGTTGAAAGAAATTAAGTGACATCTTTGGAAGTCAACTGAAATTTTCCTTTTTTTTAATTCAAATGATATTTTTTTGTCATTTTTCCTAAAATATATTTAATTAAATTTTTTTTAACGGAGTTAACAAAATTTTTTTTAAGTTTTTATCTTAAAAATAAAAGAGGAGTCAATATAATTAAAATTAGATTAGGGTATTTTATTACTAGTATTATTTTTTAATCAGAACTATTGAATATTTTTTTTGGCCAAAAGCTGGCTTTTTTACTTAGATAATGCAAACAGTAAAACTTATACACCAATATACTACACCATGGAAAATATTTACCAAAATGTGACACTAAAAATTGTTCTTCAGGTGATGAATTTAAGAAATCGTTCACCTGAAGAACGACTTCTTCAATAACACAACAGTTGTGTTTGGAAGAGCTTAAATTTGAGAAATAAGCCCTTATTACGCAAGCCGAGAAAAAACTCCTCTCACATACTTACCTCGTATACCGTGAATCACGAATTATAAGCACTTATTGCCTAAAAATAAGCTCTTCCAAACAAGCACAACATTTAAGTGAATTTCTATGCAAATAAAAATCGTTCTTCAGGTGAACAATTTTTAAATTTCATCACATGAAGAACGATTTCAATGTATTTTCTCTTTCCTGACTCCCTCTCTCCTCATCATTGCCTAATGGTTAATTTACATTAAAAAACTCCCTCTCTCCTCATCATATGCCTAATGATTAATTTACATTAAAAAATAATGACTGCTGAGTGATTGATGATGATGATGATGATAGTAACTATACTGATAGTAACTATACTAATAGTAATTACATAATAAAAGAAATAATATTGTTAAAATAGAATAAGGAGTATATTGACCAAATAAAGTATTAAAAAATTAATACTAAATAATAATTAAGTGTGTATGATTGAAAAATGAAAATGAATTAAACTTATAGTGACTTCCAATACTACATTTAGGTCTCCTTCGCATACGTTGTGGTCGTTGTCGTCATCGTCGTTGTTGTACATTAAGTTCTTGAGATTCAAGCGTTTCATTTATTTGTGTCATTGACGTATTTAAATCAAACCACAGCGTTTCATTTAAAGAAATGGATTGTCTAGAAGTGACAAATGCTTCATTTGATGGCCTACCATGCTCAAAGGTAGAAGTATTGTATTCAGTCGAAAATAATGCATGATCATCTAATAAAGATGTGAATAACTGAAATTGAATAACATTGGGTGGGTTGGAAGGGGAAGATAATAACGGTGACATGTAATGAGGTTTATGTTGTGCAGGGTTGGAAGAAGTGAAATGGGACGACGACGATGTTGACATGTAATGAGGCTGACTAAAATTTGGAAGGTTTTGTTCCAAAACATTTTCATTTTCAACTGTTGGTTGGGTTGACAAGTAACCGCCACATCGCTTGCTTGGTCTATCATGAGGAATTTGTGGTCGAGGCAACTCAATTGTTGGGGGAGCATGTTGACGACTCATGTTAAATTGTTGTTATCTAAATGCAAGTAAAATGTTTCGTTGATCTCGGGCAACTCTGTCTCGATAATCAATACAATTTGAGCATGTAGAACGAGTATTAATTGTTAGCTTATATAACTCTTCTGCTATGTCGATTGAAATAAATAAAAAGAGATTGTGTTATAACACTTATTATATGAAGGAAAAAATGGTATTGATGGAAAAGAAGAAGAAAAACTTACCGCACAACCAGTATCACCACTGATAAGTTGAATCCATCGTTTTGTATGTCTTCAGTACCATTGCAGGTATTGAGACGTTATATCAAGTTGATCATGTGCCATTGGAGCATTAACAATAGCATGTGACCAAGTATCCCATGCATGAATAAAAAGTTTAGTATTAGTTAATCTAATTTGTAGTTGTTCTACCTCGTAGTTGCATTGTGTGGTAATTTTCCAAATGAATAGGTTGGGTAGGAATTGGTTGCTGACGACTAAACTGCCTTAGCACAAGATCAGGGTGGTGCCATTCTATGATATTAAAGCATATCAAAGGAATAGAAGTGAGCCAAATTTCAGGTGTTTATAAGCAAAACTCTAAAATTAATTGGCGCACTTCATAAGATTCATATGGCTGCCAAATTATCTCATTATCAACCATTTTATCCAGGAAACTCCGATATCGGAGCAAAGTTATGGCACTTGGACGAGGGTTTTGTCTAACGTTTTTTCATCTGTTATTACAAAAAGTAGTATCATAATTTGTATAATTTTAATAATATAAGTGGGTATGAAACATTTTATAGGTGAATTTAGCATACCTGAAAACCCAAATGAGGTAAGAGATGATAGACATCTAAATTTGGATCTGGATACACAGGTAAGGGTGGTGCAATCATAGGGAAGCAATTCCATACCCATAAATGTAGCAAGGACAAGCATCTTCCAATCCGATCTTCAGTTGGGTTAGTAGCATTACATAGTTCTCTATACAGATGAGCTAAAATTATCGATCCCCAACTAAATTTTTCAACTTCTTTAAGATTGTAAAGTAGTGGAAGGCACATTAAATAAACCCAACTACCCGATCTATCTGGCATGAGGTATCCACCTATTAACCTGAGAATATATGCACGAGTAAATTGTTGAACTTGTACATCATCTACATCTTCAAGTAGGTTATTGAAGTTCACATCTGGCTTACACAATACAAGATGATATAACATTGGCATCCAACTTTGGATGGTCTTGAGTCAATGATGCGCTCAAGCACATGTGGGCCCCTCAATATTTTGTTATCTCCCAAAAGTTTCTATTTTCTTTCCTGCATATCCTTCCTCTCCAATTGCAATTTGCCCCATAGTTAACATATCGATACTCTTCATATTTTTTACATGAATAATAAACCTTAAATGTGTGATGAACTCTAACGGAGTATAGCTTGATTGCATGTCTTAGAACTCGGACACTGTTAAACACCTTTCCAATATATAACTCATCTTTATCGCTTAGATTCAAAATTTCTTCTAAATCATCAACCTCATAAGTCATATCCGGCTCAACATTAATTTGTGATAAGAAAGCAGTTGCAAGATCATTGTGCTCATTCCCCTCTTCATGGTCATTATTGTTGTCTTCATTATCATTCTCACCATCAACATTTAAATAAGAATCATATTCATCCTCTTCCTTGATTTCATTCATGATGTCTTCTACATGAGGAAGTGAACATGGTGGTTCATTGTTGCCACCATATAATAGAGGTTCAAATGAGTGGAAATTTTCCATGTCACCGGTAAACATGAATTCTTGTCCCACAATGTTAACCTCACTGCTACTTGCTAAAAATGTATTTCCAACATCATTGATTATTGGTTGTGATTCAATGTTAGAGCCGGGAAAACGGGCCGAGCCCGTCGGGCTGGCCCTTTTAGGCCCTGGCCCTTCAAGGGCCGGGCTTGTAAATTGTAGCCTCAAAAGGAAGTCGGGCCTAAAAGGGCCGGCCCTGGAGGGCCTCGGGCCGGCCCTTTAGGCTCGTTTATTTTTTATTTTTTTACTTGGAAAGGAACCATGTTACATTTTTGAATTACTTTATTGAATCTATACGTCACTCTGTCCTCATATTGTATAGAGTATGATTTTTGAGTATATTGTTTTGTCTATTTAGAGTAAAATCATATTATATACTATTCTGCCTGATAGAGTATGATTTTTTATGGAGGTTGTAATTATTTTATTACTTGAACCTATTGCTCAAAGTGAAACACAATCAAATATCCTTGAAATTGATGATAGTGGCGAAGAAGATGAAAATGATAGTCGTCATACTCATGTTGTTTAGAGGTTAGAGTATTTAGCTTCTTGCCTTCTTATACTTTGACCTTTGTGTGAGTTATTTATGGACATGATTTTATCTTTGATTATACATTAGTAACTGTGTTTGTTTGTTGCAAGAGACGTGTTATTTAAACCTTAATGTTGATAACATTTATGTATTAAATTAGAGCTTTAATCGTTATTATTTACTAATTATATCTCTCTAGGGAAAATATGCAGGAAAAATAGTTAAATATTGTGAAAAGGATTTCCCGGCCCTGCGGGCCGGCCCTGGCCCTGATGCTCTCGGGCCGGACCTTGAAAAACTGTAATTTTTCTGACCCCGAGCCCTTTAGGGCCGGCCCTGTTAGGCCCTGGCCCGTCAAGGGCCAGCCCTGTAGGGCCGGGCCGGCCCTGATTCCCAGCTCTATTCAATGTGCTCATCATATGGTAAATCACATATGTTGGCATACAACTCTGCACATATCAATTGAGTTGAAAATCTTCTAGTAATTTGCCACATTTGTTGTATGTCCGAATCATCTTCCAAATTGCATGTCTCGTACTATGATGGATTTATGCATGTAGAATATCTGTATACTATATTTGTCATAATTTGATTGGAAGGAAGTTGTAGCTTTCGTCCGATAACTTGCTTCAGTTTACTCAAAATAATATTTGGGTCAATTTTGATTATTTTCACCCTATCAGACTCAAATGTTACACGGGATGGGCCGCTACAAATTTGTCCATTTAAAAATATACACATGAACTCCTTTCTAAGATTCATCCTACTTCCTAAAGATTACATTACAATTATTAATAAAATTAAATGAAATTGTCAAAACAATTTAAATTCAGAATATCACATTTAAAAAAATCATTATAAAATATATTCATAATTGTCTCACCACATTATGTATAACACCAACAAATAACCATCATAAAATATAAAATATTATTCTTCATTTACCTTTCACTACTTTTTTATTTATAAAATTTTGTGGCAACGTATTTCAAAATATATTTCATTTCTTATTATATTTTTGGTTAATTAAAAATTAATATATATTATCATCGAAATATACAAAATTGACGATCATAAATTTGGCACACTAAAAAATTGTCTTTATTTATTCATTTATTTATTTTATTTATTAATATTTTTCTGAAACAGTAAAGATTTATAAGTACTTAAACAGAAAATAAAATTCTGCAGTGTGGCAACAAGGGAATTCTGACAGAAAGAAGAGTTTTCTATAATATCAGCTGTCACTTTTAGTAGAAAAAATATTACATAAAATTACAAAAAAGTACTTCGAATTTAAAAAATTCCTGTTAGGTCCAAAAATGAAAAGCACCGCTGAAACTGACTCTTTTGTCTGCAAAAAGATCAAAGGAAACTACAGAAAAGTACCCCTAATTTTGAAAATATCATTTTGATCCAAAAGTCCGAAAAACAACGTCCTTTGTTTATAATATTAGGTATAAATAATATAAAATCACTACCACTATATAAATATAAAAAAAAATATACTTACAAAAATTTATCTTGTTCTTATGCTAAAAATATCCTTTTTCTAAATATTTTAACTACACACACCTATATTCTAAATATTTTATATATTTTAAAATCTTAATCTATAACTATATTTTAAATATTACATACCATTACATTGGGACATATGGGAGGTTTTTTTTTTTTTTAAGTTTTATCTTACCAACATTAAAGTGTCGGGTGAGCCAATATTTTGACAAATATCATAAATATACAAATAATGTTCCACAAAATAAAAACACATTTACTAATATCATGATATAAGGTTCACATAGGCGAAATCACGTGCTTACAAATAGAGATCAAATAACTTACCTATATGACCATATAATACAGGATAATACTTACAGTCAAAATAAGAGGCATCTATTTTGATTTTCCAAGTTGTTGAACCAACCACTGACCACCTAAAAATAAAAAATAGTAAAATAATAGTTATCAAGGGCAACATAAATAAAATCCAAATTATATATTACAAACTACCAAATTAAGAAAAAAAAACTAGAGAAACAACTTACCTACAATAACAATAAGAAAAAAGACTAATGCAAATAACTAAGAATGGAACAACAAAGCAAAAGAATAAAGTAAGGAGGATGAGGAGGAGAGAACTGAATAATATGTAAGGAGTGGAGAGGAAGCTATTAGAGATAAATGAGATGATAAAGAAAAGAATGGCAGAGTGAGGATGCAAGAATAAAGAGTGGATGTGGGAATGAAACAAAATATAAAACCCTCTATTTACTGTTTATTCACAAGCTTGCATGGGGGAAATGGTTGACATGACTAAGCATTGGGAAGGAGAAGGGGTCTGAAACACGCATACAGCTTTGTACGGGAGAATATTCCTAACAAACCCTTTTTTAATTATTTTAAAAAAAGTCACTTCATTTTGAAATCGTTCATGTGAAGAACGATTTCTAAAATCATTTTCGTGAAGAACGATTCCTGCTTTACAAGAACAACTTCTCCACAAATTTAAAATCGTTCTCCACAAGAATGATTTTAAATATAATATTACGATAAATAGTTTCAACTTTACAACATTTTGATATTATGTTTTACTATTTTTAGTATTCTAATAAAAAAGCCCCAAAAGCTAGAGTATTGACTGCTAGGGTTGAGCATTCAGTATTCGGTAGTAACCAAAAATACCAAATATAAGTTATTTTAGTGACTGAACCGAAACCGAAATTTTCAAATAACCGAAACCAAAATAACCGACTAATTTCAGTTCAATTTTCGGTGTAGTTCGGTTATTAGGCTTGTAGACCTTTTTCTTATTGCAGGCCTATCCAATGCAAACCAATTGCAAGTCTGCAACCCAAGCAAAAATTCTAACAAAAAAAATAATTATTCTAACAAAAATAATAATTAGTACAAACCAGCTTTAAGCAAGAAAATCAAAGATGATTTTCAAATTTTAGCCCCAAGGATTTAATACTTATTTTACCTAATCAAACTCATGTAACATAGCATTTCAACATCATTCAAAAACACTAAATGCTGTAATATAATTAACAGAATTACCACTACTATACTAGAGGTCCGCCTTTATATTGGCTAACTTCAAAATAAAAGCTTAAAGAAAGCATATTGAACTTAAAGAAAGCATATTGAACATAAAAAAAAACTTGATATATACTCCCCTGATCCTAATTATATGACAACATTTGGGAGTTGATTTTGATCTTAATTATAAGATAAAGTTTTAATTTTGGTCAATTTCTTCCCAAAATACCACCATTGATACTTTCTCAATAATAATGAAACACAATAATAATTTTATAACACACCTATATATTCTATAAAGTAAGTAATACTTGCAACTTATTAATATCACATACACCTCAATTCTACTATTTATTTTATTTTATAAGAATAAAGGATAGAAAAATTAATTTAACACTATCAACGTCATCATCTCTATTTTTAAAAATTGTAACTTTCCTGTTCTTTAATTGGTGACACAGAGCTGAACATGGGTAGGCAAAAGACAGTGCTTGAGAAGGACACTCACAGGACCATGGTTGACTCATGTAGTATTCCTAAATCATCCTTATTAAATAAGGGCATTTTAGGAAAATAAATAAGATTAACTAATTTAACTACTATTCTTAAATTCTCCAAAGTTAGGTAAATATGTCCTATAATTAGGACCAGAGGGAGTATCAGATTCAGCCTTGATCCTTGCTCCTGAATGCCCCCTGAAGGCCTGAATGACACCTACAACTGAAGGAAAGACAAAATATCATAAAAAAAAAAATACTACAATGATTATATTACAAGTATGACAAGGAAAATTTGCTTACAAAATCTAAAGTTTCCCATATTGTAACTAGAAGATATCAACATTTGTCTCTAATACAAATTTTTGCAAATCTAGCAAATTTAAAAACCGATCAGACTTCATATATAAGAAAATATAGTATTAACACTATAGTTGTATTCCATATTTGCGAATCCTGTTATTGAAAAAAAAGAAAAAAAATATTAGTACTTTGACCAAAGTATTGATGTATTTTACAGTATATGAAATAATGGATGAATAGAATAAAGCCGAAGAAGAAATTTATAATAATCAAACGAAATGAAAACTCTTATTCTTCATAACAATCAAACAAAATTTATAAGGGCTGAACAGAAATGAAGCCTTTCATTCTTCATAATAATCAAACAAAATTTATAATGGTGTATAGAAATGACCAGCACCATTAGGTGCAGTGGTCACCCAAGTGGCCTTAGGCCACTCCCCCTCCCCCACTTCACGGGTTCGATCCCGTGCCCTATGTAATCAAAAAAAAAAAAGGTGTATAGAAATGAAGTTGAAGAAGACATTTATAATTAGGGCTGAGTAATGGGCGGGTTAGGCTAACCCGAAGATTAGCCCGTTACCCGCCCGTTTATGTCTTAATGGGTACGGGCTAGCCCGTACCCGTTAAGTACCCGAGATAGCCCGGTAATAAACGGGTTGGACATACCCGTCCAAATTCGGGCGGGTAATGGGCAGCCCATTTAACATATGATATTAAAAAAATCCCTGCTATTACAAAGTGCAAAACAATTTATTGTCATACTTAATACTTTAAGTCCTACAGTACTACGCTTTTTCATTTAACAAACACTGAAACACATAATACTCATATAATTGTCTGCAATGTACCTTTTAATTTAAATGAAAACATCACATAATAATATTAACATTCACAATCAGAAATTCAGAATTTAAGTCACAACTAAAAAGAGTATTCAATCTTTGAATCTAAAGGAACAAAAGTTACAAAATTGTTAACAAAAGCCATTCAACAAAAGCATTGGCATCTTTCCATAATCAGTCCTCTTAACATGCATCATCCTTACATTTCTGTTGAATCTTCATCATCAATATCACCTTCAATTGGAATGGTTAAATTTGGAGTTGATAACTCTTGATCTACAAAACAAAGATAAATTATGTTTATTAATATGTGATAATAAAAAGATCAAAGATGAAACAATATAAATTAAAATTGATTTAGAAATTACCAATAACATTTGTACTCTCATCAATATTGTCAATATCCAAGTCATTCAATTTAGGGGGACTTGTGCGTAGCCAATTTTGAGCACATATGAGTGCCTCAACCATCTTTGGAGATAGAGAACTTCTGAAGGTATCTAGTACTCGACCACCGGTACTAAAAGCATATTCTGAAGACACTGTAGAGACCAGTACAACCAATAAATCATGAGCAATGAGATGTAGAACTATATATGTTGAAGCATTACCTTTCCACCAAGCAAGATGAGTGATAGTCAGATTAGATATTAGTTAAATACTTAAATTTAAAATAAAATAAAATAAAATAAATAGGCGGGTATGGGCAGCCCGAAGGGGTACCCATAGCCCGCCCGTTTAATGCTTAAATGGGCGGGTAATTTGCCCGCCCGTTACGGGCCTGTTTTGGGCGGGCCCATAATGGGTAAATTTATAACGGGTGCGGGCGGGCTTACCGGGTTGCGGGTTCCTTGCTCACCCCTATTTATAATAATCAAATGAAATCAAGCCTCTTATTGTTCATAATAATCAAACGAAATTTATAATGACTGAACAAAAATGAAGCCAAACGAAATAAACACCTACAAAAAGGTGCCTCAAGGAAAAAAATACAAAAAAAGATACCTACTTTCCCGATTCAATCGAACACAAGAAGTGAAAAAGGTACCTTTTTTACTCAAAAAAGAAAAAAAAAAGAATCTTTATTCCACACAGAAATGAACACAAGAAGTAAACAAGGTACCTTTTTTATTCAAAAAAATAAAAAAAAATTGTCATTACAGACTTGCAATGTTGACAGAATGATCAACGAAGAAAAAAATTTGGCTTCTAAAGATTAAAAGTTTAAAACCAGAGGAGCAACCGAGCAAGAGATTAAAACCGAGCTACTTACCAGAAACTGAAGCTCGAGGGTTGAAGATGAACGGAGGACGATGGGAGGTTGCTCGATTAACGGCGACGCTTCCATGGACGGTGAGACGATGTCGTTGAGGGTTAGGGCAAAGGGAGGCTGCTTGACTGAAGGCGACGCTTCCACGGAGGGTGATGCTTCCACCCTAGACCGTCGAGACTCGAATGTCCAGAGTCGAGAGGAGAGGAGCACGGGAGGACGGACGAGTCGAGAGTCAGAGGACCCAGACCCACGGACACAGATGAACTTGGACTCAGAATTAGAAGAGAAGACTGAAGAGTGATGTGAAAAGGCCAAGGACTGAGGAGTGAAGAGGAGAGGCCGGATCTGAATCAAGTATTGAATGAGATTTGAATGGACAATTATGTTTTTTAGGTCATTTATTTTTTTCTACAAAATTAGGTCACGTTCAGCCGAATTGGACAAAACTGAGTTGAACTTGGAAATGGGCTTTAAGCCTAGGCCTGCTGATGCTTTTTATTTAGTTAAGCAGAAAAAAAACCCACTTTGAAACAAATTTCGGTTATTTGGTTGTAACCGAATTTTTTCTTGGAAAACCGCACCAATGACTAAACAACCAAAAAGACTGAATGTGTAAACCGATAAAAACCAATTAACCTCAAAAATCAAACGGAAAAAACCGAATTAGGTTCGGTTTGATTTTCGGTTTCCCTTTGCTTTTTGCTCACCCCTATTGACTGCCCCTTATCATACATCGTTTTCGGCTTTTCACCTCTGTCCTCACCATACCTGTGTGTGTTTGGAATAATCACCGCACCTGTGTGTGTTTGGAATAATGATAGGAAAAATGGAGTTTCTTAATTTAGTTTTTGGTAATTTTATTTTTGATAAAAGCCCAATTATGTAATGTGATTTATGTTTGGAACAGCGATTGTATAAATGACTTTTGCAAAAGCCCGATTGTATAAATAATTTTATTTTTGGTAAAAGCCCGATTGTATAAATAATTTTTGGAACTGAAAAAGTATATTAAGGATAAAATTGCAATCAGTCTGATAACACATTGGGTAAAGTTGAAAAAATATTTTAAGAGTTAAAAGTACAAAAAAATAGTTGAAATTAATTTTTGTACCCGAAAAAGTATATCAAGGATAAAATTACAATCATTCTGATAGCACACTGGACACAACTAAAAAAATATTTTAATCATTCTCACTCTTTCCAAACGCTAAATCAGTAAAAGCTCCAATGTTGAGCTTATGATATAAGCTATTTTAGTAATCACAAAGTGTGTGTTTGGGGGGAGCATTTGAACCCCCAAACGGTTAATTGAGCTTATAAGCTCAATGGATAGTTTGGAAAAAAAATTTGAGTGTTTGTTTTCCAAAGTGAGCAATCAAGCTTAATTCTATCTTAATAGTTTTTGTTATAAGCTCCATTTCTCAGCTTTTACTGATTTAGCTTTTGGGGAGAGTGAGAATGATTAAAATATTTTTTCAGTTGTGTCTAGTATACTATCAGACTTATTGCAATTTTACCTTTAATGTACTTGTTTTGCTACAAAAATTAATTTCAACTATTATTTGGTGCTTTTAACCCTTAAAATATTTTTTAACTGTACCCAGTGTGTTATCAGATTGATTGTAATTTTATCTTTAATGTACTTTTTCAGTTCTAAAAATTATTTTAAACTATTTTTTTGTATTTTTAACCATTTAAAATATTTTTTCACCCATTCTCTCTTACTATTATCACAAAAGTCACTTGTGCTTAAGTCAATCCAAACAAGTTTTACTTTTGCAAAAGTCATTTATACAATCACAGTTCCAAACATAAATCACATTACATAATCGAGCTTTTACCAAAAATAAAATTACCAAAAACTAAATTGAGAAACTCCATTTTTCCTATCGCTGTTCCAAAGACACTCAAACTCAATTGATAATTACAAACTCAAAACACTCCCCCCCCGTTACTAATTAAGCTTCCTTTCAATTGGCCCAAAACAACCCTCGTCCCCCCAGTCATCACGCTGCTGCCCAGATCAGTCTCACCCTTGCTCAATTCACCTTGAATTCAGCTTTCCTCTTCCACTTTGAGCTCTCGTTATCGGCTTCTCTAGTCTCTCCTTTTTCTCACGCACGACGACGACGGCGTCTCCAGTCTACCCTGCCCTTTGTTGTCGGAGGTCTGGCCGTGAGGGGCTATAATGACGGCGATTTCCATCCCATTATTCCAGTCCCTGCGACGTTTTATTCGCTGACAAATCGGGGCTCCCTTCTTTTTGACTTGTTTACTTGAAGCTTATGCTTTGGCCACCTCTTCATCAAGTCCTACAGCAGGTAAATCTTCTTCCTTTGTTAAAATTGATGATTCGCTTTACACTATAACATGATTCTCAAACATTATTCCGAGTTTCCTAGTATATTCTACGAAAAAAATTGAGCCATTAGGCTTGTTGCATCATTGGGGTGAGTATAGCAGGAAGCTATTCCGTTGAAGTGTCTTAGTAGTTTAGTTGTTCACTAATAGTTCTGGTAAGCTCTTAATGTGCCTCTAGCTGAGCTCTAAAGAAAATTACCTTGGTATTGTCTGTGATCTTTCATTGTGGTATGTAAATCTTACCATATCATTTAGTTTTCATTCTCATCATCTTGTCTGACTCTCTCCTCCCAGTTACAACTGGAAAACTGAAGTATAGCAAAAAGGCGCACAGAAGAAGACAGTACTTCAACGCAGCTCCTCACTATCAGCTTTGAAGCAGAGCAAAAAGACGCACAGAAGAAGACGGTGCTTCAACTTAGCTTCTCACTATCTCAGGTTTGTTTTTCCTTATTCTGTTGAAATGCGCTGCTAAATTTTGCTCCTGTACATTTTGTTTGCTCGTGGCTGTTCTGTGAACTTTGGGTTTAGTGTTCTTTCTCTGCGGTGTTGAACTGTTTACAAAAAACTGTGTATTTAAATTTCTATATCAAGACCGTAAAAGTAAAAAAAAAAAGAGTCAGGTCTTACGTTTCTATATATTTTTTCTTCTTGAAGTTTTTGTAGACTCTCCGAGTGCGTGCTAAGAAGTAAGATTATTACCTTTTTCCTTTTCAGTTTGCTCTTCTTAAAAACATGGCTGCTGCTGGGGAAATTGGGGCTGCCGAATTCCTTCAGGTTTGCTTTTGCTTCTTTTATTTGAATTCACATAATCCCAGAATTCCATATCATCATATGATACACAATTGGTTTTTGTTAGGTCCTTTTGAAACATTGTATGGTTGCAATAAAACTTTATTGTTGGTGTGGATGGGTTGTAAATTCGGTTCCCTTTATGTTTTTTATTGGCCAATTGAACAGAACTCTAGTGGGCCTTGTTTCTGCCGTACCTTTAATGCTATTGTGTTTTTTTTTTTTGTTTTATCAATGTCTTCAGGGTACATGTAGACAAAGTCTATTTTTAGTGAAGAAATCTCATTGGCAGAGGAGTAATTTGCTTTGGGGTACAGTTTGGAGTAGAAGGCAAGTACGGGGTTCCACTAGAAAAGCCTTATCTTTGAGGTGCTGTGCCCAAACAAATCCCCAAGCTGTGGTTGCTGGGGATATCAGTAGTTCATTAGATGATCATTCTAGTTTGGTTGTGAAGCCCGTGTTGAAAATTCTTCATTTTTATCGGGTTCCATTGATCCAAGAAAGTGCAGCTGCTGAGCTTCTGAAGGAGATTCAAAACAAAATTTCTGATCAGATAGTGGCTTTGCAAACAGAGCAGTGTTTCAATGTTGGGATTGAAACAGAACTTTCAAGCCAAAAACTTTCAGTACTTAAATGGCTTCTTCAAGAAACATATGAGCCTGATGCATTGCAAACTGAGAGCGTTCTTGAGAAAAGAAGGGAGGAAGAGTTGAGGACTATTATAATAGAGGTTGGTCCTAGGCTGTCATTTACCACAGCCTGGTCTACTAATGCTGTTGCAATTTGCCATGCATGTGGATTGACAGAGGTGACACGTTTGGAACGTTCGAGCAGGTACTTATTATACATCCAGGGTGATCTGGAAGACTATCAAATTAATGAATTTGCAGCAATGGTGCATGATAGAATGACTGAATGTATTTACAATCAGAAGTTAACATCTTTTGAGACCAATGTGACTCCTGAAGAAGTTTATTCTATACCAGTTATGGAGAAGGGGCAAAAGGCATTAGAAGAAATTAATCAAGAAATGGGTTTAGCTTTTGATGACCAGGATATTGAATACTATACTAAACTTTTCAGAGAGGATATTAAGCGTGATCCAACTAATGTTGAATTGTTTGATATTGCACAATCCAACAGTGAGCATAGCAGGCATTGGTTTTTTACTGGAAAGATTTTCATTGATGGGCAACTCATGGACAAGTCGCTAATGCAGATTGTGAAAAGAACTTTACAAGCAAATCCAAATAATTCAGTTATTGGATTTAAGGATAACTCCAGTGCAATCAGGGGTTTCCCAGTGAAGCAGTTGCGACCAGTTCAGCCGGGGTCATCATGTCCATTAAACTTGACAGTATGTGACCTAGATATCTTATTTACAGCCGAGACTCATAATTTTCCATGTGCAGTTGCTCCTTATCCTGGTGCAGAGACAGGTGCAGGAGGTCGCATCAGGGATACACATGCCACAGGAAGGGGTTCTTTTGTACAAGCAGCTACAGCTGGTTATTGTGTTGGAAATCTCAACATGCCAGAGTCTTATGCTGAATGGGAAGATTCATCCTTTACTTATCCTTCAAATCTAGCATCACCTTTGCAGATCCTCTTGGATTCTAGTAATGGTGCATCTGACTATGGCAACAAATTTGGAGAGCCTTTGATTCAAGGCTTCTGCAGGACTTTTGGAATGAGACTTCCTAGTGGTGAAAGGCGGGAGTGGTTGAAACCAATAATGTTCAGTGGAGGTATTGGGCAGATTGACCATATTCATATAACCAAGGGAGAGCCTGACATTGGAATGTTAGTTGTTAAGATTGGAGGCCCTGCTTATCGTATTGGTATGGGAGGTGGGGCAGCCTCGAGCATGGTTAGTGGTCAGAATGATGCAGAACTTGATTTCAATGCCGTACAACGTGGGGATGCTGAGATGGCTCAAAAATTGTATCGTGTGGTCCGTGCTTGCATAGAGATGGGAGAGAAAAATCCTATTATTAGCATTCATGATCAGGGGGCTGGTGGGAATTGCAACGTTGTAAAGGAAATTATATACCCAAAGGGTGCTGAGATAGATATCCGAGCAGTTGTGGTTGGTGATCACACAATGTCTATTCTAGAAATTTGGGGTGCAGAATATCAAGAACAGGATGCAATCTTGGTGAAGCCTGAAAGCCGTAATCTCCTACAATTAATCTGTGAAAGGGAAAAGGTATCGCTGGCTGTTATTGGTACTATAAGCGGTGATGGGCGTGTTGTTTTAGTTGACTCCTTAGAAACTCAGAAGTATCTGTCAAATGGACTTCCTCCCTCCCACCCTGCTGTGGATCTTGAATTGGAGAAGGTACTTGGTGACATGCCTAAAAAATCTTTTCATTTTTCCCGGTTTGTTTATGAGCAAGATCCATTTCATGTAGCCCCAACAATCACAGTAATGGATTCTTTGAAGCGGGTATTGCGGTTGCCATCTGTCTGTTCAAAGCGTTTTTTGACAACAAAAGTTGATAGGTGCGTTAGTGGTCTCGTGGCACAACAGCAAACTGTTGGCCCTCTACAGATTCCTCTTGCCGATGTTGCAGTTATTGCTCAAACTTTTACTGATGTGACTGGAGGTGCATGTGCCATAGGGGAGCAACCAATCAAAGGTTTGTTAGACTCTAAAGCAATGGCAAGGTTAGCTGTTGGAGAAGCACTCACAAATCTTGTATGGGCAAAGGTCACTTCCCTTTCTGATGTTAAGGCAAGCGGTAATTGGATGTATGCTGCCAAGCTTGATGGGGAAGGAGCTTTCATGTATGATGCTGCTCTATCTTTGTCAGAAGCAATGATTGAACTTGGTATTGCTATTGATGGCGGGAAAGACAGTCTTTCTATGGCTGCTCATTCTGGTGGTGAAGTTGTTAAGGCTCCAGGAAACCTTGTAATTAGTGTTTATGTCACATGCCCTGATATTACAAAAACAGTGACGCCAGATTTGAAACTTGAAGATGATGGTATTTTGCTTCATCTTGATCTGGCAAAAGGAAAGCGACGGTTAGGTGGATCTGCTTTTGCTCAGGGTTTTGACCAAATTGGGGATCAGTGTCCTGATCTTGATGATGTTCCTTACTTTAAAAGGGTCTTTGAGACTGTCCAAGACCTACTTACAGATGGATTGATCTCTGCTGGACATGACATAAGTGATGGTGGGTTGCTAGTTTGTGCTCTGGAGATGGCATTTGCTGGAAATTGTGGGTTTATCTTGGACTTGACTTCAAAAGGAAATAGTCTTTTTGAAACCCTTTATTCAGAAGAACTTGGGTTAATTGTTGAGGTGAGAAAGAAAAATTTAGATATTGTGCTAGATAAGTTGAACCATGCTGGTGTTATCGGTGAGATTGTGGGTCAAGTAACTGCTACTTCATTGATAGAAGTTAAGGTTGATGGGGTGACTCATTTGAAAGAAAGTACTTCTATCCTTAGGGATATATGGGAAGACACCAGTTTTCAGCTAGAAAAGTTCCAAAGGTTGGCATCTTGTGTTGATATGGAAAGAGAAGGATTAAAACACAGATGTGCACCTTCATGGAAACTGTCTTTCTCTCCTTCCTTCACAAGCAAAGAGTACATGCTTGCAACTTCAAAACCAAAAGTTGCTGTTATTAGAGAAGAAGGCAGCAATGGAGATAGAGAAATGGCTGCAGCATTTTACGCGGCTGGTTTTGAACCATGGGATGTTGCAATGTCAGACCTTCTCAAGGGAGTGATCTCTTTGCAGGAGTTCCGTGGGGTTGTTTTTGTTGGTGGTTTTAGCTATGCGGACGTGCTTGATTCTGCCAAAGGATGGTCTGCTTGTATAAGATTTAATGAGCCTCTTATAAAGCAGTTTCAACAATTTTACAACCGTCCAGATACTTTCAGTCTTGGAGTTTGCAATGGGTGTCAATTAATGGCCTTGTTGGGATGGGTACCGGGTCCGGAGGTTGGAGGTGTTCTTGGTGCGGGTGGGGACCGATCACAACCAAGATTCATTCACAATGAGTCTGGGCGTTTTGAGTGCCGCTTTACAAGCGTGACAATAGAGGATTCACCGGCTATAATGTTTTCAGGTATGGAGGGTAGTACACTTGGCGTATGGTCTGCTCATGGTGAAGGAAAAGCATATTTCCCAGATGAAGGCATGCTGGATCGTATTGTTGATTCTGAGTTAGCTCCTCTAAGATACTGTGATGATGGTGGCAATCCAACAGAGACATATCCTTTCAACGTAAATGGCTCTCCTCTTGGGGTTGCGGCTATTTGCTCTCCAGATGGACGACATCTGGCGATGATGCCTCATCCAGAGCGTTGCTTCTTAATGTGGCAGTTCCCATGGTATCCAAAGCAGTGGGATATTGACAAAAAGGGGCCTAGTCCATGGCTGCGCATGTTCCAAAATGCTAGAGACTGGTGTTCTAAAAATGGTTAGTTCTTGTTTTTAGAGTTCTTTTTCCTTGCTTCTGTTCTTTGTCTAATCCTTGTTACCCTTCGATGACTTTTTGACAGATTGCTCAGCTGCGGAAAAGTGAGGTTGAGGTTGAGGTTTTTCTGTTATGAAGACATTTTATAGTCTGCCGTCGATTAGTTGAATATACGGCTTCTGCTATTTCTGATGCAACTCATTACTGGATATTTCATTTTTGTTCAAGTGGGAATTGTAAATATTTGGGATCATGTTATAATTTTTGTTTCAACTTTTTGACTTGCACAGTTTTTGATTATCATACAAGTATCTGAGAGACAAGAAACATTTTGCCTTGTTTTTTTTTTTTTTCTGTTTCTTGGGCATCCAAAAATTAGACTGTTGGTTTCGGGAAGAATTTATTTTCGCTACGTATAACTCTCTTATTTGAGTTATCATGTACAATGTTAAGGAGATTGAATCGGTTACTTTCCATTTGACGTTGTTGTTGTTTTTTTTTTTTTTTTAAAAATCTTGGGTACAACTTGGTAGTGTGCATGTTTGTGATATAGCGTGCAAGTGCTTGTTTGTGATAGCTTTTTAGGAGTGTTTTGATAATTTACAGAGACAAGTATGTGATAAGAGTTTTACCTCAGTTTGTAGAAAGGGTTTTTGAAACCATGGTTTAGTTATTTTTCAAACAAGCACAAAGTGAATTTAAATTCCCTTGTTTTTTGCATTTTTTCAGTGGATAAGCTGAAGTTGCAGTTACAATTCAAAAATATATTGTTAGATTAATGTCTTATTAAATTATGGTATGTCATATTCCTTGACTGAGTTCATTAGCAGCTTAGTAAATGTTGAATTTTGTACTATTCCTGTCTCCATGAGGCAACCTATTTTAGAGAAATGATTCAATCAGAACTGAACATGTTGTATTCCTGTGATAACAAAACTAGCAATGAGAAATAATAATGGGAAAATACCAGTTAGGTCCCAAGGTACAGAATTAATCCCAAAAAAATCCCTTTGCAAATTCCAATGAGGGACTTTTCTGACAGCAATTCCCTTTGAGAAATGACTAAAATAGCCCACACTAAAATTTAAAAAACATGAGGTTCATTTTGAATGCTTCAGGTTCATTTTGAAAAGAAGAAATAGGGTTCGAAATCGCTGGACGCAGGCTCTGCTTCTCGTTCCTCCGTCGTGCCGTGGTTCATCGTCAAGCGTCGGTGGGCTTCGACGCCGCGTCGCTACTGTGCGAGTCGGCGTGGGTGAGTGCGCCGTTCCCCAAGCGTGCAGCGCAGTCCGCCGCAAAGCAGCCGGTGTTCGTGGGCTGCGCCAGCGTTGGCCGGTGTTGCAGCGGCAAAGAATCCGGCGCCCGTCCAACAACGTCAGCCACATCGCTTTAACACCCAGCGTCCCTCGAGTGCTCCTCCGACGGTCAGTCGTCCGCCCCTTTGCTGTGTGGTTTTTTTTTTTTTGTGAAATGGCACCATTAATCTATTGGGTTGCCACTAGTTTGGGATTGGGGGAAAGTATTGATTCTTGCAATTTAGTTGGGAAAATACATTGGTTAAGGAAGGTGGTTGTCGGGTTTAAATTTGTTCTTTTTATGTGTGGCGCTGGTATGTGATGGCTGAATCAGTGTTGTTGTTTTGGGGGTATAGATGTTTGTTTATGAGTAACGTTGAAGGCCAGGGAATGTTTTATAATGTGGTTTGCTGATAATGTGCTGCTCTAGCATTGGGTTTGAGGTCAGAATCAATGGGTATGAGGCTAATAATGTGCTTCTCTATAATTGGTGCATTTGGAAGTTAGTTACTGTTAAAAATTGATGTCCTATTAATGCTTCAGTTTGTGTTGCTTATTACTGTTTTTGAGTGGTTCCAAGAGAAGAATGGGCAGTATAGGAAGTAAAGTTGGCTCTAGGTACAACATACACCATTGTACGAATTGGTACTTGTCAGTATAGAATAGTTAGCAACCGTTGATATGAAAAATTGTTTGTCAGTATAGAAAGTTTTGTTGATGACCTTATGCTTCATTGTTGATTTATATGACTTAGTGATTGATATATATACATTGCTGATGTGGAATTGCAATTAACTTCATAAATTAGTTGTTCGTTATATACAAATGATTGGTTAATGTCTTATGTTTTTGGTGGTGTGTGAATAAAGTAGTAATTACGTTCAAGGTTAAGCAAAAAATGGCAAAGAAGAAAGAAAGGAAAGATGGAGAGGGAGAGAGGGTGAAAAAAGTTTCAGGGTATATATTGTTTACACAAGATTATTTTAAGAACAAGAAAAACAAGAAGGAGGAGTGCAAGCGTTTAAAAGAGGAGACACAGGCTATGAAAGAAGCTTGGGACGCATTGAAAGATGAGGAGAAGGAGGCATATAAGGTGAGGGCAAAGAATTTAAGGAGTGAGGCTAAAGGGACAAAATACGTGGTTCCATTCTTGACCCGATGTGCTCCTAATCAATTTATGAAAGTGTGCTACAGTGTGAAAAATAGAGAAGATAAGATGGATAGGCTAAAGAAAATCGGATTAGACAAGTTAGTTCACATAAGCTGCTCACAAATCCCCCGAGATCTATGTGGTCAGTTGATGTCTGCATTTGACCCTCCAACTAACAATGTTTTGATTCGAGGGAGGTCATTGAACATCCGCCGGGAAGATGTTCAACAATTGATGGGGTTACCGTGTGGGGGGGACATTGAGGAAAAAGTCAGCAAAGAAGAAGAAGGTTTTGAACAATTGAAGACATTGTACGGGACAGTGGCTTACAAGACCATTGGAAAATGGCTTATTGAGAGAGACGAGGATCCCGAATTCGAATTCCTCTTTGTCATGTATGCGTTGGGAACTCTCTTGTGTCCCGGGTCGGGTATAAGTGACTGATAGAGTGTTGAAAGTGATGGCGGCAAAAAAATGAGGTCTTGGGAAGTACGATTGGTCGAGTTTTGTGTTGATTGAACTATCAAATTCTCTTGCACAGTACAAGAAGAAATTAGTGAAAGGGAAAGATGCAGGGAGGATCAATGTCGGGGGATGTATATATTTTCTAATGGTAAGTGCATGTTTGATATATGTAACGTTTATTGGTTTTTTAAATTAGTTGTAAATTGCTGTATTACATGTTGAACTCTGCTGCTGTTAAGGTGTAATTTAATTTCTGTACAGGTGTTTTGCTTGCAACATTTTCCCCTAGGCCAACTACATGCCTCTTCAAGTGAAAATGCGCTTGCATTTTGGAATGACAACAACGTCAAGAGTAGAGTGCAGATAAAGAAGGAAAGCAACCAAGGGTTGCTACATTCAGTCAGTAATGTAGTTGGATCTGCCTCTTCTGAATTGCATGAACAAACCATGCTAACACACCCGGTAAGATGTGAAATCTGATGTCAGCCGCACATTCAGTTGAAAGTATTGACTTAAGTTTTTGTGATGTCTAATTTGCAGGAAATCAAGAGAACATATGATCGAATTATGTCAAGGGTGGTGTCAATAGTGCAAGAGGAACTTGTTTCCCTTCAGGCGAGGCTGTTAGGCGGGGGAAACATGGATGAAGGGGATGAAAAGGTGCAAGACGTTAAATCTTCGTCTGAAAGTGAAGATGATGAACATGCTGAGGGGGGTGACATAAGAAAAAGAGAAGACGATGAAGTGCAGTCTATAAGTGCAGAAGAAGGGTCAGAGGAAGAAGTAGGAGGTGTACATGGTATGGGAGATAAGGAGGAAGTGGAATCGAAAGGAAAGGAACAGGCACAATTGAGGAAATCTACAAGGATTAAGAAACCTGCTATTGGGTCTCCTTGGGTGACAACAATGGCTAAGAAGCGAAGTCAAGATGAGAAGGATAAGGAAGTTTTATATCAAATGTGCACTACACGATGTAAATCAGCAGAGGATGAGGAGGAGTAAGTAATCACACTTCTTCAATCTCAACTTAGATGAATCACAAAAACTGACTTTGTGCGCTTGTTTGTGTATTAGGGAGTTTGTGGATATGTATGACTATTTCTTGACCCGCGGTGAACTATATTGCCTTCGTCCAAGGGGTTGGATTAGTAACAGGGAAGTTAATTGAACAATAAACTCATACTATGTTCATTGAATTCTGCGAATTGCTGACTCTTTTTTTAATGGTGCATAGTTTATAACCATGGTTGTGAGGACGTTAGTGGGGGATCAAGTACACAATAGCAGCCGGGTGACCAGACACATATTTGCAGCAGAATTGTTGCAAAAAATGGCAGCGGCTCCTAACAAGTGGTCATTGGAATCACATGCTGCGGAGATCTTGCCTGAACATATTGGTTACAACATTGGCGATTGCGACTTGATTTTTGCTCCTACCCTGCGCCTGGATCATTGGTTTTGTTATGTCTTGGAGACGAAGACAATGCGGTTTTATGTGCTGGACTCATTGGTTAACCAATTAACATATGCAAGGGCACAAAAGGTAGAAGAAGATGCAACAAAACCTAAGAGAATGAGCAAAAGCCAAAAAGAAGATATTCGTGCCAAAGAACGGCTCGCACAGCAGTGTGTAAGTGCTTATTTCTCAATAATATGATTTGTGTGCATTCATTATTGTTGTTTTCTGACATAACTTGTTTTTCGTACAACTTCCAGAGAGATTGCATTGTTAATATACTTCGTCGAGTAAAACCCGAAGTATATGACAAAGGGCAGGAAATATCAAAGGAAGTTACTTGGGCAAAAGTGCATGTCCAAGCTGATACGTTAGTGCTGTTTTTGTTCCTCCAACTCTTTGAACTATTGGTTTTTTTACCCATTCGGTTGTTATAACATTGGAACTGTGTATGTGGCTTTTTGTTTTGCAGCGATTCGTGTGGTGTTCATGTTCTGTCATGATTACATAGCTGGGATGGCTCTACACATGACAAGGCGGGGTACACTATGCCTAAGCTTGGTAATCATCAGATTCGGCAAGTGAAGGTGGATTGTTTATGGTGGCTAGTCGCACATGAACAGAACAAACATGCTGAAAAGGTGTTGTCCCTTCTCAACGGAAGTCAACAAATGAAGAGGAAGAAAGTCGTGTAGCATTTGACGTATTGTTCTGTGAAAATGGCTACTTATAGTGTTCTGTAGTTGATATTTTGTATGAATGTCAATTTGCTGCAAAAGGCACTAACGTATAATTAGTTTACACCATCATCTGTTATTTTGGTGACATAATGAATTAACTTTACAAGATGTACATATCAAATGCTTGACTAGGTCCCCAAACAGCTTATTTTGCTCAGGTTATATCAATATGTACATATCAGTTATTTTGCTCAGGTTGTTGGACATGTCATTTGAACAAGTGTTTGCTGTTTTTATGTTTACAACACATGTTGCTACGTTTACAACACCTTTAGCTCTTTTTACAAGTTTTTAAGCTACGTTTACAACCACTCCCACCAGGGACACCAGGGCAGTAGCTTGTGCAACAAGCCAATACTTTGGCTCCGCTTTCTTCTATCATCGTTTACAATATGGTCTGCTATATTTACAACATCTTCAGTTATATTAACAACTTAATAAATGGCGTTTACAACTTGGGAGAAAGAAAGTCTAAATGGTTTATGTTACAACACATGTTGCTACGTTTACAACACCTGAAGTTATTTTTAACAACTTAATAAGCGGCGTTTACAACTTGGGAGAAAGAAAGTCTAAATGGTTTATGTTACAACACATGTTGCTACGTTTACAACACCTGAAGTTATTTTTACAAGTGTTTAAGCTACGTTTACAACCACTCCCCCCTAGGGACACCAGGGCAGTAGCTTGTCCAACAAGCCACAACTTAGGCTCCACTTTCTTCTACCATCGTTTACAATATGTTCTGCAATATTTACAACATCTTCAGTTATATTAACAACGTCATAAGAGGCGTTTACAACTTGGGAGAAAGAAAGTCTAAATGGTTTATGTTACAACACATGTTGCTACGTTTACAACACATGAAGTTATTTTTATAAGTGTTTAAGCTACGTTTACAACCACTCCCCCCTGGGGACACCAGGGCAACAAGCCACATCTTAGGCTCCACTTTCTTCTACCATCGTTTACAAGATGTTCTGCAATATTTACAACATCTTCAGTTATATTAATAACCTCATAAGCGGCGTTTACAACTTGGGAGAAAGAAAGTCTAAATGGTTTATGTTACAACACTTGTTGCTACGGTTACAACACCTGAAGTTATTTTTACAAGTGTTTAAGCTACGTTTACAACCACTCTCCCCGGGGACACCAGGGCAGTAGCTTGTCCAACAAGCCACATCTTAGGCTCCACTTTCTTCTACCATCATTTACAAGATGTTCTGCAATATTTACAACATCTTCAGTTATATTAACAACGTCATAAGCGGCGTTTACAACTTGGGAGAAAGAAAGTCTAAATGGTTTGTGTTACAATACTTGTTGCTACGGTTACAACACCTGAAGTTATTTTTACAAGTGTTTACCATCAATTGAACCCAGTGATGTAGCGATCTGCATAATATTCTTGAGCTAACACTAGCAACATCATGTAGCCTTGTGCACAAGCCATTATGTACGTATGTTTTCACAAAAAAAAAATGTTTTTACAAGGTCATTGCCCAACCCTCTTATGGTTGTACAATTTCATGTGGCTCTTGTCACAACAACATAGCATTAACTTAAACAAAATAATACATGTACTGTCACAACAGAATAGCTTATCATTTCCATATATACTAAGACAATAAAATATTAAGTACTATCAGTAAGTACCTTTTGTTCACTTACTCAATGCACTTAATATGATATACTAATTACATAGATACACCAAGTTGGGGATGCATTCAACAAGCAAAAGGGGTGAGGGAATGCAACTACTTCATGGTCAATATATACATCACCAGAAAGTTACTATCAAAAGAATCTACATTTATGTACTTGTTTTTAGGATGGATTTGGATTTCTACAAGTTTTGACTGTGTGCCCAGCCTCATTGCATCTCCCACAATGATATATCTTTTTGTTTTGAAACTGAGATTCCCTTCTTTTCCTTTTCGGTCTCCCTGGTGGCCTTGAAGTGATTGGAGGGTCTAAGAATGTCTGTGTTAGCATATGTGTCACCGTCGGAGACTCAACCCGTGGACAATCATGAGTTGCGACTGGCCTCATGGAACTTTCATATATTTTTCACTGTGCTTCCAGTTTGAACCAGTCATCTACGAATGTGTACACATTACCACTAAGTACCTTAATAGCTGCACATGCATGGGCGCAAGGTACTCCACTCATTTGCCATGCTAGACACGTGCATTTTCTTTCACCAAGATCTACATTCACAAAAATGATGGCATCTCCACATCTACTTTGAACCGAGAACTGATTGTCTCCATAATATGATGCTTCCATATTTTCAGCATGTTTAACTTGTTGCAGCAATTTTTCTTCAATTCTTGGTCCCACTGCATTTTTCCAACTACCCATGGCCATCTTGCTTGTAATCAATTTTCGAGCCAATTTCTCCCGATGTTCATGAATTAAAACTGACACGGTGTGCTTCCTTTCTGTTAACATCCATGCATTAAACGACTCTGCAAGATTACTTGTTATGTTATCCCACCTTTTGAAAGGAAACTTGTTTAGAGCCCATTTCTCAACATCCCTATGATTCTCCACCCAATTTGCCAATTGTGGATTGAACAATCTTAATGTACCCATTGCACTAGTGAAGTCTTCATCCAACCTTGCATGTACAATTGCATCAAGAAGAAGGAGTGCATTCTCTTTGTTATTCGCCGATGTTCGTGTCTGACCTCTATTAATTCGTAGGAACTCGGCACTATAATTTTCCTTCACATGCCGGTAGCAAAAAGCATGTCTCTCACTGCCAAATATTTCTTTTACAGCACCAATAATCGCATTATTGTGATCTGAGACAATTGTTACCAACATTGAGCTGGTAATGTCTTTCACGTTCGATAGAAACCAAGACCATTCATCATACGTCTCACCACTCACAATGGCATATGCTAGGGGAAACATCTGGTTGTCTGCATCGTATGCACTAGCTGACAATATTGTTCCCTTATAAGGGCCACTTAGATGACAACCATCTACATAAAGTATGGGCCGACAACCTCCTAAAAACCCTTTAATAGAACAACCGTAAGCAATAAATACCCTATGAAATCTATTGTTAGATGAGGCTGCCCATTTTGCAACTGTGTCCGGGTCACTCTCGATTAGTCTGTCACATATCCAAAGAATTACCATGTAAGAGTCTTCTACTCGACCATGTAATTCCCTTACCGCTCTTTCTTTTAGCCTATATGCTTGACGGTAGTTCAGCCGCGCCCTATACTCTCTGTATATGTCTGATCGAATGACGTTAGCAGTCTTATCAATATTGGACCTCAAACCATCCATTACGATTGATGATGTCAAGCTCAACCTGTGTGGATGCAAAACTATTAGGCTATCTTGTGCTTGGTGAACGTGTTCACTTTTGAGTGTTCTAATGGTTAAAAACTCTGTATCTTGATGCTCTCCTGATGAATATACACCCATGTACCAAGGACAACCTTCAACCTTGCACTTCACAATTATCTTGTGTTGATTATTCTTGACAAATTGGTATGCAAACTTATGAGCAATACTATATTTGTATAACGTTTGACGAAGGCTCACAGCATTCGGAAAAATCTGTCCTGCTCCAATAATCAAATCCCTCCATTTTCCATGATTCATTTCTGGTATAGGGGTTGGCACCATTTGCGTAGCACAAGTCAATGATGGGATCACTTGACCTTCATTTAACAAACCATGTGGGGATGTACACATTCCTCTTTCACCTCCAAACAAATGATCAATCCTGCAAGAAATTACAAGTTTTAGTGCTCTTGCACATATTCACGTTGGAATAAATTACTTTTCTTAGGACAAATAAACTTACACTTCTTGCTCTTCCATTTGACCGTTCATTGCTGGTTCTGTACTGTCATTATCACCATCCTCTTCAATATACACATGACCATATTGTTCATTATATTTGATTAGATGATACACCCCTTCATCATCTACAAGATCCACAAATGTTGACGTATCAAGGGCAACTTTGAACTTCATTTGCATTTCATTCCTTTCTTTTCCCGTTATGGATAATATGATTCTTCGCAACTCCTCATATGTTATGCCTTCCTTTACGCATCTTGTTCTTACTAAACCACCAACATATTGCATTTCATCTTCTCCACCATTTAAAAACTTCCCCCACATGAAAGAAACAAAATAAATTCTTCCCCGAACAACTTCCCATCTTTCATGTCAATCTGCAACATAAACTTCGTATTATCAACTTCCAAAGCAATATTTATAACTTTATACGCACATATTAACAACACATTAACTACATGTTTAATTCCTGCACATATGCTTTTTTTAATAACAACAAACACACTAAACACAAGGCCAAACCTCTGTTCTCTTCCCCAAAAATAGACCACAGCTACGGTACATATTAACAACTTCCACAGCAATATTTACAACTTCATATGCACATATTAACAACAAGTTAACTACACGTTTTATTCCTTCACATATGCTTTTTCTAATAACACCAAAAACACTAAAAGTAAGGCAAAACCCATGTTCTCTTCCCAAAAAACACAGCACATCTACGGTACGTATTTACAACTTCCACAGCAATATTTACAACTTCATATGCACACATTAACAACATGTTAACTACACTTTTTTTCCAACACATGTGCTTTTTCTAATAACACCAAAAACACTAAAAATAAGGCAAAACCCCTGTTCTCTTCCCAAAAAAAACAGCACAGCTACGGTACGTATTTACAACTTCCACAGCAATATTTACAACTTCATATGCACACATTAACAACACGTTAACTACACTTTTTTTCCAACACATATGCTTTTTCTAACAACACCAAACACACTAAAAACAGGGTCAAACCTCTGTTTACTTCACCAAAAACAGAGCACACCTACGGTACATATTAACAACTTCCACAGCAATATTTACAACTTCATATGCACAAATTTACAACAATTTTTTTTTGTTCATTTCAGCGTTTTTCCAGCAAAGAATACCAATTACATTCATCATTCTCACTTTAAACACAGCAGCTCCTCTGTTACCATGCCACAAAAACAGAGCACTCTAACATAAACCCAACCCACCCAAGGTGAAATCCCAACTTCAATGATCAAGCTCATTTGTCTACCAAATTCTTAGCTTTTCTTCTCTACCACCTACCACTTACTCCATTTTTTAGCTCAAGATCCAACCTTTCACCAAACTCTCACTCTCAATCTAACCAACCTTCACACAGAAAGAAACAAAATTTTCCAGAGTTCGTTTCTCTACATTGCTGCACGTACCTGGACGATGAAGAAGACGAGATTCCCAAGAACATTAACGCCACTTTGTATCCCTTCAATGTTGCACCTCCTATGCCCTTCGTTCGTGTGCGTTTTCTGTTTTTCCTTAATGCCTTGATCACAAATACATGCTTCACTCCTCTCCTCTGTGCGTTTTCTTTTCTTATTTGAGTGGGGGCTATTTTAGTCATTTCTCAAAGGGAATTGCTGTCAGAAAAGTCCCTAGGGACTTTTCAGACATTGGAATTTGCAAAGGGACTTTTTTAGGATTAATTCTGTACCTTGGGACCTAACTGGTATTTTCCCAATAATATTCTTTCATACCTGTTTTTTTTTTCAGATTGATGAGAGGATATTCATTTTTGCGAAAATAGCCGTGAAGATGATGCATTTGTGCTAAAATCTTGGGATTGTGTAGGTTGTGCAGAGTCACGAGCAGCTGAGAGAGCAAGAAGATGAGGCAAACGCTAGGGATTATGATAGGCTAATCACCAAATTCCCCTTGAGTGTAATTATAAGTTTTAAACCAAAATAAATAAAAGAAAATAACATATCTTTTGCACATCAATTTTAATAATATGACTTGGCATGCAATCCGTTAGACTTGGTGGCCCTCTTTTAACGGTAGGGGGCTCAAGGTCAAAGTTTAAAAGATCAGGGTGTTATATGTAAAAATTTATAGTTGAGGGGGTTCCATGCAACTCACTTAAAGTTGAGGGAAGTGTTGGGTATTTTGGCCTTCCTTTTTTGATAATACGAAGGGTTTATCCTTTTGAAACTTAGAGCGCAAATGATTTTTACTCATCCCAATAAATGTGCTTATCGAGATTTAAATTTGTACTCTCTTTTTTATGAGGGTGAGGTTGTTTACCACCTCAACCAATAGTTTATTAGTTAAACAAGTATTGGTACCCATACATTGTAGAGAGAAGTTCATTTATAGCATCTTGTGCTTCCCAAGGTTCTGATAGCACAAAAGGATAGTTTATGGATTTAAAGCATTAATTTATGAGGTATGTAATATTTATTATATAATTTAGTATCTATGGGTGGCAATTTTTTTATTGTATGCTCAATATGCAATATTTATTTGTAATCATAATAAATCATGTAATTATTTTATAATCACCTATTTTAAATGGCCAGTTTATTTTTATACTGAAATGTCCAAATGTATTGCTTGTCGATAAACACTGATAAGATCAACATCAAAGACCCTTATCATGGGAATGAAACAAGAGAAACATCATTGCTTAAAAAAAAGAAACTAACATTGAAAACAAAATCAATGCTAGTCAAAGTAAATATAACAAAACACCTGAAAACTTGCAACACTTTCCAATGCGAATCAGTGTTCTGCAATTGCTTCAAACAAATGTTAGACAATATTTTGGAATACTTCTTTGAAAACCACATTGGTAGTTTGGGTAGTTGGATTGCCATCGGAGTTTAGGATGAGGACCTTGATGCTATCGACAGATTTGACTCGGGACAAAGCAACATATAGTTGATCATGTGTGAAGACGGGTCCGGAAAGATACAAGCCTACCTTTTACATTAATTGCCCTTGGCTTTTGTTGATTGTCATGGCGAACAATAAAATGACAGGAAATTGTCGTCTTGTCATTGTAGAAAGTAGTATGCTTTCAGAAGGACTCATTCATTCGGTGAATTAGAATTGCCTTGCCTGCACTTATACCACTAAGTGCTTGTGCCTTAATGAAGTGTTTTCCAAGTAATGTGATCCGCAGTCTTGTAGCGTTGCCGAATCTAGCAGCTTGATCCATATTTTGTATTAGCATTATTGTCACTCCAACTTTCAACATTAGCTGCACTGATGTGGAGGCAATCCAAAGGACTTAATTGTGTTAAAAAATTCTAGAGTATATAGTTCCTCAAATGAAGCATGATCTTGATTAGTTACACTGACAGAATCTGAGCTGAAGTAGTCAATTGATTCACCTAGTAGCAAGGAACACATATACTCATTTATATGGTCAACAACTTTGATGGTAGGCGCAAGGATTGCTCGATTGGTGAAGTATTCACGGTCAGTGAAGTAATAAACTAAATTAAGATATGCAGCATCCACTAATTGTGATAACTCTTTGATTTATGGGCTAAATTATTATTATGATAACTTTTTGAATCATGGACCCAACTAATAATTTATGGATATAAAATATAAAATATTGATATTGAATTATAAAAGAGAACAATAAATAATTATGAGAGTTTTTAATGGCGTTACTACCAGTATTATAGAAGAGATAGATTTTATTATGAATTTTAACCAACATTAAATGATAAAAAAACAATAATAGGCCGTTGGACCAATGACAATTGAATCAAGTGAAATAAATTCAAATTTCCTTTAAACAAGATAAAAGGAGATATTTCTTCTTCTTCTTCTTCTTTTTCGATAGAGAAAAAGGAGATATTTCAATTAAACTTGATAATACTAAAATATGACTTATTAATTAATACCTGATACCAGATAATTACGTGCATAAGTAAAAAACGATTAACTGGTCACCAATAACAACACTTATATAATTAATGAAGACTGCCTTGTCTCCACTTAATATGATTTTTAAATATTAGAAAGAATATAATGACTCAATTATTACTCAAACACTATTTAACTTTTAATCATGCACCTAATGTCAATATGACTTGCTCTCTTTCATTATTAATAAATTGTCAAGTCCATAGAAAATGACTAAAAAATCTTTTTATTTGTGGACCTCCCTCTACAAGATTTGCTCTCTTTTCACACATTGGTTAATTATTTAGGTCTAACTGAGACATTGGTCGATACATAAAATTAATTTGTGGACATCTAACCCCACAATTTTGATAAACACCATGTCACCACCACATGTATTGTGGGGTTTAGATTTGATTATTATTTATCACATTAAAATGGATGGTGAATGAACCAGCAACAACACATCCATGTGATTATGCTCTCAATTTTTTAAGGGGGAAAAAAGACTCATATCATATGTTAAATCAATCTTAATCAGTTGTCCAATCATCAATTTGAATGGTTTGAAACTATTATTTCATGAAAATAAAAAAAAGTAATTTCAACCTAAAATGAAATGATAAACAGATTTTATTCGTCCTATTACCTTAATAATTAAATATTATTGAGTTGTAGTGCGGTCACTCTAGTCTAATATAACACTAAATACTATTTTAAAAGCTTTCTTAAATATGTGGTTGTGTGCTCGACTCTTTACAAGTATGTTGAGTGTGTGAATTACAGCAAAAAAGAGTTATCGAGTTCTTTTTTTATTGATAAATTTTATTGGGTTTTTAGTAAAATATAACATTGACTACAAAAAGTCTATATTTGTGTATAATACAATGAATAAGGATTCCCTTTTTCTTTTTTTCCCAACATATTTCTAATTAAATAAGTCCTTTGATATTTTTCTCTCTTTTTTTATTAAAAAAAATGCTTGTACTACAGAGTCAATCTACGTGTAGATAAATTCGAAATTATCTTTTTCAATGACTACAAAAAGAGGGAAAAAGTGGGAATGGGTACTATGGACATCGGCATAGAGAATAATAAATTTTTCTTTTAGCTCTTCCTTATTTTTTCTTAATTTCGCCAACATTCTTCCCTTCTCCCTTAAGTTTTATTGTCCTATAGACAATATATAATTAATAAATTTTTCAATGGCTAAAAACTGTATTTGAAATATTTTTTATCATTACTGAGAATTTAATCATAAAATTCAAAAGTATGGTTGTTCTTCCTTAAGAAAGCATCGAACTATTACCATTGAAATTATTCTTTATTATTCAAACAACGTGTGATAAAAAAATCGATTGGTTCTTATAGGCAATGGCATCTTGTCCGCTCATTATATATATATATATATATATATATATATAGAAAAGGATGACTCTGCATGCCACTAATATTGAATATAGATGAGTCAAAATTCATTGTAAAGATATCATTTTGCCTTAAAGCCACTCAAATATAAATTTTTAATTTTTAGTTATATTAGTGGGATATGCTTTCACTGGCAAAAAAAAAAAAAAAAAAAAAAATAGTAGGATATGCTTTGTACATTTAGATATGAAATGGCATATTCGCCATAATCTATTGTCTAGTTGGACTGCATTTGCTTATTTGCGATTCGTAGGCGAAATTTATCTTTATAAAGAAAAATATGTTTTCGAATATTAATATTTCTGAGTTTTTTTATTTGATCAACGATACCCCTAGCTACTTTAGACTATAACTAATCATTTTTGAGACTCAAATCGTAAAGGTTTTTTGCATTTCTCAATAAGTGTGATTTCTTCTTTATGGGGTGAGGTCTCTTGTCATCTCAACCAACAACTTCTTATTTAATATTTTTGAGGATTTGTTATTGTTTAATAGTTAATACTACTAGTACTTTTTACAAGAGTTTACATCATATTTTATAACCAGACTTTTTATGATGACTAACATTAATTAAAAGATATATATCTTTGACTAAAATTTTATTATTCCTTTGGGTCAATAGAGACCAATTAATGTGCTTATGCTTACTACGTATAGTGCAATATATAATCATTTTCTTTGAAATGATCGTTCGTACGTTCTATAGCACTACTGACGATGGTGGTGCTTGACAACGAATTTTTTTGAAGATTTTCTCTTTTTGGTTATGGTTAGACTTTATGATTTCTTATTTCTTTAAGCTTGAAACTCTTGAGCATTAACTGCCACTGTGTAAAAGAGCTCAGGGTGTTTGGTTTAATTTGGATACTCATTATGATTAAAAATTGATGCTAGAAATATTTCTAGGATTGATACTTGCTTGGTTAATCTGTTGTATGATGAAGAATGCTTTGAAAAGGTAAATGCATTAATTGATTGTTTGCTATGGCAAATGTGGAAGGCTCGGTGTGCCTTTGCTTTTGAGAATAAGTCGTATGATCCTATGATTGTTATTCAGATTGCATATGATCTGTAGAGTCGTTTTGGAATGGATGGAATAACATTCAAGGGGATAGGCAAAAACCTAGGAATTGTGTTAAGGTAATCAAAAAAGATATTTCAAGATTAGAGAAAAAGTTGAACTGTGATAGAGGCTTTGATAATAGTTGTGGTGCCACTGGACTGCTTGAGCATAGTGGAGGACATAGTTAATTTGCGAAAAACTCAAAGAGTGGTGGAATATTTTAAAATGAAGAGATGTGTTTGTTGAAAAGTCATGTCCTGATTAATTAAGGAATTTATATGAAGGATTGTGTAGGGAGTTATAATACTAAATGTCATCAAGGTTATATCTCTTTAGTTCCTAAAGACGCATATGAAAGGTTATGACCAAAAGTTCTTGGTGAGAGGTTGTGTTGGTTTTTAAGAAAACCCTATATAATACAAAGGCAAAACTCTTCATGGAAGAGTTATTTTAAATAACTATTAGTTATTTATATTGGTTCATGAATCTAACATATAATTATGACTTTTAATTGAATTGGTGTTGATTCAAGAGGTACCACTTCATAACATCATTTCATGGTCTATAAATACTCTACACCATCACTTCATTTGGGACATATGATACAACATCAAAAATCACATAATAAGAGATTAAACTCATTGCCTTTGCCCTTGAGTGCACAAAAAGATAAAGTTAAATTATCATTTTATAAAAGAAATTGTTGTGTTGCTTGAGTATTGGGAGTGAAATCCATACTCAAGGGTCTTCGTTGTATCTTACAGAAAATTTGCCTGTCAATCCAACTTGTAACTTATAAGATAGGTATAAGTGGGGGCGAATTAAGCCTAAAAGAAAATGCTGCTCACACCTTGAAGATATTATACACTACTTTCTTCTTTATCTCTTATTCTTGTACTCTTCAGAGATCTAGCCCTTCCAATAGAGAGGTTCTATTTGAGTGGATACCGATATGATGCAACCAGGCTGCCAATTGGTTTGCTCGGACTATTGTGTTGGAGAAGTGCTCGAAAGGCTAGGCGTCACATCCCCTACTCCCTTGGTAAAGATCCTAGCTGACGAATGGAATTTGGTTGGAAAGCAGAGTTGATATGTTTTTGCAGTTTTGTTTTTGTTTTGGATTTGCTGTTAGTTCTTTTTAGTTTCATTTGTTGTTTTTTTGTTGGTGGTTTGTAACATGTTACTGATACTATACATGTAGTGTTTTGAAAAGTTTAATGAAAATGGAAAATAGATTTTGATGCAAAAAAAAAAAGAAAAAAAAGAAAAAAGAAAAAGAAAACATATACATATATTCAAAATTCAACATGGTAGAGCTAGGTTTATGCCCTGTTCGAATAATCATCTTCCTGTTAAGGTGATAGTACTGTCTCTGATTGAATATTTCAAAAGTAATTTCATATGACCTTCTATTGATGATATAGATGCATGGTATCAAAGCGGTTATGCCTTGTTTGATCCAATATTCAAATAATCATCTTCCTTTAAGGCAATAGTAGCGTCTTTGAGTGAATATTTCAAAAGTCATTTCATATGGCCTTCGTTGGTGGTATAGATGCATGGTATCAGAGTGTTTATGCCTTGTTATAGGTTGATGTTATCTTTAATTTCTATCAAAACTCAACATGATATCAAAGATAGGTATTGTTCAGGCCAGTATTCAAATATGGCCTTCTGTTTGTATTATAGATTATCAGTGGCAGTCCATCATATAGTTTTTCATTGTCGATAAATAGTCCCCAAAAAAATACATGTATAGGTTGATGTTATAGATATTTAATTTCTATCAAAATTCAATATGGTATCACAGATATGTATTGTTCAGGCCAATATTCAAATAATTGTTTGGTGATAGTGGCGTCTTTCACCTTTCACCTTTCACCTTTCACCGAAGCTTTCAAAAGTCATGTCATTTGGCCTTCCATTGTTGTTATAGATTATCACCGGCGGTCCATCCTTCAGTTTTTTTTATCGTGGTTAATAGTCCCAATATAAATGCATGTATAATTAGTTGAGGTTATCTTTTTATCAAAATGACTTAATCACTTTAATAAAAAATAAATCATTTTGATAAAAAGATAACCTCAACCTATACGTATATTCAAATTTCAAATGGAGTCAGAATCATTTGATCAATGAGACGCAAGAACAAAAAATAGTAGGAAAAAAAGTAGAAAAAATCTGAATGTTAAAAAAAGAATATTGTGGGCTTGAAGACTTTGAGGCTAAAAAATACAAGTCCTTAAAAAAAAGAAGAAGAAGATATGACCTGAAGTGAACAGAGACTCAAAAGAAAAGTAAAAAAAAGTACAAGTCTAAGCAAATGAGAAAAAAATGAATTGAAAAAGAAGAAGAAGTATGAAGAGTATTAGAATGTGTCCCAAATTTAATAGTTAGACAATGAATTAAATGTATATAAAAGGTTATGCATATATATATATATATATCCTATCGATTGGCTTAAGTCCTTTGAATAGAAAGGCAACCTAAGCCTATACATACATCCAAAATGCAACAATTTTTTTAACATTGAGTCATATTCTTTTAAGCTTTATATTTTTTGTGCCGATAACCCTTCAAACTCTGAATTATAGGATTAAACTCCAAGTCATATACAAATAATAAGAACTATACAATATGAGGTTTTTTTTCTCAAATAATATACAAATCAATGGTAGAAGAATTATTTTTATATATGTAAAATTTTATGGGATTGATTATAATGTTTAATCTCCTCCGGCATTGTATCCAAAATTGAGAGGGTTTCTTACCCTAACTTTGACTTAGGGAAAGAGAGACAAGTTCTGATTGATCCACAGCTGTGTGAAAATTTTAATATCACAATTTTAAAATTTTATGATAATTTTTAACCCAAAATTTTTATGATAATTGGACATAAGAAATACAAGAGATATTAAGGGTAACGTAATTGTATACATATATATGATTATGATGTCATCATTTAATGTTCTTAATAAAGGCAATGTTAGACATTATATTGTTGACATATCAAATATGCAACCAACCAAACAACTTCTTAACATTTGTGAGCTAATTAATTAAAAGAGATATTTATGTAAGAGCTAAAGCCAATACTTTTCATCATTATACTCATCATTTATGGGAAGTTAAAGGATGCTTTACTACATATAATGATATGCAAGCTTAAATATAATTAAGGATTTAATTTCTTCACAACTGAACTCATTTCATTAGTTATATATAAGATTGTTAGACTCACGAGTTTAAATGAATTCGTGACAATAACGTATACTCATACCATGAACTTGAGTTGAACCACTCGAATAGTAAACTCTAAGAGCTTACTTTTATCAATAAATATATATTTATAGTGTATAATTATATGATTAAAATATAAAAATGACAACAATTTGATTTAAATATATTTTAAATATCAAATAATTGAAAGTAAAATTCATAAGCACTTATAATTTATCACACTCAACAAAGAAATTTCTATAAAATTCATATATAAAGACATTGAGTATGATTAAAACGAAAAAGTAAGCATGAGTTTAAGAATGAATTAACATGATTTTGTAAGTTAGAAACGTAAAAACAGTAAACTCGATATGTGAACTTACGAGTTTAACCGAGCTTATAACTAGCACAAGTTTAAAAGTCATTCAGAACGATTTTGTAAGCTAGAAACATAAAAATAGTCAAGTCACAAGTTTGACAACAATGGTTATACATATCATATCCTTTATTAATCATTCATCAGTAGTAAAAATTAATTTCTCCTGACTTATATGTATCAAAATAGTTCATGAGAACACTACATCACTTGCTTCTTGAGGCAAGTAAGAATAATTCTCCAACCAAACTCCATAAGAGAACTCATCTGAATAATCTCTACTATCGTCCCCACCCGCAGCACAAGAGCTCAATGCACTCATGAACATCTTTTCATCAAAAGGTGATGATGATGATGATGACGACGACGCAGAGGCCACTTCCGTATCCATCCAATCATCAGTAGTACAGACTGATGACGTGTAGCAATCCTGGCCACCCACCTGTCCCACATGATGATCATACCTCTGGTTACTGATCTCCGCCTCCAATGACTGAATCATACTCATGAGCCTATCATCATCATCTTGATCATCTTCTTGTGTTTCCTCCATTAAAGCCATGAGAAGGAGGTTGTTAGCCTCTGAGAATTCAAGTCCTTCCAACATAGTCTCAGGCACTGATGAAGATGAAGAACAAGTAGAAGAAGAAGCCATGGATGTTAACTAGCTAGAAGATCCTTTTTCTTTTTGTTTTTGAAAGTGCTAGAGAGAGAAAGAGAGAAGCAAAGGAAAAGCTGAAGAAGAAGAAGAAGACACTGAATGGCTTTGCAAGATGAAGAGAGAGGGCAATCTTTATATAGGCAAATTTACATGATGTGGTGTTGCTGTCATATACACCCATCAATCATGCATGTGTGGTTTTGATTACTTAAGTTACCAAATCTTGATAATGAAGAAGTGGGGTTTAATTTATGCAGATATCTTTAAGCACATCACATCTATAATTTTTCATAACCATAATTTATTTCATAAGTAAATGTTGGAGGTAATGATATCAGTATAATTTATATATATATATATATATATATATATATATATTTCCGATTGATGTTGAAGTGGGACGCAACAAGGGCACAAATCCAGGTAAGCAAAACATAAAAATAGTGGGGAGTTGGGTAACACAGAATCCAATAATGGTTGGGAACAGTGGAGCAGACCCAATGTGGTGATCTAATGACCAATAATTATTTAAGAATATTGATAAATATAATGTTGTTGTTTTTGAAAATGCTAATAAAGTGACACCTCTTCATTAACCATTTGGTGGGGGTGGACAACTGTCTCAAATCTTATTGTGATCATGCAGCCCCACCAACAGATTTGCAAGCACGATTTGATTATTCAATTGTTCATTTTTGACAAAATTATTACATTTAAAGGCTTATATTAAAAAAAAGTTAAATCACACAATTTTCCTCTAAATTTTAAGTTATATAGCTTGATAGTTCCTTTTATATTTACAAATTTATTTTCTTTGTCCTGAACTCAAACTAATAAATTTGTAAAGATAATCCCATAGTATTAATTATTTCTACATTTCAAAACTGGAATGAGGCGTGTTTTATTAAATTTTATTTTTTAACGCATATTCTAACTATTTTTAAAGTTTAGATGTGTGATAAACTCTCGATCTAAAATTTAAATTAAATAAAAACTGGATTAATTATTCATACACAAGGAGGTTATCCTAAAAATTTCAAAGCTCAAGAAAGTTTATGGCTTGCATATTTTAAAAGGCAGATTATTCACACATAACAGAGAGAGATGCTAAGTTGCTAACTCTACCTAGTCTAAAATATAGGGTGCTTTAGAAAAAAAATTATTGTCTGTAATCTAAGTCATGTATAGAGTTATTAATTATCATTTTCTAATTTTATCCTTATTTATTGGTGACACACACTGAACATCGAAAAAGAGGAGAGACATAAGACAGATTTGAGTCGGGCAAAGTTTAAAAAAAAAAAGGTGTGTGTAGTCTTAAAAATTCGAGATGCCTGAAAAGATTGTGGCTGTACCTATGTAAATATTATAAGGAGGGAGTTATTGTGTGGTGTATATATATCAAACACCAAGAACCACTACTTTTTCTGGAGATATTATGCCATTCCTATCTGCTAGTTGAATCCTCGTCATCAAAATAGTCAAAGTTGCCTTAAAAAAAAAAATGAAAATAAACGATATGGCGTTCGACAACTGACCTCAAAGCACTCAAATATGTTGATTGCTTTAGTAAGATTCCTTTTGAGCACATTTATATTAATTAATTACTTAATCAATATCTTTTCTCCGGTGTGCATCTGTTAAATATGATTCCATCTTGAAACATAACTTTATCATATATAAGGACTAATATTTTCGGAAAGTAGATTTGGATAAGATTTCGATTTGATAGATGAGGAATATATATATTCATTGCTATTAAGTGTGATTGTAAAGAGCTCGTTGATCTTACACACTGTGAGTATGTAATGTTTGATTTCCTCAGTGGGATTTCTTAAATTATGTTCTGTTTCACTAAAACTTAAAATTTAATATTAATTAACTGTAAGTTTATTATAAGCCCAATATATGTGATCCAAGTTGTGTTGAATCGCAATATTTAAGGTCAATGAGTGTAATGTTTATTGAGTCTTACGTGGACTACTATAATGGGTTTGTCAACCTATTAGAATTACATAAAAGGTCGAAGTTTATACTCATTGCCTATTGTGTGTTTTTGACACATGAAATAGTATCATTCCATATATTTCCTGTCTGTAATATAATATCTATATCTCGTTCATAATGTAGAAGATTTATAGAAGCTTCTTATGCTGCCTCTGATTTTTAATATAAGATACACTTTTTAAGGACAACAAGTAGTAGTAGATAGTTTACACTTAAGAGTATATTATTGTCCCTTTTTTTTTTTCAACTTTTCAAATCAATTTTTTCTATGATATAAAAAAAAAACAAAAGATATTGTAGAAAGTACAACTTTCTAAGCCGTTTGTGATTAGAACTGATCTAAAAGTGATTATTGGAATCGGGGAAGGGAGAAGACAGAAGAGAAGAACAGGTAGAGAGAGAAGAGAAAACTCAGTGAAGGAGACAATTTCAACTAATATTCTTATTCAATAAACAAATTACAAGATCCTTTTGTTAGGTACATATCCTCTTGTTTCTCTCTTTGCTCATGAACATGTCAGAACACTATTACATCACTTTTTCTTTTTTGATATTGAATCCGATTCGAGGTTGATGGCTACCCTCCCTACTCAGTATCTCCTTTAAAATTTAAACTTGAAACTCAAAAGAATCTAGACCTCACACCTCACACTACTACATCACTTGCTTCTTATGATGTTCGCAAGTAATTCTCCAAAAGAATTCCATCATAAAACTCTGATGTGTTATCGTCCCCACCTGCATGCATCCATCGTATCTTCATCGGATGAAGATGATGAGAAACTAGCAGAGGCCACTTCTATATCCTCCCAGGAGACTGATGACGTGAAGCAATCCTGATCGTCCACCTGTCTGACCTCATCAATATCATAAGGAGCAGGGCTACAGCTGCCGCTAGAACAGATCTCTGCCTCCAAAGATTGAATCATATCGATAAGCGTACCATCTTCTTCACAGTACTCATCTTACTGCGTCTCTTCCACTAAAGCCATGAGAAGTATGTTGTTGTTGGCCTCAAACAACTCAATCCCTTCACACACACGCTCTCAGGCATTATTGTAGCAGATGATGAAGAAGAACCAGCCATGGAGTTAACTGTATCTTTTCCTTTCTTTTTGGAAACAGCCAAAGTGAGAGAGAGAGAGAGATCAAAGCAAAGGAAGAGCTGAAGAGGAAGACATAGAATGGCTTTGAGAGGTCAACAGAATCTTTATATGGGCAATTAATTACATATGTGATATGTTGAGACTGACTGTCTTAGGCCCACCTATTATGTGGTTCACTGGTTCTAATTAAATCAATGTTGAGAAGTGGGATTTGTGTACAAATATTTATTAATTAAGTACAACAGAATCTTAAAACGAATCAATAATATGGTTAATTATTCTTCTTTGTCAAATATACCTATCATATATTATTAATCTTTATAAATTAGTCTGTACATCATGTTTCTGTCACTAAAAGTATGTTCACAAACAAAATTCTAAATAAAAAGAATTACAATTAGCGGGCAAGAATATTTTTTTTTTGGGGGGGTTTATTTTCTCCTTCTCCTTCACCTGCAGAAGCCCGACAATCTTTTACATTTCTGTCAAGGAGATGTCTCTTTTTCAAGTCAACAATATTTCTTTGTTTATACATTACAGACATATAAAACTAAAGTTGAATATGAATAATTAATAATACACTAAATTATGACCTTAATTATTTCATAAAGAAAATGATGTATAAGAGATATGTTCCATCCACGTTTGAATAGGGCTGTAACAAAAGGGCACAAACAAGTCCATGTGAGTGTAACAAAAACTTAAATTAGTGGAAACTGGAAAGTTCGTTCACACAGTATCCAATAATGGTTGGGATTTGGGAACAGTGGGCCAGACCCAATATGGGCACCTAATGACCAATAATTATTGATCAAGTAATAGTGTGACACTATAATTAATTACTGTTCTTTGGGAAATAATTAATATAAATGCGATGCGATAATTCAGTGGTCATTTTGAGAAAAAAAAAAAAGATAATTCAGTGGTCATGTGGTGGAGGGGACAACTATGTCTCAAGTCTGATTGTAAGAATTAGGGGTGAGCATGGTGCCCAATAGCCCGGTGCGCCCACCCTGGCCCTGCAAAAAATTGCCCAGCCCAGCCCTAAAAAAGTGGCCCGAAAAAATTTTGGGCAGCTTTGGGCGGGCTAATAACCGGGCAGGGCCGGGCATCGGGCAAGGGGTGCTGCCTTGCCCATTTGGCCCTGCCCTGAAAATTATTTTCATTTATTTAAAATATAAAATTTCATATCAATTAAATATTATTTCATATATATTTTTTTATTTAAAATATATATTGTCTATTGTATAATACTCTTCTGATCCTCTCTTTTTTGCCCTAATCACTAAACACTATTTACAAGTAGATTTCTTCCTTTCTTCTTTATTTTGTGCTGTATTAAATTATCCTTGCTTTTTATTTTCTTTCCAGATGCTTCATCATTTGATCAACTTTTGGGATATTGAATTGATGCAAACTACTTTGACTTCACGGTTTTAATTAAATCATTTTTTTTCTTATTTATAATGGATTATGGATGTTGTTTAATTTTTAAAGTATGGATATTTGCTAGGACATATGGTATTTTTAAATTTCAAAACTCTAAGTTGTAGACTTATTTTAAAATATCTCAAGATGTGAAATCATCGAATGTATTTGAAGTTTATATTACTTAAGGCGAAGTTAAGACATATATGGTATTAGTAACTACAGGAATGTTTATAAAATTCATAAGGAATTATTTTTTTCATAAGTGGATAAGATAAGGCGTTATTACTTGGGCAGGAAAGCCCACCCTGCCCAGCCCACCCTTACCCAACCCGAAATAGTTAGGGCTTTTAGCGGGCAGGGCCGAACATCGGGCTGCAAAATGCAGCCCGTTCATCCCTTGGGCAGGGCATCGGGCAGGGGTCTCGCCCTGCCCAACCCTGCCCACGCCCACCCCTAGTAAGAATCATGATCATGTTCCACCAACACCCATGTGCAAAGGATCGGAAATGATACATTCATCGTGGTTCAATTGTTGGAAAAATTATTTTAAAATGTATTTAAATTATTTCAAAAAAATTTCCCTAAACTTTTAGTGTCACATTATTTAAAACTTCATAAAGAAAATATCTACTACTCCGTATGATATTTAAAACTTCAGCATAAAATCCGCCACATACTAACAAATTTTTACAGATAATCTCATATATGTACCATAATTAATTTTTTGAGTAAAATACTCTGACCATCATTCTGTTTTATCTTAATTACACAGATTTTTCCTATATTTTGAAAATATACACTTGGATCCAAACTGTTATCTCAGTTAAAAATGTTCCAAAAAATTATAAAAATATATTTTTAATTAAAAATTATATTAAAATAAAATTTAGTTACTAATTTACACTTCATCATATCAAATCCCTAATTTATTTTTGAATTTTTTCAAAATTATAAATTTAAATTATTTTTAGGTAAAAAAATAAATTATTTACATATATAAGATCTTAAACTTATGTCATTTAACTATATGATAAAAAATATGAGTTTGAAATATGTTTTTCTCCCTTTAAAACAACCCAAAATAAATATGTTTCAATAAGTATGATGAAAAATTAAAATTAAAATTTTATAAGATAATCAAAATTAATAATTTTTATAACATATAAGAAATTTTAAAAATATATATTAGAATTATTTTTTGGTTGTATACTTTTTTGACAAACATAAATGTTTAAATAATCTTATGTTAAAAAGGGGTATCATGGTTAAAAAAGTTTGAGAGATAAACTTAACAGTTCACTGACATTTGTATAGATGGAAAAAGAATCTTAAAAATATAAAGGAGGCTTGTATAATATACATTTTGATTTCAAGAGAAGTTTATATGAATTTTTAAAATAGAGAGAGGTTGGTGTAATTAAGATACAATAAAGGGATGGCAATAGTATTTTACTTTAATATTTTTGTTTTTTGGTTAATAGAATGTAATTTGTAACTAACAATATATCCAATTTAACTTCATTTTTGGGGTAGCAACTGTTTTTAATTTTAGGTTATGCACCAATAAATCCCATAAACTGTAAAGGGTCAATGTGCTTAATTTTTTTTACTTTTTAACGGTATTTTCTAAAGAGTAGGCATTCTAAAATTTTTTTTAGAGTAATATTGTAGCATATAATTTTTTAAAATCAACACAATTAAACACCTTAAGTCAATATTAAGTCAATTGTAACCGTTGATCAGGATTTTTTTACCCATTGTTGACTTCATTTTACTTTTTAAAAAGGGAAAAATTGCAAGCTTTGAAAGGTTCTGTGCAATATTATTTCACTGTTTTTTCTAGAGCACCCATGTAGACTAGATGGGGTCAGCATTCCGTTCTCACAGTGATAGGCACATAATTTTTTATTATTGTGATGAGATAGTAATTGTTTAAATTTTGATCTCAATAGTTTAAATTTAAAATTTAAAATTTATGATTTTTTAAATAATAAATTTATTTTTATGAAAAGTGATAGTTATAAAGTTATTTTTATTTTTAATTATGTATATAATGACATAAAAATTTATTTAAAATATAAAAATTAAATTAAATCTGGATTATTTAAAATCAATCCAATGGTAAAAATGGGTGATGCACACATTTTTGCTCATCAAAGTGATGAGTATAAAATATGCTTCCTATAGCTAACTCATTCAAGTATACTTTCTGAAGAAAAATGTGCTTTAACACAACTTTAAATCATATGCGGAAACAGTTTACCAAAAAAAAAAACATATGTGGAAAGTCTTTTAAAATGTTACATAACAAACTAGCTAATAACAACAAAGGAGGTCATGGCAAAGGAAGCTTGGAAGATGATATTGGATCTCCATATCACTAAATCGCCTCCAGCAATTATTACGAGTTTATTACTTACTGATCAAAATAGGTCGATATCGTAGGTTGACTCAGGAGGATAGCTTCTGAGATGTTTGTAGTTTTCTTTGTCTATCAAAAAAAAAAAAAACAACAAAGGAGGCAGATCCCAAACAAAAGAAGACAGACTCTCCTAGAGGAGTAAGAACTAAGAACAATGACATAATGTCAGCGATAAGAAAAATTTTAAATGTTTAAGAAAGTTTTTGTTTTTTTTGGGTCTGATTTTAAAAGCAGAAAAATTATTTTCGCATAGTAAGAAACTCAGGGGATTATGTACAGATTAACCTAATTGAAAACATAAAAATTCTACTAACATTTATTTTTAAAAGTAATCACTATTTTGTTCTAATTAGGAGTTTTGATGACAAGAAAACACTAAATTGTAACTACAAAAATTATTTCCTAATTGATTCATACGAGATTTACAACTTAGTTAAGACTGAAGTAATGTAATGTATATGGTAAAAAAAAAAGTAATGTAATGTATACTTGATTGAAACTATGCAAGGAAGAATCAATGAAAAAAAAAAAAAATAGATTAGTGATGGAATTTAGTCACGTTATCTAATTCCGTTGTAAAATAGAATGTTATTAATTGACCAGCAACAGAATTTCATTGCTAATTCACTTTTGTTATCCTTTAGAGGTTGGTAATGATGGGTTAATTGTTAAAAGTTTGATCTGTACGATGCCAATTAGCTTCAAAGTATATAAGGAGATAGAAAGAATTACATATTCTTTTTATTAATTCAAATCTCTCTCTGTTCTTATGAACATCTCAGGGCACACTACATGATCAGTTGCTTCTTGTGGCAAGTAATTCTCCAAAAGAATTTCATAACAATCATCATCAGTACTATCATCCCCACCTGCAGCACAAAGGCTCCATGCATTCATCATCTCTTCATCAAATGAAGAACTAGAAGAGACAACTTCCATATCGTCCAAGTCAGTACTGAATGCTGATGATGATGATGTGGAGCAACCCTGATCGTCCACCTGTCCTACCTCCATATCACAGCTCTGGTAAGGATCATAACTGCTACTGGAGGAACTGAGCTCAGCCTCCAAAGACTGAGTCATACTAATGAGCCTATCATCTGCATAGTACTGATCATGTTCTTCTGGAGTTTCTTCCATTAAAGCCATGAAATGTATGTGGTTGGACTCTGATAAGAACTCAAGTTCTTCACACACAATCTCAGGCATTGAAGAAAAAGAAGCAGTAGCAGCCATGGAGTTAACTGTACCCTTTTTCTTTCTTTCTTTCTTTCTGGAAATCGCTAGAGAGAGAGAGAGAGAGATGGAAAGAACTGAAGAAAACACAGAATGGCTTGAGAGGTGAAGAGAGTGCAATCTTTATATAGGCAAATCAAATGGTACTCCAACATATATGATATACGTTGAGATTGGCTGTCATAGGCCCACATTCTAATTATTTGATTTTAATTAATTAGTGTATAAATCTCAATAACAAGTGGGATTTGTAGATATCTTTAACCAACTGGATCAGATCTAAAAATTAATCCATATGTTGATTATTTTTTGTTGTCAAATATATTTGTTATTAATTTATAGTTTATAACTTTTTAGAATATAAAACAATGCTTTAATCCTTAAATTAGTACGCAATAATTTTCTTTCCATTGTGCATTATGTTTTGTCTCCAAAAATTTATAAGTGCACAAACAAATTTCTAACAATGCAAAAATCTGTTAGCGGGATTTTTTTTTTTGGTGTGCAATGTTCTCTGCCGGTACCTTTCACTACAAAATAACATAAAATTAGTGATGGAATTTAGTAACGGAACCGGTAACGACGGAATTTGTTACATTCTAAAAATACCGTTACTAATTGATTAGTGATGAAATTTCGAATTCTGTGGCTAATTTGCCACGGATTAGTGACGGAAATTCTCCGTCGCTAATTAGTGACATAAATTTCCATCATTATCATTCGCAAAATATTTTTTTATAAAATTTAAATTGCCACATATCCTCATCACGAGCATCCACATATCCCTCACCAATGGCCGCCACCTCATTATCAGCCCCCACATATACTTATAGTCAACCTCCACCACCTCACTGTCACATGTAACGCTGCATGTCACCCTCGGTCGCGGGCCACATGTCCACATCACAAATTGGTTGCATTTTGTGACTAAGTTTGCAATTTATCATGGATTTCCATCACCAATTAGTGACACAAATTTCCATCGCTATCCGTCGCAAAATATTTTATTTATAAAATTTAAATTGTCACATATCCTCACCACGAGCATCCACATGTCCCTCACCAGTGGTTGCCACCTCATCATCAGCCGCCACATGTACTTCCAGTCAACCGCCACCACCTTACTGCCACATGTCCAGGTCAACCGCCTCATGTCACCCCGACCGTGGGCCATGTGTCCATATCACAAATTGGTTGCATTTTGTGACTAAGTTAGGATTTGAAGCCATAACCTCTCACGCACATGCCAATGCTTTGCCAGTTGTGCTAAGAAAAACTTGCATGATTTAAATGCAAAATCATATATATATATATATATATATATATATTTCAATTTACAAACAAAAATAGAAATATAAATTTTAATATATTATTAAATATTTCAATTTAGTTTTCTTATTTTATTTTATGTAAATATTCTACCTAAATTTATATTGTTAATATCTTCTTATTCATTTTATTATATATTTTATTCTTTTTTTTATATTACAAAAATTTTTATTTTTATTTGTATATAATATATTATTAAAAATTCATATATATTATATTATAATTTCAATTTCAACAATTAATATGAATTAATAATTTTTATTTATTCATATTAATATTTATATTATAATTTTATAATAATTTAAATTTTAAAACTTAAACTACTGAACAAATTTATAATTATGAAAAAAATATAATTATTGAAAAATTTAACTATTATAAAATTTAATTTTTTTATTTAAAAAAATCAAATAATTTGGAGAGATCATAAAAAAAATGAAATATTCTATATTGTGAGTTATGACTAAATCAAATTATCTTTTTATTAGATGTGATATCAATTCAATTCATGTTTTAAAATTATATTATCAAAATAAAAGATATTTTTAACCAATTTATTTTATTATTATATAATTATGAAAAACTTCTAATTACAAAAAATATAATTATTATAAAATATAATCATGTTATATAACGAAATAAAATAATTTGAAAATTAGTGATGGATTAGCGACGGAATTTTTTCCGTTACAAATTTCTGTCACAAATTAGTTTGCGACGGAAATTAATAACAGAAAAATTCTATCCCTAATTACTTCACAAAACGTTTAGTGACGGAAATTAGTGATGAATTATGGACGAAAATTTGTCCGTCAATAATTTCCATTACTAATTTTTTTTAACAGAATTAGAGACAGATTAGTGACAGAAAAATATTCTGTCGCTAATCCATCACTAATTTAGTGATGGAAAAATTTTGTCGCTAATTTTAGTAACAAAATTTGTGATGGATTAGCGACCGAATAATATTCCGTCGCTAAATTCCATCACCAATTCTCTATTTTTGTGTAGTGTTCACCATCACCATAGACTCATTTTTGTGTAGTGTTCACCATCACCATAGACTCATTAACAGTAATGTACTAAATTATGAGTTTAATTATTTAATAAAGAAAATGTAGGAGAAAATGATACGTAAGAGATATGTCCAATCAATGTTGAACTGGGAAGGAACAAAGAGCACAAGTTCATGTGTGCATAATATAAAATAGTATAAAGTTGGGTAATACAGCATCTAATAATGTTTGGAAACATGGGGACCCAATATTGTGACAACTAATAACCAATAACAATTATTAATTTAGTAATATTGTGACAATTGCTTTTTTCTTTTGGAAAATAATTAATACCAATGTGAGATTTGATAATTCAGATGTCTCGATGTCTCGTTTGGTGGAGTCACTACAAAAAAAAGTGATTTAGTAGCGGTTAAAAATGGGTATTAGTAACGGTTTTAACCGCTACAAAAAATATTAGTAGCGGTTAGGTAAACTGCTACTAAATCGTATGTTGTAAGCGATTTTGTAGTGGTTATACAAAACCGCTACGCAAGGAACATAACCATTACATATTTTGTTATGTAGTGGTTACAAAAAACCGCTATAACATCCCCATGAACGAAAATTTTTTTCAGAGATATTTGTAGCGGTTAAATAATCGCTACAAATATAAAAAATTGAAAATTTGAATGCGAGAAAAGAAAAATGACATTTTTTCAATTTCGTAGCGGTTAAGAAACCGCTACTAATTTTGAATTTTTATGAAATTTGTAGCGGTTATAAAACTGCTACTAATTTCATGAAATTCAAATTTAGCGCAAAAAAATTTAATTTGAGTTTAAAAAGGCGCGTTTGTTAGTAGCGGTTTAATAACCGCTACAAATATTTAAATTTTTTTAAAAATATACAATCATTTGTTTCTATTCTTTTAATATTAAATTAATTAGTTTTTTTTATTAGTTTATCTAATTTAATTAGCTTATTAATAAATTAAATGGATAAATTTAATTTAATTGGATTAGTATAAAAATTATATTAATAATATTATTAAGGATACGTAGGTAATAAGGAATTATTATGTTGTCTAATATAATATAATTGTGTATGAAAAATAGATAAAAATGAGATACAGTTCTAATATATCTGAAAAAAAATGGCGAGAATAAATTTTATATAAAGAAAAGAAGTATTGTAAAAAAAATAAAAAAACTTGTTACCATATGTGATCGTATTATTTAACTCCTCTACTTATACAAAAGAAGTTGTAAATGAGAGAAAATGAAAGAAATGTAAGGTTGAAAGAAATTGGAGAGTGTTTGAAATGAGTTGTGGTAAAGGTATTTATAGGGATCCACGTACTATTTGTAGCGGTTAATGTGTCGATTTTGTAGCAGTTTTTATTTAGTAGCGGTTATTATTACTTTTGTAGCGGTTTAATAACCGCTGCAAATATTATTTTATTTTTTTTAAAATTTTATTTTAAAATTTTTTTTCCAGTTTTTTTTAAAGAGAAAAGCATAATTTGAATTTGATCACTCATCGTCGCCATCCCTTCAGAAATTATGCAGAAAAATTATTGTTATGGATGTTTTATTAAATTTAAAAAATTTAATTTAAATGACGTGGACTTAAAAAAACTCACCGCAGTAGAGGTAAATTGTCATCACTTTCAGGGAAGTAGTTTTCAAAATCGGCTGGCTGAAATGGCTCACTCTCGTAGGCGATGTTATCGCCTTCACCCATGTCATAAAGGTCTCGTGGCTTTAGATGAACGACCATATGTCAATCCCTGTGCCATTCGTCCTCGACATAATAAACCTGATGTGCCTCTGAAGCTAGAATATACGGCTCATCATCTTGAGAAATACCAGTATGAATCGGCCGTGAGAAATTGACTGATGTGATCTCTAAGTCGTCAGTTGTCAGTCCCCGAGAAGTAGTGGTATTTGCCCACAAACACTTGAACAGCGTCACGGTGAAACGGCCTTGATAATTAAGTTCGACCACATCAAGAAGCTTGCCATAGTAAGGGACGCCTCCGAACTGCATGTTGGCGTCACTGCTGCTCGCATAACTCCTTGTCCCAAATGTGCCATAAACACCCGAATTCTGAGTTTGCAATCCTTGATCCCGTGAAACCGTGCAAAACTTAAAACCATTGATATTGTATGCTGTAAACCTTTTTGCATGATCAAGAGGGCTGATTGCGAGAGCTCTGAAATCTGGTGAGTGTGGGTTGTGGTCATTTAGTATTCTGCGCGCAAACCAGCTCGGGAATTCTCTATGGACCCTCCTATCAACTTTCGAGGATGTCTGTGTACGGATCCTGAGTTGACGCTTCACATGACTTCTGAATTCCCTGCAATTAATAATGGAAAGACGATAGTGAAATGAAAGTGAGAAATGTTACGAAAGATATAGATCGAATAACATGTGAGTGTACAATTCTTACCGTATGAAAGGTTCAACTTGAGTGCAATTAATCAAGACATGTCTATGTGCTTGCAACTTCTCAGTTGCCGTTAGTTTGAAGTTCTCAGTTGGTCTAACTGGTTTACCAACACGAGGGATAAATTCTCCTGATGTCGGCGCAGGATCAGGACAATCGTCAACACGAGATGGGCGGTTGAAAGCCGTCTCAAGATCATCAAAGTACCTTGAGCAAAAATATAGCACTTCATCCCCTATATAGCCTTCAGCTATAGAACCTTCTGGCCACGCCTTATTCCTGACGTAAGATTTTAATTTCCCAAGGAACCTACGAAGTACAGATGAGAAAATTGATATAAAATGCTGAAAAGGATGACTAGTAAAAAAGGTGAACTTTGTTTTAAAATGCTGAAAATACTGGTCCAGTGAGCTTTGTTTCATGAATGAGGTGGACTGTAAGGTGAACCATCACAGTAAAAAAGGACGGAGGAAAGATCATCTCCAAATGACAAAGCGTAAGAATAATTTTGGACTCCAGTTGATCGAGCTCCTCAACGATCAAAACCTTAGAACATAACTTCCGAAAGAAAGAATAAAGTTCTACTAAAACGATGGAAACATCGGGAGGAAGTGTATTCTTTATAGCCAGAGGGAGTAATTGCTGCATAAGAACATGTGAGTCATGACTCTTCATGCCAGCAACCTTTCAAGCCTGCAAGTCAACACATCAAGAAATGTTTCTTGAATACCCATCAGGAACTTTTAATTTCTTCAACGTCGCGAGGAAGACTTCTTTGTTCGGTTTTGTGAGGGTAAACTTTGCCGGTTGAAATCTGTCATGCTCATCTGGCCAAGCGTCTTCACGAACTCCCATGTCGCGTAAATCTTTCCTCGTTTGAAGGTGATCTTTTGTCTTGTCGGGTTCCTTAAGCAGCATATACAGCACATTGTCGCAAACATTCTTTTCAATGTGCATTACATCAAGACTGTGGCAAAGTAAATTAGATCTCCAATATGGAAGAGTGAATAAAATACTTATCTTCTTCCACTGCTGAGGCGCCAAAGTCCTGCGCGTCTTTTGGCGATTTTGTGCTGAATCGTCGCTTTTTCCAAACTCGAAGTCAACATGCTCAAGCTGCTGTAACATATCTGTACCGGACAAAGTCTGAGGAGGTCCTCTTTTTTCTGGTTTCTCATTGAAGCGATTCCGTTGCAATCTGAACTTAGGTGTTCCATCGAGAAACCTCTGATGCCCCATAAAGCACTACTTTCGGCTGTGGGGAAGGCGCACTGCGTCAGAGTCAATATTGCAAGTTGGACATACCGACCCAGTATACACATTCCAACTAGATAATGTGTCAAGGCCAGGAAAGTCACTAATCGCCCACATCAAGGCTGCACGCAAGTTGAACAAAGTCTTGCCGTTAGCGTCGTACGTCTCCAAGCCGACATTCCACAGGTCAAGCAATTCCGTAATAAGCGGTTGGAGATACACATCGATGTCATTACCCGATGCCTTTTTGCCTGGAATGATCATAGACATAATGCAAGAGCTTTATTTCATACACATCCAGGGGGTAAGTTGTAGGGAACTAAGACTACCGGCCAAATACTGTAACTTGTGCTAAGATTCCCAAAAGGATTGAGACCGTCAGTCGCCAACGCAAGCCGAACATTTTTGGGGTCAGTCACAAAATCTGGAAAGTCGTTGTCAAACATTTTCCAAGCAGCTGCATCCCGGGAATGTCTTAATTTACCGTCTTCGTTGTTATCAACGGCATTCCACCTCATGTGCTCCGCAGTTTTAGACGACATAAATAATCTTTGTAGACGAGGTTTCAAAGGGAAGTACCTGAGAATCTTTGCAGGTTTCTTCTTCTGCTTTTCCCCCTTCCCAATTGTCTTGTACCTCGATGTGTGACATCTCTTACAAGTCTCCCTGCTGGAATCATCTCCCCAATACAGCATACAATCATTTGGGCATGCATCAATCTTTTGATAATTCAACCCCAACCTATTAATAATCTTCTTGGCCTCAAAGAACGTTGTGGGAATCTCAGCGTCAGGGAATGCATCTTGTAATAAGTCGAGCAACATCGACATTCCCTTATATGTGATCACACACAAGCACTTGATATGATACAATTTGATCAAGAAAGATAATTTAGAATATTTGCGACAACCTTGATATAAAGGACGATCTACTTCATCCATCAAGCTAAAAAAATCTCTAGTTGCTTCATTCCTCATAAAAACCGGCTCAGAACCGTGCACTTCTTCGTTGAAGTTGTCGCCTTGAAATCCAAACGCATCACGCACAGGATCATTCACAGGATCATCTTCATCTACTTGAACGCCTACTTAAGAACTTCGAGGAAGAGCATCGTCATATCTAATGCCGGCCTTCTTACCATGAACTGCCCAGAATGTATAGTCCTCAGGGAAAGGCTTCACAAGCAAATGTTCCTTCACGACATTTCTTGCATGCCACTTCTTGAACTTGCATTTCCGACACGGACAGACGATCTTACCGTTACAGCTGGCGTGAGTGAATGCGAAATCCAAGAAACTATTTAATCTGTACAAATATTCAGGAGAATTGTGTGGCAACCTGATCCATGATTTATCCATAGCTACTAGTGAGAAAGAAGAAAGTATAGAGAAGAAGATGAGTGAGAAGAGAATGACGAATGCCAAGAACCTTATATTCTGAAATTTCAACGTCTATAATTTTGTAGCGGTTCTTAAACTACTACACTAACCGCTATAGTTATAAAATATTAGTAGCGGTTATATATATAAAACCGCTACTAATTTTCAAGCCGTTACACATTGTTGGGAAGTTCAAAATATACACATTGAGTATTTGTAGCGGTTATATGTATACAACCGCTACTAACATTAAAGCCGTTGGACAACAAATTTAAAAATAAATTTTAATTTGTAGCGGTTATACATAACATAACCGCTACAAATGTGCACAAAGGCGGCAAATTTCAAAATTCAAATGATGAGTATTTGTAGCGGTTTTTAAAGAAAATATATATATATATATTTGTAGCGGTTTCTATTGTAGAACCGCTACAAAAATATATACTATTGTAGCGGTTTCTATTGTAGAACCGCTCCAAAAATATATATTGTTGTAGCGGTTTTTTTCTTGTAGAACCACTACAACTATATATATTTGTAGCGGTTTTTATTTAAAACCGCTACAAATATATATATGCTTTATTTTTTTTAATTTAGAAATATAAATAATATTGTTGCAATTAATTCATAAATTCAACAACGCGGTCTAATAATATAAATATAATTATATTAAACACAATAAGAATTTAAGTTCTGAAATACAAACTCATATATATATATATATATATTTACAAATGTTTCAACAACAAATAAAAAAAAAGATGTCCTAAACTAAGTAGCCGGGGGCTGATCATCTGGTGCTCCCTCAGATGGGGCTCCCTCAGGTGCTGCTGGATCGGGCCGCTGCGCAGAGTGAACCGCACCATCATCATCAGCAAGAGCAGGAGCAGGAGCAGGAGCAGGAGGAGGAGTAGTAGTCTGGACGACGTATCGAGGGACAGGGGGGAACCTGTGGATGCTGCTCGTCCGGGAACAGGCGACTCCATGACCGCTCGAGCATATTGTTCGCAATATCACACCACTGCGTCTGCTGAGCGTAGATCATATCAGCCTGCTGCTGCATCTGCTACAAATGCAGTTGGTGCATCTGCTGCTCCAAATTTGACCACAGCTGGTCAATAGACTTGTCCCTCGGACGTCTGACCCCTCTAGAGCTGCCAGCCTCAGAGGCGGCGCTGCTACCGTAGACCATGCTAGGTCTGGCGCCTATCCCTATCCCCTGCACGCGTCTGAGGTGCTCAGCCTGAGCCAGATCCACCTTCAAAGGAGTCGTTGGGTCCATTGACCCCTATGACTCCTCGGCCTGGGTCTGTCGCAACTCAGCCTGCGACTGTTGCATCCGCTCCTGCCATTTTATGAAACAATTACTAATTAGCATTTTTCATTATTAAGTTGGTTTTATACAAATTATAATAATAAAATTACTTACAATGGCCGCCTCTGCCTGTTGAGAGGTCGCAGTCCTGTCACGGTGTCTGTGTGTGATGGCGTACAACTCCTCATAGTCCGTCTAACGGTTCTCCTGCTGTGCCTTCTTCTCCTAAAACAATTACAAAATTCAATTAATTAGTATTATGAAATAACCAACTAAAAGTCAATGATATTTTGAAAAGTTACCAGCTCGCTGTAGGTGACAGCAAAGGTCTTCGATCCTGCTGTGTGGTGGATCGTCTGCTGCGAACGAATCCTGGTGTTCCTTTGCGAAAGCTCCTGGAAAAAAAACAATATTAAATATATTAAAACAATAAAAACATTTAAAATTAATAAATTTAAAATTTAAAATAATTAAATTGAAATTATAATTTAATAATTAACAATTAAAAAAGTATATAAATAATCTAATAAATACATTACCTGCCCCTCAGCGCTCCTCCTGAACTGGACGAAACCCGCCCAGTCGTCAACAGCACGCTGTCCGGGACACTCTCGATCAGCTGCTCCAGTGGCATCGTCCCGTCCTTATCCACCCTGTAGAAGAGACGGTTCCTCCTGTTCCTCCAGCCGTCACCCATCTTCACTAGGGTGTACCTTTTCCGGTTGGCCCAGACGGCAAATTGCAGCTGCAAAAAAATCATTTAAATATCATTAATTACAAAAATCCTATTAAAAAATATTAATTAAATAGAATTAATTACAAAAAATATTAATTAAATACTATTAATTACCTGAACCTCCTCCTCCCAAGCCTGGTCCTTCGGCCCCTTCGGAACGTGCCTCCACGTCCTGAAATGAAGGGGGAACCGCATCCAATTCGCGCCCAGGTCATTTAGGAAGCGGTTGAACAGGTGACCCCCATTGTCGATGGGCTGGTCAGTGCCCTCATTCCACGGCACTATAACTCGCAGGGTCCGGTCCATGCTGTTCACACCGGCCACGTCTAGCCTACTCGTCGAAACTTTCCCCTGCTCATCTGCACTGTTTACCGCACGTTAGATAAATTGTAATTCAAAGTTAACATTTTGAATTTAAATAAATAATTTATTAAATTAAAAAATTTATTTACCTTGGACCTGTACCTCAAACCCAGTGGACCGCGAAGACGACATTCGTGGGTTGTTCTGCTCTCGAGCCTCCTCCTCATCGAGAAACTGCTCCATCTCCCTAATCCCAATCGGGATCTCGAAGTCCTCCTCGTCGTAGTCCTCGATGTTGATATCTGCCCCCCCAAACTCAGGCACCTCTAATGCGGTCGTCTCCTGTGGGATCGTCTGCTGTGCCTGTGGTAGGGCCGACTCTTGTGGGGGGATGGGCTGAAATGCCGCGGTCGCCCTGCCTCCGCACTGCCCCCTACTCGGCTGCTGCCACCTCGCAAAATCGGTCTGGGGACCTCAGGGGCCTTCTCCTTATCCTCTCTTGAAGCCATATCAATTGTAAAAATCCAAAAAAAAATTTAATCACATTATTATGCAAAAATCTAATAAAAATACAAATACAAATAAAATACGTGTTATATACGCACCTCAAGTGCAAATACTGAGAAATACTATAGTAAAAACTCCTACACAGACATCTGAACGCTCAAATCTTGAAGAAACCACTCAGAGAAACCCCAGGAAACAAAATGAGCAAACAGAGAAATGAGGAACGCGTGTCCTTAGATAGGCCAGACATTTGTAGCGGTTATTCCAATAACCGCTACCATAACCGCTACAAAGCACCCAGGGCGCCTTAAATTTGTAGCGGTTTTGTAATAACCACTACAAATTACAAGAACCTTTGAAATTCTGTAGCGGTTATGGCCCAGAAACGCTACAAACGTGGAGACTCCTGAAATTCTGTAGCGGTTATATCCCTATAACTGCTACAAATAGCTGATGTTTGGTATTTTGTAGCGGTTTTATTGCTGTAACCGCTACAAATAACCGCTACACTGTTGGCGGGTCTTGGTCGCGCCAAGTGGCAGGAATATTGTAGCGGTTTCTATGTATTAACCGCTACAACTTAACCGCTACAAGTTTTGGCAGGATTTTCGCGCCAAATTTCTAGCAGTTTTGTCTACCTAACCGCTACAAATACTATAATTTATAGCGGTTTGATATAACCGCTACAATTCCACCGCTACAGAATACCATTTTTTTTGTAGTGAGTGGACAACTATGTCTCTCAAATCTGATTTATAAGAGTCATGTTCCACTACCAACAAAGTAAACATGCATGTGCAAGGATATGATATCCCCTTGTTTGTTCGTTTGTTGCAAAAATTAGGTTAAAGGTTTCCATATTGTATACCCTGGTCAAATGAAAAAAGGTTTCAAATTTAAAACAAGTTTAATTGCACAACATTCCCCTAAATTTTGAGTTATATTATATTGCTATTGTATGTAAACTTGAACATAAAACCCTCCAAATTAACAAATTTCTGCAGATAATCCCATATGATCAATTATTTTGTTTTTTCACTAATATAATTTAATATATGAGTAATATATATATATATATATATATTCACTCAATTTTTTTTGAGCTAATACCCTTTTAAATATAGGTTATGCGCAAATAAATCCTCCAAAGTACTTACTAATAAGCTGTTGGTTGCAGTATTAAGCGGCTTCACCCATATAAAGAAGAAAACATAAGTCCAAATTCCGAAAAACACACTAGTCACTAGAGAAATGAAAACCTTTTTGCATTTTAAGTCTTAAAAGGGAAAACTCTTGATCAAATTAAAAAAAAAAAAATCCTCTAAAGCACTTTAAAGATATGTGGATAAGTTCTCTAAAATGTTGTAAAACAACCTAATATTCACAAGGAAAAAGAAGGCAGATCCAAAAGAAGAAGAAGAAGAAGATATCCCTAGGAGGAGGAAGATCACTAAAGTCAATGTTGGAGATTTGGCCAAAAAAAAAAAAATGTTGGTCATGGTGTGCAAAACTTAAAAAATGTATAAGAAATTATTATTGTCCTTCATATAAGAGTCAGTTGATTAATTTAGAGAGATAAAAGAAGCTAATTATAACATATGCTACATTTTCTCAATTAAATACTTATGGGTATCATTAGAATTAAATATTAGTTTATAAATTAGACAAAAAAATGATAATTATAAATACTTTAAAGTAATTTATTTAATGTAATATCCCGAATTTTGGGATTAGAGGCTTGGGAATAAGCCTAAATTAAGTGGACTGCTAAGCCCCGGTTTAGTAGATGTTCCAAATATATTCTCTAATGTTTCTTATATCTTTGGGGTATTAAGAAAATAAAATGGTGAATTTTGAAGAATATAATTACAATTTTAGTGAAATCGCTTATGAGGTAGTGAGCTTATCATGTGATTTTGAATGATCAAATGATGAGCAAAAATTATGAAATTTTACAAGATGAAAGTAGACATCCTAAGATTTAATTTGATAGGTCATATGACTCAATTAGATCTATATACAAAAAGATATGAATTTTTGAAATTAGCATAGAAAAACTGTGAAATTTCTGGAACAGTATGTAAAGATTGAAATTCTGGGACTTTTGTGATTCCATTAAGAAATATTATATATTTTTCCTTGAAACTAGACTCAATAAGGGTTCTATAGGCTTTATAATCACTCCAATTCGATTTTTCTAAAATTAGTTATGATTTTTCAAAGATTGGACAGAAATCTGCCAGAATTTTGTAACAATCCGAAAATGGAAAAATAATTATTGGATAATTATAATATTTTATAAAATCATATTTTATCATCTTCCTCCTCCCATTTTCGTCAGTTTTTCTGAACTTAGAGAGAAGATGTGTGAAATTTTAGAGAGAGAAAAGGGGAGGAAAAAACTTGCAAAGGTAAGTGATTTCTTCGGTAAATCGGTTCCTAATGCGTATAACTCCACTCCTAAGCTACTCTCCTATGTGTTTAAGGTTTGTGAAGCTCAAAATCTCTTGTTGGAGTAGCTAGGGTTTTAGCCAAGTCAAGAAAAGCCAGAAGGAGCTTGAGGTAACTTCCAAACCTTCGTATATTGACTATTCTAGTTGCTGTGGGCAATTTAATCGATGAAATTTCGCCGGATTGCCATTGGTTGTAAAAATGGAAAATGGGTTTCCCTAGGGGTTATGCTATCCAAATTGATACTAAATGGTAGTTGTAACCTAATGGAATAGTCAATAAAGTGGTTAGGAGTAGAAAGGAACGTGTTTACGGAGCCGAAACCGAAAAACCCCGATTTTCCCTTGAAAACCCATATATATCGGCCAGCACTATAAATGGGTCTTAGAGTTGGATTTTCAATGATTTGATGGTTCCATTGAGTTCAGGAGCAAAAATTAGGTGGGGTTACAGTTGGGCACTTTTTCAGAAAAGGCCGAAAAAGCATAATTACGGAAACACCCCTAAAACCCTAAAAGTAGGGCTGCCAAGGGCAATTTTGTAATTTGACATTGAATTTGATAATTCCGAGTCTGGAAATGGATTCTTTGGGTGAAAATATGTAAGAATAGCCCATGTCAAAATTTCAGGAAAAGTACAGTCGGACCGGGTACAGCGGGGCCGGGCTGGGTCCCCGGGGGTATTTTAGTAAATTTTCATAATAAGGTCATATAACCCCCAGAAATACTATGGAAGTGTCTAAATAGTACATTTGACATTGTAGGATCGAAAATGGAGCCCCGAGCTGTTGGCACGCAAATCGAGGAGAAAGATTAGAGGTATGAGACTTACCTTACTTGCATGTATTTGATATCTTTGCTTGTGTAATGATGTATGTGATTGCTTTACTTGATTGTGTAGAGCATATTTGAATAAATGAAGCTCTGTTTCTGTTTTCGCTGTGGCCATAGTCTTGTTGTATGAAACATTAAGCATGCAGAAATGTCATTATAGGGCATACATCTAGATAAAGCTAACATGTCATACACATAGCATCAATCATGCATGCATTATGGTATCTGTTTCCTACTGAAATTCTCTCGAATCTCACCCTCCCTTACCAACAATTCAGACAGGAGACGACAAAAGATAAACAAACAACAATGCAGAATACCGTATGAGGGGATTACAGTAGTGGAACGAAGACGGGAAGAAGTCTCCGTTTCACTGGAATGAGTTTAGACACCCTAGTAGCCTTGTGCGGCTACCTTAATCGTAAGTATCATATACAAACCCTTATGGGGAATTTATGTAATCATGCACTTATTATCAGTATATTCATGTTATTCCTGTGTTGCCCACCGAACCATATATCATCTTCCGCGAATACTCTGAAAAAGGTGAAAATTAGATAAGGGCGTAACATTTAACTTCATAAATTCTCATTAGTCAACTGTGTCTTATATTAAGGATTGGAGCTAGTAAGTTTAATTGTCTGGTTTCAAAAGCAAGGTTGTTAAACTCATAAGTTTAAGTAAACTACTCATGATAGTTATATAAACTCGTATCATAAACTAGTGAAAGTTTATCATACTTAATAAAGAAATTTCAAATTAAACCAAAATAGAGTTTGTCTAGCAGTGTAAGGCCCTACTAGATCCTTCTAGGTCTCGAGTTCGAGTCCTAGAGCAGACACTTATGTTGGCAATGACAACTATAAACCCCGAACTGAATACTGGATGATAATATAAAAAAACAAATAAATTTTAATAAAATTCATATATAAAATTACTGAGCATGATCAAATACAAAAATTTAATACAAGTTTAAGAATAAATTAACTCAGTTTTGTAAGATAGAAACGTAAAAACAGTAAACTTGATATGTAAACTCGTAATTTAATTGATTTTATAACTGGCACAAGTTTACCAGTGACTCAAATAGTCAATTCGAGTAAACGGTAGAAATGTAAAAACAACAAACTCGAATAATCAATTCTTGAGTTTGATAATAGTGTTTAAAATCATATAAAATTATTTTTACATGATGACCTAAATTGTAATTACACAACTATTTCTTAATTGAGTCATGTAGGAGACTACAAGTGGATACTTGATTGAAGCTATGAAAGGATAAAGAACTTTGGATGTTGGAGCTATAAAAGGAAGAGGGACGTTGGAAGGTAATCATGGATTCATTGTTGAAAAAAGAAAAAGTCATCGGTCAATTAGCTTCGTCTAAGCATATAACGAGAAAGAAGAAATCTATTATACATTATATGATATAATATTTTTAAACCTACACTCAAATACGTGAAAGAGTCTCAGTATATGTCAATTTTGAAACATAATAGATATAAGGACTAATATTTTCATATATGTAAGTGGATTTGGATTAAAAAAATAAATTGAATCTAAATAAAAAATAGTTATAAATGATCAACATGGTTGATGAAAAGTACATCATAAATTAAGTGGATTCTCTTTTTTTTTTTGCCAAATTAAGTGGATTCTCACACATTAATTATATAGATTTTGAGAAATGAGTTATTTTATTCGTGACAAATAAATATATATAGTACAACTTATTAATCACTAATAATTTCTTTTGGTAAATTTGGTCCATAGGGAGACCCCACGACCTGGTAGCTGGTGCCTTTTATGCACTTCGGCCTTCTCAGTTGGGCCAAGTATCCGGTAATAGGAGTAATATTTACAATTATGCATTGCATCAGATGCTACTCTAAGTTACACCGCAATGAAACTGACCAGGACAATGACTCTCATATTTATCTGCCCAACGACTCTATGAATCCCAAAAGTCAAATGGTTATATATATGGAATGGAATAGAGAACATAAATCATCCATTAAAGTGATCATCAGTGTATATACAATCATCAGTTTCTTCCATTAAAGTCATCTACAAGGACATTGCTTGCCACATAGAACTCTAATACTTCCTACAAACTCAAAATAAGCTGATGATGATGAGGAAGTAATATTCTTCAAATTTCTTAGATATCCTTAAATTCAAGTTTCTCTCTTAGTTTATGAACATCTCAGAACACTACATGATCAGTCGCTTCTTGTGGCAAGTAATTCTCCAAAAGAACTTCATAATAAAACTCTGATGAATCATAATAATCATCAGCAGTACTATCATCCCCACCTGCAGCACAAAGGTTCCATGCATTCATCAACATATCTTCATCAAATGAAGATGATGATGAACTTTCAGAGACAACTTCCATATCATCACAATCAGTACTGAATGATATTGATGATGATGTGGAGCGATCCTGACCGTCCACCTGTCCCACCTCCATATCACAGCTCTGGTAAGGATCAACACTGCTAGTGGTAGAACTGATCTCTGCCTCCAATGACTGAATCATACTCATAAGCCTATCATCTGCATAATACTGATCATGTTCTTCTTGAGTTTCTTCCATTAAAGCCATGAGAAGGATCTTGTTGGTCTCTGATGAGAACTCAAGTCCTTCATACACACTTTCTGGCATTGAAGGAAAAGAAGAATAAGCAGCCATGTTAAAATTGTACCCTTTTATTTCTTTCTTTCTGGAAATGGCTATAGAGAGAGAGAGAGAGAGATGGAAAGAACTGAAGAAAACACAGAATGGCTTGAGAAGTGAAGAGAATGCAATCTTTATATAGGCAAAACATATGGTGTACTCTAACATGTATGATTTTGAGATTGGTGGTCATAGGCCCACCTATCATGTGCATGGTTGTAACTAATTGATTTATAAATCTCAATGAAGAAGTGGGATTTGTAGATATCTTTAACCAACTCCACCTGAACTAAAAATCCATCAAAATGTTAATTAATTTTTGTTTGCAAATATCTTTTTTTAGTTTATGACAGTTTAGAATAATAAAAAAATGCTTTAAATCCTTAAAATAGTTTATACATTATTTTTTTGTGTCCATAAAAATGTATAATTGCTCAAGAAAAATTCTGAATGCAAACAAATTATTATTATTATTATTATTATTATTATTATTATTATTATTATTATTAGAGGGAAATGATATTTTTCTTTATTTTCCCTCACCATAGTCTCATCCTGATATAAGTAGAATCTGATGCGTTTTTCACAAGTCAACAATATAATTTCCTTGTATATTAAATAAATAAAAATTTAAACATAATTATTAACGTGCTATATTATGAGTGTAATTATTTCATAAAGAAAATAATACATAAAGATATGTCCAATCGATGTTGAATTGGGAAGCAACAAAAGGGCACGGGTCCACGCGTACTACTTATATAAAGTAGTGGAAGAGGTTGACTAACACCGCGTCCAATAATGGTTGGGAATACAGTAGGGCATACCCAATATGTATGTGGACACCTAGTGACCAATATTAAATTATTAATTAATTAATAGCGTGACATACAATTAATTAATGCTTTTGTTCCGGAAAATGATGACAAGTGATATCGTAATTCAGTGGTTCGTTTGGTGGAGTGTCTCATATCTGATTGTAAGAATCATATGTTCCACCAACATTCATATGCAAGGATATATGATAATTCATGGTTGTCTCCTTTGTTGGAAAAATTAGGTTTAATCAAAGACTTCCATTTTAAAACAAGTTTAAATTGCAAAAGATTCCCCTGAATTTTGAGTCATATATATATATATATAAAGCGATCATATATTATTTTTTTTAAAAAAGGAGATGCCTTAGTATATGCTGTTTATGATTTTTCCCCTTTGTTTACAGTGAAGGCCGGTCGTTTCAAATTAAAAAGAAGCGATAAGGTAGTGGATATCTTGCCTCGAAGCACTCAAATTTGTTCACTAATTTTTGTAAGTTATAGTGTCACCTAAGTCATTTTAGACTTGAGACTAATTAATCTCTATTAGATTGGGAACGTTAAGGCTAAAACCCTTCCGATAAATGTGCTTATTGAGATTTAAAATTATAGTCTTATTCTTACGATATGAGATCGCTTACCATTTTAACTAACAATTTATTGATTGTTTACCATTTTTCAGAAGTATTTATATTACAGTATTGAACAATGTTGTTAAAGCCGGATCGGAAAGAGTAGCGAGTCGGTCAATAGACTTGGATCGTTTTACCTGTTAGACCGAGATGAGCTGCCTAGAGCCGGTCTTTAAGCCGGAAGCCGGAAGCCGGAAACTGGAGGCGGATCAGGATAACCGGCCGGCTTAACAACTCCAACACACGGTGATGGGAACAGAAAATAAAAGAGGAAGAGAAAGAACAAAAGAGCTAGAAGGCGGAGAGGATGACAAAAAAAAGGAGAGCTTTACCGATTTTTACTTGAGAAACATGATGTTGTATGAGTTTCACCAGAGTTATGAAGTTAGAAAATGGTGAACACCAGAAGGAAAGAACTCAAAGGAGAGAGGAAAACTATTCAGAAAATGATTGACGGGGTGAACGAAGAAATAACAAAAATTTTGACAAAAAAAGAAAGAAATAATAAAAATGGATACAAGAATCTGAATTGAAAGTTACTTTATGGGTACAATGAACAAAACAAGGACAGGTAGGTTGCATGGGAAAGGGGAGAAGCACGGGAAAGAGAAACAATTGAATATTTGTTTTTAACCACTAGATAAAAGAATAAAGGGAAAATCCCTCAAAAAGAACCTTTAAAATAGCAAAAGACGGAAAGGTGCGCGGAAATATAATATCCCGTATCAGTGCGAGTACGTTAATTGGAATATTAGAATTGAACGTAAAATGACAAATTTGTCCTCCGATGATGAAAGAAAAGAAGTTGATGACAAAAGAAGGTGACGCGAAACAGGGAGAGCGTCATCGCGCGGGAACGTAAGTACGTAAGTGGGAGGCGATACAAACAGCAGTGAGGTATGTACTTCATTAGTCGACAATGTTCTTCCCCCTGTGGTCGAGCTGAAGCAAAACCATTTTCGTCCTCATTTGGGTGGGAAACTTTGCGGGGTATTTGGGTTTGAAGGACGTGAATGTTGAAGAGTGGTATGGCGAAAAATGCAGATACTGCCTGAATCGGGGAGGAGGTTGGGATGGTTACTTTCAGGGTTGTGTTTGAAGAGAATAAAAGGGGTTGGATTTTTTAAGAAACGATTAATATGAAGTTGAAAAACCCTAATATAGATTTGTGAAAGATTGAGGTACTCATGTAGTTTTGTGTTTGTCAACTAACTGTGTGTTATTTATTTGTTGCAGGAAGCGTAAAAAAATGGATGGTAATATTGGTTCAAGATGTGAAAAGGAGTTGTTTTGTTATTTTCACGTAGGGGGGAAATTTGAACATAATAATGACGGTGAAGTTAAATATTTCGGAGGCAGTGTGAGGGTAAAGGTACTAAAAGATGGGATAAGAATGAAAGATTTAAGAGAAATTATATCAACATTGACAGGTCATGAAGGGAGCAGTTGTGACATTAAATACACAGTAATGTTTGATGAGAGGACATTAATTGAGCTTGACAATGATAGTGAAATTGAAAACCTTTTTCGGTTCAATGAAAGCAGTGCGCATGTGTTTGTAGCCCATATAGAGAATGGCAAGGAATCCTTGCCAATGAATAATGCACATGTGTAAGTTAGTAATATTTTGTTCATTCCCAAGCTGATAATAAGTTATAAAGTGTTGTAATTGTTGTATGCAGGAGCCACAGATTATTGGAACGGTCACCGGAAGCAGAGGTATCTCCCATGACACATGGCAATGATCTTGAGGCTGTGTCATTTGAAATTGGTGGTGGGTGTATAACTTATGAGACAGATCAGACAAATTTTAGTGACACTAGCTATTTGAAATGGTCAGGATTAATTTCCGGGGTCGGGCAGCATTTTCCTCATGCCGATGCATTAAGAGAAGCCTTGTACAAGTATAGCATTGCACATAAGTTCATGTATAAATATGATAGGAATAGCAAGGACAAGATGTATGTCACGTGTAAAGTAGAGGGTTGTCCTTGGAAATTATGTGCGTCTGCGGGTAGAGCTGGGAATCAGGGCCGGCCCTTGACGGGCCAGGGCCTAACAGGGCCGGCCCTAAAGGGCTCGGGGTCAGGAAAATTGCAATTTTTCAAGGCCCGGCCCGAGAGCATCAGGGCCAGGGCCGGCCCGCAGGGCCGGAAAATCCTTTTCACAATATTTAACTATTTTTCTGCGTATTTTCCCCAGAGAAATATAATTAGTAAATAACAACGATTAAAGTTATAATTTAATACATAAATGTTGTCAACATTAAGGTTTAAATAATATGTCTCTTGCAACAAACAAACACTGTTACTAATGTATAATCAAAGGTAAAATCATGTCCATAAATAACTCACACAAAGGCCAAAGTATAAGAAGGCAAGAAGCTAAATACTCTAACCTCTAAACAACATGAGTATGACGACTATCATTTTCACCTTCTTCGCCACTATCATCAACTTCAAAGACATTTGATTGTGTTTCACTTTAAGCAGTAGGTTCAAGTAGTCAAATAATCACAACCTTCATAAAAAATAATACTCTATCAGGCAGAATAGTATATAATATGATTTTAGTCTAAATAGGCAGGACAATATACTAAAAAATCATACTCAAAAATCACAATATGATTCAATTAGACAAAACAATATACTACAAAATCATATTCTATACAATATGAGGACAGAGTGACATATATATTCAATAAGGTAATTAAAAAATGTAATATGATTCCTTTCCAAGTAAACAAAATAAAAAATAAACGGGCCTAAAGGGCCGGCCCGAGGCCCTCCAGGGCCGGCCCTTTTAAGCCCGAGGCCCTACAGGGCCGGCCCTTTTAGGCCCGACTTCCTTTTGAGGCTACAATTTACAAGCCCGGCCCTTGAAGGGCCAGGGCCTAAAAGGGCCGGCCCGACGGGCTCGGCCCGTTTTCCCGGCTCTATCTGCGGGGAGGAGTTCTGGAATACTGTGTGTGACAAAATTCATCAAAGATCATGTTCATTCAGCTCAAGATCATTTGCAAGTGAGCGGCCATGGTGCAAGATCTACTTTGACATCATCAATAATAATTGACGAGATTAGGAATCACACCGAGAAGCGTCCAACTGAGATTATGAAGACACTGCAAAGGGAGTATGGTGTGAAACTAACATATAAACAGGCATATAGGGCAAAGGAAAAGGCAATGGAAGACATACATGGAAGACCGGAACAATCATACATGTTAATCCCATGGATATGCCAAAGGTTGAAGGAAACTGATGCTAATACAGTTGCTGAATGGGTAGCAGATGGTTGCAGGTTTGAAAGAGTTTTCATTGCATATGGGTCATGTGTACAGGGTTTCATGGGGGGTGCAAGGCATCTACTATATGTTGATGGAACTCATTTAAGTGGGCCTTATAAGGGGACTCTACTTGCAGCTTCAGCCTATGATGCGGATAATGAGCTGTTGCCGTTTGCCATAGCAATTGTGAAGGGAGAGACACTGGACGATTGGACTTGGTTCATGCATATGATTAAAAGGATTGTTGGTTCTATGGAGTTGACAATTGTGTCAGATCGTCACAATGGCATAATAGGTGCTGTGGCAGCAATATTTGGAGGGCATCGTCATGCATTCTGTTATAGACATGTGAAGGAAAACTTCAGTGCAGAGATACTGAAAATAAACAGGGGCAAGAGAAAGACCAGTAACCGGTCAAAGGAGGATGGACTAATGCTTCTTGACAAGATTGCATATGCAAGGCGTGTTGATGACTTTGATAAAGCAATGGAAAAGATGCGGGAGCACTGTCAAGAGTTATATGAATGGATTAACAATCATGGTGACGTTGATAGGTGGGCTCTTAGCAAGTTCCCATACAAACGATGGGATAACATAACAACCAATATCGCCGAGTCATTCAATGCATGGATGGTGAAGGAGAGGAAGTATAATGTAGCCCAATTAATTCACGCACATCGTGAGAAAGTAGCAAAGAAGATGCATACCTCTTATGTGGCAATGAACAAGTGGAAGAATTGTGTTGGACCAAATATAGATGCAAAGGTTATGGAAAATGTGAGTGGATGTGAGCATATGTGGTGTGAAGATTATGGGCAGGGTAGATTCAGTGTGCATACAGTACGTGGAGACCATGGGGTTGACTTGCGATCACGACAATGTAGTTGTGGGGCATGGCAGATGAGTGGGATTCCATGCACACATGCGTGTGCAGCTGTCAAGGTTGTGCACGGCAACATCTACGATTATGTTGACGATTGTTATAAGATAGAAGCTCAGCAACGGATCTACCAGCACAGCATGATTTCGGTTGTGACAATAGACATGCCGAACGTCAATGATTATAGGGATTATCACATGGAAAACATGTCTGAAGCTACGTTCCTGCACCCTCTAATCACAAGTCGACCTCCTGGAAGACCAAGAGTAAGGAGGCAGGAATCACAGTTCCAAAATAGAAAGATCTACCATTGTACACGGTGCCATGAAGCAGGACACACAAGAAGGACATGCAAAAATCCCAACCCATGTTGAACTCTAATGATCATCTTTCATGCTTCATCTTTTATGTTGTATATATGTTTTCGTTTGACCCTTCAATGGTTTTTGGAATGAAGGGATCGGGTGCAGGGGAAGCAGTTTTTATATGTAATGTATGCAGTGTCATGTCAGTGACAAAAAAACATTAAGAAGCAGTAAGATCTTAATGTTCTGTTGTCACTGAAAGTTGAAAGTTAGTGTAAGTAGTCACTGCTTTTGTACACAAGTATAGTGTTGATTATGTATAGTTTGGCAACTATTTCTCAAGTTGTAATCAATGTGGAAATACAAATGTATAGTTTATCTGACTGCTCTGTGTCATCTAGTTTTTATCAGTTGGTTGGAATGCCACAAGTTCTAAGATATAGTTGACCCCAGCATCTATGGCACCAAAATATCATCACCTTATAAGACATACTAACATACTTGACCACAGCACCTATGACACCAAAAAGATGTGCATTCATGTAACCCAATGTTAGTACACAGTAAACTGGTGATTAATGAGTGATGTACATATAATGATGTTCCGCACAAGATACTTCTTGCTGATATTCATATAGGCTTTGTCAAGTATATTGTTTGTGCATCAATGTACCCTGCTTCAGATCTTTGTTCATGAACTTCTAACATATAGTTCACCACAGGAGATATGCCACCAAAAAGATCTGCTATCATGACCTTCTAAGACATACTTGACCAAAGCAGATATGGCACCAAAAACATCTCCTATCATGACCTTTTAAGACATACTTGACCACAGCATCTATACCACTATAAACATCTCCTATCATGAGCTTCTAAGACATACTTGACTACAGCATCTATACCACCTGCTAACATCTCCTACCATGACCTTCTAAGACATACTTGACCACAGCATCTATACCACCTGCTAACATCTCCTATCATGACCTTCTAAGACATACTTGACCACAGCATCTATACCACCTGCTAACATCTCCTATCATGACCTTCTAAGACATACTTGACCACAGCATCTATACCACCTGCTAACATCTCCTATCATGACCTTCTAAGACATACTTGACCACAGCATCTATACCACCTGCTAACATCTCCTATCATGACCTTCTAAGACATACTTGACCACAGCATCTATGCCACCTGCTAACATCTCCTATCATGACCTTCTAAGACATACTTGACCACAGCATCTATGCCACCATAAACATCTCCTATCATGACCTTCTAAGACATACTTGACCACAGCATCTATACCACCTGCTAACATCTCCTATCATGACCTTCTAAGACATACTTGACCACAGCATCTATGCCACCTGCTAACATCTCCTATCATGACCTTCTAAGACATACTTGACCACAGCATCAATGTCACCATAAACATCTCCTATCATGACCTTCTAAGACATACTTGACCACAGCATCTATACCACCTGCTAACATCTCCTATCATGACCTTCTAAGACATACTTGACCACAGCATCTATACCACCTGCTAACATCTCCTATCATGACCTTCTAAGACATACTTGACCACAGCATCTATGCCACCTGCTAACATCTCCTATCATGACCTTCTAAGACATACTTGACCACAGCATCTATACCACCTGCTAACATCTCCTATCATGACCTTCTAAGACATACTTGACCACAGCATCTATACCACCTGCTAACATCTCCTATCATGACCTTCTAAGACATACTTGACCACAGCATCTATGCCACCATAAACATTTCCTATCATGACCTTCTAAGACATACTTGACCACAGTATCTATGCCACCATAAACATCTGTGTTCATGACCTTATGAAATATACTTCACCAACACACTCACCTATGCCACCAAAAAGATCTGTGTTCATGTATGCCACCAAAAAGATCTGTGTTCATGTATGCCACCAAAAAGATCTGTGTTCATGTGTGCCACCAAAAAGATCTGTGTTCATGACCTTATGAAATATACTTCACCACAACACCTATGCCACCAAAAAAGATCTGTGTTCATGACCTTGTGAAATATACTTCACCACAACACTCACCTATGCCACAAAAAAGATCAAAAAAGATCTGTGTTCATGTATGCTACCAAAAAGATCTGTGTTCATGTGTGCCACCAAAAAGATCTGTGTTCATACCCTTATGAAATATACTTGACCACAATACCTATGCCACCAAAAAGATCTGTGTTCATGTAAGCCAATGTTAGTAGCCAGTGAAGTATATTGTTTGTGCATCAATGTACCCTGCTTCAGACAATCCGTTCCACAGGTGGAGGCCGGAGGGTGGGATGACAATGGTGTGTTTATTTACACAACTTTAAATCACATCAAATTTCTTCTTCCAAACTTTCTTTGCTCAGGAAAAGGTATGATCTTGTTATGAATATCATAAGAGTAAGTGATAACTCGAGTTTGATGGAATAGAAACTCGAGTTGTAGGCATCACTGGAGGGTCACCAGCCAGTTATCGTGTGTATTGACTGGAGAACTCGAGTTGGACGAAGCTCACTCCAGTGCGAAACTGTGCTCAGACGATGTGTGGACTCGAGTTGGGGCATGACGAACTCGAGTTGTACGCATCACTGGAGGGTCACCAGCCAGTTATCGTGTGTATTGACTGGAGAACTTGAGTTGGACGAAGCTCACTCCAGTGCGAAACTGTGCTCAGACGATGTGTGGACTCGAGTTGGGGCATGATGAACTCGAGTTGTATGCATCACTGGAGGGTAACCAGCCAGTTATCGTGTGTATTGACTGGAGAACTCGAGTTGGACGAAGCTCACTCCAGTGCGAAACTGTGCTCAGACGACGTGTGGACTCGAGTTGGGCCATGACGAACTCGAGTTGTACGCATCACTGGAGGGTCACCAGCCAGTTATCGTGTGTAGGAGAGGAGAACTCGAGTTGGACGAAGCTCACTCCAGTGCGAAACTGTGCTCAGACAAAAACTCGACTCGAGTTGGGCCATGACGAACTCGAGTTGTACGCATCACTGGAGGGTAACTGGAAAGTCACGAACCAAAAGGGAATACTAACTCGAGTGACTGAACTATAACTCGAGTTAATCAGGATTCCACGCTTTAATTCCTCAATCGCCAAACATTTCTGTTCACTCCACTCGACGTCCGACAAAATGAGCCCTCGAGTTAACTGACGAGAAACGTACTATTTGTCAGTTGAGTTCTACATATCCGTAAATCCCGTTCAACCAACCTTGGTGTAACAGCTCCATTCCCCCTAACCCTCAGTGAGTCGAGAAGCAGAGTTTGGAGTAGCCCTAGCATCGCACTTTGTCATTCTTGCATCTGGTGCAATGGTGCGAACCAAGGGCTCCGACAGTGGGAAGAAAGATTCTCGTGATTCACAGAAGTTGCCGTCCAAAGGGAGTAAGCCGTTGAACAAACCGAGGAAGACTCGGCCAAAAGTTCAGGACCGACAACCACCAGAACAACCGAGCAGGTCACAGGGGGTTGTGATAGCAGAATCACAGCAGAAATGGCCAAAACGAGCCTCTCCCATTTCCAAGGAACTAGTCGTGTCAGTGCCTACAGAACATTTGGCCTCAACCTCCACTGATAAAACAGAAGAAGACTTAGAGCGGAAGATAACAAAGATTGTGACTCAATTAATTGATCAGACATTGCATGCACCCACAAAATCCAGATATGGGGGTGCATCAACTTCAAATCAAAAAGCAAAGTATAATGTACCTCCTGAACTGGAGGATGAGCTTCTGGGACCACCACCAGGTTTCAATTCAGAGACACTAGAGCCTAATGATAAGAGCAGGTATGACGATGATTTCGCTCATAGATCATTCTGTCCTGTTGTTTATCTGGATCTACAATATATTAAGGACACACTCGCTTTAGATCTGTACCCTTGGTTTCAGTACTATGAACCTTGGTTGACCATCAAAACGTCATATAGTCCCTCTGTAGTGAGGCACTTCTACTGTAACTTGGAGGTGGTTGAGGTTTGTGATGAGGTGGGCGAACTGATAGAAGAAAGATTAGAGTCAACTGTTAGGGGCCAAAACATTCAACTATCTGCTGCATTGATTAACACTTACCTTGGCATAGACAATCCTCCAACCGGGCCTGTAAAAGAATTCAGTGATGTAGAAATATGTCAGATTCTGAATCCAATTGGTGGAAGTAAAACTTTAACTTTCAAACCTAGCTCCTTGAGTGATGTACATCGGATTGTGTGGTACATATACTCACGATCTATGGTCAACAAATCGAACAATTTCACTCACTTCGTGGGACAAGATTACCAGCTGATGGCCTCAATTCTGTCTAAGGAACAGAGGAACATAGGGCAACACATTTACAATGAAATAAACAGATACAGGAAGTCTTCCACAAGGAGTACCCCTCTACCGTTTCCCCAACTGATCTCTCACTTTCTGACGCTGCACAATATCTGGTACCTCGAACCTAATGAGCAAATTGTTCGTATTCCAAGGTTTGACAGCATTCACCTGAGCAGAATGAATATTAAGCTGCCAGTGGGTGCTTCTACAAGTATAACAACAAAGAAAAGGAAGGAGATGGAATCTGAGAGACCCAAAGTGGATGAGGGACAATCATCAAGAGCTGGGTCTCCTGGACCCCCATTCATGGCAGCCACAATTCAGACCTACATCCAGGATGCATTGAAAACAACCACAGACCACATAAAGGTCTCAAATGCCTATCTGGTCGAAATGGTTGACCATCAAGTCAAACGTCTGGTTATTGGCATTAATGAGAACTTCGAGAGGCTATTTCAAATGCAAGATGCTCATACTCAGCAGTTGAGGGAATTTAATCATCGCCTTGATACTTATGAAGCTGTCCTCAGAGAACACTTCAACTTTCGTCCTTCTGATATGCCGTCACAGTGTAATGCTACACCTGTTCCATGTGGACCTGAATCTACAACTCCTGCAAACTTAGTCACTCAAAATGCTCCATGTCCTCCTACGTCATCCAATGTTATGTTGACACCCCCGGATCCTGCCACACTGTCAAAGGTTCCCATCCCTCACGACCCAGAAGCTATTCCACAATCCAGTTGTGAGCCCTCAGGCACCAATCCCATACAGGACCTCTCTCGTACATGCTCTGGCTCCCATGATCAAACCTCTGCCCTCATTGAACCTGCTACTGCAGTTACACCCTATACACCACCTTGTTGTACCACTGAGACAGACCCTATTCCACCAGTAGCTCCTCTTCTCATTCCACCGTCTTCCTCTGCAACCTTGGAATTGTGTACCACATTTACCCTTCCAGATGAGGACAACAAGGGGGAGACATGACCGTGAGACATATTCCTAGTATGAGCCCGCGTAGAGAGCATTGCAGGCACTTCTAATGTCTTCTTCATGGTTCATCTGTTACTGATAGTCATGTTGTCTGGTACATAATGATTATGGTGTGATGGCCTATAATTGCTTAGACAATGTTTATTCTGTAGAAGGGGCTGAATGTGTTGCATGGTGGCTGAGGAATATATTTGTGGTTTGATTTTGCTGTAATTAAGTAACACAAACCTTAGTCTGTGGAAATTTTATAAGTTTTGTCATCATGAATACAGATCCTTTTAGTGGCACTTCTGCTGTGGTCAAGTATGTTTAGAAGGTCATGTAATTGCATGTTGTACCTCTCATTATGTGACTACTTAACTGGAGCGTGTTATTTTAAACTCAGGCTCGGTGCATCTTGACACCATACGTGCTGTGGATATAATATGACCTTCAGTTCAGTTCATTAATGTGCATAAATTAGTAATTACAAAATATATACGCGTGGCCATCACAAACACATTCACTTGTAAAACACAGTTCAAACACAAAACGGAAGGAAAAGAGACATGCAATACCACATAAACGTTACATGCAACAGAACAGACTCACATTACTAATTTCAGTTACGAATGCGAAGCACTCTGGTAACCGCCAATGAACCCACGACATCAAAAGGCGTACACCACAATCAACCAAGCAGCACAACCGCCACGTTCCACCCACCACCACGAACAAAACTAAAACACACGATAAAATAAAACGGCCACGCTTGGTCGTGCACTAAACACTACAAATAGTCCACACGCCCAATTATTTAGGCAGCAGGCAACAAAACAGTGGATGAGGAACAAACACGAAAAAAGACATGGCTGACTTCCCACCAAACCACTCCAGACATAGAAGAACGACCAGCAACGATGACTCACCGCTTCTGAAGCTTCTGCAAACAATATTAATAAAACTGATGTGCTACATAGCATCATCAAGTTTGAAAGACTATTATCACTTCAAGAATTCATGCCGCATCCTAAGGATAGCAGGAAATTCAACAGAGTTCTATAAGAACGTGCCACTGGAGAACTATGATCATCTAGGATGGACAAGAAGCGAGCAACAGATTCATTTCCTGCTGACATGTTTTCATAACGGTAATCCATTTAGTCTATTCATTAGAGGGCTTAAATACTACACAAGAACAGCAGATACAGGAGAGAAAGGACTGTCATAAATACGGGAGGCTGCAGTGCTAAACAACTGTGATGCAAGTTACTCATTTGCCATATTAGTCCTTGCAAAATGGAGTAAGTTTAACGACACACCAGAAGGGAACGAAGCAATACACAGACTTCAAGCCATTATCGACTCAGGCCAAATATCTTCAATTAAAGAGCGAGTGACACGACACCTACAATCAATGAACTGGGGACTGAACAGGAACATATTCGACCGTCCCAAACATAGATTCTGTGAGAACCAACCATGCCAGGCCGGATGCAGAAACTGCATATACGACACAGAAGTAAGCTGGCTCTACCACATTATGAACGAACCAGAAGGACCGAATGTTGAACCACATGCGATTGAAGGAATCGACGCATGGGAGGAGGAAGAAATTAATGAGGGAGTCGACAACGATGAAGACGTTAATCCAGATGCCTAGACGACGATAGTCCCCACGTTTTTTTTTAATTCTCGTCACATGCAGTTCAGCAAAGAAATAATTTTAGAGTAAATGTTTCAAACAATTCGTCCATGCGTCAGGTTTAACGACGTTCATATGGTTTATCTTTTTTTTTTTCTACGGACTCCAAGTATGACCAATTACGTGTTGCTTTTTGCACATTACTTATGCTTTTTGCACATTACTTATGCACATTACTTATGCTTTTTGCACATTACTTATGCACATTTAACAACAACAAACACAATCACCATCGGGTTACCCTCCAGTGATGACGGCAACTCGAGTTGGTTATCTGGAAACTCGAGTGAGCTTCGTAAGTCATCGAAGAACGGAGGCGAGTGACCTTCTACGCAACTCGAGTTCAGTGCCGCTTCTCACTATCACCATCGGGTTACCCTCCAGTGATGACGGCAACTCGAGTTGGTCATCTGGAAACTCGAGTGAGCTTCGTAAGTCATCGAAGAACGGAGGTGAGTGACCTTCTACGCAACTCGAGTTCGGTGCCGCTTCTCACTATCACCATCGGGTTACCCTCCAGTGATGACGGCAACTCGAGTTGGTCATCTGGAAACTCGAGTGAGCTTCGTAAGTCATCGAAGAACGGAGGCGAGTGACCTTCTACGCAACTCGAGTTCGGTGCCGCTTCTCACTATCACCATCGGGTTACCCTCCAGTGATGACGGCAACTCGAGTTGGTAATCAGACAACTCGAGTCCGTACTGCTAAGTCTTGACGCAAGCACTGTCTGGAAACCGTCCAATTATGCAAGTAACTCGAGTTGTAATCCTCAAGTCGAGTGGAGATGCGGAAAGAAACGGAAGGCTCTAAACAATAAGTCGCTTGTTACCGTCCAGTGCTGATATCAACTCGACTGCTCAATGGCTATCAATTCAGAGACACCAAAGCACTATCTACGTAACATCAAGTTATGACCGCGCTATAGTGTATATGCCTATGGATTTGTTGCCGCCAGAGATAATCAGAGTAATGGCAGTTGGAAAAGGAAGTGTCACACTTGGTTAGCAGGGTGTATTGACTGGACACAATCATTATGTAATGTGTGCATCATCATTGTTAACTATGGATTGTTAGCAGTGCTGATCAGATTATTGGCAGTTGGAAATGCAAGTGGCGCACGTGCGTAGAATGCTTATGTAATGTGTGCATCATTCAACCCTAAATTGCATATTATTCATTGTGCCTCATTACATCAGCCCTTTCTGTTAGGGATATTAGTTCTCTTAAAAATTTTTTTAACCTGCCTCTGGCAAGGACATAGTTACATTGCGAAAGGGGAACACAGATATTGTTGGTGGCATACAAGTACGTTTTAGAAGGTAATGCTAGAGGAGTGAACTGGGAAACATTGCATCCCGCAATGGCAACATATATGTCATTAATGTACCTTAAATTGCATGTCCTGTCAGTGGACTCTACCGTACATAACTCTATGACGTTAACAATACTTTACAATACTTTACATGGACAAGTGTTGACATTACTATATCGCGGGGACATAACCTAAGCACGTCTTTTGCTGGACTTTTGTCCAGAGGGAATGAGGGCCAGAGCTGTGTCCCGCAACAAATTCAGCGGATGATTAACTAACCACCACATAATGTCGCTCCGCAATTGCTGAATTTGTTCCTGCAAATAAGTAATTCCCTCAGTGTAAGGTTCAATGGAAACCATAATGGAAATCACAAGTAAATAACAATGCGTACAGAGGGAAATGTGGATCACTTACATTTTCGTAATGGAAATCACCTTCCGGGGTCCACTGGCTCAACCAAATAATAACATGAACACCACAGTCCCTCCTGTACTCTCACCCACATGAAAACGTAGTGTTACTTAACGAAACAATGCAAGCTAAATTGTAAGAGGCGAAAGTGAAGAAGCTTACAGATTATTCTGTTGCACAACAGGAGGCCACACAATATCTGACATCTTCTTCTTCCCAGCCAGATGCGGGTTAACAATGTGCACGATGTCAACGAACCTATCTCTCTGAAAAAAGAACATTTATGCGTCTTACGATGTGGGTCAACTGAAGTAAACCACCTCAACTACAGCAGTGGAGTCAGGTGAACTTACAATTAAGTTTAACACAAATATGTAATCATCTGTCACGCCACCCTTCCTCGTAGTCTTCTTGCTGCCTAGATCAGGCTTCATTGAGTCCAGCACGTAGAAGGTCATAGTCTTTGTCTCTAACGCAACACAGAACCAGTGGCCACGGACAAGTGCCGGACCCATAATCAACTCACACTCGCCTATATTGTAACCGACGGTTTTGGGAGAGAATTCTTTACTCGCGGAAGACACTTTCCACCCTATTGGGTGACCTACCAACTTTGTCTGCATAAAAACACATAGTCCTGACTAATGTGCACATAATTTTGTCAAATTAAATGTTGTTCCACTACACAAGAAATGAGTAATTACCATGAACCATGCATCAAAAATATGGCGCTTCGGCTGTCCTCCCTCTAGCTTGAAGTGATACATTAAAGCCTTACACACAACGGACATCACCTACAGCAGCAAAGAAACCATTGCATAAACTACATATAATATTCACCATAACTTAATGAAACCATTCTCCACGTAAGCCATACATACCGTATTACTTAGTCTTTGAATTCCCCCTAGCGTATACAACTGGTCTCGACACAGTTCTTCATCCAAAATCTGAACCAACGGCCTACAAAAACATTTCAAATGCAATGCCAGTTAGTTCATCGCTTCCCGTGTTGTGGTAATATACTAACTACATAACAGTCATTCAATCACATGACGTTGATACTTACACTTCAGCCTCAGCACCTCTGGCCATTGTGGAAACTATGTTGAACAACGTTTTCTGATCATGCGTTGGCGTCTTCCTTTTTCGACTCCCATCCAACTGTATAAATGGACATGTCATCGCTTGGAGTGGCTGCCTCTTTAATCTCCGCAGCTGTTGAGGCCTCTGAATTGCATGGTCATCCGTGGGGACTTTTTCCGCCACCTCAGTTCCCTCTGCATCATCATCTTCGTCGTCATCAACATGATAAGGTTCTGCGTCTGCATCATCAGAATCTGAGTCTGAGTCGTGAAAAGCATCTGTCGCATCATCATCATCATCATCCTCATCTGTATGTTGCTCATCTACTGTCACACCAGGGCCGTCTTGTTGTGCTTTCTCCCTGGCCTCTCGTGCGAGCTGGACATTGAGTAGCTCCTGCGCCACCACGCTTACAAGTCTATTTCGGTTTTCATCGATAACTTTCACCAACGGGGCATACACCTCCTTCAATTCCTACAGTGACAGCACAACTTAATTTGTCAATTACATGATTAAATTGTTTTTGCATTTTAAATTAGCTTCCACAGACACATACCGGGTCTAAATATGGCATATTATCTGTGTCCTCATTCCCTGCCCTAACTTCAGAGCCTTTTCCTTTATACAAAATTCCCATATTGCTCGTCCTCTCAGTCTTCACCATGTCGTTGATCTTTTCCTTTGTCCAGAATTCAATCGCTGTGGTGGACTGTTCGCGAACACTTTGTTTCAAAGGGAAATTTTCCCCAAAGAACAACTGCACCATAGAAAATATATGGATCATTATTTTCGGCTTGAATGATAGCTACACATTTAATGTAAACAGTGACATACCAGGAGTAAGTACAGGCAACCACCCACGTTGCTGCTCCCTTCCCTTTTCTTCTTCTCCCTGTACTCTTTCACATAATCACTCATTTCCTTCCACAAGTCTTTCATTATGTATGTTGCCCAGTCATAATGTTCAAAATCGTCCATTGTGCAGAACATAACCCTCAACATCCGGTCACTTATCAGCCCACTCGAGGTAGGGCATAACAAAGTCCCTAAACTGTAGAGCACAAACATAAACTCAAATTTATCGCCAGCTGTCCCAGATTTTATGCGCTTCAGAATGTCCGTATATTTCTTCCTCCCATATTCCCTCTTCAACCACTGATATCTTCTATTCGAATCCTCCATATCCACCTTCACCTCCTCCCCTGAATGAGGTATACCGAGCAACTTGTGCACATCTGATGCTTCTATTTCTTTTGTCTTCCCCCTAATCCTGAATTGATGTGTTGCTGGGTCATATGCTCTCAGCATGGACACAATCAGGTCACGGGGGAGTCGGTTCAATTGCACCTTCAATAGGTTCCCAAATCCTATTCTCTTAACCCTCTCCTTCAAATGTTCTTTACCGTTCACAAACTGCACCAACGATGTAAATCCTCCCAGTGAGCAGCGGGTATGAAATGGCAGTTCCTTTTTCCTCATCTCCCTTTTCGGCCGTCCTTCCATAGCTTTATCATTGTACTCCTTCTTCTTCGCCTCTGGCAACTCACGCCATGCCTTCCCTGCCGACTTACTTTCATCTGCCATCCTTCTCTTCTTCTCCCCTAACTTGGCCACATACTCGTTTCTAAACAGCATAAACCCACTCATCACTGGTTTAATCTGTTCACCATCGCCCTTTATTGCCTCGGACTTTTCACTTTCTTTCGTTACTTATCTACTCTTGACACTTGTTGCCTTTACTTGTTCTGCCTTTGATGTCTCACCTTTGTGGCCCCCCATCTCCTTTTACCTGCACAAAATTCAGTTTACACTCATTAACTATGGATTTCAGCACATTTAATAACATTTTTATTCGTACATGACAAGTTAACGCATCTAAGCTATGTCATCGCAACTTCTCATACCATTTTGCAACCTTCCCATCACAACCACAACTATTGGAAATATCTATTTCCCCACAGTTAAATAAGGTCTCACAACTTATGGAGAAATATTCACAACTTCTGCATAAGGATTCACAAGTTCGTCTACGAATTTCACAATTTCCTTGCCTAAATTGACCTCTACATATATTTACCAACTTTTCATTACGCTTTCACAAACTCCGATAATGTTTTCACAGGATAACATTCGATTTTCAAATGTTATCTTAGGGCACTATCCATAACATTTTCACTACTGTGAAATCGGCGATTCCTATATCTACAAACCCTTTCGCAACTTCTACTCACATCCACAACTTCATATGCTGTTTCACAAGTTACCAACGTGTCATTACCGTTTTCACATATTCTTCTTTTGTGTTCACAACTTAACATGCAGTTTTCAGAGATTTTGTTTCACAACTTCACTTAAGCCATTCGCAAATTTATGTATAAGATTTTCACAACAATAAAATCACAATACGCTAGGTCTGAACACCCTGTCACAACTTCACAAATTAACGCGTTCATATGCTGTTTCAACGGTTTACAAATTTCAAAAGTTGCAATTCAAACTTCCCAACTTAGCAACTTATTTTCACAACTTCGCCTCAACGATTCCCAACTTCGCACCACTTCATAGCTTTTATCCACATTTCCCAAACTAATTTTAACCCAACGAATTTGAACCCCCATTCTAATCAAGTGGATAAGTTAAAATGAAATACAATTTTAAACACAACCACTTACCCAAGTTCAACACCGGAGCTCAAATTCGCAGCCGCAAATTGGTGCCTCTGCAACTGTCCAATGCCTTTCACCACAACCTCTTCTCGCCTTCGCTCCTCCTCAAATCCACCCCAAATTCGCCGCACAATGTCGCTGCTACTATCCTCTCTCAACGCCACGAAACCACACTCCACCAACAACAACGACGACGCCCGAAGAAGATGAAGAGTCTCGACAGAGTTTTCGCGCAATTTCGCCCTTCTTATTTCCTCAACGTTTTTCAATTTTAAAACTTCCAGGGTTACGCAGGTCATTTTGTCTACAATTTCAATATCCCAGATCAGGTACTCGCACTTTTGTGGAAATATGGAATTTCGGAACACCTTTCTGTCTTTTGCTATTTTAAAAGTTCTTTTTGAGGGATTTTCCCAAGAATAAAACTATGATGTTGCTTTTTAACCGTTGGATGTTAGATTATTGATGATAAGGGAATATTGTTTTTAATTAAAATTTAAAAAATAAAATGGCCCAAATAAAAATAAAAAATAGAAACTCCCATTAACCCATAAATAACGTGTTTGCCTACTGAGGCACTGACTCATGAATATAGGTTGAGCATATTTGAAATTTTTCTATTATCTTTTTGCCAACTATTATCTTTCAATTTTATATTTATTATATTTATTTTTGCCTTCACTACTTATTATATTTATACATAATATTTATACTAGATTAATTTAACAGATTACTTTATAGAGCATTGGGATGTTAACACTGAGATGTATTACATGCAAGCTTATTTTACGTTTTTTGTCTTGAAATAGGCTTATTTATGTTTATTTTCAAATTAATATAATAATTTTGTATTTATTTTTTCATTTATATAATTATATATGTATATAATATTATTTTTTATTTTATTATTATGTTAGCGGTTCGACCACCGGTTCGACCAATCCGACCGGATGAACCATGACCCGTTGATCTCTCTGATTCAATATCCGATCCAGTTTTTAAAACATTGGTATTGAATAAAGCTAATTACAAAGCAAAGAGTGAAAAGGACACCAAAACAACAAAAAGGGCTAAAGCCTATACAACAAAACCCTAAGCCCATCTAACATAAATCATAACTCTAACCCTAGTTCAAACACATATGGACACATGAGCTGCCACTGCCACTGTCAAAAAATGAAGAGCCATCGGAAAGTCATGTTCGAAGCAAGGATGGGGGTTCAAAGAACCATCCTAACGATCCCATCCCTTTTACCAAATAGTCTGCTACCTTGAGAGCAAATTTACCACCACACAACTGTCGTCGCGTAAGAAGAAGCACCGCAACCAACAAAGACCACACATAAGTCTAATACTCTGATCGATGCCACCAAACTTGCCACAACCCATAGCCACTAGATATGAGCAAAACACCAACACTCCATTGATAACCAGAACAAATCAAATCGGAGTAGATCTATCAAAAGAGCTTACCAGATCAGGTTCCATCCACCACAGCACCACCATACATCTTGATTGTTCTTGCTTGCTCGCCGCCACTGGGAACCATACCATTTCAGATCTGGTCCACCTGCCCTTGAACAACACGGCATAGATCCAAAAACCATCACCATAGAAAGAAAATAAAAAAACCTAAACCCTAAAAGACTAAAAAACACAAGCTGGACAACCTCCTCCCCAACCGTGGCTAGAGAGAAGAGGCGAGAACAACTCTCACAAACAGAGAAAAGATGCTTTCATGGATAGAGAAAAGGCGTTAGCTCCCACATAAAAAAGAGAAAAGTTGTTGATTGTTTACTCATTTATTAGGACAATGTTTAGCACATTTACGTTCCTAAGTTGCTAGGTTGATAGGGAAGTACATAATACTCTTTATTCACAATATAAGTCCGATTTAACTACTTCCAGGCAAAAAATATTAGTTAAAAGGTAATTATAAGTGCTACATTAATTATATAAAAAAATTGGCTAAAATATATGAAATTATCCAAAATTTTGGGTTAATTGCATATCACCTCCATAATCTTTATAAGTTTAAATTTAGGACCCCATGTTTCATAGTTTGACTAGCAACTCCCTTGCTGTTAAATTATCGTTGAAGTTAGTAGTTTTTACCATATCATAATTTTTATATTTTTTATTATATAATATTTTATTTTAAAAATAACACTTGGCTTTTGACAGGCAGTTTTAAGTTTTTATATTTTTATTTAAAAATAAATGGTCAGATAACCATTTTAAATGTGTTTTTCAATATTTACAATTTTAAATATTTTATTTTAAGTATTTAAAATGATTTATCAAATGTCAAGTGTTATTTTTTAAATGACATAAAACATACTCCCTTTGGTCTTTTTTATAAGCAACTTTTTTCTTGATTGCACAAAACAAACTTGCGGTTAAAATTAGTTAAAAACAATAAATGTGTTAAAAGTGTCATATTTTTTTCCAAATATGCTTATTTATGAAATGAGAGTAGAAGAGAGAATGAGTAATAAATAATTAAATGAAAGAGAATTAGTGGTAAGTGGGGGATAATTAATATAAAGATATGTATTAATACAGGTAGAAAAGGAAAATGTAGTTTAAATTTTAAGTCACAAGAGAAAAGTTGCTTTTATTAAGGACTATCTTCAAGAGAGAGAAAGTTGCTTATAAAAAAAGACTGGAGAAAGTAATAAAAAATGTAAAAAATTATAAATATGGCAAAAACTGTTAATTTTAACAGTAATTTTAAGAGGAGAGAGTTGGTAATCAAAATATAAGACATCAGTTTCTTCCATTAAAGTCATTAATTACAAGGACACTAAGTTGATGATAAGGAAGCAATATTCTTCAAACTTCTTATAATATGTCCTTTAATTCAAATTTCTCTCTTTGCTTATGAACATCTAAGAACACCACATCAGTTGCTTCTTATGGCAAGTAATTTTGCAAAAGAACTCCATAATAAAACTCTCATGAATCATGATAACCAGCAGTACTATCATCCCCACCTATATCATAGAGACTCCATGCATTCATCACCATCTCTTCATAAAATGAAGAACTAGCAAATACAACTTCCATATCATCCTTGTTGGACTTAGGGTCCAAGTCCTCCCTTATCAAATAAGAAGCAAATCAGCATTAATTATGGATTTGTTAATTGAGAAAAAAGTAGTTATATATTGGGAAATCAATCAAGAATTAATTTCCTGATTATTACTTAGAGATCAAGTAGGAGTGCACATAACTTCCTAATTAGTAGTCTCCGTAGACGCCTATAAATAGGATGCGCCTCTCTCAGTTGAACCTCACCCTTGCTATTAAGCTATCTAGTAATCTCTTTTCTCTCCTACCATCTTTCTTGTTCTAGTGATCTGCTATGCCAATCCTAATTAGGCTCTAGTCACTACAAAAAAAAAAAGACTTTCGGCGGTGACAAAAGTCACCATTGTTGCGACCGTTGCTGAAAGTTTTAGCGGAAAAATTTTTTGTCACCGCTGAAACTATACTTTCAGCGGCTACAAAAGGTAACTTTCAGTGGCGACTTTTGTGTCGCTATTGAAACTATACTTTTAGTGGCAACTTTTTGTTGCCACTGAATTTGACTTTCAGCGGTGACTCAATGAAGTCATTGCTGAAAGTGTCAATTTTTTTTTAAAAAAAATTACTCTGGCGGTAAAAAACAAGAGACTTAACCTTTTAAAACGTAGAAGAACTCTTAAAACATAGAGGACACACATCCAAGTCACGTTACAGAGTGCTGTCGACATTGATGAAAAAATTGGGTTTTTGAGGCTGAGTATTTTTGCCCAAGGTAAGGCTATAGGTGTGTAGAGCTCAAAGAGACAATTCCAATAACACATAGAATATGTCAAATAGAGTTTGGATGAGGGAGAAACGAAGGAGAGAAGTTGGTGGGTTGCCTTGTCACCTCCACCAATTAACTTGTGATTTGATCTTTGAAAAAAGACATTTTTTGATCAAATAAAAGCCATAGATTTAAAGTTTATTCAGTGACGATTCCAATGACACCAAGAATACGAAAAATGGTGTTAAAACGAGGAAGATATGATCTTCTAAAGTTTGTAGATCGCGATGACCCGACGAAGTTCCAACTGGGTCAAGATGACCCGGCTGGAGGTTGAAGACGATGACGTGGCAGTCAATGCGCTTCGTCATTGGTCAACAACACCAAGTGGCACCAATGAGAGGGTGTCACGTCAGCATCTTGCGACATGTCATCAATGACCACGTCATTGGTCAAGGTTAAGGGTGACCGGTCAATGGTCAACCATTGACTTTGACTGGTCAACCATTGACTTTGACTAGTCAACAGTCAATTGTTGACTATTCATTTAAAAAAATCCTAAAAAGTGACATCTGGCGTTGGGGCTTATAGGGGCCACTGTTTGCCATATGGCGAACACCATCAGAGAAAGGATGGCAAGTTGAATCTTGAAAGCTGACACGTGTCACCTGTCGATGGTCGCAGGACAACGTGTATGGTACGTGCGCCTCCTCTGAGAGTAGGCTTCGTTGGAATTTAATAATTTTTCAGAATGTTTTAATCCAAATACCTTCTAGGGGCGCATATAGGCTCGTGGGACCTCCAATTGAGACACTGTTTGCTCCTAAAAATCCCTAAATTCGAGAGATTCAATTAAATATATAATTTGCATATGTTTGAGGCATGTTCGGATCTTATTTGAGTCAAAAAAAGGTGTTTGTATACACTTAAAAATTCCCAAAAATATTCAAAGTGAGTCTATATTGATTCTATTGTTTTTGGGATAAATTGGTTTACCTATTAAGAGTATTTTAGCTGCAAGATAAGGTTAATTTTTTGAAAGATTCTTTTAAATTAGGAAATTATTCAAATGAGTTTTTGAATATGAGATCTTATCCAACCTTGGCTCAAATTTTTGGAGATAAAACCTGAAACTTGCAGCAACATGAAATTATTAAATAATAATAAGTCCTCCCATGCTTTTAACCACATTGAATCGATTGGGATTAAAGCAGTGAATTTTAAGTCAACCATTTTCACAAATGTTGTGACAAAGGACAAGATAGAGAGAGATGTAGGAATTATCTCATGAGCGGGAGGTATACTGCAAACACATCCAAGTGAATGGATGTAAACATGGCTATGAGGAGTTGAGCATTGTAGCTAGATACTACACGAGTTTATATGGTCAGAAAGGCCTATGAGAGGGAGAAACTAGCTAATAGACATCAATATGAGGCAATTTTTTATACAAATTTTGAATGTTCTTTCTTCATTGAATTTATAATTAAATTCTTTACTTTTAGAATTGAATTAAGTATATTCTCTTCTTTTTCATGAACATTCATGTTGTTATTTAGATGATATTATGTTATTATCTTGTTATTATTACTGCTTTGATTGAGTGAGAGTTTCTAGAATGTATCCAAAAATCCAAAAAGGAAAGTGTTCAATAAAGACCATGGTTAAAAGAGTGATAAGCTAACTAGCATGAGTAGGATATGAGTAAATATAGTTGTCTCCTGAACATGAAACTAGTGAACTTATTTTCTAATTATCCTATGTCTCATTTGAAGAAATGAATATGATTTGTATACCATAATCATCTAAGTGACCAAATTATGACTAAGTCTATTTGACTGAGCTTATAAAGACAAACCTAATAGAGATGTCTATGGGTTAGAAACTCCCAAATCTCTTGCATTCACGAAGAATGAGATGTTAGGGAGATCCAACCAACTAGTTTTCAGTATCTAGATGCTTAAGCAACTGAAGGATATAGAAAGCTTATACTATCAAACATAGAAAGAACAAGATTGCTCAAATTTATGGTGGTATGAGCAATATAACTTTACCCAAGTTGTGTGGATAACATTGGTAGATGTTAGAATTGACGATTTTCTTTCATAAAGTTAAAACTAAGTTAAGTTTTAACATGGTGTATAAGTCCTAACATGTCGTTTAGGCAGTATTTTGAGGCAAATGTCAAACTAAAAAGTTGAGACAAATAAGCCAAATTCTTTCTAACAAAAAATAAGTGTATGTTGTGACAAGACATCTCCTTGTGAGTGGGAGTAAGCTTTGTCTTCTAATGAGTAGGAGTATGTGAAAACAAATACTATTCATTATATGTATATTGTAACCTTTAGCAATGTGATTTACTACATTGAACTTGAGTATGAAAGACTAAAGGATATAAGATCCATCAGTTAGAAGAACTTAGCTAAAGAGTGGGAGGATTCATCTTTTAAGCCTAAGGGCAAGACACCTATGAGGTAAACTTGATCTAGAAGAGGTCAATAATTTCTACAGAGATGAAAGGCTACATTGATAATCCGTTAAGGGTTGTAGAAGAACCAATCCACATGAGTAGTGGATGTTTCACAAAAGCATATGGCTTAATATCGGATGCAAAGCAAGAAACAGAAAGAATCAAAGGACTGGAACATGCACGTTAATTCTGTATAGATAAGCTACCCTGATTCACTTCATGCAATATACAACAAACAAAATTACATCTTTGTTATCTCTTTAGTTAAAGATTGATTAGACTGTGACGCTCAAATCCTTTGTTGTATTTTTTATGTTTCCTTTTAGAGATAACAATTCCATTTCTTACCACATGCACACATTGATCGAAAGGAATGATCAAACTAGCAAAAGAGAATTTACTAAATAACGCATGTTAAAGGGTTAATACCCTTATAAGTAGTTGAGAACTTAATCAACTAGCAAGAAAGATAAGGAAACACTTTGAGAAAATATCATATGCAATTAGCAAACTATGACATTTGTGAACCAATGAACATGAGGGCAAAACCCAGGGCTTGGTGTTTCATTAATGTCATTAACGTTTACTCAAAATACAGTTAGGTTTACTTGATTTTAGGCAAATATGAAGCTGTTAGATAATGGCTAAATCTAGTCAGGAACCAATTAAACTAAAAGGATAAGCCCTTTTGAACTAACAAGGGTTTGTTCAAGAAACTCGATGTATAAGAAAGGGATTGTTAGGCAACTATCAATCCCTAGAACCCTTCAACATGATAGAGTTGTTGAAATGGAGGGATAGACCTCTCCTTGACATGGTTGAATAAATAATAGCATAAGTGAAACTATCAATTATATGTGGGCATATAAACTCAGCTATTATCTTTACACTTAACCAAACGCCCTCCAAGTCAGTCACGACCTTGCCTTATGGATAGGCCTTAGACCAGGCCTAAGGACCTTAAGACCATAAGGACCAACAGCTTATATCCATAATTCTTCCTACAAATATGAAAGATTAGGGCTAAGGTATACAAGGTATGTCTTTACGAGATTACTTGAGAATTTAAAATGATATTTTGTCATTAGTGAAAATGATGATGGCTCAGTAACTAAGAGAACCAAGGGACATAACGTTCATTTAACACAAATTTTCAAGTAGAAAATGAGTATTGATCATACTGAATTTCTCTAAGAAGTTAACAATAACAAGGAATAACCAAGTGTTCCTAAGTTCACTAATTTAAGTGGGAGGGTTGAGACCATTTTCACAACGGAAGAGGTAAGGGGTAAGTTACAAGAAGAATACCTCACCCATACATAGGAAGAAAATCCTATAAAATCCATCTTGGAGTTAATTGTCATTCAACAAATGATGATAAGGGAATAGATTCCCCAATTGATTGAATGCTCTCTTCATCATTTAGAAGGTGATGATGACTACTTATAAGTGTCTGAAAGACATTAGAAGAACTTACTAAGAAGAATTGCAAATTGTCATGCAGAAAAACTAGCCAAGCACATGTTTGGCCGTTTTGTCACCTAGCCGAAAGGCCATTGGGAATAAGTAAGTTCTATAATCCATAAGGGACATATCAAACCTAAAACACTTAGTGGCTATGGGGTACTACAACGATAAGATTGCTCGGTATGCAATTTAACTTTGAATACCCAATCTTGATATAATAAGTTTAGCCTTGAAATTACATCAATATGATGTGAAGACCACTTTCCAATTTGAGAAATTTGAAAATTGGATGAAGAACTCTACATGAAGCAGCTTGAGGGCTTCATAGAAAAATCATTCAAGTAGTAGTATATGAGGTTTCACAAGGTGAAAACCTCACCAACTTCAAGATAATCGAATAACACTACATGATGCAAAATGGTCTTATAATGATTCTTTGTGAAGTCATCCTTTTTCAAATAGCATATGTTTAGCTGAAATAAGTGTCAATGGAGTTAAAGAAATAAGGGATTTGAGTTATCCTTGAATTCTAAGTTGAAAGATCATGGGTTGAATATAACATATCTTGAATGACAAGATAAACGGAGGTTGCACAAGGAAGGTACAGTATTTTTCACATAAGACATGTATAAGTGTTATCTTAGGCATCTTAGTATGCTAAACTACAAACCCATGAACACCCCTAAAGTTAAGGACACAACCCTAGAGAGGTTACACGTCCTACACGAAATCCAACACAGAACAGGTAGATAGAATCACATAGTAAGAATATGGTTGGTAATATGAATGTACATATTGGTGTACAAGACTAAATGTTTTTTGTCGAACTTGGAAACTATTTTTGGCCTAGTTGTGGAAAAGATTATGAGAGGAACCATAGATTGAGTTTTCAAGGAAACAACTTACGTTTGGAAGGATACTCCAATACAAGATCTAGGCAAATAATAATGAAGTAAAGGAGTAGACAATATATTTCTGTTGTTCATGGGATTAGAACACAGAGTGTGTTATGCCATCATTCAAGGAGTCATATGGCTAGAGAATTTCCTATGAGTAACTGGGAATTAATGGTGGATAGAAGGATACAAATGGCAACATCTTATGATGTGGATCTTAAGTATCACAATTGTTGGAAATTTTGCCCTCAGGGCCAAGTATTCTACTTTAAACATTATTATTCAATGAATTTCTCCATTTTATTATCATATTATTTGCATGTTCACTATGATAACTATCCTTAGATAAATCATAATGATTGTCCTAAATATCTGTGGTCGGTCATCTATGAGGGAGCAAAGATGAAATAAGACCAGTATGACTTTGAAGAGGTATGGAGATACAAATCAAAATCCTAGACACTTGTAAAAGTACAAGGTGCTGGACTGACTCTCTATGAGAAAGTCGCTAGAGGCCGCTTACAACTTATGTGTTAATATAGTCATTGGCCTACTACCAACTTCATATGGGCCTACAGGGTCGCACACAAAAATAGCCCAACATGAGCTATAATGTCCATATTCATTAAATCTAAAATATGTCTAGATTTAATGAATGTAATAGTTAATCTACGGTGGATGAATATATATATATATATATATATTCGAAAAGAAAATTATTAATATTATATATACATATATGTATATTTGTAATACATATACGTACATATACATATACATATACATACATACATATATATATATATATATATATTATATGATGATATTATTATATTGTGTTAATTTTAAATTTAGTTTTATTTGATAAATTAAATTTAATAATTAACATGATAAATATATAATATCTCATATTTGATTTATAAAGATAAATTAAATCTGTTTTTATTGGCTCTTTATTTAGATTAAATAAATATGTTAAATTAAAATTGTTGGATAGATTTAATTAAACCATATTTATTTAATTTGCTTATCAAAAGACAATTAAGTGTAATTGATATGATATGGATTTCGAAATTAATTAAGATTAATTTTAAAAATCCAATATCCATCATAAAATAGAAAGCTTTGACTAGTTATTTAAAGGGTGAGCTAGGGTTTTCTACGTGTGATGAAAAGATAGATAGAGAGCTATAAGAAAAGAAAAATCTAGAGAGGGACATTGGTGGCGTAGCACATTGTTCGTGTTGGATTCCTATTCTTGTGGATATTGGTAGAGAGAGCTTATCCGAGTTATTAGCTCCTTGAGATAGAAAAGGAAGGCTGAACACATAAGAAAGGTGCACTTCTCTACTACTCGATTTAAATGCTATTGAAAGATCCACAGTAGGGATTGAAAAACTTTTGAATTTTAATTTTTTGTTGTGCCTACCAATCCCAACAATGGCATCAGAGCCAGGTTAATTGTGTGTTTAAGTTGGGATCACTCTTAATCTCAATAAGGAATTAGTGAAACCGCTGTGGCTAACTATTCGTAGCGCGACATAATCATAACATTTATTGTTTTTCATATTGTATAAATTGTTATTTGTTGTGGTTTTAATATCTAAAATTATTTGGGTATGATGAATAATATGGCTCTACTTTTATAAGGGTTGTAAATTTTTTAAATTCGACCTGCGTGCTGTGCTTTCCTCTACATAGTTTGGATTTAAATTCTCTTCTCATCTCACTCCCCTCGTATGTTTAAACAAGGTTTCTCAATGAATTTTCCTTTTTTATTAGAGAGGTTCTCTTATTGGCTTGAGAAGATTTAGGTTAGGTGAGCCATATTGTGTCACGTTTAAATTATGTGTTTTTTTATTAGATCATTACATGCATATTATATATATTTGTATATTTGTGTGAGATACATTCGCGATATATGTATTCATATAAACAAAATAATTAATTAAGCTCTCCAATTACAATCTTAAGTCATAATGCCATCAATTAATGAATATTTGTTAAAACCTAGATCACTTAATTATAGGTTCCACCAAAGTGGATGCATTTGAGTTATGTTAGTGAGACAAGCGTGAGTAGTGGTGCTACTCATAAAGATTCATTATCGTTTTGACTTAATTGAGATTAACAAAACGGTTTTGGATCTCAAGGCATTAGATGGAATTAAACATGCCAGATCATATAATGATCGAATCCCATAAAGATCTAAGAGTTACATGTGATGTAATTGGTAAATAGGTTACCTACCTAAATAACTTGATCTAAGTGTCCTACCAAAGCGAGCTTAAATTTAAGCAAAATATGGATCTTAGCCCACTAATTATTACATTAAAGGTTGTTAATTTAGTGAGAGATTACTAACCAACTTTACATAATTTATTGTAGAATCATGTCAACTAGTAATACTGCTGCACTATCATTACGATTAGTCCTTGAGAGGATAAACTCAATGGGACAAATTTTCTTGACTAGTTCGGGAACTTGAGAATTGTTCTCAAGTAGGAAAGAAAAACATGTCATAGATCAACCCATTCCCGAGGAGCTTGCAGCTAATGCTCCAAGAAGTCAGAAAGATGCTTACATAAAGTATAAGGAAGACTCTGTGGATGTAGGTTACTTGATGCTTGCCACCATGGTTCTATAGCTCCAAATAGATCTGAAACTTATAGAGAGTCATGAGGTGATTGTACATCTCAAGGAAATGTTCCAGCAATAGGCAAGGTAAGAAAGGTATGAGACCATAAAGGCCTTACATTCCTACAAGATGGTTGAAGGTGCATCAATTACTGCTCACATGTTAAAGATGAAAGGCTACACTGATCACCTTGAGAGGCTTGGATTTCCCATGAGCCAGAAGTTAGCAACAAATTTGATCTTAAACTCACTCACAGAAAGTTATGACCAGTTTTTCATGAACTACAACATGAACAACATGGAGAAATCAATTTCTGAACTTCATGGGATGCTTAAAACTGCTAAGAAAAACATTAAGAAGAAGCCTAGCACTGTTTTAAAGGTTTAGAAAGGAAAGGGTATGATATGGAAAGGCAAGGGGAAGGGGAAGGGTAAAGGCTCAAGTGGTAAGACCAAAGAGTCAAACAAGCCCGAAACCAAGTCTTCAACCAAGAAGGCAAAGCCTCCAAAGGAAGGAGTATGCTTCTTCTGCAATGAACCTGATCATTGGTAGAGGAATTGCAAACTCTACCTCAAAAATCTGAAAAAGAACAAGAAGGATAGCAGGCTATCTCTTCAAGTATTTATGTTCTAGACATTCATCTTTCTACTTCCTCTACATGGGTATTAGATACTGCATGTTTTGTACAAATGTGCAAGGTCTTAAGGATAGCAGACAAATGTGTAAGGTCTTAAGGATAGTAGAAAGATGAAGAAGGGTAAAGTGGACCTATGAGTTGGAAATAAAGCAAGAGTTGCTGCTTTAGCTGTAGGCACTTATGAACTAGTTCTGTCTAGTAGGCTTTTGTTAGTTTGGAACAATTGCTATTATATTCCTGCTTTGAGTAGTAACATTGTTTCTCTTTCTTATTTGGATAAGGAAGGTTATACTTCCATTACTAGGAATAGAAAATGTTCTATTTATCGTAATGATGTTTTCTATGTTGATGGTGATTTGCATGTTGATCATTATATATTAAATTTGGAATATCCTATTAGTGAAAATATCTATAACGTAACTATCAAAAGGGTTAAGTCAAACAATTTGAATTCAACATACCTATAGCATTGTTGTCTAGGCCATATAAATGAGAAACGCATTTCTAAACTCCATCAAGATGGATTTCTTAACTCATCTGATTTTGAATCATATGAACATGTAAATCTCGCTTATTAGGAAATATGACAAGGGCACCTTTTACTGGGCATAGTGAGAGGGCCACTGATTTATTGGGCCTCATACATATAGATGTATGTGGACCACTGAATACAACTACCAGAGGAGGTTATATGTACTTTATTACATTTATAGATGACTTTAATAGATATGGATATATTTATCTAATGAAACATAAATCTGATCTTTTGAAATGTTTAATATATTCCAAAATGAAGTACAAAACCAACTTGGCAAAATGATTAAAGCACTTCAATCTGATCGAAGTGGCGAATATTTTAGCTAAGAATTCATTGACCATCTTAGGAGTTGTAGGATAATCTCACAATTGAGTCCTCCAGGAACACCACAATAAAATGGTGTTTCTAAATGGAGGAATCAAACACTATTAGATATGGTTCAATCTATGATGATTCAAACAGATCTTCCATTGTCCTTTTGGGGCCATGCCCTAGAGACAGCTGCGTTCACACTAAATCATGTTCCATCTAAGGCAATTGAAAAGACACCATATGAGATATGGGCTAGAAAGAAACCTAGTTTATCTTTTCTCAAAATTTGGAGATGTAAGGTATATGTTAAGCAACAAGCCTCAGATAAATTAGCACCCAAATCCTCAAAGTATTTTTTTGCGGGGTATCCTAAGGAAACAAAGGGATACTATGTCTACAATTCCATCGATAACAAAGTATTTGTTATTCAAAACGATATGTTTCTAGAAAAAGAGTTTATCTCAAAGAGAACCAGTAGGAACAATGTACATCTCAAAGAAGTTCGAGAGTCACAATATAGCACAGAACTGCAGATGGAAAACAAAGAAGACTCACACAAGTTGATGAGTCTCCTCAAGTAATACAAGGTCCATGTATATCTAATAGGACACTGCATCAACCTCAGAGATATGGATTTTTGATTACTAAAAGTCATGATGTGTTGCTCATTGAGCAAAATGAGCCAACTACCTATCGAGAAGCCATAGTGGGACCAAACTCTGAGAGATGGGTAAATATTATGAAGTCTAAGATGCAATCCATATACAACAATTAGGTATGGACCTTAGTCGATCCACTTGAAGTTGTAAAAGCCATCGGGTGTAAATGGGTTTTAAAGGAGAAAATTGACATGGAAGGCAATGGAAATATTTTCAAGGCATGACTGGTTGCAAAAGGATTCACTTAAACCCATGGTGTAGACTATAATGAAAAATTTTCCCCAGTTGCAATGGTCAAATCAATCAGAATCCTTTTTACCATTGCAGCATATTATGACTATGAAATATGGCATATGGACGTCAAAACAGCCTTCCGTAATGGAAAGTTACTTGAGAATGTGTACATCACACAACCTGAAGGCTTTGTGCATTCACAGGACTCTGATAAAGTGTGCAAGCTTCAAAAATCCATCTATAGATTGAAGCAAGCATCCCGGAGCTAGAATCTTCATTTTGATAAAGTACTTAAAGAGTTTGGAGTCATTCAAAACATCCATGAACCTTGTGTTTACAAGAAGGTTAGTGGGAGCACAGTTGTATTTCTAGTATTTTATGTAGATGACATCCTACTCATTAGAAATAACGTTCCTACCTTACAGAGTGTCAATTCTTGGTTAGGAAAAGTCTTTCTCAATGAAAGATTTAGGTGAAACCACCTACATCCTAGATATTAGGATATATAGAGATAGCTCTAAAAGACTAATAGGACTAAGTCAGAGCGCATACCTAAACAATATATTGCATAGGTTCAGTATGCATGATTCAAAAAGGCGTTACATGCCCATATCTCATAGCATCCATCTTAGCAAGGATCTATGTCCTAGTACACCTGATCAATGAGATCGCATGAGCAAGGTTCCATATGCCTCAGCCATTGGATCTATCATGTATGCCATGCAATGTACGCTACCAGATGTCTTATTTGCCTTAAGTATGACCAACAGATATCAACAAGATCCTGGTGAGGGTCATTGGACTGTTGTCAAGAATATCCTAAAGTACTTAAGAAGGACTAAGGACTTATTCTTAGTATATAGCGGATTGCATGATAAGGATTTATTTTTACTTATAGTGTCGGGTCATATAGGAAACCAAGACCTTAATTATAATCCACATGGCTCTAAGGAAGCTTTAGAAATATGTTAACTATTTGTTTTCTAAAGAAAAGGAAATATTGCATCTGTTCCCACTCCACCTGACGCCCTAATGTCTTCAACAAAAACCTCAACTACTCTGCTAACTTTGCTACTTCTCTATATGAATTTTGCTCCAGCTCTACTAACTCGCAACTTCCCTTCATCACTGTTAATGTAGTGGCTTCCAGATAGAGCACTACAAAAAAACACTCAATTTTCGATGAAATTTTTTCTGTGGCAAATTCTATTAAAAATTCCATCGAAATTTTTTTTGATAGAATTTTTCTGTGGCTAAATTTGTCATAGAATTAACCATGAAAAAGTTCTGTGGCTATATTAGCCATAGAATTCTGTGTCAAATTCTGTGGCAAATTTTTTTGCCACGAAAAAGCTCTGTGGCACATTGTCACAGAACTTTTTTGTGGCAAATTCCATTGCAAAAATTTAAAAATTATAAAATTATAAATTAAAAATAATGTTATAAAATTAATTATTAAATAATTTTAATTAAAAATAAAATATTATTAGTAATGGATATCATATTATTATTTATTAATGTTATATTTAAAATGTTATACTAAAATAATATTTTTAATATTATTATATTAGTTATTATTCAATTTTATTTAAAAAAAATTATTAGTTATTAATATTATATTTATCCTTTTATATTAAAAATAATATTTATAATATTAAATTATTTGTTACTAAGTAATTTTAATTAAAAATATAATTTAGATTTAGAAAATTGATTAAAATGTAGTTATAAAAATATTTATTAAAGATTTAAATTTTATTGAATTTGAAATTAATTAATCATAAATGTATAAATATTTTTTGAATTTTTTATTTAATTTATTTTATTTTTAATAATATTATTTTTATATATATAATTAATTTTGATATTATGATAATACTATATATATTACATTATGAAATAAAATAACGCAGGTTCATCTAGGCGTAACTGGCAAAGGCTCAAGCGCGAAGGCACTAGAAGCATGAGGTCGCGGGTTCGAATGAGAGGGGAGACATTTCCAAGATTTAAGAAGTGCAGACATATAGTAGCGCTCAGAGGTGACACTTGGGGCACTTCAAGGAGGGACATGTGGTGCATTGCAAGGAGGGTGGACAAATGGCAGGGGTAGGAGGTGACACGTGGGCAGCGCATGGAGGAGACACTTGGCGCACTTTGAGGAGGGACACGTGGTGCACTGCGAGGAGGCTAGACAGGTGGCAGTGCAAGGAAGAGACACTTGGCACACTTCAGGCATTTGAAAATTTAAAAAAATAAATTTACGAAGGAATTGGAAATTCATTTGTCACGTGTAACCCCCTTCACGCTAATTGATGTAGAATTAGAGACCTTAGATGATTTTAGGACTTAAAAAAAATCAAACTTCCCAAAATCATGGCTTACAAAAACTTTTACAAAATTTATTCATGACGGTCTCATATTCACATTTTAATACTAAATGGCCTGTACAAGTTGATTTCATTCATAAATATCAGAGTATAAAGCAAATTCCTGACACACTCGAGTTCCATTCATTAAATAAGGGATTTACGAAGGCACAAAGTCCACAATTCATTACCCTTAACTTGGGGATTACACAAAACTATACCACCAATCCTAATATACATAATTGTTTCCCAAAATATCCAAAAGATATACATGATAACCAATAACCCAAAATATAAATCTAAATCAGAGTTTTATCCGCTCTTCGTCGCCCGCTTTCCCTTTGATCCTTCTGCCCTGTCTAAAACATGGTTTTTGGGAGAGTGAGATTCTAAGGAATCCCCGTAGTAACAAATCAATCATATAATGCACAATAATAATGCATGTAAGCAAATCATTAACCACAACAAGCAACTACAACGGCAGTTACAACGGCAATGATTAGTATGACACATGTCATCCCTTATGATTGCTCACGCTGAATTGCTCACGTTGCATTGCATCACAGCAATCCACACAATACATTTCACTACAGCTGGGATTTATATAATGCATTTCATACATAAGCCATATAGGCAAGATACATACAGCCCACGGCTGGATTCTCAAACGCCGCCCCACGGGTCAGATTCACAATATCCATATCGATTATAACGGCAGTTCAATGGCCGACCTAGAGATGACCACCGTCAATCCCTACATGGCTCACCTTGACCTGCTCACGCCATAATGGACCATGGCACACATTTCACAAATTCAACGATAAGTTATGCATGCCAAAACATCATACATAATATGAGAGAAGAGTTACTACCTTGATCCTTTCGGGCGTACTTTGGCGCCGGTCTCTCTCGCCTAGGGCAAATGTCGTATCCTAGAATCATGATTAGGGATGAAGAGTTATATTCTATTCCAAGACTTATTTAACTTGAAACACTTAAATTTGGTTATCATAATTCACCCTTAAGAGGCCACAAATACCTCTAATAAAAGCCCTAAAAGGTTGGGAAACAATAGGTTAGAGATCTCTTTTCGAAAACTCAAAGTGCCGGAACACAGAGGTTGGCTGCGGCCAGCCCTTCCTTGGGCCGCGGCCAAAATATGGTCAGAGGGCCACTGGCCGCGGCCAGCCACTCATGGGCCACGGCCAGAATCAGGCCAGAAAGGTTTGGGCCGCGGCCAAGAAATCCCCTGATTCTTGGCTGAACTTCCAAAATTCATAACTAATCCTAGAAAAATTGAAACGGGGTGATTCCAAAGCCAAATGAAAGGTATATAAGTCCTATTTCAAGGAAAAATATGGCCCATCACTGGAAATCACTACAAAAATACAGAATCACCAAAAATTAAACATTACTCCAAAACAGAGTTCTGTTTCAATCCCAAAATTTGGACAACCATATCTCACATAATAATAAATGAAATGACACAAAATATATGTCCATTTTGAATCTTGGGATGTGAACTTTAAGACTGGAAATTTTCAGAATTTTCCAACACCATTTGGTCATTCAAAACGCTCGTACAAACGGACTATGCAAAACAGAGCTCAAACAAGACAGATTTCCAACTTTTCCCAAGTGATCCAAATGAATCCAAAATTAATAACCAAGCTCATTCCCACACAAAATCACTCAAGGAATCCAATGGGAATGTCAAAATCACCAAAATCCTATTCCATTATCATGCTTTGGTTTTGGGTAACATTAAACACTAAACTCTCAAAATCTCCAAACTTAACAATTTCAAACCCAATAAAATCTATCTATCCAAAAATGCATTCCAAATATACAAATTCCATACCAAACACATACCAAACTCCCAATGGCCCTCATTTTCGAAAATGGGCCCAAAATTTCAGAAAATTCAAACAATTTCAAATGGTATGAAACTTAGATAGATAGATAGGTTTTACTCACCTTATCAACTTTCTCAAAGGGAGTTCTTGATTTACCACTTCCCAAAATTTCGTGTGGCCACAAATCAGCACCAATGGACCAACTACCACCACCAAAATGAAGCTCTTATGTCAAGGAACAACTTTAAGGAAAGGTGCTTGAGTAATAGAGATCATTTTCCTTACCTTTTCAAAGCTTTTCTCCCTTCCTTTTGCTTCCAAAAATGGCGCCCAGCAGAGAGAGAGAGATGAGAGTGAGAGATGGAGAGAGAGGACGAGAGAGATGAGAGGGAGGAGGGGTGAAGAAAGAGAGAAAATGATTATATTTCCCTCTCCCATGCTTGTGCAGCAGAAAAAGAGGGAAGAAGAGAGAGAAAACACATTTTAAAATACTTTTGACTTTTCTCATATTCCTCCCCACATGCGAGCTTGCCATGTGTCCACTCCTCATTGGCTCTCACTCACTAAATCCCCAATTAGCTTCTCTAATCCATCCATTAGCCATTTTAATTACATTTCTCATTTCTTGTAGTTAGTAATTAATTTCTCCCTTAATTACCAACTCATGACCAATAATTCCATTCTTCCAATTTTCCAATAATTATGACATATTAATTAATAGTGCCATAAAACACATAATAATTCAATTTAAATTCATAATTATCCACAATAATCATGATTTTCCCTTAATCAAAAATTGGGATATTACATCATGCATGTATTACAGCGTTAGTTTAGTTATAATGCGATGCCGTAATACATTCATTTACGGCGTCATATCTTGAGCAATTGATGCCGTAATATATATTTTTTACTACAGCTAATTCCACTACACCCTAAATGCTGTGGTGAAAATGTAATTTTAACTGATGCCAAATTAACTTTTTGCACTAGTGAGGTATGGAGATACGAATTAAAGTCATATGCACTTGTACAAATACAAGGTGTTGGACTGACCCTCTATGAAAAAGCTGCATAGATCAAGTCATAAGCTTGTCTCATGTATAACCACGTCACTATGCCCTTTTGACCTGAGATCATTATGAATTTCTACATAAGAGTTGCTCAACTTTGACCTAGTCAAAAGTCACCTTTGATCGGGTGATGATAAATGCTATGTTTGGGCTTTGTGGTTTTCATGCAAAGGAATGTGAATAGTTAAGATGGAATTTGTCCCTCATATTAGTAGAGAGATATTACTGGGCCTCTTGATGAGTGACTCTAAGAAATGTATATCCATACAAAAATAGAAAAGTGTTTCCATTTCTATAATTAGACTACTTACTGATCGAGAAAGTAATGGTCATGAATAGGGGATGACATTTTCCATGCATCATCCTTGACAGAAATATTGTGTGATAAAAGGAACGTGATATGATTGTATGATAGATTGCATCGGTTTATCGATCCTCATATGAATTGGGTGGTCGTAATATCTTGCTAGAGACCGCTTATGATTTATGGGTTAATATAGTCATTAGCCCAATGCCAACTTCAGATGGGTCTATAAGGTCGCACACAAAAATAACCCAACACGAGCTATAATGTCTAGATTCATTGAATCTAAGATATGTCTAGATTTAATGATTGAAATGGTTAATATAGAGTGGACGAATATATATATTTATATATTTATATATTCGAAAAGAAAATTAGTAACATACATACATGCATGCATGCATGCATGCATACATACATACATACATACATACATACATATTATGATGATATTATTATATTGAATTAGAAAGGCCTGACTAGTTATTTAAAGGGTAAGCTACGGTTTTCTATGCATGATGAAAAGATAGATAGAGAGTCGTGAGAAAAGAAAACTCTATAGAGGGATGTTGGTAGCGCTAGCACGCTATTCATGTTGGATTCCTATTCGTGTGGATACTAGTAGAAGGAACTGATCCGAGATGTTATCTCCTTGAGATTGAAAAGAAGGGCTGAACACATAAGAAAGGTATGCTTCTCTACTACTCGATTTAAACGTCGTTGACAAATCTGAATAGGGATTGGAAAACTTTTTAATTTTAATTTTCTATTGTGCCTACCAATCCAAACAATAGCAAGGCGAAACATACATTTGATATATCTCTATGAGAGATATGCTTTCAAAGAAGGAAATAGATAGTTCGATGACCTTTTGCTGATGGAATGTTGGTAAATCCCCTTACTGAGCTCGTAGCTTGATATTCATTGAGTTAATGAAGATCTAGGAGTACAAATAGAATATAAGGTATTGAACTTCATTTATATAAAGATAAAAGAGATAGTATTTATGTTATGAATAAATATATGTAAGGTATACAATTTTGTACTTTGTGCAGGTCAGAAAAGGTTGGTTCAATCATACGAAAAACCATCTTTTCACGTTTTGCAGGGGCATGGGAGGGTAAGACAAGCAAATGATCACTATGAGATGGTTAAGAAGAATCTTTATATTCGAGTCACCTAAGTTAAACTCAGGGTTATGGAACCCGGACCTGACCGGCCGGTTCAGCCCGAAAATAGGCGAACCGGCTAGTAGACCGGTCTGGTTTGGGTTCCAATTTTTTTTAAAAAAAAGTTTAAATTTTTTTCTTTAGAATTTTATACTAGGAGCCTAAAATCTTCAATTTCTCCCTGGTTTGGCCCCGGTCTGACCCACTGACCCTTAACTCAGTACCCCAACCGGTTCAATACTCGGTCCGGGTTTTAATACCTTGGTTAAACTAAGATGAGATCCATATGTATATATATACATAGAAAATGGATCAAAGCATGCATATAAACCTGTAGCTAGGCAAAGAACTCTTTTTCACAAATGAGATCGCAAAAGAGACATTGCGAAAAAGGAAGTTTTGGTTCAAATGCTAAGTGCGCTTTTGGACTTATGATCGTACGGTGAAAGGAAGAAATCGATGTACACTATAAACCATTCATCGTAGCATGCAATTCATACTGCATGTGCTTGAGAGTTAGACTGCAACTTGAGACGTAGGTGAAAGATCCCTAGTTCACTATGGTGTGAGTTCCATGAAGGAAAAATCCTTCCACAATGCCCTTAAGACTTAGGAAACATCATTAAAGCTTGGTTTAGTGACAGCTACTTTAGCTGAAACTCCATGATCACACATAATTCGGTCAGACGAATGAAAACTAGGAAAGCGACCAAGTCAAGATGGATTTATATTTAGTCAAAAAGGAAGATTTACTCCTAGATACATGAGATGTGTTAGCGTCTATGGTCGACCCTTTATTAGTTCTATGTGTAGCTTGTAAGTACGGATACTATGTGCATTGAAGGCAATCTGAGTTAATCAACATATTAACTCGAGAGGGATTAGATATGTCATGGGCAATGTGTATGGGAGAATCTGGGGCTTCTGAGGCAACAAATAGATGGCTTACACATATATAAAGGGTATCATTGGATGTTGATTCAGTATAAGAGATTTTTAGTATCACAAGCACCAAATTTTGAAGATGTTTTGCCTACACGGTCACAACAGAAGCTATATATGAAACAGGAAAGAGTAACAGATGCACGATGGGAGGCCTATCAAGTGCAAAGGGGAGATGTTAAACTTAGGGTCCAAATCCGCCCTTGATGGGCCAAACAATTTGATTAGGAAACAAGTAGCTTTATCAAATAAGAAACAAATAAGCATTAATTATATATTTGTTAATTGAGAAATAAGTAATTGTATATCAGAAAATTAATCAAGAATTAATTTCCTGATTATTACTTATAGGTCAAGTAGGAGTGCATATAACTTCCTAATTAGTGGTTTCCCTAATCCCTTATAAATAGGATGTGCCTCTCTCAATTGAACCTCACCCCTGCCATTGAACTATCTGGCAATCTCTCTTCTCTCCTACCATCTTTCTTATTCTGGTGATCTGTTCTGCCAATTTTAATTAGGCTCTAGTAGTTTAATAATTACGTAAGCATTATTTTGTTCGAGTTATGGATTATTGAAGCTTTGACCTAGATCTAAATATGAATTTGCCCTGGTACGTAAGTCTATTCTCTCTCCTTATTTTCTTACAGTTCCAATCAGCACTGAATGATAATGATGATGATATAGGGCAATCCTGGTCATCCACCCGTCCCACCTCCATATCATAGCTCTGGTAAGGATCATAACTGCTACTAGAGGAACTGAGATCTACCTCCAAAGATTGAATCATACTCATAAGCCTATCATCTGCATAATGCTGATCATGTCCTTCTTGAGTTCCTTTCATTAAAGCCATCAGGAGTATGTGCACTACTACAGAATATAGATTTTACGTCCCTAAAGGACATCCCTTTTTTAAAAAGGGAAGTAAAAAACAAAGGCGGTGGCATTTTTGTAATTATGGGTGAGAACTGAATAGCTTTAGACATCCCTAATTTAAACAGGGACGTCTAAAGTGTGACTTTACCAATGTTAAGGAACCTGAACCGATCGGTCCGACCCGAAAACCGGCGAATCGGCCGGTAGACCGGTCCAGTTCCCGGTCCGGGTTCCTATATAAAATTTTTTTAAAAATGTTTCCTTTATAATTTCATACTATAAGCCTAAAATCTTCAATTTCTCATCGGTTTAGCTTCGGTTTGGCCCCGGTCTGACCCACTGACCCTTAACCCAATACCCCGACCGGTTCAATATCCGGCCCGAGTTTTAATACCTTGGACTTTACAGACTTTAGACGTCCCTTATATTATATTAGGGACACCAAAGAGTGTCCCTTATTTTAAAAAAAATTTGACTTTAGACGTCCCTATTTGAATTGGAGATGTATAAAGTAAAAAAACAATAATTGGACAACTTTAGGCGTCTCTAAATTAAATTGGAGACGCCAAAAATAATTCAAATTTTTACTGATAGTCTTTATTTATCAATTTTATACTACTTTTACACTCATATTTCTCTTCCCATCGCCGCAAACATAAAAAGAGCTACTACCACCACGCCTTTTACCTCTTGCTTCTTCTTCTTTATATGCTCTTTTTACTTTTATTTCTTCCTTTCTCTCTCTTTTTTTCACCTCCAGATCTGTTATACTTTCTTACCATTTTTTATTATTTTATCCTCTTTCTCTTTTTTCTTTGGGTTTCCCTTCTATTTTATCTTCTAACTCATGTTGTTATGGCTTGTAGATCAAGACTCTGAAGCATGCTTCATGGCCACGTTTCCGCTGAGAAAACGAGGTTCATCTCTCTCTGTCAGTCTTCTCTATTCATTATTACTAGAAAATGAATTTCAATAATAGAAGAAGATAAGTTTTTTGCAACTAATTCCTCTTATAGTTTTCATCTTCTGCCTATGAGATTTCGGCTTTTGAGTTATTATTGTGTAGATTTTGGATTTGGATTTCAGATACTAGATCTGTAATTTTATTGACGATGATCTATGATTTCTGGTTTTAAATACTATTTAGTCCAAATCTATAATATAAACGGTTTTTTTTTTTAAAAAAAAGTACTTTAGTTGTCCCCATTTTAAAATAGGGACGTCTAAAGTCCCACTTTAGACGTCCTTATTTTAAAATGGGGACGTCTAAAGTGTTAGTGTAGCACTTTAGACATCCCTTTTTAAAATTGAAACGTCTAAAGTCCAAACCTTAGACATCCTTTTATCTACGGACGTTATTGCCATTTTTTACTACGTCGTTCATATAGACGTCCCCTTATTTTCATATATTAAAAGGCCTAAAAAAAGAACGTTAAAAACATTTGTTTGTAGAAGTGATTATTGGACTCTGATCAGAACTCAAGTTCTTCACACACACTCTCAAGCATTGAAGAAAGAGAAGAAGAAGCAGACATTGAGTCAATTGTACCCTTTCCTTTCTTTCTGAAAATGGCCTGGGGGGGGGGGGGAGATCAAAGCAATGGGAGAATGCCTTTGAGTGGTGAAGAGATTGCAATCTTTATCTAAAGGCAAATCACATGCTACTGTAACATAGTATATGATATATGTCGAGATTGGCTTTCATATATAGGCCCACCTATCAATGAAGAAGTGGGATTTGTCTCTGGATATCTTTTCTCCTTTTTATTCCTCACTGTATATAGCATCTTCCTGATATATGTGTGTGTGTGTGTAGAATCTGAAAATCGTTTACATATTTGTATAGATGCGTTTTTAACAAGTAAACAATTTTTTTGTTTATTAAATAAATTAAAATTTAAATATAATTAATACTGTACTAAATTATGAGTTTAATTATTTCATAAAGAAAATGTAGGAGAGAATGATACATAAGAGCGAGCTATCCATGTCCCATCGATGTCGAACTGGGAAGCAACAAAGGGCACAAGTCCCATGGCAAAAAACAAAGGGCACAAGTCCATATGTGCATAATATGAAATAGTGGAAAGATGGGAACAGTGGGGCAAACCCAATGTATGTGGACGCCTAATTACGCATACTATTAATTATTAATTAAGTAATAGTGTGAAAATTAATGCCTTCTTTTGGGAAAATAATGTCAAGTTATATGATATTCAGATGTACTTCGTTTGGTGGAAGGGACAACTATGTCTCATATCTGATTGTAAGGATCACAATAAGTTCCACCAACACACATGTGCAAGGATATGATAATTCGTTGTTTTCCTTTGTTGGAAAAATTAGGTTTAATTATAGACTTCCATTTTAAAATAAGTTTAAATTGCACAAGATTCCCCTTAATTCTGAGTCATATCTATACATCAAGCATCCTGTATATATCTTTTAATTCTTAATATAAGATATATTTATCTACATTGATTACATTAAGTTAATTAACTTAGTTAATATGACATATATTTTTTAAAGCATCATATTCATCTTCCTTAATTCACTCATACCCTCTTCTCCTTGATTATTTTTGAGGAAGCATCAATAAGGATAAATTTAAAAAAAATTTGACAAATATAAAATATATATTTTTTATTTAGAACCAAGATTAATTTCTTAAATATGTCTAATATTAAGAATTGGAGGGAGTATATTATTATGTTTTTTAAGGTGATGCCCTTAGTAGCTGCTGAATATGATTTTCCCCCATTTCTTTACAAAGGTTGTTTCAAAAAGAAGTCATATATAGTGTTTATTTGGAATAGTTTATTTTTGAATAATAAGTGCTTATAAATCGTGATCCACGGTATATAAGATAAGTATATGAGAGGAGTTTTATTTCAGCTTACGTAATAAATAACTTATTATCTAAAATTAAGTGAGTAGAAACATTGGTATAGTGGTGGACCTCGTGGCCTCGAAGCACTCAAATTTGTTCACTAACTTATTAAGATGTTTAGCACATTTTATGTTCACGTGTTGCTAGGTAAGTACTAGCTAGTAACCTCAGCAATGCTAGCTGCTTGATTTAATTACTGTAAGTGGATCAAAAGTGTTAATTAAAAGGTTGCTATATACTCCTCTGGATATAATTATAAGTCATTTTTAACCTATTTCACCGAAATAAAAAAAACAACTTAAACCTTGTTGATGTGAATGATATAATATTTTGAATTATTATGAAGATATTTCTAGGCCATCAGTTATTCTTCTTTTTCTTCCTTTAATCTTTTATGGGCCATGGTTTCTTCTTCTTCTCTTTTTGGTCAAGCTACAGCAATTTAACGATGAAATTAAGATATGTTAACCTTAGATGCGATTGCACCATTTTAATTATTTAAAGGTGAAATTGTACCATTTTAATTGCTTTTAGAGTGAAATTGTACTACAAATTATTTTAAGACACTAGGTGCATCTAAGTAAATGCTTTAGGATTACTTTAAATCGTGCATGTATGTAGAATACTCTATGAAAATATAAGCATTTTAAAGTATATATAGAAAAGAAACAAGGAGCTGGGAAAATTATATTAAAAACCTAATTAATAAAAAGGAATACACCTCTGAATATAAAAACAGAAGTAAAATTCTGTTGTTACATTCATGGTTGGTGAAGTATACATTTATCATTGTTCAGTACAAAAGCTTTCTCATCAACAACATCAACTATATAATCAAGAGAAAATATCATTCCTTACAATTCTCAGGACTGATCTGATTATTATAATTAATATTACAATTACAGTTCTATGCATCAGGTGTTACCCAAGAAACTCCACAATTAAACTGATGAAGATCAGAATAACAAACTTCACTCATATCTGCATAAGAACCCAATTCAGCATGCAAATCATCAAATGGTGGTGATGATGATAAGGAAGGGACAATTTCCATATCCTCCATGACCCAATCATAACCATAATCGGTGACTGACGACGATGACGTGGAGCAATCCTGACCATCCACCTGTTCCATCATCAACAAAGGGTTTCTGCTATTGATCTCTGCCTCAAGTGACTGAATCATACTCACAAGTCTTTCATCTTCTTCACAGTTCTCGTAATAATGATCTTCCTGGGTTTCTTCTTCCATTAAAGTCATGAGAAGGACATTGCTTGCCTCAACCAACTCAAATCCTTCAAACACTCTCTCAATTGATGTCGATGATGAAGAAGAAGCCATTTTCTTCTCAGTTCTAAGAGAGAATAAAAAAGATTTGTTTTCTTTAGGAAATATCAGAAACTGAGAGAGAGAGAGAGATAAGAAGCAAAGAAGTAAGATGTATGGAAAAAGAGAGGAAGAGACTGAATTTCTTGGGGTTTGATGAAGATGAAGAGAGTGAAGCCTTTATATAGGCAAAATAAATGGTGCAACAACATGTGGTGGGTTGCTGAAATAGACCCACCAAGTCATGTTAGAAGATTCTTATTATAATTTGAAAATATTTATTTTAATTCCTCTGAATTTGATTTTGAGTTGTGCATAAATTTCTTTTGACTTTTTTGACAATAACTTTAGTTTAATATATCTGTTGATAACTTTTTGCAGAATTAATTATTATTTCACTGATAAATAAACAATGAAATTTAAGATATAGTAGAATTGTAATCAATATAATGGGATTACAAGAGAATAATATATAATGAGGTTTTTTTATTGTACACAAATAATATCATACACAGATACTATTTACTTCACCTGATTCAGATTTTCATTTTGTCCTTGAATATATGTCTTGTTCCAAATTTCAAGATATAATTCTTACTTATTAATAGAGGATATTAAATGAATGTAGTTAGTAAATTAGAAATAGAAGAAATGCATACTATATACAATCCCTTCGGTAATATAAGATCTCAAAAACCACAGTTTAAGAAAGCGGTTAAAATTGATTAAATGGTTAATGTGCAAAAATACCCATAAACTTTTATCAAAAGTACACTCGACACCATAAACTTTTTTTAGGTGCAAAAATACCTATGAACTTTTCAAAATGAGGCAAAAATGCTCACACCGTTAATTGGTATAAACATCCGTTTTGTAAGACCCACTTATTATTTTTTGAAGTTCAAAAATACCCATGAACTTTTCTCAAAGGTGTACCCAACACCATAAACTTTTGAAAAGTTCATGGGCACTTTTGCACCCAGAAAAAAGTTTACGGTGTTGGGTGCACCTTTAAGAAAAGTTCATAGGTATTTTTGCACCTCAAAATATAATAAGTGGGTCCCACAAAACGGACAATTATACCAATTAACGGTATGGGCATTTTTACCCCATTTTGAAAAGTTCATGAGTATTTTTATACCTAAAAAAAGTTTACAGTGTTGAGTGCACTTTTGATAAAAGTTTATGGGTATTTTTGCACCTTATCCCTTGATTAAAAATAATAAGTATGTCTTGAAATAATTTTTTTTTTCAAGCATGCCCCTATTTATAAGGAGACAAGTACAACAACAACAACAAAATTTTTATCCCACTAGATGGGGTATTTATAAGGAGACAAGTAAGAGAGAGAAATAGAATAAATATAAGTAATACTAACCTTTTAATTAATACAACATATATAATTAACGAGAAAAAAAATGAAAAAATTTCATTAAATTATCAAACAACTCTTGTTGAGCTTTTATAAAAAAGGCTAAGATAATTTAAATTTTATGCTCTTATAAAAAAAGTTGGTAAGAGTATTTTATAGCTAAGTTGACCTAATGATGATGGCTTGTCCATTAATAAGTGGCACACGTTCAGGTGAGTATGATATTTTTTTAAAAAAATCATTAGATAATTGGGGGACATATCACAGAGGAGACAGAGTGCATGTTTGGTATCCCGTTTTGTACAGGAAATAAGCCCAATTTACGCAAGCCGAGAAAAAACTCCTCTCACATACTTACCTCGTATACCGTGAATCACGAATTATAAGCACTTATTACCCAAAAATAAGCTCTTCCAAACACACACAGAGTCTACCTAGTGACCAATAATTAAGCGACAATTTGTGACAATATTGTTCAAAGAATATTGACAATATTTAATTAATAATTTGTTGGAGAGGACAACTATGTTTGGAGATTAGATTTTTGTGAAAATGATGCGTCAAGAGATATTTTGTGCCAAATGAAATGGACCAAATTTTTTAATTAAAAAATGAATCAAATCTTCATTATTCTATGGGAATTGACCTGGGGAATCTTCATTAGGCAGGTCACTTCGAAATTAATGTTAATGTTTGTGGATGTTTGAACATGTCACTTTATAAATATTTCAAGGAGAAAAAAAATAATTGTTGTTTATCTAGGACCACTGGTTTTCAAGAAATGCCTTTGACATCTTATTGGTGCATACATATTTTATTTTTATTACATCCACTTTATGATAATATGTTTATTTAGAATTTAATGGTGATTGGATTTGACAAATAAGTATTAAATTAATATTTTCTTGAAAATATGCTTTCATGAAAAAGAATTCTGATACCTTATTTGATTTATTGGCTTGATCCAAGATGGTTTTATTGAACTTTGACTATACTCTTTGATCCTTTTTATAAGCAACTTTTATTCTTATTACGCAAACGAATTAGCAGTTAAGATTAGTTAAAAGTAATAAATGTGTTAAAAATATCATATTTCTTTCAAATGCGCTCATATTTATGAAAAGAGCATATGAGAGGGAATGAGTAATGTAACACCCCAAATTTTATTCACCAAATATATTGTAATTATTAGAAATAGTCAGTAAAATGAAATGGTGAATTTTGAAGAATATAATTATGTTTTCGGTGAAATCGCCTATGAGGCAGTGAGCTTGTCATGTGATTTTGTATGATCAAATGATGAGCAAAAAATTATGAAATTTTACAAGGTGAAAGTAGACATCCTAAGCTTTAATTTGATAAGTCATATGACTCAATTAGAGCTATATAAAAAAATTTATGAATTTTTAAAATTAGCTCAGAAAAACTGAAAAGTTTCTAAAGTAGCGGTCAAAGAAATTAAATATGGGAATGATGTACTTCCAACTGGTTAAAGTCCATATTTTTTCTTGAAACTTGACTCAATAAAGGTTCAATAGCCTTTGGAATCTCTCACAAACGATGTCTACAAGTTTAGTTATAAATTTTAAAAAATGAGACAAAAAATATGCTAAATAATCCAAAAATGGAATATAAATATTATGGCAATGTTTAAAATTATGAGATACATGGAAAAGCCATTTGGGCTGATTGAAGGACCCTTAGACATGATTATGGGTGGACTAAGAGGGAAGGATTAGTTGGATTTTAATTGGGCTTTATGACCCATTACATGAAGATGAGAGCTTATGTACATAAAATTAAAGCTTTGGTATTTTTGGAAATTGACCAATTATGACATAAGCTTATGATATGATGACATAAGCATGAATGAAAAAGCATTCCTCCATCTTCGGGCTTGTTTGTTTAAGCGTTTTGTACAGGAAAAACGCACTTATTACGCAAGCCGAGAAAAAACTCCTCTCACATACTTACCTCGTATACCGTGAATCACACGTTTTGGACAAAAATAAGCCATTCCAAACGCACAATTCTTCTTCCTCATTTCATGAAGGTTTTGTGTTCACAAATGGAAGAGAGAGAGAGTTTTGATTTTTAGAGAGAGGAGGAAAAATTCGTAAGATAAGCTTGATTTTTTCTATGAATTAGCTCGTATTTTGCGTGATCCTTCTCCTAACTTGTTCTTTTACATGAATAAAGGTTTGTGAAGCACAAATTTTGGAGTTAGGAGGGTTAGGGTTTTTGGCCTAAAGGGAAAAGCAAGAAGGAGTTTGAGGTAACTTCCAAACCTTCGTATATTAACTGTTCTAACTGCTGTGGACAATTTAATATGTAAAATTTCGTCGAATTGTCTTTATTTTTGAAAATTGGAAAATGTGTGTTGGAAATGTTATGCTTCCAAAATTGGGTTTAAAAAGTAGTTATAACTCAATTAAATAGTTAATAAAGTAGTTAGGAGTAGAAAGGAACACGTTTGTGAAGTCGGATTTCAAAAACCCCAATTTTCTTCAAAGTTTCTACAAGTTTCAGCTAGTTCTATAAATGGGATTTTCAATGATTTGATGGTTTCATTGAGTTTAGGAGGGAAAATTAAGTGGGGGTTAAAGTTAGTCACTTTTTCGGAAAAGCCCGAAAAAGCATAATTACGAAAACACCCCTGAAACCCTTAAAGCAGGGCTGTCAAGGGTATTTTTCTAATTTGACACTGAATTTGGTCATTCCGAGCTCAAAAATGGATTCCTTGGGTGAAAATATGTCAAGATAGCCCATGTCAAAATTTCGGGGAAAAGTACAGTTGGGTCGGTTCCCCAAGGACATTTTAGTAATTTTTCAATACAGACACATATAATCCCCAGAAACACTATGGAAGTGTCTAAACGATACATTTAGCATTGTAGAATTGAATATGGAGCCCGAGCTGTTTGCACGTAGATTGAGGAACTATTTCTGTTTAGCAACAGGGACACAAGGTATGGGACTTACCTTATTTGCATGTATTTAATATCTCTGCTTATGTAGTGATGCATGTGATTGCTTTACTTGATTATATAGAGCATATTTGAATAAATGAAGCTCTATTTTTGTTTTCGTTGTGGTCATAGTTTTGTTACATGAAATATTGAGCATGTAGAAATGTCATTATGGGGTATACATATAGTTAAAACTAACATGTCATACACATAACATCTATCATGCATGCATTATGATATCTGTTTCCCACTGAGATTCTCTCGAACCTCACCCTCCCCTATTAACAATTTAGACAAGCGAATACAGAAGGTACGCGGAAATCAGAGAAGAGAACTACACGAAAGAGGATTGTAGTGGTGGAGTGAAGACGGGAAGAAGCTTCCATCTCACTGGGATGAGTTTAAACACCCTAGTAGTCCTGTGCGGCTACCTTAATTGTAAGTATTATGTACGAACCCTTATGGATATTTTTCTATAATCATGCACATATTATCATTATATTTATGTTATTCATGTGTTGCCCATCGAATCGCATATCATTTTTCGTAAATACTCTGATAAAGGTGAAATTAAAATAAGGGCGTGACAAGTAACAAATATGAGAGAGTATAAGTATAAAATATGAGAGAAAATGTGTGATAAATGAGTAAATGAAAGAGAATTAGTGGTGAGTGGGGGTAATTAATATAAAGATATGTATTTAATAAGGTTAGAAAAAGAAAAAATAGTTTAAATTTTGAGACATAAGGAGAAATATACTTATAAAAAGGACCGGAGAGAGTATTTAACTATTGGATAAAGTTTATCATTGAGTCATTGATTTGAAAACAAAATAGAGATTGAAGAGGAGGAGGAAGAGGAAGATCACTCTTATATGAGTTGATGACTTCATAACAAAGAAAAATACAGGGGAAAATCCTATCCAATAATTGATACATGGTAAAACTTAAAACATAATCAGAAAATAAACAAAAATTATATTTATTATTGTTTTGTAAAAATTCCCTGATTGGTTTTTGAAAATAACCAAGTGTGAGGGAGAAAGTTGATAAAAATAAAAATTTTCAGGGAGATATTATAATTATAAATTTAAAATTCATTAAACAAGGTAATATTTTTTATGATAATTAAACGTAAAATAATTTTCATTTTTTTATTAAATTTTTAACAATAGAAAAATTTAATAAATTGCACTATTCATAAGATATAAATAGTTATGCTTCTCTTAGATTCCTTATAATATATGAACCTTGTACTAATTGTTCCCAACAAAATGGGGCAAGAAGCAGTATGTTTGGTTAAAATGATATTTTATTATATAATTTAATTGAATAATAAAATTAACATTAAAATTAAAATAATATGTGATCACAAAACAACATTGTCTCAAGTGCAGGTCCTATACATGTGACCAAATGACCAATGTTGACACATCATTAACGATTGTGTTAGCAAAAACAGTTGCTAGGTTGATTCTAAGCCGTTTTTATTTGAAATTTATTACGTAGATTGCAACATATCTCTAAACATGTGGCCTTTTGGTGAGAGATATTCATGCCTTCTTTAATTAATTAGGATATCTTTCTGCTTTCAATAATTAATAGAAATATTATAATTTTGAGAAGATTGCAGTTGAAGGATTTGATCTCTCTCTATATATATATATATATATATATTGATAAGTAAAATATTTACATATTTATTTTTCCTTATATGATAATTTTATGGATGATATTTGAGTTTAATATAATAAATTTAGGTGTGATTGATAAATAAATAATGTTTTTTTGGGATAAATAGTATTTAAAAAAATAATAAAAAAATGAAAGTGCTGTAGCAATAGGATCACTGTAACAGATGGTTACAATGTAGCGGACGGAAGTTATTGTAGTGATGGAAGCACTGTAGAGCCATCGGATGCTGTAGTAGCCGTCAGATCACTGTAGCAGTACTGTAGAACGTGTTTTTTCTCCTATAAATAGATATCAAGGCCAAGCTCAAAGGGGAAGGAGAGGAAGAGAATTAGAGGTCCTTCTCTAACAATTAGAGGCCCTTATCTGACAAGGAGAAATCTTTTCTCTGACAGCTCTGAATAAGTTGTGTTATTTTCTAGATTTAATTTCATACATTATATCAATTCTTGCATGCCTCCATCTTGGAAGGCTTAGGATTGTATTACATTTTGTATGCCGCCTACATGGAAGGTTCTACCTCCTAAATGGATGACTAGATTTCTCCATTTTTCATGCATCTTTTGGTTGTATATTTATGTTTGAGAATTTAATATTTAAGTTTATGTAGTATTTTTGAGGATTTCATTCAAACTTTATGCAATATTAATTTTTTTTTTTAAATTTTATCATGAGCTACATTTCCATTTTCCTAGGGTGATGACGTAGCTTACTAATGACGGATTGAATCTTAACTTATTAAATCTAGTTTGAATTTCTCCTTCATGATTGAGTTTTAATTATTATTCTTAATACTTTTGATTGACTGGCCATCTTTTGAATGATTTCAATATACATGTTGAGACCGGAAAGAGATGCACATGTATCAATCCTATAATTAAAACCATGACTTGCATATGAAATAGGAATATATTCATATGAGTTGTGTAGTCTTAGTGAATGCCATAAATCTTAACGCATAATTAATTGCTTAAATTCATATAAGAATATATTAGATTAGCAATTAATTATAGAATTACTTAACCTTGGAAGAAACTAGTAATTAAATTAGAGAAGAGAGATATTCATGCCTTCTTTAATTAATTAGGATATCTTTCTGCTTTCAATAATTAATAGAAATGTTATAATTTTGAGAAGATTGTTGTTGAAGGATTTGATCTCTCTCTCTCTATATATATATAGACCCCTTATCCTTGGGTTTAGCTGGCGAAGAGGTCGGACACTCTTATCAATAAAGAGGATTCGATATCGGAAAAATCCATTTAGTTATGGTCCAGTCGAAACATTCCAAATTTATTATAAAAAGGATAAAATGTTACATAAAAAGGCTTCTTGTTACACTCTAGTGAGCAGCATATAACGAAAAGGCCCAAAAATAGTACTTGTACAACTAAACTTAAGGAGCACGGCAACTTTTAAACTTAAAAGCATTACACCTGCTCAGGGTGCATTAGCCTAGTAGCAAAGTAATTCCCTTATATATGGGTGGTGATGGGCTGAATTTCGATCCCGCATGCTCGTTTGGTCTCCTTCCAAACTCAAAAATAAAAATATAAAATAATTTTTTTTTTTTTTATGAAAATAAAATAAATTAACATTACAACTAAAAGCCCACTTTAAGGACCGTGGTCCTCATCATCATTCCAAACTTGACATATGAACAACTTCCAGTTGTGTGTGTTCTTTTACCCCTAAAACCGTAGTTTCAGAAGCACTTTTCCATAAATCGAGACAAAACTCCTCTCACATACTTACCTCGTAAACTGTAAAAACTATTCTCCAAAAGCTAATCAGAACACACACTAAACTCACATCTTGTTTGATACGTTTGAACTTTGAAGATATCCCAGAAGCCAACATCAACAACTTGAAATCAGAGCCAGATGTGATTTGATTTTTCATTTCTCTTACCCCGGTAGGGCCAGCTATATATTACTCTCTGGTAACTTTTTTATAAATAACTTTTTTTGAGATTGGTTTTTAATATAAGTAATTTTTTTCTTGTGCCTTAAAATTTAAATTATTTTTTTTCTACCCTTAGTAAATACATAAATTAATATTAATTATTCCCTACTTACTACTAACTCTCTTTCATTTAATAATTTATTACTCATTCTCTTTCATAGTTTTTACTCATTTTCTCTCATATATCCTTTTCATAACTAGAGGTATATTTGGGGAAAAAATGACATTTTTAACATATTATTTTTAAGTAAATTAACCACAATTCATTTTCCGTAACCAAAAAAACAAAGTTGCTTATAAAAAACAATAGATGAAGTATTATATTGGATGTAAGATCGATAGAAATTAAATTTAGATGGTTCAAATGATTAAGTCTAGTAAAACAAATAAAATCAATTTTTCCTAAGCAAAATTGAGTGACTGTTTGAATCTTATGAGACTATTTGAATCTTGTGAATAGGAAAACCATATTGTAAAAGATTCACCCTGTATATATTTATTAACTAATTTAACTAATTTTTTTAATATATATATAAATTAATTAAATAACTCTTCTATTATTAAGAATAAAATGGGGTACTTAAATTTGACATTAATTTCACAAACTTGTCAGGACATGTTTTCTCTCTCTCTCTCTCTATTTTGATAACAAAAGGACGGACTAAAGCTGTCCCTGATCAGTAGCCATTAACCGATGATATGTTTTCTCTTTAAATCTAAACAATTTAAAGAATCTGAATTATAGACAGATCATTGGCCTTCAAAGAATTTTTGAACAAGCTACGAGAAAAAGAACTGGACAATGGCTGCTGTGGGTTCCATAGATCAAAGCTAAAACGATGGTGAAAAATATAGGATACCGCAAGATTTAACAATTTAGCCTTTGCTCTGAAACAAACGGATCAATCATAACAACAGTCAACAGATCTGCAGCTTCACCTTCAGATAAATTCCATAACAGTAGGCCATCTGTACTACGTAAGTGTAACCCAACATGTGGACCAAAATTCGCCAACTTTCACTTGACTTCCTATATCAAACTCAATCGACAGCACAGAAAGTTATAAATATGAAGACTGAATAAAATTTTAAGTGAGTTCTCATTCATGTAATATTACATATAGGTATATATATAGATAAATATATTTAAAAGATTCAATTTGAATCCGACATTCTATTCCTAATATTATAATTTTTATTTACGGTGGGAGATATGCTTGATGGTGGAGGGATACGCTTATTGACTTCTAACACTCTCCCTCAAGTTGAAGCATATATATTTATCATGCCCAACTTATTACAAAGATATTTAACCTGTATCCCATTTAGAGCTTTCGTCAGAAGATCTGTCAGTTGGTTGTGAGATCAAATGTGCCCTGTAAATACAATATTTTCTTTAATCTTATCACGAATAAAATGACAATCAATCTCGATATGTTTTGTTCGTTCATGGAACACAGAATTCAATGCTATATAAAGTGCTACTTTATTGTCACACCATAGTTTTGCAGCAATGTCGTGGTGATGCCAATTTCCTTCAAAAGTTGAAATACCCACACAATTTCTTGTACTGACTGTGACATGGCTCTATATTCTGCTTCTGCACTTGATTTTGACTCAACTCTTTGCTTCTTACTTCTCCAAGCAAAAAGGAAGTAGGGGACAAGGTCTGGTAAGACACAAATGATGATATAGGATAGGTATAGTCATCATATCTTTTAGGAGGACAACGAGGACGAATACCTTTCCAGAGAGTAATAGGCAGGTCAAGAGAGGGATCAACAGCCGAATTAGAGATAACTGGGTCAGGGATTACAATGGAAGGATATGGGTAATCAGGGGCAAAAACCAAGGAGTCATGACCAGAATCTGTCGGAGAAGCAGTGAGTGGTAACGGCAAAATATTGGTAGCATTAACATCATTGATGATATCAAGGTCTGGAACAACAGTTTGTACTTATAGTAGAGGGACATGATAAACCAGAACATCATTAGACTCAGCAATGACAGATGGAGACCCAGAGGAGGTTGAAGATGCGAAGAAAGAGGAAGACTCATGAAAGGTCACATCAATGGACACAAGGTAACATCGGAGATCAAGAGAATAACACCGATAACCTTTCTGAATTCGAGAATAGCCAAAAAAACACATCTTAGAGACTTGGGTTTAAGTTTACCACCACTAGGACGGACATCTTGAACAAAACAGACACAACCAAAGATCTTAGGATCAACAGAAAAAAGCTTAAAGGTGGGAAACTGAATGAAATACGAAATATCCCCACGAAGGCATGCGATTGATGAGAAAACAGGCAGTATATACAGCATCAGCCTAAAACCTTTTAGGAGTAGAGGAATGAAACATGAGAGCTCGGATAATTTCTAAGAGATGTCGGTTTTTTCTTTCAGCAACACGATTTTGAGCAAGGGTATCAACATAAGAAGATTGATGAAAAATGCCATGACTTTGCATATAATCGGTGAATGGGGCAGAAAAATATTCTTTTACACTATCACTTCGTAAGATTTTCACAGGGGTATTAAATTAGGTTTGAATTTCAACACAAAAATTACGAAAATGAGCAAACAATTCAGACATTGTTTTATTAAGTATAGCCAAGTGGTTCGGAAAAAATTATTAACAAAAGTGACAAAATAACGATAACCAGTCTGAGATAGAACTGAACAAGGACCCCAGACATTAGAATGTACTAATTCAAAGGGGGACATAGCCCATTTATTGACGCGAGGTGCCAAATAAACACAATGATGTTTGGCAAACTGACATGACTCACAATCTAAAGTAGACACAGAAGAAAACTGAGGATACAATGTTTGAAGAAATGACATTGACAAATGACTTAGACGATAATAAATGTCAAAGACAGACGACCCACAGAACAAGCAACAGAACGTGGCACATGATCATCAAGGATGTAATGCCTACCAGATTCATAGCCTCTACCAATAATCTATTTCGTCGATAGATCCTGAATTAAACAATAGTCAAGGAAGAGTGAGATAAAGCAATTTAAATGACGAGTGAGTTTACTTAGAGATAAAAGGTTAAATGTGAGATCTGGAACATTAAGAATAGAGGATAATTAGAGAGATGCAGTTGGTTTAACAATGCCTGAGCTAGTAACATGGACGGGAGAACCATTAACGACAAATATGGATGACAGGTTGGCATAGGGGGTATATGAAGAGAATAAGTGATGATTACCTGTCATGTGATCGGTGGCACCATAATCAATGACCCACTTGGAAGAAATAGTAGTAAAACCAAAAGATAAAGTACATGTGGCTAGGGCCCCTGCAGGTCTAGATCTAGAATCAGAGGGACCAGGTGTCTGAGCAATAGCAAGACTACACTGTTGATCACGCTGTTGTTTATTTTACAATTTTCTACAATTTTTCTTAATGTGTTTAGGTTCCTTGCAATAATTGCAGATAATACTGCCAGAAGTCATTGTCGGAGAATTGGTATATGGTTTATACCCATAATTCTTGCTTTCAAAGGGACCACGTCCAGCTAGAGCACTTGCAGTTGGATCAACAGAAGAGTGAATCAAGCTATCAACATGCAGAACATGGGAGAAGACATCTTCAAGAGAAGGAAGCTCTTGACTAGACAGAATCTGAGAACGAATAATCTCATAGGATAGATCGAGAGCTTCAAAAAAACTTATGATAGCCTGAAGTTCTAAGTTCTTGATACGAGTTAAGAGATCGGCTTGCTGAGACATGAGTATCTTCATTTCTTCATACATCATCTTGAAATCCAAGAAAAAATCTTTCAATGAACAACCTTGCTGTTGGGAACGATAAAAACCTTTACAGACTTCATGAACTTAAGTAATATTGCCTTTTCCAAAAAACATAAATTTAAGATAACTCATGATTTCTGACAGTATTGCAATGACTGAAAGAAGATAGAATTTGTGGTTCAATCAAATTTCGAATTTGAAACAAAAGTCGGGCATCCACTCGTTGCCAGGCCAAAAGTTTTGTTTCGTCACCAGAAGGAGGATCCTTAGTTAAATGAGTTTCTATCTCTATGCCCAAAATATATACTCTAACAATTTTGTTTCAATCACTATAATTTATCCAGTTCAACTATGAAGCAGTAATCTTAGCAGATATAGGTAACATATCAAAGTTTTTTGAGTCTGCCATTGATATTACTTAATGGTGTGTTTGGTTTGAGGGGAGGGGAAGGGAGGGGAGTGGTGGGAGGGAATAGAAGGATGGGTAAATTATCTTTTTAGGTTGAAGGAATTTAAATTTTAGATAATTTAAAAAGAATGAGGAAGTAAATTTTAAGCGGGAACCCAAAATTTGAAAAAATAAGAGGATAAATTTTAGATTTCTTTTGTCCAAAATTATAATTTCTCCACCTCCCCTCCCCTACCCTCCTCTCAAACCAAACACACCCTAAAGGATAATCAATCACAATACCAGTTGAGCAGTAAAAGAGAGTCACACGGATAATGCTCACAAAATTGCACAGTGTGTATAAATTTCCAAACACTCAGGAGTGGCAAAGTATCATGAACTAATCAATAAAGTTTCACAAAATGTCAACAAATATCACAGATTCCCGAACAACTGAACAACTGAACCAATCAACAAAAATATGTAGTGTCACAAAAAAAGAACAAGGGACCCACAGAGGTAGAAGTACTAACTCAAAAAATAGCAAGATCAATGGCAAATCGCAACTTGGAGAACTTTAAAGTAGAGGTGAAGAGCAAGGCTTAAAATTCCAACGTAGTCGGATGACTACACAACTTCAAGGTTAGACAGAATGTGGGAAGTCGATCAGAACGCAACTAGCGCCGTCGCAAACAGAGGTCGGAGCTGCCGTCACGTGCTGCACGTGGATCTGGGTGGCGGTGCTGACGATGGCGCGTGTGGAGTTACTGGAGGTCAGACAGAGACCAAATTTCAAGTACAGGCCAATATGATGGTGGTGAAGATGATGGGAAGGCACATGTGGTCAATATGCACACTGAGGAGGGGGATTTGAAAGCTCAACAGAGAATGAAGGTGTCATCAAAAAATATGGAGGCTTCACCAGAAAACTTACAAAGACAGATCTAAACACTCTCGCTCTGATACCATAAAGACTGAATAAAATTGTAAGTCAGTTTTCATTCATGTAATATTATATATAGGTATATATACAGGTAAATACATTTGAAAGATTCAATTTGAATCCGACATTCTATTCTTAACATTATGACTTTTATTTATGGCGGGAGATATGCCTCATGGTAGAGGGATACGCTTATTGACTTCTAACAAAATACTTTCACACACACAAACATCTTTCTATATAACAACACGAGTCCAACTAAGGTAAAGATAGAGAGTGGCCTGAAGATTGTTTAAAAAACAAATGCAGGCTCGAGGCAAGAATTTGAACAACACATGAATCATGTTTCAAAAAAGAAACCTAATTTAAAATGTTTACGTGATTGACCATAGACCTTATACTTGATTCTCTTCAAGGCTTCAAGCTTGACCAGGTCATGCACCCACCGAGTTAAAACATGTTGCTGCATTGACGATTGATGACCTTCAGTAAGGTGTTTGTTGCACAGATTTTTTACAATGATTGTCTACTTATATACGCATATTACATTGTACTGTCACCACACTTCACGAGAAAAATATTTACTAAAAGAGTAAAAGTTGAGAAATGCCTTGCAATCAAAATCAATCAATATATATATAATAAAATCTATTACAAATTATGCTACTTACAAATCATATAAATGACTCATTTCTCATACTTGGTGAAATTCACGAGAAAACACCTCCAGTAGCAATTTTGAAGGGAAAACTAACTGAAAATCTTCATATAGGAGGTAAAAATAAAATGATAGTCTTGCTACAGGGCAGCAGGAAGAAGTTGAGGAGGCATGTTGCATTTTTGCACTGCGATAGTTGTTTGGGAATCCTGAGGCACTATTGATTGCTAAACTGCAATTTTGTCTTCACTGACCCTTGGTTTGGATTGGGGGAAGAAAAGGGTGAAAGAGATTACTAGGAACAAAATCTCCCAAAACTAATTTTAGAAGTTTCGGAAGTTTTTCTTCCTAGTATTCTCTTTTCCCCTGTTTTTCTCCCCATCCAAACCAAGCCTTAGCAACTGAGTGGTGGGAAATTTGGAAATAAAAGAAGCCAACTTTCATCTGTTTCATGATCTGGCAAACTTGATGTATCAACTCAAGAGTTTACCATGGTCCACATTTAAGTGCCAATTGACAATTTGTCCTAGCCTAAACACCTCAATTTGCCCAAGTTCAAAAGTAAAATTTGCTTGAAACAGAAGCTGAAAATTTTACTTGCATATTTACAATAGCTATGACATGGACAGTACAAATCAGTTGGCAGATGTTAATCAACTGCAGAGACATTCGACAAGCTCGGCACAACTACAGTATGTTGCACCAGGAGACTCACATGCTCGGCACAACTACAGTATGCTGCGCCAGGAGATCGTTTTAGACATGTCAATACATCAGAAGTACCTGCGTTATCATCACTTTATAAAACTGCCCATGTTTAAAACATTTTACCCATGACTAGAATGATGCTATAGAATCAGCAAAATGCAAAGCCACAGGTCTCGGAAGCACTGTATTAAAATGAAATCTTAGAACATTCAACAAATTCTCAAAAGTGATGAAAAATCACAAGGAGGATCTCAGATGAGTAAGGTAAAAATCAAGTCTGGCAAGAAAGACCACCAGCAGCAACAAGCTGGGCAGTCTTTAAACCAAGATCAGCACCAAGATTCTTCATTGTCCTCCATTCACAGATATTTTCTTTAAAAAAAAAGGAAATAAAAGTTGGAATTTCTGGAAAACAACTAATTAAAAGCAAATAAACAGAATGCCAATACACAACAAATCCAACATTGCACAACAAAACAATCCAAAGCATATAAGTCGCTAGTGTTCAAAATGAAGAGGGCAGAAGTATAATAGCCGATTACACGCCATTGAAGCAAAAACTCAATCTTTATTCGAAAGATTCAAATATTCAGACGATTACCGGACCAGATTCAAAGCCAAACTGAAATGAAAAGTTTAAAAACAAAGTAAGAAACAGTGCGACGGCGCCCGACACAGGGTTGATGACAACACAGCGAACAGATAAATCTGACCGGATTTTGGGAGTAGACAAAGGCCTAGGGTTCGAACCTTCTTCAAGACTTGCCCAAGAACAACCACGCAAAGCCTTTGGCATCTAAGACCGCATTGGGATGAGATCGAGGATGCGCTTCAACGGTGGTTGTCGGGGTGAGGAAGAAGAAGAAACCACAACTCACAGCTTAAAACCTTTATAAACTTGAAGAGAGGTTTTAAACCGTGAGCACTCGAGCTTTATCTCTCAGGTTTGCAAGAAGATCACCGAATAAGAGGGTTTAGGGTTTGAAATTTTCCAACGGCAAGTTAAATTTGCAGGGTTTTATTTTATTTGATTTTATTTTAATTGAAATTTGATTAACTTGAGAATTTGAGTTGATCTGGCTGGCAGAGTGGCAGTTGAGATTACATCACATGACTTGTTGTATTCTGATTGGGTGGGGAACAAATGACATGGCGCCCTGATGATGATTGGGACAACAGTGATGATGTGTCAAATAATGCGGCTTTTGACATGGATGATGATTGAGATGAATCCAAGGACCTGTTAGGTGATGTGGCATTTGACTCGGATGATGACTTGCATATATTAATGATGAGTTGGATGATGTGGTAAATGACGCAGGCAAATGACTCGAATAATGATTGAGAAATATTTACATACTCTTGGAGTGCTAACTCATTTATACTCTATTTAATAACAATCCCACAACTCATACTTCTAATTTCTACTAATTTATAGATTTTAAAAAATAAAATGACAAGGGTTTTTAAAGTTCCTCTGCTACCCCTTTCTTTATTCTTTCTCATGCTCTCTCACCTCTCTCTACATGTGGACCCAGACTTTCCCCCATCAACAGCGTTTCTTCCATGATCAAGGAAGGAAGCAATGTTAAAGCCTATGGTGTCCATCACCTCACCTCGTTTCCTTTCTGTGATGGTGATGGAGATGTTAACAACACCATATGAAATAGACTCTCAATTCTCTGTCATTCTTTTCTCTGCTATGCATATCCATTACTCTGTACCGTGAAAATTTTTGGGATATCCATAGGGCTCTGTTTCGAAACCATATAGTATTCTTCACTTATTTAGATTAAAGCAAATATAGGTGGTGATGGTGATTATATCTATGGTGATCGAGGATGGTCACAACCCACCATCGTCACTAGGATGAGTAAACCATGGTACTTTCTTCTCCGATGCACATTTATCTTTTCTGGTTACTTGAAAAAATGCTATAGATGGAGATGCAGGGAGGAAGAGAGAGGGAACCTGAAACAGAGGCGAGAGACTAAGAAAGAGTTAACATAGGGGTAGGTTAGGAAATTAGGAAATCCTAGGCATTTTATTTTTTAAAACTATAAATTAGTGAAATTTGGTTGCCTGACAAGTGGAAGGCTTTTATTGGATAGAGTATAGATGAGTTGGTATTCTAGGAGTATATAAGTACTTCTCATAATGACTTAGGCAGTGTAGGTGATGTGTAGGGTCACTTGGCAAATGATGTGGCAGCTAAGTCAAACATTTTTTTTTGATCAAAAGCTAGGTCAAACATTTTAATCCCATATAAATTAGACACTAAACAATACAATGTATACTAGATAGTGACACATATAGTGCTTATTTGGGATTACGTGTGGGACCTCAAAAAATGCTTATTCATAAAAATCGAGACAAAACTCCTCTCACATACTTATTTCGTATACCGTAAATCATAATTAAAAAATTATTTTTAAATGCTCAAATTGTTATTCCAAACAAGTACATTAGACACTAAACATAGATACCTCTTCTAACAAAAATTCAAATTTTAATTTGTTACATTGTAACGGGCTAACTTCTTTCACTAGTACCAACTTTCATTGGTACACTCCTTTATTTTTGAGAAAATGTCATTTAAATACCATTGAACTTGCAAAACCCACGAAAGTTTGTTGACACTTCAAAATGATATAAAGGTGACAAGTATCAAATTGAGATTTTAAGGTGTTAACCTTTTTACCATTTTGCCCTTCAAATTTTTTTCTTTTTAAAAAGAATGGTGCCCCCGCCGGAGCACTACTGCCGGCCAGCAGGGGCTTTTTTTTTAGGGGGGAGGGGTGCTTTTTTTTTTTTTTTTTTTGAAAAAAAGTGGTTCAGGATGATAAGGGGTGGGATCAAAGGAGCATGGTTGCTATTGAGCCACCAAAGCCCCTTTAATATATATATATATATATGTATAATATAAATAAAAGTATAATGGTTTTAACAAAATCAGTAATGGAAATAACAAAATGTGTAATGATATTGACTAAACGAGTAATATACATATCTATAATATAAATGAAGCCATAATGCCTTTAACAAAATCAGTGATAGAAATAGCAAAATCCGTAATGCTATTGACCAAACGAGTAATATACATATATATAATATAAATAAAGGCATAACGGCTTTAAGAAAATCAGTAATGATTTTGGTAAATTCAGTAATGGAAATAACAAAATCCATAATAATATTGACTAAACAAGGAATATATATATATATATATTAATATATATGTATTACTCGTTTAGTCAATATCATTACGGATTTTATTATTTCAATTACTGAATTTGTTAAAGTCATTACTGGTTTTGTTAAAGCCGTCATGCATTTATTTATATTACACACACACACACACACACACACACACATATATATTAATGTATATATTACCCGTTTAATCCATACCATTACGAATTTTGTTATTTCCATTATTGAATTTGTCAAAGTCATTACTGATTTTGTTAAAGCTGTTATGCCTTTATTTATATTATAGATATGTATATTACTCATTTAGTTAATATCATTACGCATTTTATCATTTCCATTACTGATTTTGTTAAAGACATTATGCCTTTATTTATATTACATATACATATATATATATTACCCGTTTAGTCAATACCATTACAAATTTTATTATTTCCATTACTAACTTTATCAAAATTATTACACCTTTATTTATATTATATATATTTAATAATGCATATTTATATATACATATATATATATATATCAAAGGCGCTTTGATGGCCTAATAGCTAGCTTGCTCCTTTGACAACCCATCCCACCCCTTGCCATCCTAAACCACTTTTTTTCAAAAAGAAAAAGAAAAGAATACACCCCCTGAAAGAAAAGGCCCTCACCAGCCGGAGCTCTTGCAGCCGCCAACTACGGGTGCAAGCCGACCGGCCGGTAGTGGTGCTCCAGCAGGGGCACCATTCTTTTTTTTGAAAAAAAAAAAAGTTGAAGGGCAAAATGGTAAAAATGTCAACACTTTAAAATCTCAATTTGATGCATATTACATTTATGTCATTTTGAGGTGTTAAAAGATTTTTGCGGGTTTTAAAAGTTCATATAGTATGTAAACGGTATTTTCCCTTTATTTTTAATATAAAGACAAATTTATTCAAGCATAAATAAAATATACATGAAAGACACTTGTCTATTACAATATCATATAGCTAATACCAAGCATAGAAGCCCAGTGCAAAGGGAACATAACAAACAACATTGGAGCCGAAAGAAATATCCCAAACTACAACAAAAGAGTCAAGACATAGAAAGGAGAACCGAGCTGACCCATAAAGCCAATCCAAACTAAAGCTTGGAGTCCAAACACAAAACAAATCACTGAAGCTCAACACCAGCCATGACACAGCTGCAAAAGCATGCCCTGCAATTACAAACCACACTCACTAAATTTCAAGAACATGCAAGTCTATATTTGCTTATTGCTTTCACCAAATTTAACTTCAGATAGAGTGCCTTCCATTCACCGAATCATCAAATAAGAACCAAATCTCATTCACCCTATCATCAAACTCAAGAGGGTCATTGTACTGAGCAACACGATAAACAGAACCATGTCCACCTCTTTGGCTCTTTTCAATGGCAGAAGACCAGTCAGTGTCTGCAATACTATCCTTCAAGGCTGCAACTTGCTCGCCGACATTATTATCTCTCACGACTGAACTGCCTTACTGCTGCATACACAGGCTTCACTCTTCCGACGATGACACCACTCGCCGGAGGAGGGTTCGCTGGGTTCTTCCTCGGCACGTAGAAGCTTACCACAAATAAGGACTCACTGGAGGGTCCATCACTAGGTACTACTTCAGTGACCACAGGTGCTGTCATCTCAATTTTTTTGTTGTAATCATTCTTCCCCTGAATATAATCAAATAACCTGTAAACACAGTGCAAAGGATTAATGAAACGCTCATTCAGGACTAGATTGACCAAAAAGTTTTTGTTATTGGATTTACTGAAGGGTATATATAAAACTTATTGGTGTTTTGACTCTTCCATTAACGGTGCATGCCGTGTCTTAATTAAAGAAAGGCAGCTAAATTTCTTCTGTTCCTCACTTGTATAAAAGGGTGAGCGGTAGGTTTTGGAGGATATAACTAAAACATTAGGTGACATTTGATCAAAATAAACAGCGACTGATTAATAATGCATAATTAGCATTATTAAATATTGATATTAGATTAGATGTCAGTTGCATGTATGTGAACTGTGAAGTTGGCTGTAGCTTTTGGACAATCCCCTGCACTGTCATTGACAAAGCTCTGATCCTTACTGAGAAGCACAATTTATCTCATTGGAGGCTTATAATATTACTGATTGTTTATAAGTGAATATAAATCTCTCAAATATGCAAAAGCTTTATCCAAATGAAGGGGCTACTTTGTAAAGAAGAACAAATTAATTACGAATAGGATTACTGAGCTTGACAGGTTCATAGTTAAGAATTTCCCAACAAAATATACACTCCCTCTTGTCCTTAATATATGACATATTTGGGAAGTTAAACTTGATCCTAAATATAAGACATAATTTTCATATTTGTTAGTATTTTCCTAATTTATCTCTATTGATACTCCATTAACAATAATCAAGAAGGAGATGTAAGGAGGAAAATTAAGGAAGAAGATTTTGATGTTTTAGAAAATACATGTCATATAACTAATTTAACTAACTTTCTTAATCTAATCAAATTAAGTAAATATATCTTCTATTAAGGACCGGAGGAGGAGGTAGTATAATTATGTACCAAAAGGACACCTCTGAGCTAGAGAGAAGATATTTATGTACCTTGAGAATCCAATTTTTGGTGGAACATGGCTTCCTTCCGCTGTTAGGTCCGTCCGCTGCCTATCCTTTTCTTAAAACTACACCGTTTGGTGTAATTTTGAGAGAAGGATGGGGCTGACCTTTTTTTTTTTTTTTTTGGTCTAAAAATTTGGTATATAATATTTTTAAATATTTTTCTAGATGTAGCTAGTATTTTAAAATATTTTTTAAGTAGCATGTAGTATCCTAAAATAACTTTTAATGCTTCTAGCTGTTTAAAATATTTTTTTAATTGTACCCAGTGTGTTAGTGATTGATTGCAATTTTACCCTTAATGTATTTTTTCAACTCCAAAAATTACTTTAAAATATTTTTTTTTTGCTTTTAACCCTTTAAAATATTTTTTCAATTGTACCCAGTGTCTTAGAAGATTGACTACAATTTTACAGTTAATGTATTTTTTTTAGTAGTAATGAGCACCAAAAACTTAAGATACTGGTTTATTGATTTCCACTCACTATAAAATATTTTTCCAGTAGCACCTAATATTTTAAAGTAATTTTTGGAGCTGAAAAATATATTAAGGGTAAAATTGCAATCAGTTTGTTAACACACTGAGTACAATTGAAAAAATATTTTAAGGAATTAAAAACACAAAAAATTATTTTAGTATACCGCATGATACTTTCAAAATATTTTAAAATATTAGATGCGTCCAGAAAAATACTTCAAAATAATAGATACCATTTGTTTAGGGGGGAAAAAAAGTTCAGTCCTATCCTTTTATCAAAACTACACCAAAACGGTGTAGTTTTAAGAAAAGGTTGTGCAGCGGATGGACCTGGCAACGGAGGGAAGCCATTTTGGTGGCTTCAACAAGGGAAGTGGCATAAAATGGAGGATGGGAGGCCCAGACAGTGGAATTGTAGCGGCGGATTTCGTAGCCGTCACCAGCATGAACCATATTGTAGGAGGACACTCAATGAAGTTGCATGTTGGAGGAACTTTCGCGAAGCTTGAAGCCGATGATGCAAGAAAGAGGGACACATCATAGTCCAGTCTGGTTTGGTGCGGTTCGGTCCAAATAAACTCTATAATAAAATTAGATTAGACCATACGATACCGTCTGGTTGGATTGGACCGAGTTCCAATCCAAATAATCAGATTACTTAGTCTAGTATGGTCTCGCCCGGGGGGTTGTTTTAAATCTTTTGTAACTTGGATGTTGTTTTTTTTTTAATCATTCTTGTTGAATGTTGTTGGAGATTCTTATGAATTTATAACCAAATTTTAATGTATTGGGATGACTTTTATATGATTATAGATATTTTTATTGTCTTAATTGTATTTATAAGGTCTTGCCTCCCATAAAAGGGGAAAAAAAGAGAGAGGAAAAAACTGGAGTCCAAGGAATGAACCAAGTCTGATATAGCTCAACTTCATTTGGAAATGCACCAGATCGAACCACGGGTTGTCTTGTTCTGCTTGAGGTCCTCTTCAAGTTAAACCTTGGGTTGATGTCTAACCCATTCCGATATGGTCCAATCACACCCCTGTTAAAGATACATTGCTCCTAATTCTTATTAGTTATTATAGGGCACCTTTGTTAGGAAAATTATTTAGTCCTTAGTATAAATCACTTGAAGAGACATTTATGTTTATTTGTCAATTTTATTCTTCTAATTAATGTTTAAATGTAGCACTTCGTGTCTTTTTCTCTTATTTAATACTTTATATACAGGTGTAAAATTGAAAATCTTATTAATTTAAAAATGATTTAATAAGTTTATTGTCATATTCCTTAGTTTGCGTCAATTAATTGAAAGTACTCTATAACGAAGACTAACGAGGGAGTACCCCCTATGCCCAAACTTTCTCCTATGGTCTCAACCATAAGCGTGTGGCGTAGGATTGATGACACAGCTAATTGATGAAATATACACGCACACTGAAAGGAACTGATTAGCATGCAATTAAAGACTAGGAAATCAAGCATTGATATTAATCAAGCAAGCATGACACGGATTTTGTTCAATTATTTGTCTTCTTGAACGAGAACTTCTGCTCTGGAACTATTCAGCCCCAGTTCTAAATTCAATCAACATGCTTGATTTCTTTGTAGTGAACGATTCGGACAGCATTTTGAGCATTCGGCACTCATCATTCCACTGAGTGCATCTCTCAAGTCTTCTGGTGCTTCTTTTTCCTTTAGGTACTTCAAAATTACAAATGGATATCCTAATGGTGGAAAAAATACGTCCAGCTACCCTGTCTTTGTGGAAATGATCCAAAAGAATGTAAAACATTTGTTCTATTTCCAAGCTTGGGAAAATGTAAGACACCTTATTTATTCATCAAATTAACACTAAAATACATGAGAGTTATTGGTGTCTTAACTCTGTTCATAGCTTGCTCACTGAAACTTTACATACTATATCTAGAAACAGCAAATTGATCTTTTGCTTTTCTCCCAAATCTGCTTCAAATAGAGTGCCTTCCATTCTCCAAATCAAACAAGAACCAAATCTCATTCACCCTATCATCATACTCAAAAGGGGCGTTGTACTGAGCAACAGTATAAACAGAAGCATGTCCAGCTCTGTGACTCTGTTCAATAGCAGAAGCCCACTCAGTGCCTGCAATACTGGCCTTTAAGGCAGCAGCTTCCTCCCCAACATTAGAATCCCTCACAAACCCTCCAAACTGCCGAACTGCCGTGTACACAGGCTTCCATCTTTGGACATGGAGACCCTTTGCTGGAGGAGGGTTTGCTTGGTTCTTTTTTGGCACATAGAAGCTTACCACAAATGAGGACTCACAGAAAGGTCCATCACTCGGTGCTATTTCAGTTATCACAGGTGCTGTCATTTCAATCTTTTGCTTGTAGTTGTTCTCGCCCTGAATATAATTAAACAACCTACAAAAAAAGGAAGAGTGTGCACAGGATTAATGGAAGACTCATTCACTATATTTGGACTTATTAGTCCTTATTTAGGACTATATTAGGCAAACCCAAGTCTTTCTTATTAAATTTACAGATGGATATAAAACTTATTGGTATTTTTTTAATAAATCAAACATTAAGTAACATTTGATCAAAAAGGACGGACAAAGTCTGGTTCATAATGAATGGTTAGTTGTATTACATGCAGATATTAGATATCAGTTGGATGTATGTAGATTCTAGATTCTAAATAGTTCCTTCACTGTCATTTCACAAAGTTCTCATCGTACAGAGTAGAAAAGTTTAGCTCATTGAAGGCTTATAATATTAATAAGTGTTAACAGGTGAATATGAATCTGCTAAATTAGCAGAAGCTTTACACAAATTAAGGGGGTATTTTGTGATAAACAACAAACTACGTACGAATACTATTAGTGAACTTCAGAAGTTAGATCTTAACAAATTCCAAACAAAATAGTATAACTATTAACTTCACTTATCTAATGAGAAAAACATACCATCTTATCTACTCGGTTCTTGACTTTTAGAAATACATGTTCAATTCTTGAAAAGCTTTTCCCACAACATACCTTCATCGTGTCAGTGACAGTAGTCAAACCAGTAGCAAGTAAAATATGAAGGGACTAAACTATAAAGCAACAAAATATAGTAATCAAGTTGTTAAACAAGTATCTCCTAGTCTTCAACGAGCGAGAATCTATCAGCTTTTTCAGCAACTAAACAGTAAACACCAACAATAGATTAATGTGCAGTGAGTCAAAAAAACATAAAGGCCTAAATCATCTAGTGTGAAACTTCGTTAGCCAAACTTAAATCATGCATCAATTAATCTTCAATGGATTATGTAAAAAGAAAAATCAATCCAGTCGTTGAGAAATTCCCAAAAGAAATAAATCCGAGAGAGAAGAAATTTACCTTAAGAATCCGGTTCTGGTAGCTTCGTAAAGAGAAATGTCTTGAATGGGGGAAGTTGAGGCCCAGACAGTGGAATTATAGCGGCGGATTTCGTAGCCGTCGCCGACATGAATCACATCGTAGGAGGGGCACTCGATGCGCTTGCATGTCGGAGGAACTTTCGCGAAGCTTGAAACCGATGCGAGGAGGAGGAACAACAGCAGCGAGAGCTTCAATTTCGTAGGAGTCGCGGCCATGGCTGAACGCTACTTACGATACTGTGTGCTGCGTACACGCAACCTTAGAAGCAGGTTCAAATGGATGAACCTCCCGAATTTCCATGGCTGTGAAGAAGCAGCGAATGGTGACCACAGCTTTGATGGGAACGGCTGATTTCGAGCAACCTTGGCCGTCCATAAACAAGAAAGTCTAGATCCAGCCATAAATCTATTGGAGTTCGCGTGCGCCACGCTGCTCATGCTAAAGCAGTTGAAATCTTAAATCACAGTTGGTTTTAGCTTGCTAGAGGTGATTTTATTGTATTCGTGATAAAGACGTGGGGAGAGGGAGAGTTGTCTCAAAATACTTTAAAAAGGTTTTTTTTTTTTTTCAAAAAAAAAAAACTAAATAGTCTTGACAACTTAATATAAGATATATTTATCTAATTTAATTATCTAAAAAAATTAGTTAAGTTAGCTAATATGATATGTATTTTCTAAAATATCATAATAATATCTGTTAACTTCCTCATCCCTTCTTTTCCTTGATTATTGTTGAGGGAGCAATTATAAGATAAATTAAAAAAAAAATTGATAAATATAAATATTATGTCTTATATTTAGGGTTAAAATCAATTCGTTAAATATATCTTTGGATGATAAGAACATCAGGGTGTGTTAGGTTTGATGTGAGGGAAAAGGGTTAACTTACCTTTTTGGATTGAAAATATTTAAATTTTGAACGAGAACCCAAAATTTAAAAGAAATGAGTGGGTAAATTTTAGATGGGAATCCAAAATTTAAAAGAATAAGATGGTAAATTTTCCGTCTAAATTTATAATTTACCCCCTTCCTCTCCCTCCCCTCAAACCAAACACACCCTTAGGAGAAAAAAAAGTGAGGTAAAACTGTCCCCCAAAAAAAGTACAGTTTTTTTTTAACTATTTTTCTTTTGGGAAAATCCCATATAAAGTTGTCTGAAATAGAAAAATTCTTAATTAAGTTGTTAAACTCAACAAATCCCTAATTAAGTTATTGACTCAATTTAGGATTTTAAAATATAGGTAAAATGACTTTATTGCACTCTTATAATCTACTTTATCCTCTTTCTGCTTAAAAGAGTTTTATTACTCTGTATCTTAGTTTTTTTAGATATATTAACGTTAATATATAATAAAATAAAATGTGATTCCTTTAATTTGGAAGAATCAACAAGAATAATTTAAATCAAACAAATAAAAAGAAAAGCATTAACCCAATATTAATTAAAATATTTTTATTTGAGTATCGTGAATAAGAAATTGTATTTTTAGAAAAACTTGACTTAAAATTCTTTTTGTCAATAAAAAAAAAAATCAAAGTTCATTAAACTTTTATTTGTATATTGTAAGATCTAGTTTATTTTTTACGGTGATGAAACTCTTTTCTTAAAATGCTGCTAATGAAAATATTTGATATATACACACTAGTCAGATTTTTTTTTATTAACATAGTCTAATTTTCTTTTCATCAGAAAAAAATCTAGTCACAAATCATTTCCCCCCCTCAACTTTCAACTGAAAATAATTTAATTGATCTTGGGGTTATGCTTTCCTTTTGTTTTTCTTTTTGTCAGAATTATTCTTGATGATCCTTCCATTACACAAATTCTTTGATTTCAGCCAATCATATTTTATTTTATTATATATTGATGTTGCATACATAATTATTGAAAAAAAAAAAGCTACAGCCATTAAAACCCTTTTAAGAGGAGAGTGAAGACTAAAAGAGGGCAATAAAGTCATTTAACTCATATTTTGAAATCTTAAATTAAATTGATAACTTAATTAAGGATTTATTGAATTTACCAACCTGATTTAGAATTTTCCTATTTTAGGCAGCTTTATATGGAATTTTCCCTTTTCTTTTTAAGTTTTCTTTCCTTGCTCTCATTTTCTCCTTGATCTTTTAACTTTTTTTTCCATCCAAACATAATTTAAAGATGTCAAAACCAACAGTTTTTCCTTTTTTTGTTATATTTTTGTGCCAGCAACAATTTAATTATCAGTGCGAGCGCTGCAAATACAGAGCATACCGAGCCTTGGAGGTTTCAAGTTTCTCTCCTCGCTATGTTCTATTTTATTCCTGTTGTTATATTTGTCTGTTTTATGTAAGAAGAAACTATACAACCCGGAAAAGACGGTTTAAAACTACAGCCAAAATTAAAATTTGATGAAACTACAGCTACTAAAAATACTATGAACCCATTTATTTACCATATTAACATATACCAGTATAAACTAGCAGGGTTTCCTTTCCATTCTATAATGAGGAATACCCACACCATAGGTCATAGGATGCTTTGCAGAGAGTGACTAATTTTATAATCCTTTTTTTTTAATTTTTTTTTTAAAAATTCAACTAATAAAAATTTTCACTCCACTCGCCTTCCCTCTAAATTCCTCATACCAATCAGGCCTCAAGAGAGAACATATGAAATTTAGATGGGTGGAAAAAAAGATAGGCCCACACATAAGAAAGGAGAGCCTCGTGATGCACAAACCATTGTTCTTAAAATTTCAAGAACATGCAAATTGATATTTGCTTATTATTGCTTTCTCCCCCATTAATTATAACATCTGATAGAGGTATGGCTTCCATTCACCAAATCATTAAATAAGAACCAAATCTCATTCACCCTATCATCAAACTCAAAAGGGGCATTATAATGAGCAACACAATAATAAGAACCATATCCACCTCTCTTGCTCTTTTCATAAGAAGCAGCCCACACAGTGCCTGCAATACTTGCCTTCAAGGCATCAACTTGCTCGCCGACATTATTATCTCTCACGAACCCACTGAACTGCCTTACTATTGCATACACAGGCTTCGATCTTGTGACGAAAAGATCATCGTCGTCTGTGGGAGGAGGAGGGTTCGCTTGGTTCTTCTTTGGTACATAGAAGCTTACCTCAAATGAGGACTCACAATTGAGTCCACCATAGGTTCCTAAATCTGTTTCTGTGATCACAGGTGCTGTCATCTCAATCTTTTGCTTGTAGCCGTTCTTCCCTTGAATATAATCAAATAACCTGTGTAAATGAAACACAATGCAAAAAGGATATTCTTAATGAAAGGCTTTTTCACTTGTTAGTGTTTACTCAGGACTAGATTATATTGAGCAAAATCCAAGTCTTTGTTATTGGATTTACTATGGGTATAAAACTTAGTTGTATTTTCTCTAAGTTAGCCCCAACCTGATTGTTAATAAAGGTTAAAGTATAAGTTTGGTCATATAAATTTGCATCAAATTTTAATTTAATTTCTTGAATTTATAAAATGTATTTGTAGTCTCCTGATTTATTGAAGAGAAAATAATAGAAAATTGTTTGAGAAAATTTGAGCATGTTCCAAGAAACCCATTGAATGTGACAGTGAGGAAGATCAATCAAACAATATGAAATCATTTAAAAAGAGTTAGATGAAGACCAAAGTGAACATTCAATAAGATTATTAAAAGGGACATTTTAGTTGATAATTTATCTAAAAAATTTGGCTTTTGATAGAATATAATAGCGACATGCGATTCATGTAGTCAACCCCACTTAATAGGATAAGGCTTTGTTATTGTTGTATTTTATAGTTCCCTGATCTAATGCAATTAGTCTTATTTAACAAAAAAAAAAAAAAGAGCTAACTTAGCAAGTTTGAATGGTGATGATGAGTCTGCAATTACATGTTCAGTAGATATGTTTATAATTATTTTTATAATATAAAAATAAAATAAGCATGGGGACCAATATTTTAATTTTTATGATTTAATATATCAATTATTATATTTTAAATATTAAAATAAACGTAGCATGTTTATTTTAACATTAAAACTACAAAAATAATTATAAGTATGTTTTGTTAGCATTTAACTATATAACTATCATTTAAATTTGTGGAGTTGACATTTTTCGTTAAATGAGACTAATAATTTTAAGATTAAGGGATTAACAACATATTTTACAAGCTTAATAGGGTGGGTGTGTGTGTGTATAATGAAGTTTAATTATGAATCATGCCAAAGCTTATATCCAAATAAAGGGGATATTTTGTAAATAAGAACAAATTAAGCACCAATAGGAACTAAAGAATATCTCCAAGAGAAGGTATAAGTTACCTTAAGAATCCACTTCTGGTTGCATGAACTAGCGAAATATCTTTAAACACCTCCGTACCGGCCCAGGAAGTGGAATTATAGAAGCGGACTTCGTAGCCGTCGCCGACATGAACCACGCAGTAGGAAGGGCATTCGATGCGCTTGCACGGCTGAGGAACTCCGGCGAAGCTTGAAACCGATGCGAGGAGAAGTATCATCAACAGAAGTGAGAGCTTTTGAGTCGCCGCCATGGCTAGCTGAACCCTACTTTTCGACACTGTAGTATGCTGTGTCTACACAAGCTTAGAAGCTTCAAATGGATGATGCTCCGAGAATTTGCGTGGCTGTGGAGACTCAGGAAATGGTGACCACTGTTTCATTGGAAAAGGCTGATTTCGAGCAACCGATGCCGTCCATAAACTAGAAGGTCCACATCCATACATAAATCAACCTTTTCTTCCCTATATATATATATATATATATATATTGGTACTTCTCCCATCCTTAATATTATTAAAACATATTCTGAGAGTTGATTTTGGTCCTAGATATAAAACAAAGTTTTCATATTTATCAATCTTTTATTAGTTTATCCCTATTAATGTTCCTTCAACAATAATCAAGAAAGAGATGGAAGGATAGAGGGAATGAAGGAATGTGATTAGAGTGTTTTAGAAAATACATGTCATATTAACTAAATTGATCAATTTTTTTTAATCTAATCAAATTAGATAAATATATTTTATATTTTAGCACTGGAGTGGAGGAGTACCATGCATGAATATTGATAATAGTTAAAAAAAGATGAAAATATTGTATTCAGTACGTAGTTGTGGGTATCGTTGTTGTGGTATTATATTGTTGTTTTTGTTCGGTTTTGATTAGTGGTGCTACTCTGGTGATCATGTTAGTGAAGTGTTGTTTATAGGCTATTGCCACTTGGTTTTTTTAACTTGAATTGTCACTTGCTTCATTTGCTAGAATTTATATTTTTAAATAATAACTCTTTGGATCAATGCTTATAAATATGTCTCTAGACTTAAAAAACGCTTATAGAAATATTTATAGATTATCCATCAACAAAATCCTCACATCTGTGAGATTTGAACCCACAACCTTATAGTAATGAATCAACAATTATCAATTGGACTAACTTTTGTTAACAACAAATTATGTTTTATTTAACAACGTGTAGAAAAAGTCAAAACCTATTTAGAGGTCTTGCACCGCACTCAAATGTTTTTGCAGGATGAAAACCTACTTAAGCTTTCAAAGCCAGATCCCCTAAGCCTATTTGAAGTACTTAAGTAGGCCTCTTTCTTTTTTTTTTTAATTTGGATAACAAGCATAGCCCCCAAATATGGAGGGGACTGAAACCTAAATCTAGTATTACAAAAGGCACATCTTACATCACTGTATCTAAAGAGTCTTTGGCATTTAAAAATGCCTTTAAAAAGGATAAAAAAGTAAAATTAAACTTATTCCCTATCATTTAAACCTGGTTGAAATTGGTCTAATTTGAAGGATAAAAACAACTATATAAAAGACAAAAAAAATGTAAAAACAATTGAAAAAAAAACAGTTTAACAAAGAAAAAGTAAAGCAATTATACGGAATATATAGCTTCATTTTTCATATAAAAGTAGTGGGCCTTCTAATATCAATAAATTTTTGGATCATACAGTTGAACAAAGAAAAAGCAAAGCAATTACACTGATATATATCTTGCTGTAATTTCTCCGCCATCAACTTTTAGATAGAGTGGCTTCCATTATCCAAATCATCAAACAAGAAATAAACCTCATTCACCTTACTATCATACTCAAAAGGTTTATTGTACTGAGCAACACAGTAAACAGAACCATATCCACTTCTGTTGCTCTTTTCAATGGCATAAAGCCACTCAGTGCCTGCAATACTAGCCTTCAAAGCTGCAACTTCTTCCCCAACGTTAAAATCTCTCACATACCCACTTACCTTCCTTGCTGCTGCATACACAGGCTTCGATCTTCCCACGACCAGATCGCTCGTCGGAGGAGGATTCGCCTGGTTCTTCTTCGGCATATAGAAGTTTACCTCAAATGTGGACACACACGAGGCTCCATAACAGGGTGCTACTTCAGTGACTATGGGTGCTGTCATCTCAATCTTTTGCTTGTAATCGTTCTTCCCTTGAACATAATCGAATATCCTGTAAATGCATGAAACACAGTGCAAAGGGTTAATGAAAGGACTAGATTGAGAAAAATCGCAAGTGTTTGTTTTGGATTTGCAATCACAGATATGCAGTGTCGATGCCGGGTTAAAGGTTTTTTTTTTTTTAAAGATAAAAAAGAAAATTTGCTGTAGTCTTCTGTTTCTGGTGGCCCCAAATACACTGGCTCTAGTTATTTTCCCCCAAATGGTCATTCATGGGATTTCCATGTTTGTTACTTTCTTGTTTACGCTTACGTTGTTTAACATGTTGGGCTTTCGTGTGTTAGTATAAGACTCAATTATCTTTTTTTAAGAGGTATTCAGAAAATCAAATGAATTATTTTAAAATATTTATATTTATCTTTTTTATACTAAAACAATTTGTCTTCCTTAATATATATATATATAATATGATTAACTAACTTATTTATTTAGCTTCGTCAATTTTTTCAAAAAAATCAACTAAATCTGTTAGAAATATAAAGTGATTAATTAGTTAGTCGGTTAAGACCTTAATTTATATAAAGGGCCTTACTTAATGTGGTTTAGTGTATTGGATAGTATGATCCACACCATATTAAGAGAGGGGTTAATGTGAGTCTCGCTCTAGAGAGGGAAGTCCCTCCTAAATCCCTAGAGTTAGGGTTAGGTATTAATCACCCTCAAGTGAGGGATGATAGTGGTTAAACCCAAATGTGTTATAGTTTACATGAGCATATTGCTCTTATGGTTAATACAAGATTCTTCATCTTCTTCATATTATTTCTCTAATTATATTTGTTTACATGATATGAGAGCAGGCTGTATTATAGGCCTGATGATACATTTAGGCTGCTATGTTTGTTGTTGATTTTGGTCCAATCCGTTTCTTGATTTTGCATTTTGGATTCTTGCCTTTCAGCCCAATATCTGAATCAGAATCTCAAGATCCAACCGAAGGAACACTGGAGTTCTAAGGAGGTGGGTGACCCGATTATGCTTCAATGGTGTCGTTGATGTCTTGCTGAGACTCTGATTCTCTCAGTCAAAGAAACCCTAAGGGCCTGTTTGGTTTAAAGGGAGGGGATGGAATGGGAGGGGATGGAGGATCACCTTGTTTGGTTTGGTTGGAGGGGAGGAAGGGAAAGGTTTTTTAATGATCCTTTATTCGATTTAAGGGGGAGGGGAGGGAAGGTAATATCTAATTTACTATTTTATCCTTAGATATTAGTTTCTATATTTTTCCTTATATAAATGATTTAAATTAATTTACACCTCAATATAAATTATATAATTTATAAAAAAAAATGATGAAGATATAAAATGGAAAAAGTTTTCAATTCCCCCGACTTAATTTTTCGTTATATGAATATTTCAGCAATTATCATGTCAAATTAAATGAAAAATTCCTTCTATTGAAAAAAATATATAGAGGACTTGAAAAAAAATGGTAGAAAAACTTAAAAAAACTGTTTCTAAATGGCAATGTTTAATTAGGTTCAAAATGACAATTAAAAAAATGAGCATGTGTCTTTACCCTGCACTAGAGAAGCATGCACTAAATAAGAATAAACACTCTAAAACAACATAATAGCCCAAGAGAAAAAAATTATTTTTTCTGCAGCAGATAAATCACCTATCACCAGGAAAATCTGAGTATGTATATTTCCGCTAGTGAGGAAGAAAAAGTTATATTTTTATTGAAAACTCATAGGATATAATTGAAAATATGAAAAGATTATGGGGGCAAAATAGTCCCAAATTTTGGGCTCCTTCCAAAACCCCCCAAATTGGAGGGAATCAATTTGAGGGAGTGGGAGGGATTTGGAGCCCCTTTCTTTGGGGCCCCTCCCCTCCTATTTTTCATACCAAATAAGGGGAGGGGGTCATTTTTCATCCTCTCCCATCCCCTCCCCTCCAACCAAAGAGGGGATTGAATGGGAGGGGCTCATTTTCTATCTCCTCCAAAATCTCCCAATTTGGGGAAATAAAAATGAGGGAATGAGAGGGATCGGGAGCCCCTCCTTTTATAGCCTATCTCTCTAATTTTTCAAACCAAATAAGGGGAGGGGTTCATTTTTCATCCCCTCCCTTCCAACCAAACAGACCCTAAAGTCCTTCGATATCTCAACCAAAGAAATCTCTTGCGTCCGCTGCAATTTCCGGCCTGAGCAAGGTCGATTCCTGTCATTGTCAGCTTGCGCAAACTCGATCACTGCATTCTTGTCACCAGAGGAGTGATGGCGGACAAGAAAGACACGATTGACCTTGAAATCATCCAGATTAAGTTATGAACTCTCTCTGTCTCTGCTTTCAAGATCGAACCCTAAGCTGAAGCTAGCAGTGGAGCGTCATAATTTTCCAATCACCATTTCATCCGCCGCCATCGAGGTTTAAAACTCATCGGTGAAGCACCATTTTTGTCGCCATCATCATCTGTCTTGCTTCTCGTCAAATACCTACACCTCTGTTCAAGAAACTACCAAATTCGCCATTGAAAACTCGCTGTGAATTGAATGTATGCCTTGAGAGAATTCGATGGTCTCTGGGCTTCTCAAGTTTTTTTTATTATGACATTCACTCCATGAAGAATCTTGCTGTGTTGCCGAAGCAAATGAAGTGTCGAGGCTGTAAAGGTTTATTTTACAGTGTGAATTATTAGCATGTGGTGGTGGCTGTGCTTTCTAGATTACTAATTGGTTAAACCTTTACATTGGCTGGGTTTTGGAATTGTCTATGCTTGGACACCCTGTTCATCCTTTCCTTGCAATAATGATAAGTGAATATGATGAATCAGTAGCGTCTGGCTTTAAAGAGTTGGCTGAAGAAGCATTGATACACCTTGAATTGAAAATTCTGTTAATGGTCAACATGACTCAACAATGTAGAGAGGAATTCAAGCTTGAAGGCCTCGTGCTTGAGAGATTTATCTTCATTTGTCACATTGAAGTAATCACATACATACTGAAACTCATGATAGAGGCAAAGAATGTTGATGATGTTGCTTGCAAATACAAACTTCCAAATACAGATGCCCATGAAGGTGATTCAGTAAGCCATGTATTGAAGAATCTGATTTGGAAGTAGGTGGAAAGTACACCTGGTTTATCAGAATTTTTGGCTACTATTAATGATTTTAAATTGGATTTTGAAGCAGAATTTCCTGGTCTTGAGTCAGGGTCTCATAGTTCTCTGCAACACAACACTTTTGGTAATATCTGGATTTATTTGTTGTTTGTGAGCTCGTGTTTCCATGAAGAGTCATACTTGGTTGCTGAAGCAATTGGAGTTTCGATGCAATAAATACTATATTCAGAGGCCATTGATTTTGTATGTTAGTGATATCTGAATCTCAAAATGGTCATACTCAATACTTCATTTGCATGGGGGGCCCGTAAGGAATATCAATTGGAAGGAAGTTTGCTGGTGGAATAGAGAGAGGATGGCAAGGTTTGAAGTTGGAGTTCTTCCTCGTGGCAAGCTAATGATACTAGTATTGACTAGGGTCACTGAAAATTCAGAATCATTTAGGGGGAAGATTCGGCAAATTGATGCCTCTAAGGAAGTATTGTTTTCAAGCATTAAGGAGAGTGCCTACAAGAGAAGCATTCCAGTAGATATGGAGAAGAATATTTAGAAGAAATCTTTGTACTGTGAATTGAAATTGTTCAGTTTAAATCACCTTACACCCTCTAGTTTGTGTTGTTCAAGTTGAGCACTTTTGAGAAGATAATGTTCAATTTGAGGGGGCCTGTTACAAATATAAGGTGATTAATTAGTTAGTTAGTTAAGATCTTAATCTATATAAAGGGCCTTACTTAATGTGGTTTAGTGTGTTGAATAGTGTGATCCACATCATATTAAGAGAGATGTTAATGTGAGTCTCTCTCTAAAGAGGGAAGTCCCTCCTAAATCCCTAGAGTTAGAGTTAGGTGTTAATCACCTTCAAGTAAGGAATGATAGTGGTTAAATCCAAGTGAGTTATAGTTTACATAAGTATATTGTTTTTGTGGTTAATACAAGATTCTTCATCTTCTTCATATTATTTCTCTAATTACATTTGTTTACAGAATCTTATATTAACAACAGAAAATAGTATATTTTACCTTTTATAACGGGGGTGGTCAGATTCGAGTAGCTCTCCCAACCCCTGTTCTTTTTCGGCCAAACTCCCAAGGCCTGTTGGTTTCTCTCATGCTTTATGTATGTTCACATAGATGGAGTGGGCCTAATCTGGTTTATAAACTGATTTGACCTTTTATCTTTTAATTTGAATAAATATGTCTTTCTATATAAAAACACAAGGCATAATAACAGTATACTAATCAAATAGTTAAATACTCTGAAATGAGCTTAGAACTTGTCGGCCTTTTCAGCAACCAAACACTGATAATAGATTGATGTGCACTGTGCAGTTGGTCAAAAATCATAAAGGACTCAGTCATATCTAATTAAACTTCCTTCGTCCGAAAGCTAATAAATCAAACATCAATTAATCTTCAATGGAATATGGCAACAAAGAAGAAGAATCAACAAATAAAAAATTAAAAACCGTCGAGGGAAGAGGAAAATTACCATCCGAATCCAGTTCTAGTAGCTTCAACAAAAGAAGTGTCTTTAATGAAGGGGGTGGAGACCCAGACATTGGAGTTATAGTAGCGGATTTCGTAGCCGTCGCCGACGTGAATCACATCATAAGGAAGGCACTCGACGCGGCGGCATATCGGAGGAACTTCCCCGGAGCTTGAACCCGATGATGCGAGGAAGAGGCTCAACAACAATAGTAGTGAGAGCTTCAATTTCGTCAGAGTCACGGCCATGGCTGAAAGCTACTCACAATACTGTGTGGCTGTAGGCGTATATCCACAAAGGAAGGTTGAAATTGATGAAGATATGATTTTCCTTCGCCTATAGAGTATATTCTGTGTAGATAGATTCAGGGTCTGTTTGGTAATTCGTTTGGCTTCAAAAAAAGTTCATCTGGGAGTTAAAAGTTCCAAAAGTTTATTTGATGTGTTTGGGAAAGCTTTTGGGATGGTTGAGTTTATGAAGTAAATGGAGCTTTTATGAGAAGCTCATCCAAGTTACTTCACTCAACTTCTATGAAAAAAAAAGTCACTTCTGACACTGTCAATCCAAACACAAATTACATCTACAAAGCTCCTTTTTTTTCTATATGACTTTTTCAAAAGCCTATCTACAAAAAAAGCTCATTCTCCACCGTTAATCCAAACAAGCACTCAGCATTCTAAGATATTTTATGGTGTGATGTTACCATTAAAATATTTTTTAAGTTAATCTTTTTATGGGTTAAATTGCATCTAACACTCTAAAATATTTTTATATGTGCATTCAGTACTTCAGGCGTCTAGCATCTTAAGTATTTTTTAGCAAGTCCATCAACTTAAAATGCCCTCTCTTTTTTCTCAAATTTTCACTTAATAATTTAGGTAACTTATGATGTTGAGTACACCTAAAAAAATATTGGGAGAATTGCCCAAAAATATTTTTGAGGTAAATTAATTGTTGATTGCTACCAAAGGTGCAAGCGATCTTTTGTGTGTGCAAGCGATCTTCCGTTTTGTGCAAACCATATTCTGTGTGTGCAAAAATATTTCATATCAATGTGCAAACAATCTTTCGTTATGTATAACAAATCTTCCATGATAGCATTCAGCAATTAATTTACCAAAAAGGTATTTATCAACAATTCTCCCAAAAATATTTGAGGTTGTTGGATGTATCAAAAATAATTTAGGATGTTCTATGCACTTAAAAAAATACTTTAAGATACTGAGTGCAACACAAAATACTTTACAGCACTGAGTAAATCTGAAAAAATATTTTTGGATGTTGCATGCACCTCAACCCTTTTTTATTAATTTTTTTATATGTCTAGTATTAATCTTAATTTTCAACGCTTTTTGTCCTTTTCAGTTCTGAAAACATGAAAAATAGCCTTAACTTAATAGATTTTTTGGGAATGAACAACTATGTTAAATACTTTAAAGGAAAAATTGAACTATAAAATATTTTAAAATACTAAAGGTATTCGAAAAATATTGCAGTGGATGTACAGGGAATAGAAGAGAAGCCGGTTCCCCTAAAATCAGTTCATTGACAGGCACGTGAAAATATTGGCAAAAAAAAAAAAGACAGGCACGTGAAAAAAAATTAAAAAAGAAAAGAAAAAGATAAAAGATGACAAAACCAGTGGTCACTTCGGTAAAAAACATGAAGGAAACCTTTTTTTTTTTTTTTGGTTTTTGAAAAACAGTGTTTGACGTCCTGAAGTATTTTCTTAGTATCAGTCAATTCTTTGAAATATTTTCTAAATAGCATTCAGTATCCTACAAAAATTTTTAAGTTCTTAAAATAATTTTTCAATATTATCCAATATCATAAAGTATTTTTTAGTGTCATTTAGTACTCTAAAATATTTTTGATGTAATATTTTATGATGTTGAATGCACTAAATATTAGTTTAGGGATACTGTTGGATGCACGAAGATTTTTTTTGATCACTTACCATTCTAAAATATTTTTTAATACCACTGAATATCTAGTTTTAGAGTTACCCAAACACTCATTCAATATGTTAAACTAATTTTTAGTACCTCTGGCACCCTAAAATATTGTACCAAAAATTAGTTTGAAACACAAAGTGTTACCCAGGGTGAAATAAAAATTAGTTTTGGATAATGAGTCAATATTAACGAAAAAAAATTTAGGGTGCAAAATGCCAGATACTGTGTAATATTAAAAAATATTTTAGGGTGGTAAGTGGATAAAAAAATTTGCAAGATATTGAGTGCTATTTAAAAAATATTTTAGGGAACTGATTGAAATATTACCCCAAAAATATTTCAGAGTACTGACTGACACTAAAAAAATACTTCAGGATATTGTATAATATTGAAAAATTATTTTAAGAATTTAAAAATTTTTGTAGGATACTGAATACTATTTAAAAAATATTTTAAAGAATTTTGATACTGAAAAAATATTTTAGGACATTGAATAATATTTTTCAAAAGAAAAAAAAGGCTTCCCTTCATGTTTTGCAGCAAAACGATGCAATTTAACAACAAAGGACGGCAACGGACGTAAAGGGAATAGAAGAGAAGCCTGTTCCGATGTTAGGCACAGTTTTTATTGGTTGGAGGACAATAAATGAGAGAGAAAGAGAGACGAATGGGGTTTTTTTTTCATTTTTTTTTGTTTAAAACAATTAAACCTTTTTTAAAAATTTTTCAACTCTATCCCCATTTAATATACATAATACTAAAATAAAAATAAATTCAATGTAATAGTAAGTGAAGAGTTAAATTATATATTTATCCAAAAATTTAATAAAATGACTTATAAATACGATAAAAAAATTTCTCTCTCTACACTATAAATAAGATCAGAGGAGTATTTGTAAGTCAAGAAAGAGCTGGAAAAAAAAATATTAGAAACCCCATTCTGTTTTACGTTTCTCTCTCATTCATTATTTCCTACTAGTTTTTCCATGTTCTCAACCTAGACCGGACTGGTCTACTGGACTGAACTGGTCAGTAGACTGGGCCAGTTTGCTTTTTTTATTTTTTTAATAAAAAATTGATTTTTTAACAAATTTTTCTTTATAATTTCATATTAATATCATAAAATTTTCAAGCATATAAAAAAATTTAAAATTTTCAATTTCTCACTGAATTAGTTTTGGTTTGATTCCGATCTAATCTACTAGCCTTTGACCCAATACTCCAGTAGTTTCAGTGGTCAGTCCAGATTTAATCACTTTGATAAAAACAGCACGCACATCGAGAAGGGTACAAAAGTGCAGAAGCTAACTTCTTCTTATGGAAAGAACTATTTTGCTTTCCAGTTGAAAAAACTTGATGTGCCATCATGAAACTTCATGTTGGTGAGAACAATTTTTGTGTAAATTTGAACGCGTTCCGCCCTTGAACTTTTTTTTTTTTTTTGGTCGAAACCCTTGAACATTTTTAAATGAAGCATTTTGGTAAAAATTACGTTGAGTGTAGCATTTGGGTTATTCTTTTTCACTGTTTAATGTATATAGGTAAAAAAGTCAACTACTGAGTGCTCTTCGTCAATGGGAGCTTCTTCTTCTTCTTCTTCCTTTTTTATAAAAAGACAAAATGATGTTAAATATAATGAGTTTACAAATTACAAATAGTCATTAAATTAAAATGAGTTTTTGGGAAATTGTAAAAAACAAATATTGGAATAATGACCCTAACGTTAACAATAGAAAACTCAAAAAGCAAATCTAATATCTCCTGTCTCCTGCCAAGTAATGCCATAAAATGCGAAGGAATTTGGAGGAGAGCTTTCCCAACTAATACAAATGTCTAAACTGTATTCATATGGATCGAAATCTATTTCTTGCAATTATAAAAATTAATTGAAACATTAAAATAATTCTATATTAACAAGAAGAAAAAAATAAATTTTTTTAAAAAAGAACTATAAATATGAGTAACTTTCAAATAAAAAAATAGTATGACATAAAATGTTTATTGAAAAAACCTACTCTCTCTTATCCTTAATATAATATCTATTTACTTAACTTAATTAGATTAAGAAAGTAAGTTAATTAAGGTAATTAATATAACATTTTTTTTTATAAAACACTCTAATCATCTTCCTTAATTAATTCTCTTAATCACTCTTTTATTTGGTTATAGTTAAGGGAATATTAATAGAGGTAAATTAGAAAAAGATTGATAAATAAAGGAAATATGTTTTATATATAATACCGAGATCAACTTCACAATTATAATCTCACTATACAAACAACCTACAGCATTAACTCATCGATCTATATACTCCCTCCGGTCCACAGTACAACTCGCATATAGAAAAATGACTTGATCCACAATATAAGTTACTTGAAAAGTAATTAATGTTGATTTATCAATTTTATCCATATAATTAATGTTCAAATATGGCTCCTTATATTTTTCTTTCCCCTTTAATGCCTCATTAATATGGGTAAAGTTAAAAAGTTCTTTTAATTTTAGACAAATTTAATGAGTTAACTATCATTTATTAGTTATTATCAAGGTATTAAAACCTGGACCGGGTATTAAACCGGTCGGGGTACTAGGTTAAGGGTCAGTGGGTCAAATCGGGGTCAAACTGGGACCAAACCGGTTAGTAATTGAAGATTTTAGGTTTATAGTATGAAATTCTAAAGTAAAAAGTTAATTTTTTTTTTGAAAATTGGGACCCGGACCGGTCTACTGACCGGTTCGGTGGGTTCCGGTCCGGGTCTGAGAACCCTAGTTATTATAAATTAGATAAAGTGACTTATATTATAGACCGGATAGAGCACATCACACAAAATATTACTGTCTTATACCCTTAATATAATATCTTGTTTGTAGTGCAATATACACCGTAAATAAGATCTTATATTAAAGAATGATAGTATAATAATATAAGCCCCTTTTCAGAGGCTATCAAGTGACAGTAAGTTGCTAGGGCGAAAATATACAACACAATCAACGTTGCACATAGGTCAGTTTCCTTCCTCTGTAGATGTGCAACTTGCTAGCTCATTTGGCGAAACCAATGAGTATGATAGAATCATAGAAAGGATAATACGTTCTTTTTTTGGTAAAATATGAGGTTTCTCTTTTGAAATTTAGAGTGTAAAATGTTTTACCTCTATCAATAAATGCATTTTATGATATTCAAACTTATGCTGTCCTTTTTATAGGAGCGAAGCCACTTACCACATCGACCAACAACTTGTTGGGACAAAAGATAGTACTTTAGTCATTCTTAAGGAGAGAAAAGATGTACAGAGTGAAACAAGGCCCATGGGTCAAAAGGAAAGCAAAATATGAAGGAATCATACAAAGCGCATTTATTTGGAGGCTTGCTTGAAGGCCTAATGGGCTGGTCCAGTTATAAAAGTAGTGGGAGGATGTCCGCTCCCGAGCACACTTATTACCCACAAAAAATTATACTCCTTCAGTCTAAAATATAAGATTTCATTGATTTTTTTTGGAGAGATTAAAGAAATAAAATAAGTTACTTTAATGTATTTATACTCATCATTTTTTTTAAATTAATTTATCTGACTTATAAACTGATATATAATCTAATAATACACCACATATGATTTGATTAATTAATATATTTAACTTCCTTTATCTCTCTGGAAAAATCAATCGGATTTTATATTAAGGGCTAGACGAACTAGAATGAGACAGTGAGAAGATTTGAACATATTCACACTTGTAGTGTAGAGGAAGAAGGACGAAGAAGTGAGTGGCTCGACCAATAAACCCCCTTTTGCGTGTGATGACAAAGACAGGAAGAAGCTTCATGCAAAATACCCCCACACACGAGAGAGAAACCTAAGGTTGAGAGTGATGAGACGGCACATCAGATAATTCAAAATATGATGTCTCTTAATAAAAGTCAATTTTACAAACATTAATTCAAATAAGATGCTTGAGTCACTAAATTCATGCTTCACGTATCTTGGTGAAAATGTGGGAGTGTGGAAAGTGATTCAAGATAGAAGAAACAGCTTCATAAAATCACGAGATTGTGGATATCATAAAGAAAGAGAAAGGGACCATTCAAGCTTGTCTTAAACTTCAAGAAATGATAAATACTAGGGTGTGTTTGTTTTGGTGATTGGATAAATAACTTATTTTTACTTAAACTTATGGAATCTTAGGATTGGAAAAAAGTTAGATTGGGTAAAATGATGAGTGTTTGGATTAACGATTGGATAAGTAACTTAAAGTAACTTATATAAAAGTGAATGATGTTTGGTTTGACTTTTGCATAAGTGGCTTTTGTATTAATTAAGAAAAAAAATTGTAAAAATTATGAAAAATGAAAAAAATGAAGGGATAATTGTGAAAAAGTCTTCATTGGCAACTTAATTGTCAATGGGACCTGGGAAGATATCTACACACGGAGGGATTTTTTCACAATTTTCTCAAAAATTAACTTTGAAAATTTGGTAATGATACAATTGTAATAAAATTATATCAAATTCTAATTTAAATTGGTACACTCTAAAAATCTTTTCTATTGTGCACCTCAAGCTTAAATCTTTAAAATTATATCAAATTCTAATTTAAATATTAAATCCTAACTCATATTTTCACATAGCTCAAAATCTAACAAAATAAACAGATTAAAATCTCAATAATACCTCCAATAATCCAAATAAATTATTTAAACTACATTTAATGGGTAAAAACACTATATAGAAACTAATTTATGACATGTTTATAAAAAAAAATCGATTATATAATCATAAAACAATTAAATAATAAATCTAAACCCGATTAAAATTAATTATTAATTATTCTCTACATTTCTACAGTTATATATTAACAAAACTCAAAACTTGCCTAAACTCTTATCCCAAAGTATTCTCTAATTAGCAGAAGATTACTATTTAAAGAAAGAGAAAATTATTTAGAACATTTTTCATAAAAGAAGTTTTGTGATTAAAAGTGATTTTGAGCACCTCATTGATCCCAAAAATATGAAGATACTCCTATCAATATTATTTTATATACACACAAGTACATAAGCTCCAATAAGCTTCATTTTGAGGCTTATAACTTTTTCTAACTTATGACTTTTTTCAACTTAAAGTCAATCGCCAAAACAAACACTCATTTTATACTTTTTACTGTTTAAGTCCGTTTGCGTCACTGTTTAAGTCCGATTGGGTGCCATTCGGTGAAACAAACAAGCACTAGAGTGTTCGCTTATTATAGCTTTGCTCATGAAAACTTCACATGTTAGATGTTCTATCTCTTCAGAAAATGCCTCCCATTCTCCACATCAAACAAGAACCAAATCTCATTCACCCTAGCATCAACCTCAAGAGGGTCATTGTACTGAGCAACACAATAAACAGAACCATGTCCACCTCTCTGGCTCTTTTCAATGGCAGAAGACCATTCGGTGCCTGCAATACTGGCCTTCAAGGCTGCAACTTGCTCGCCGACATTATTATCTCTCACAAACCCACTGAACTGCTTTACTGCTGCATACACAGGCTTCACTCTTGCGACGATGACTCCACTCGCCGGAGGAGGGTTCGCTTGGTTCTTCCTCGGCACGTAGAAGCTTACCACAAATAAGGACTCACTGGAGGGTCCATCACTAGGTGGTGCTACTTCAGTGACCACAGGTGCTGTCATCTCAATTTTTTGGCTGTAATCATTCTTCCCCTGAATATAATCAAATAACCTGTGTAAAACATTATGGAACACAAAGCAAAGGATTAATGAAAGGCTCATTCAGGACTATATAGAGCAAAATCCAAGTCTTTATTATTGGATTTACTGATATAAGCCAGTTCAAAACCATTGAATCTTCCATTAATGGTGCATGCTGTGTTCTAATTAAAGAAACGAAGCTAAATATCTTCTGTTCCTCACTTCTATAAAAAGATGGACACTCATTGAATACAGAGATAGTTTTTGGAGGATATAACTCAAACAGTAGGTAACACTTGATCAAAATAAACAATGTGTCTGATTAATAATGGATAATTAGTAGTATTATGTGTGTGTGTGTGTGTGTGTGTGTCAGTTGGATGTATGTGAAATGTGAGGTTCAGTGTGGCTTGAGGACACTCCATGCACTGTTATTGACAAAGCTCTCATCCTTATAAGAAAAACAGCCTATCTCATTGGAGGCTTAATGTCATGAGTCCTACGTTTGGGAAATCTTACAAGTGAAATGGGGTTTATAAGTTTAAAATGATCTCACTCCTAATAGGTTAGGTTAGTCTTTTATAAGTGCAAAGGATTAATGAAAGGGTCATTCAACTAGATTGAGCAAAACCCAAGTCTTTGTTATTGGATTTACTGTTGGGTATAAAACTGATTGGTATTTTGCAAGGTTATTAAACCCGGACAGCGCATTGAACTGGTCGAAATACTGGGTTAAGGATCAGTGGGTCAGATTGGAGTCAAACGGAGCTAACTCGGGGCTAAATTAATGATGAAGTAAAAATTCCAAGGTTATTAATATAAAATTCTAAAGAAAATATTAAAAAAAATCAAATTAAATTTTTTAAAAAATAAAAAAATAGTGGACCGGTTTAGCGGTTCACCCGGATTGGTTATCTAGCCGGTTCGACAGTTTTTAGGTTGAACCGGCCGGTACAGTTTGGGTTTAATAACCTTGATATTTTGACTCTTCTATTAATGGTGCGGTGCCTGCTGTGTTTTGATTAAAGAAAGGCAGCTAAGTTTCTTTTGTTCCTCCCTTCAGTCCCTTGTATATAAAGATGAGCTCTCATTGAATACAGAGAGAGTTTTTGGATGATATAACTCAAACATTAGGTAACATTTTATCAAAAGAAACAGTGTCTGAATAATAATGAATTATGCGGGCGCGCACACACATATATATATTAGATGTCAGTTGGATGTGTGTGAACTGTGAAGTTGAATCTAGCTTTTGGATATTCGCTGCACTGTCATTGACAAATCTCTCATTATACTGAGCAGAATAGCTTATCTCATTGGAGGCTTACAATATTACTTTCTTTCTTTTTAAATGAAAACATTAATTTGACATTAAAAGCTTTATTTGTTTTTGAGCCAAACAGAACCACATTAATTAAAAGCTTTATAAGGGAAGGTAAATCTCTCAATAATACAAATGCTTTATCCAAGTTAAGGAGCTATTTTGCAAAGAAGAACAAATTAAGTACGAATAGGTATACTGAACCTGAGAAGTTCATAGTTAAGAATTTCCCAACAAAATAGTACAATTATCAACTTAAAATATCTAATGGTGATTAAAAACGTATATCTTATCAATTTCGTTCTTTAATTTGAAAAATAGATGTTCAAAATTGATGGTAGTAGCAAGTAAAATATGAAGGGAAGTTCTCGATCAGCGAGATTTTGTCAGCATCTTCAGCAGCCAAATACTAAAAATAGTTTAATGTGCAACGAATAAAAAAAAAAAAAAAATCATAAAAGGACTCAATCAGTTATTATTTAACTTCGTCCCTAAAGTTAAATCGTAGTACATCAATTAATCTTCAATGGACTATAGCAACAAACAAACAAGAAGTAACCCAATACCAGAGAAATTCCCAAATCCAAAAGAACACATCCGAGAGAGAAGATATTTATTTACCTTAAGAATCCAGTTCTGGTGGCTTCAACAAGAGAAATGTCAAGAAATGGAGGAGGAGAGGCCCACACAGTGGAATTGTAGCGGCGGATTTCGTAGCCGTCGCCGGCATGAATCACATCGTAGGACGGACACTCGATTCGCCGGCATGTTGGAGGAACTTTTGCAAAGCTTGAAGCTGATGCGAGGAAGAAGATGCTCAAAAGTAGTGAGAGCTTCAATTTCAAGAGAGCCACAGCCATGGCTGAACGCTTACTTGTCACAATACTGTATGCTGATAAACACAGTTCTTGAAAATAAGGTTCATATAACTGAAGATCTAATTTTGCTTTCCAAGCATGCCGGGAAGTAACAAATGGTGACCACATTTTCCCCCCTCTTTTGTCAATCAAAGTGACGCACTGATTCTGTCATCTTTAATCTCTTTCTTTCTTTTTTCCTTTTATGTGTCCCAAAGATTTAAAAGTCGGATATGATATCAAGTCGAAATGGATGGCAGGTAATCGTTAGAATGGTTGGAAACGGGCATGAGGTTTGATCGGATAATTGACGTAATAATTAGATTAAAAATAATATAATATATTATATGTATAATTAGTCCTTGAGAAATTAATAAGACCATAACATATATCCTAATAAATAAAATAAAAATTAAAAGGAGTACACAAACATGCAACAATAATAAACCTAAATTTATGGGTTATATCTATTATGGGCTATTACTTATTGCTAATAATAGAGTAAAAATGCTAGCCAAAGAAAAAAAAGAAGAAGGAGTAAAAAGCACATATCTTTAATTTTATAGTAATTAGTTTAGATAAAACTGAAATCAAAGATGAAAATGTATAAATAAATATGAACTTAAAAAAAATAAACTTAAAAAAATGGCATGAAAAAATGAAAATGAGATGTTTTATGTTTGTGTTTGAAATAACGATTGGTAATTGGGCTTGTTGTAATATTACTTTTGGTAAAAACCAAATTGTGTAATGTGATTTATGTTTGGATTGACTATTGTTAATTAAGTTTTTACAAAAATAAAACTTGTTTGAATTAACTTAAGCATAAGGGCTTTCGTGGATAATGGTAAGAGAGAGAGTATGGAAAAATATTTAAAAAATCAAGTAAATATTTAAAAATTACTTTAAAATATCAGGTGCTACTGGAAAAATATTTTAGAGTGGGTGGAATCAATAAATCAGTATTCTAAGTTTTGGGTGCTCTTTACTACTAAAAAAAATACATTAAATGTAAAATTGTAGTCAGTCTCCTAAGATTGGATACAACTGAAAAATTATTTTAAAGAGTTAAAAACACCAAAAAATATTTTAAAGTAATTTTTGGAGCTGAAAAAGTACATTAAAGATAAAATTGTAATCAGTCTGATAACACACTGGATACAGCTGAAAAAATATTTTAAGGGGTTAAAAACACTCAATTTTTTTTTTTGAGTGGATACAACTAGAAAATGGGTAAAATTGCAATTAATTTGATAGCACACTAAGTAATGGGTACAACTAGAAAAATATTTTAAGGGGTTAAAAAAACTCAAAAAATATTTTTTGATATTACATACTATTTAAAAAATATTTTATGGTAAAAGCCAATATTATATAACTAATTTTCAGACAATCCAATTTAGCATAAAATACCATTAGCTTTTAACAAAAGCTTCATTTTCTAGCTTCTCCCAATTGAGCTTTCACCAATTGGACTTTGGCAAAAGCTCAATTGTCAATTGGCCTCCCCAAACATTCAAAATAAAATGCTTGCTGCCAATTGGGCTTTTGCCTCCCCCAATCGGGCTTCTTGACCTCTTCAAACACACACTATATCTGTTGTTTTTAATTCAAAGAAAATAGAGTATGTCCATTGGTTAACAAGTTTTCATTCCTTGGTGAATGTGAATAGCAAAGTAAAACTGACAATAAATTAAATTTAGAGAAAGTTACACTCAAGTCTCGGGAAAGGAAAAATACAAAGAAATGGTCTCAAGAAATGTCAAAATTACAGTGAAGTCCCATTGAATTATTTTATAATATATTGCAACTAGCAAAGATTAAAATACCCATGTCAGATAAATAGAGAGAGGGAAGTTAAAATGCTGCAACTTCAAAAGGCAACACCTCTGGTATTGGCGCAAAAAACAGAATGATCGTCTGATCATCGGCCAATGTTGAAGAGTAAGGTATGGAATTGATGCCAACAACTATCTTGATTTCATTATTCCATTTGATTCATGTTTTCTATTTTGTAGGTAAACATATTTTTAGGTTTTCTTGGTTCATCTTTGTTTTGGTCGAAAAAATGGAAAAAATTGTCATCTTTTTGTGGGTATTGTCCTCCATTATACTTGTAAACTATAAAGGCAGAACTAGGTAAATGCAATGGATAAGCTTTGGCTGTGATTTCAATGTGCTTGGGTATGGTTTAGTATGCTCTATTTTCGCTGTCAGTATGTGTTACGAGTTTAGATGATCTATGAAATAGTGCAAGTGTACACTGTCGTAATCAAGTAATACAGAAGTGAGTAGAGTATTGTTCCCACGAGGATTGATCACTAAGTACTAAAATGGGTAATTTTAATTCTATTTAATCGATCGATTAGTTGGTAATTGAGAGTACAAACTAAAAGAAAAACAATTAAATATGAGTGCAGATGATACGAAAGTAAATATAAGAAAAAGCCCTAGGGGTCAAATTTCACTTAACAGATTTCGGATTGAATCACTTATATATTCTAGTCCAATTTACTCCATATGATTGATAGTTAAGTTTCCCTAATTTAATTAATAGCCTCTTTCAAGGTCAAGCAATTCTATAATTAATTGCTAATCCAATATATTTCTATATGAATTTAAGTAATTAATTATGCATTAAGATTTATGAAACTCAGTAAGACTACACAACTCATATGAATATATTCATATTTCATATGGAAGTCGTGGTTTTAATTATAGAATCTACACACATGCATCTCCTTCCGGTCTCAACATGCATATTGAAATCATTCAAAAGGTGGCCAATCAAATGAAAGCATTAAGAACAATAATTAAAACTCAATCATAAAGGAGAAATTAAAACTAGATTTTATAAGTTAAGATTCAATCCGTCATTAGTAAGCTACGTCATCACCATAGGAAAATACAAATTTAGCTCATGATGAAATTAAAAACAAAATAAAAATAAATTAACATTACATAAAAGTAGAATGAAATCCTCATAAATACTGCATAAAACTTGAATATTAAATTCTCAAACATAAATATACAACCAAAAGATACATAAAAAATGGAGAAATCTAGCCGTCCATTTAGGAGGTAAAACCTTTCATATATGCGGCATGCAAAAAGCAATACAATACTAAGCTTTCCATGTATGAGGCATACAAAAAGTAATACAAGCATGAAATTAAATATAAAAAATAACACAATTTATTAAGAATTGTCAGAGAAAAGATCTCTCCTTGTTAGAGAAGGACCTCTAATTGTTAGAGAAGGAAAACTCTATTTCTCTCACTTCTTCCATTTTGTGCTTGGTCTTCATCTCTATTTATAAGGAAAAAACGCATTACTGCAGTAACAAAAACACGGTTGCTATAGTAAAAAGCGCGTTGCTACAGTGAAAACCGCGTTTGCAATAGTGCTTCCGTCCACTACAGTAACTTTCGTCTTGAATAGTGATTTCCGCCGTGAATAGTGCTGCTATGAATAGTAACCGATGCTATAGTAATTGCCTTTTTCAATCACAGTGGTCCAATTTTTTGTCTCCTTTCTTCTCTTATTGTGTGGCTATCAAAAGAGAAAACAAGTAAATATTATAATAGTAATAAAATATTTATGCCAAAATCATCCTGTATTTATCAATTATGCATAAATTTATTACATTAATATCAAATGTCGTTTACAAAATAATCATATAAGGGAAAATAAATATGCAAATATTTTACTTATCAAATTCTCCCACACTTAGCTCTTTGACGTCTTCGGACAAGGAATGACTAATAAGTGCTTCCAACAAAATCAGAAGTGTCAAGTCATAAGTAAGAACACAATTGAAAAATAAAGAGATCATAGTATTCATGAATTAATGAAAATATAAACTGGTAACCTTATTTGAAAATGAATAAAACGAGTTCGTAAGTGTAATTCATTCTCTCAATCTCTCAAGTATTTAAGGTAAGTGTTTCGCTCAAATTCAACCGAAAAAATTGCACTACCATAGGCTTGCTAAAAATCTCAATCTCTACTACCTAATTCACATGTATAATTCAAATCAAAAGGACTTAATAAGGGTTATAATGGGGTTAAGGTAAAAGGAATATAAAACATAGTGTAAAGGGCTAAAGAAATAGAGTAATTGAAAAATGGGTTATTTATAAATTTAGCTTATCACATCAACCCACAATTCAAATACTTAATTTTTTTCTTTCTTTCTTTCTTTCTTTCATAAAATTGCAACTCTAAAGTTGATGATATATACACCCCACACTTATCAAAAGTCTATTTCACAAAAATTTCAAATACTCTGCTAATCTTCCTAATCATGTAAGAGCACTTGATATATCATTAAAACACATGTTAATGGGTTGAAAAAAAAAATCAATTAGGTTCAAAGGGCTTATCAACGATATAATTGCAAGGTTGGTTATTTGGCTCTAGCTAAAAAAAATGAATGCCTTTATCATTTTTGAATGTGAATGTGAGATGTAATTTCAACCAGATTTAAAACAAGTTCTAGAGTGACAACTTAATAGGCGAATATCACACACAAGAGAAATAATTATTATAGGCTCTAAAGCTCACGGTTAGGAATTTTTAAATCAATTCATTCAATATCAAAATTTATCATCAATTGCAACAATTAGTTGTTCATTCATACAATAAAATCTCTAAATTCAATTTATCCATACTTAAAACTAATATACTTCTTAAGATCATTACAAAGCACTTGAATATGATGATTTTTTTTACTTTTAGTCTTTTTTTAGAAAAGAACAAAAACATGTAACTAATAAAATACGTCTCAGGAGTTAAAAATAACTCTTTGCTCTTCCATTTTTTCCGCACCCCATGCATCTAATGGTTTTACTAATTAACTAAATATATAAAAAAAAATTTCTCCTCCCCTAACCTAAATCAGACATTGTCCGTAATGTCTTATAGAGCTTAGAGAAAGGTTTCTTTTTTCTTTTTAAACATAAACACACAATAAAGTAAAACCAAAATGCTAAGAGTAAAACCAAGAGATTAAGGAAAGTTACAACCGAAGAGTGATATCTGGATCCTGCTTCTGATTGCTATCTGAAGTTTGCCAACCTATTTTCTTAACTAGTAGATCTGGTTTAGGTTCATAGGTTTGCAATTAATCAAGCAGCTGATCAACAATTGGTGCAGAAATGATGGAATGGTGAGTCGCTTGGGGTATGAATCCTGTTTCCACAGCATGATCAAAAAAAGACAACAGATCACATAAAAACCATTAACATTTAACAATCTTAATGGCTTTTTGTAAAAGTTTAACTTAGCCCAATATGCAATGCTAGAAATGCCATCCAACGTCTCTAAACCACCAGGTAGAGCAATGAAAGCTTGAGCATGGTATAATTGTCCCATTCGTTCAGGCAAGCTCGAAACCTGCAACTCTTGTCCTGAGGAAAAGGTGTGATCTTCCAACTCCTTCACTCTTACACTCAAACCCTTGCTTCCATTCATGGATGCAGAAATGGCCACATGGATGCCTCCCCCATATACAAAGTTGATCTTTCTAGCAGGTAATACACTTCCAAGTTCATTGGCTACCATTATAAACTCTCCATCCTTACCCTTGTCAATTTCACAAAAAATGCAGATAGATATAAATCTACATTTTTTTCTGATACCCTTTTTCTTTTCTTTTCTCTTGGACCATTTATGTTTACAAGTAGAAGAATACATATTTATAAGTGAAGAGTACATATTTACAAGTGAAAGAGTACATATATATAACACTAAAACAGTGACAACAAAATCATACAAATCATGCATTTTTCAAAGAAGTTTAAACAAAAAGTCTGACATAGATGACCGGTGGGCTATTGTGTGAAGAAATTAACAAAAAGAGAAAAGAAAGTTAAAAGTTACTGAAAAAATAAAGCAAATTAGACAAAAGCTGCTAAAAAGATAAGACAGATTAGACAAAAGCATGATTATGTACAGTAGTTGTGATTTTGGCTCACATCTACCTCTGGATTTACGTCCAGTAATAGCTTAAATGATTTCTATGAATCGAAGATTTGCTTACCATCCAGTTTTCTTCTAAACTGGCAAACATAGTTTTTTTTTGTCAGATTCTCAAGATAGTAGCACCATTTTTCTTGGTTGAATGCGTTCATTAAATCAAGAAGTTTGAATGATATCATCTAGGGATTCCTTACTCAGTCCATCCTTTATAAATTTAATTTTATCTTCTCGATTTATAGAAACCATACCTTTACTCCTACAGCGCTGATCACATGTCCACCTTGCACTTTTATAGCAGCCATTCATTCTTTTAGCTCTTCTCTTTTTGGAGTAAGAACTTCTTCCCATTCCTGGCAAAGGTTTAACAACTGATTTATTAAACTCACATGCTAAATGTACCTTAGCTTCAATGATCTAGCGTATGTCCTCAGGAAGGCCCAAAGCTTGAATAACTTCATCCTTTCAAGTCGACGGCTATAGAGCTTCCTGAGCACATCTTTGGGAAGAATAAGGAACCTGTTCTTAAGATTTTCAAGAGATTCCTCCATGGTTACTTAAAATGAAACTGGTAAAAACTTAAAATCTCAATGCAGTGCAGTGTGTTTTGGTTAGTAAGAAAGAAAAATGAGAGAGTAGGAAAGAAGTTTTAGGTTGCCTCCCAAATAGCCTCCCTTCTTTAATGTCTTTAGCTAGACAAAGACCACACCAATTTTTTTTATTTAATTTTTTTAATATCAGAGCGTACCTGTTGATTCCTCAAAAGTGATGGCAGTTTTCAAAGTGTTAAGTGCACCGTCATTGTATTCTTTGAGCCCTTGCCCATTCACGTTGAATTTTCGATCACTATCTTAAATCTCCACCATTCCATATGGCCATACTTGAGTCACAGTAAATGGTCTTGACCACCTTGATCTCAGCATTCCTGGAAAGAACTTCAACCTTGAGTTGTATAAAAGCACTTTTTGTCCCAGTGTGAACTCTCTCCTCCAAATTCTTCTGTCATGCCACATTTTTGTCTTCTCCTTGTATAGCTTGGCATTTTCATAAGCTTGTTGTCTGAATTCTTCAAGCTCATTGAGTCGGAGAAGTCTTTTCTCACCAGCTACCTTTAAGTCAAAATTTAAGGCTTTTATTGCCTAATATGCTTTGTGCTTCATTTTTACTAGAAGATGGCATGCTTTTCTGTAGACCAATTGATATAAAGATGTACCAATTGGTGTCTTGAAGGCAGTTCTATAAGCCTAGAATGCATTATCTAACTTTTGAGCCCAGTCCTTTTATTGGAATTCATCGTCTTTTCTAAGTTCCACTTCAATTCTCTGTTTGAGTTTTCCACCTGCCTGCTAGTTTGTGGATGATATGGAGTTGCAACCTTATGGGTTCCTCCATATTTAGCTAACACTGATTGGAGCTGTTGATTGCAAAAATTCCTTCCTCTATCGCTAATAATAGCTCTAGGTACTCCAAATCTTGTAAAAATATTTTTCCTCAGAAACTTCACAACCACTCAAGAATCATTTATAGGAAAATCTTCTGCTTCAACCCACGTGGAGACATAGTCAATAGCTACCAAAATGAACTGATTGCTAAATAAGGATGGAAAAGGCCCCATAAAATTGATCCCCCATACATAAAAAAGCTCAACTTCTAAGATGTTAGTTAAAGGGGCTTCATGTCTCCTTGAGATATTTCTCTTTCTTTGACATCTATCACAGGTTGCCACAATTCTGTGGGCGTCCTTGAAGAGTGTAGGCCAATAAAATCTTGATTGAAGGACTTTAGTAGCTGTTCTATTTGCTCCAAGATGACCACCATATAGGGATGAATGGCAGTGATTTAAGATGTTGTCCATTTCTTCTTCAGGAACACATCGCCTGATAATTCGATCTGGGCATTGTTTGTATAAAAATGGATCCTCCCAAAAGTAATGCCTTACATCACCTAGAAACTTCTTCTTTTTCACTTTAGAAATTTTATAAGGCATTACTCTGCTTGCCAAATAATTCACAAAGTTAGCATACCAGGGAGTAGATTGTGACTGCATGATAAAAAGTTGCTCATCTGGGAAATTCTTCTGGATTAGTGGTTCTCTCTTTCGTTTAGGTGGTTCTAACTGAGAAATATGATCTGCAATGAGATTCTCGGTCCCTTTTTTGTCTTTGATTTCCAAGTCAAATTCTTGTAGCAGAAGCACCCATATGATCAGTTTAGGCTTGGTGTCTTTCTTCTCAATCAAGTATTTGATTGCTGAGTAGTCCATCCAGACAATGACCTTTGACCCAATCAAGTAGGCTCTGAATTTGTCAAATGCAAACACAACTACTAATAACTCCTTTTCTGTTGTTGCATAATTCAGCTGTGCTTCTGAGAGTGTTCTACTGGCATAATAGATGGCATGAAAGACCTTGTCTCTTCTTTGGCCTAAAACAGCTCCAACTGTATAATCACTTGCATCACTCATCATTTCGAATGGAAGATTCCAATCTGGAGCTATGATAACTGGTGTAGAAGTCAAGGCACTTTTTATAGTTTGGAAGGCTGAGAAGCACTCCTTATTAAACACAAAAGGAGTGTTTCTCTCCAACAGCATGCAAAGTGGCTTTGTGATTTTTGAGAAGTCCTTAATGAATCTTCTGTAGGAACCAGCATGTTCTAAAAAACTCTGAATGCCTTTGATTGAGGATGGAGGTGGTAGCTTTGAATTATTTCAATCTTAGCTCGGTCCACTTCAATGCCTCAATCAGATACCTTGTGACCCAGCACGATTCCTTCTTACACCATGAAATGACATTTCTCCTAATTTAGAACTAAGTTTGTCTCCACACAACGTTGTAAGACTTTTTCCAGATTTGAGAGACAATGATCAAATGATTCTCCAAAAATTGAAAAATCATCCATGAACACCTCAATGAACCTTTCCACTATGTTTGAAAAGATCGCCAACATACTCCTTTGAAATGATGCTGGTGCATTACATAGACCAAATGACATCTTTCTGAAGGCAAAAGTACCATAAGGACATGTAAAAGTTATTTTCTCTTGATCCTTCAGTGCAGTTGTAATTTGATTATATCCTGTGTACCCATCCAGAAAATAATAATAGGCTTTTCCAGCAAGTCTGTCAAGCATCTGGTCTATAAATGGCAAAGGAAAGTGATCTTTTCTAGTGGCTTTATTGAGCTTTCTGTAGTCGATGTACACTCTCCATTCAGTCACTGTTCGTTGTGGAATCAGTTCATTTTTCTCATTGGGCACTACTGTCATTCCATCTTTCTTTGGCACAACTTGAACTGGACTTACCTATTGACTGTCAGAGATTGGTTAGATTATACCAGCATCCAGCCACTTTATTACCTCCCTTCTGACTACCTCCTTCATGTTTGGATTGAGTCTTCTCTGGTGCTCGACTGATGGCTTGTAGTTGTCCTCCATCAAGATCTTATGTATACAAATTGAAGGACTAATCACTCTTATATCAGTTATTGACCATCTAAATGCTATTTTATACTCCCTTAGAACTCTTAATAGCTTTTCTTCTTCTTCAGGAGTAAGAGCTGCAGAGATGATTACATGTAATGTTGAATTTCCTCCTAGATAAAAATACTTCAAGTGGGATGACAGTATTTTCAACTTTAGTCCTCGTGGTTTCTCTATTGATGGTACCGGCTTACTTGGCCTTTCCCCAAGATCTTTAAATGGTTTCTTGATAAAAATTGGGGAATTTGCTTTAAGGTCCCTTATCTACTCCAAAACTTCTAGATTAGTAGATTTTAATACATCTACCATTCCCATTGCTAATGGTTGATCCATGCAGATTTCGTTCACCACGTCTTTTGTGCAGCTGGTCAATGTATCTATTTTGCAACAGGTGTTACCTTCATCTGGAAAGGAGAAAGCCTTCAAAACACTGAAAGATACTTGATTACCTTGAACTCACAAGGTTAACTTCCCCTGTTACACATCTATTAACATTCTCCCAGTTGCTAGAAATGACCTCCCAAGAATAATAGGAATTTCTTGGTCTTCTTCCATGTCAAGTATTATGAAATCGGCTGGGAATATGAGTTTGTCCATTTTTACCTGAACATCTTCTAAGACACCCCTCGGATGTTTTATTGATCGGTCTGCCAGAAGAAATGAAATTGTGGTTGGCTTCATATCTCCAAGACCAAGTTTGTTGTAGACAGATAGAGGCATGAGGTTTACACTTGCTCTAAGGTCACAAAGTGCTCTTTCAAAGTGACATTGACCTATGGTGCAAGGTATACAAAAGCTTCCTGGATCTTTCAGCTTCGGTGGTAATTTCTTTTGGAGAATAGTACTGCACTCCTTAGTAAGTGCAACTGTTTCAAATTCTTTAAGCTTACACTTATTTGAAAGAATGTCCTTCATGAATTTGGCATAACTGGGTATTTGTGCAAGAGCGTCTGCAAAAGGAATGTTGATGTGCAACTTTTTGAAAACCTCCAGAAACTTTGCAAACTGCTTGTCTAGCTTTGCCTTCGCAAGTCTCTGAGGGTATGGAACTGGTAATACATATGGAGGAAAATTGTCTAGAAAGCTTATTCTTCCTGGTATCACATCCTCCTCCTTTTGTTCTTGTACTCCCTCCTTCTGTTCTTCTTCGCTTTCTATTTTTTTCTCTGTCATCCTTCTTTTTAATTAAAGGATCTTTCAATTCTTTCCCACTTCTTAGTGCAACGGCCTTCACATGCTCTCTTGGGTTTCTTTCGGTGTCACTTGGTAAAGTTTCTGGTTGTCTGGAATTCAGCATATTTGCAATTTGGCCCATCTGGATCTCCAAGTTCTTTATTAAAGCATTTTGGCTTTTGAGTGTTGTATGAGTCCTAGCCGTGAATTGAGATGTATTCATGGTTAGTTGAGCTAGTGCATCTTCCACATTCACTTTTTGTTGTTATGGATTTGTTGGTTGAAGAGCTTGTTGCTGGTAATTCCCTTATGGCCTAAACACATTCTGATTATTCCTCCAACTAAAGTTTGGATCATTTCGCCAACCTGGATTGTAAGTGTTTGAGAATGGATCATTTCTTTGATTTCTGACATAATGAGCTTGCTTCAGCATAAATGAGTGTCCTTCTTGACATTGCGTACTCACATGAGGTCCTCCACATTGATCATAGGCTTCAATAGGAGTACTAATTGCTTGGTTTGTCAAAGAGCCCACTTGCTTGGATATAGATGCAACTTGAGAAGTCAAAGTTGTAAGGACATCCATATCGTGCACTCCAAGTGCTTTCTTTGAAATATTACATTCAGAAGGCCATTGGTATGCATTGGCTGACAACTCCTCAAGTAGATTGTAAGCATCACCTATATTTTTTTCCACTAAAGATCCTCAAGCTGCAATATCTACAAGAATTCTGGAGATGTGCGTCATCCCACTATAGAAAGTTTGCAGTTGCCACCAATTTGGTAACCCATGATGAGGACATCTCCTTACCAACTCCTTGTATCTTTCCCATGCTTCATAGAGGCTTTCTTGTTCATGCTGGGTGAATGAGGCAATTTCATTCCTCAATTTAGCGGTTTTTGCTGAAGGAAAGTATTTCTCCAAAAATTTCTGCGCCATGATCTCCCATGTAGTTATGATTCCCACTGGTAGCGATTATAACCAACTCTTAGCCTTATCCCTGAGTGAGAAAGGGAAAATTCTTAGTCTAATGGCATCATCAGTAACACCAGCATGCTTGAATGTGTCACAAATTTCTAGGAAGTTGGCTATATATGCATTAGGATCTTCTGTTGGTAAACCACCGAACTGATTTACTTACATCATCTGGATAATTGAAGGCTTGATTTCAAAGTTGTTAGCTACTACTGGCAGTCTTCTGATTCTATAATTTGTCCCCATGACTGTTGGTGTTGCATAGTCACGGAGTGTTTTGGTATCTATTGCTTCTCCCTCTGGAATTGCCATCAGATTGATTAGGTTTGAAGTAGACTACTTTTGAACTCTTCAATTTCTTCGACAAGTTCTCTCGATCTCCGAATCAAAAGGCAATAGTTTAGTCTCCTTCAATCTGGTCATATACTAAGTAAAAGTCTGAAAAGAAACACAAGACACCAAGAAGTAAAACAAAAGTAATATGAAGACCAAATTAGTATTAAAATTACTTGGTATTGATATTAATGATAACAATCCCCGGCAACGACGCCAAAAACTTGTTACGAGTTTAGATGATTTATGAAATAGTGCAAGTGTACACTGTAGTAATCTAGTAATACAGAAGTGAGTAGAGTATCGTTCCCATGAGAATTGATCACTAAGTACCAAAATGGGTTATTTTAATTCTATTTAGTCAATCGATTAGTTAGTAATTGAGAGTACAAAATAAAAGAAAAACAATTAAATATGAGTACAGATAATATGAAAGCAAATATGAGAAAAAGCCATAGGGGTCAAATTTCACTTAATAGATTCTGGATTGAATCACTTATCTATTCTAGCCTAATTTACTCCATATGATTGATAGTCGAGTTTCCCTAATTTAATTACTAGCTTCTTCCAAGGTCAAGCAATTCTATAATTATTTGCTAATCCAATATATTCCTATATGAATTTAAGCAATTAATTATACATTAAGATTTATGGAACTCAGTAAGACTACACAACTCATATGAATATATTCCTATTTCATATGCAAGTCATGGTTTTAATTATAGGATCTACACATATGCATCTCCTTCCGGTCTCAACATGCATATTGAAATCATTCAAAAGGTGGCCAATCAAATGAAAGCATTAAGAACAATAATTAAAACTCAATCATAAAGGAGAAATTAAAACTAGATTTAATAAATTAAGATTCAATCCGTCATTAGTAAGCTACGTCATCACCATAGGAAAATATAAATTTAGCTCATGATGAAATTAAAAACAAAATAAAAATAATTAACATTACATAAAAGTAGAATGAAATCCTCATAAATACTGCATAAAACTTGAATATTAAATTCTCAAACATAAATGTATAACCAAAAGATACATGAAAAATGGAGAAATCTAACTGTCCATTTAGGAGGTAAATTCCATATAGGCGGCATGCAAAAAGTAATACAATGCATGAAATTAAATATAAAAAAACACAATTTATTCAGAATTGTCAAAGAAAAGATCTCTCCTTGTCAAAGAAGGACCTCTTGTCAACACCCGTTTTCATTTTGATATGTACAGGGCAATAATGAACAAATTCCACAGGCAAACAGAAAAGTATAGTTATACTGATAATAAGTATTTGTTTACAGACAGACATTAACATAGCAAAATTCACTAATAATTATAAAATATGTACAGAATATCCCAAAATATTCCAAGTACAAGCTAAATATAACCACCAGCTGTGTCTCAGGAAACGTGCCTGTTAGGTTTCCTTAACTGTGTCCTTGGCTTTTGAACCGCTGGCACCCACTGATACATTTTGATTTAGAAAAAGGGGTGAGATTCCGAAGAATCCCAGTAGAAACATACTACCAACATATAAAATGTGAAAATTAAATATGCAATGCACCATATTAGCCAAAATAAAAGTTCAATTGGATTCATGTGTACACAAGTTTCAGGGCCAAACATCGAGTTAGAACACCTACATATACCTCAGCCGAGTCATCGACCACAGTTAGGATTTTCGATATACCTTGTTGGGCACTGAACCACAATTAAGTACTGAGCCTCTAGCATACAATCACATCACGAAATACAGTAATACATACATATAATTATTCACATAGTGTATGAAGGATGGTAGTCCCTACCTCAACCCTTTTTAACCTCGAGATGCTCGCCTCGTGGAACGTGCCAACTCCAGGCTCCTAATTCAGTCCTAAAATACCAAATGTATAAGAAATAGGTTATAACCTATCCATGTATCATTTTAGACACTTCCATAGTGTTTATTGTGGTTATATTAGCCTATGGTGAAAATTTACCAAACAACCCCCCAAGACCCCAGCCCCGTCGTACCCGACCCGACTGCACTTTTCCTGAAATTTTGAATTGGGCTATTCTGACATATTTCCACCCAAGGAATCCATTTCCAGATTTAAAAGTACTAAATTCAATGTCAAATTACAAAATTGCCCTTGGCAGCCCCGCTGTAAGGGTTCCAGGGGTGTTTCCGTAATTATGCTTTCTCGGCCTTTTCCGAAAAAGTGCCTAATTGTAACCCCACCTAATTTTACATTCTAAACCCAATGGAACCATCAAATCATTGCAACTCTAACTCTAAGGCCCTCTAAAAATCCTAGAAAAAATTATAGCATCTTTTAGGAAAAATTAGGGTTTTGCGGTTTCAGTTCTATAAACACGTTTCTTTCTACTCCCAACCACTTTATTAACCATCTAATTGAGTCATAACAACCATTTGAACTAAAATTGGGTAGCATAACCCTTAGGCACACCCATGTCCAAAATTTAAAACCAATGACAATCCGGCGAAATTTCACCGATTAAATTGGTCATAGCAGCCATAATAGTTAATATCCGAAGGTTTAGAAGTTACCTCAAGCTCCCACAAGCTTTTCCCAAATATGGCTGAAACCCTAACCTTTAGAGAACAGATTTTTGAGCCTCTAAACCCTAAAGAACAAAGAGGAGTAGCTTAGAGTCGCAGTTATACACGTTAGGAGCTAAATCGTCAGAGAAATCGGCTTACCTTATGAGATTTCTTCTCTTTCTCTCTCTAAACTCTCTCAACTTTCTCTCTATATGGTTCAGGTCTGTTTGCTCGTGAAAATAGCAGCTGAATGAGAAAGATGAAGCTTATATTATAATATCCATCATATTATAATAATATGTTTAATTTTCCAAAATTGCTAAAATCCAATTTTATGTACATAACTTCCTACATTCATGTAACCATACCATCATGTCCAACTAATATTTCCTTATTTATGCCACATGTAGGTGGCACCTAGGGGTCCCTCCTTATGGTCTCAATTGGCTTCACAACTTGTCCAAGTTATGTATATACGTAAAATCTCAATTTTGGTTAAAATTGCACTTTTTGCTCAAATTTCCATAAATTCGTATTAAATTCACCAAAATATTCTAAATATATTTTTCCCTTTTATTTTCCTTAATTAATTGAAATTAACTTCAATTAATCAGAAAATAATTAATTTTGTGATAATTATGCAAAATTACGATTTTGCCATTACCTTTCTAATCCAATTTCTTCTCTTATTTTTCTTTGGCCAATTTCCATCAATTTTTGGATCAAACATTTTCTATAATATTCCTTCATTTTTGGACCTTAATATAGGGCTTTTTAAATCACCCAAATTAATTCCATATTTATTTTTGCCCAATTTCTCATGAAATTGAACATTTATAAAATCCATAAATTCCAAATTCATGAATATTCAATATTTTATTGAATTTCCCAAATAATTACAATATATTTGGTGAATATAAAATTTGGGGTGTTATAGTTCTCCCCCACTTAAATAAATTTCATCCCCGAAATTTGCTACACCTATACAGCCATAAATTCCGGGTAATGTTTCATTACACTTTCCTCCGTTTCCCATGTAGCCTCTCTAGGCGATAACCCTTTCCAGACAATTTTGACGAATGAAATGTTCTTGTTTCTGAGCTGCTTTTCCTGCCGATCGATGATTTGGTCAGGTGTGACTTCATAAGTTAAATCATCGCGCATTTCCACATCTTTATACTCTATTATGTGTTATGGATCAGGTTGATATTTTTTCAGTTAGGAAACATGAAAAATATCATGTATGTTAGAACCGGCTGACACCCAAGAGGGGGGGTGAATTGGGTGTAAGATAAAAATCTTAAGAACTTTGAATATCTTTTTGCATCTTAGAGGAAGCAATAAATATGAAAATAATGAATCATAAATCAACAGTTAATATATGCTGGAAATATAAGAGTTTAAGGAAGAGAGTATGCAAACTGTGATTTATCCTGGTTCGGTCCAATCTGTGATGGCCTACGTCCAGTCCCCAGGCTCCTCCTGAGATTTTCAAATCCACTATTTTCTTGTTTAATCCAGGCACAAGAAAAGCCTTTACGAAGTTCTCACCAAGTACTCCCCCTTACAACAAGTCTTACGAGCAGAGCAATCCCGAAGACCTTTCTCTCCTGCTTACCTATGCAAGTCTAACGAGCAGCAATGTTCTCTTCTGCTTACACCACTGTAAGTCTTATGAGCAGCAACGTTCTCTACTGCTTGCACCTTGTAAGTCTTACGAGTAGAAAGTCTTACCGGCGATTCTCTCTACACTTGCCCATAAGGAAATTAACCCACTCAAGGTTCCTCTACCTTGAGATCAATTCAGAAATACAATTGAAAGGGTTTACAAACTCTCTCATAGAGTGGATATGATGAACACTGAAGTATAATACAAAAACTCTCTCTCTCAAAGGTAAATGATATAGAAAGTAGAGAAACAGAGAGTATGTGCGATGAGCAATGATGTCAGGATGTTGGCATTTAGACGATGCATGCACTGGGTCTTGCTTCTATTTTGGATGATCTTCTATTTATAGCTGATGAGGATTGATGACCGTTTGAGCATTTTAATATGTCCGTTAGAGTGACGTAGCTTTGTTTGACCGTTCTTCGATTTTGAAAACTAGCCGTTGGAACGTTGGCCGCTCCGCTCCGTAAACTCAACTTTTATCTCTTCTCATCATCTCTTCATTGTTTTACTGGAAAAATGCATTAAACACTAATACAATGAAGTGTTAGAGTGATTAGAAGCAATAAGAATGAGTTATATGATCATTCCATTGATTTCTAGAATCTTCGGGACGCTGTTCTGTTTTCCTGGGAAGCATTACTCGAGTGCTCACTCGAGTAAACATCAAGTTTCTTCACAGGTTACTCGAGTGGCTACTCGAGTAACATTGGCAGGATTGAAAATGCCGAGAGCAACTGGAAGTTCTCTATCTGATTACTCGAGTACCTACTCGAGTAACGTTGGCAGCCCGAGAGCAACTGGAAGTTCTTTATCTGATTACTCGAGTACCTACTCGAGTAACGTTGGCAGCTCGAGAGGAACTGGAAGTCTTTTACATAATTACTCGAGTACTTACTCGAGTAACATTGGCAGGCCGAGAGCAACTTCACGTGATTTACCTGGTTACTCGAGTAGCTACTCGAGTAAAGTCTTTTGTTATCAACTAGTTACTCGAGTGGTGCCTTCAAGTGAATTCTTGATTTTGACTCAAAACATGGCAAATTATATATCATCAGAAAGCCCTCATGATCTACATTCCAATGCAACAATAATCAGCTCCAAACTCGTTGTATACTGAAAGTTATGACCTAAAGAGTATCTACTATTCTTAGACCATTTCTGAACTCACGAGCTATCACGAGCACCAATTTCTAGAAATCATAGCTCTTAGGATATAGCTTTAAATGTGACAATATATATATCTATGGAAAGCTCTTTGAGTCTTTTTTCATATGGCGCCGGTTTTGTCTCAATCCGATATGTATTTTGAGAGTTATGTCCAAAATACCAAAGCTATCCAGGAATATGACGGTGATTCATGTGTCAACTTTTGAGGCTTATATATCTCTCATCTGACCTCCTTTGAATGTGATCTTAGTGTCAAAAGTTCATGTTGGACGTCTAGTTTCCAATGCCACTGGTTTCAGTTCAATCCGACATGTGGTTGGAGAGATATCATCAAAATACCGAACCTCTGTTCTGCCGCGCGAAAACAGAGTGCCATTTACTTCAAGTGCCGCCTCGAGTAATTCATCAAATAACCCGGCAGATTACTCGAGTAAACACCTACAAAATCAAACAATGCCATATTACTCGAGTGATTACTCGGGTAATCATCCCCAAAGGTACCATAGCTTCCGTATACATCATTTTAGCTTCGTATTGACCCATTCTAACTTCCATATGATTATAGGAACCTCCGGTATCACTTCTAGGAGCTTGAATCTTGATATTCTCATGTGATCTTGCAAGTTCTTCTTTTTTTAATCTCTTTCTTCTTGTTTTTCCTCTTGATGATCATTCTTCATAACCCAACTTCAATCTTCTTGATGAATATCTTCAATCTTCATCTTTCTTTCTTCTTTCTTCTTTCTTCAATTCCTTGCCTCTTGATTTTCTTCTTGAGATCATTCTCCACATATGAGACATTATAACATCAACCCACGATGATGTCTATGACTAGTCTACAAGATATATAACATTAAATATAATAGTTAGTCAATGTGGAAGATAAGTATATTATACAAACTTTTTGCTCATATTTGACATCTATATTTGATATCATCAAAACTATTCATATCTAACAATGTAGTCTGCTCAAATTTGGTGGCAAAGCAATACGGTATGCTACGATCCCAATCTTCTCTAGGATCTCAAAAAGACCAATATACCTTGGTTGCAGCGTCCTTACTTTCAATGCTCTGCCAATACCCGTAACAGGTGATACTTTCATAAACACATGTTACCGACTTCAAATTCTAGAAATCTTCGCCTCTTATCCGTATAACTTTTTTATCGACTCTGAGCAGTTAGTAATTTCTGCTTAATCAATTTTATCTGCGCCGTGGTCTAGTCAACAAAATCTGGCCCCAGCAATTCCCTCTCAGATAACTCAATCCAGCATAAGGGCGATTGACACTTCCTACCATAGAGTACCTCGTATGGAGCCATCTGGATGCTCGAATGATAACTGTTGTTGTAGGCAAACTCTGCTAACAGAAGGAATTTGTCCAAATTACCTTTGTAATCAAGTACACACGCCCTTAGCATATCCTCAAGGGTTTGAATTGTTACTCTGTCTGCCCATCAGTTTGAGGATGATATGTTGTGTTGAATCAGAGCTTAGTACCCAAAGTTCATGTACCGCCTTCCAAAACTTGGAAGTGAACCTCAAATCTCGATCGAAGATTATGTTCTTTGGAGTACCATGCATTCTCACAATCTCTTGAATGTAAATTTCTCCTAGTCTATCTGGAGAATAGTGAATGCTAATTGGTAGGAAGTGAGCTATCTTCGTGAATCTATCAACTATCACCTATATAGCGTCATGGTTTCTGACCTTAGGCAATCCTATCACGAAATCCATGGTAACGCTTTCCCACTTTCACTTAGATATCTCAGGATTCGTCAAAAGCCTTGATGGTCGTTGATGTTTGACTTTTACTTTCTGACATGTCAAGTAACGAGCAACAAACTCAGTCACCTCTCTTTTCATCCTCGGCCAATAGTATTGAGTCTTTAAGTTATAGTACATCTTTGTGGCTAATAGATGTAGAGTATACTTACTCTTATGTGCCTCCTCTAGGATTTGTCATTTCAGTTTTGGTTGCGGTGGAATATAAATCCGCTTCTTGTACCTGACTAGCCCGCTGGGTGATAAGTCGTAAGCCTGAGTCTCACCCCTATCAATCATACCTTTGATAGATAGCGCTTCGTCATTGTTTAGTTAGGCTTCCTCAATTACTGCCCTCAACTCATTATATATTTGACTAACCCCACCGCCTAACAGAATATGACTAGAAAGATTTAGGTCTTTGAATCCTTGATCAGTTTTTGCTCATAGATCATCATGGCTGACACCTGCACTGATTTTCAGCTTAATGTATCAGCAACGACATTAGCCTTTTCGGGATGGTACTTGATTTCTAGATTATAGTCTTTCAGCAACTCCATCCACCTACGCTGTCTCATATTGAGCTTTTTCTGATCATACAAATACTTCAAGCTCTTGTGGTCGCAGTACAACTTTACAGTCTTACCATAGAGATAATGTCTCCAGATTTTCAAAGCAAACGCAATTGCTGCCGACTCAAGATCGTGAGTGGGATAGTTTAATTCATGAGGTTTCAACTGACGAGATGTATATGCCACCACTTAGCCATGCTGCATCAACACACATCCTAATCTGTGCCTATTGGCATCTGTATACACAACATACGTAAGCTGCCGATGTGGGATAGTCAGCACTGTTGCTGTAGTTAACCTTTGCTTCAACTCCAGGAAGCTCTTCTCACAATTCTCATCCCACACAAAATGTTAAGTTTTCTGCTTTAATTTTGTCAATGGCAAAGCAATTCTGGAGAAATTCTTTATAAATCTTCTGTAATAGCCAGCTAGACTTAGAAAATTGCGCACTTCAAATACAGTCTCTGGCCTCTTACAGCTCAATACTGCTTCCACTTTGCTAGGATCGATAGAGACTCCCTGTTGTGAGACAACATGGCCCAGAAACTTTACTTCTGAAAGCCAAAATTTACACTTACTCAACTTGGTATAGAGTCACTTATCCCGCAATATGTTCAACACGGTTCCCAAGTACTGCTCGTGCTCGGCTTTACTCTTTGAATACACCAATATATCATCGATAAAGACTACTACGAACTGGTCTAAGTATGGATGAAAGATTTGATTCATGTAGTCCATGAACACGACAGGTGCATTAGTAAGCCCGAATGGTATTACAAGGAACTCGTAATGGCCATATTTAGTCCTGAAAGCAGTCTTCGACACATCTTCTGCTTTTACCTTCAATTGGTGGTATCCTAATTGTAAGTCGATCTTCGAGAATACACGGGAACCAGATAACTAATAAAGTAAATCATCAATTCTAGGGAGTGGATACTTATTTTTAACTGTCACCTTATTCAGTTTCGATAATCGATACAGAGACGCAGGCTTCCGTCTTTCTTCATGACGAAGAGTACTGGAGTACCCCAGGGTGATACGCTGGGTCGTATGAACCCTTTCTCAAGTAGTTCCTTAATTTGCTTCTTTAGCTCCACCATTACACTTGGAGCCATACGGTATAGGGTTTTGGAAATTGGACATGCTCCAAGCTTAAGATTAATTGAGAACTCCACTTCCCTATTTGGAGGTAATCCACTAATATCCTCTGGAAATACATCAGGAAACTCACTCACTACAGGGATACTTTTCAAGGCTACACCAGCCTCTGATTGCATAGAGCAGAATACCATGTATCCCTGACAACCTTTCTGCAAATATCTCTCAACCTTAGCCGCGGATAGAAGGTTAAGAGTGATTTCTGTGTCAGCCTGCAGTTGTAGATTCAGATATATAACTCTTTTCTGTTTATAATATAGTAACACATTGTTCGCTGTCAACCAGTTAATCCCTAAACGTACTTCCAACTCTTGCAATGACAAAAAAATCATATTTACATTTGACTCATGCCCCTCAACATTTATCCCGCAATTCAAACAAATATCAGCCATCACAATTCGTGTGCCCATAGGTGTAGATACAACCAAATCATATGGGGATTTATGCACATGTAAATTCAATCATCTCTCGTAGTCATATGCAATAAATGAATGGCTAGCACTAGAATCATACATAACATACACTAGACTGCCATTGAGAGAAATCATACCTTGAATCAGCTCCGGAGACTTTTTGGCTTCTTCTTGTGTCAGTATGTAGACCCTACCTAAAACTCTGGGTCTAGTCTCCTCCAGTTACTGCTTTTGTGGACAATCCTTGGACATGTGTCCCAGCTTACCGCAATTAAAACAATTAAATGGTTTATTAGGATCAGCTTTCAGTGGTGTACCATTACACGCCTTGCTAGGATGGAATGGTTTACCACAAAACCAACATGTTTGACTTCTCGAGGATCCTTGGCCTCCATGGCCTCCCGTCTGATTCGGTCTCTTCGTAACTCCCCCAGAAGGTCCACCCTATTCTTTTTTCTTCTATGCTGAGCTACCACTCCTAGAAGCACCCTTGTTACTAGTTTGGGTTGCTAAACTCGACATATGCTTCTCAATGTAGCGGCATTCTTCCACTGCTTTACTGAACTCAGTGAAGTGTTGTGTAACTAGTTTTTCTTTCATCTTTGGTCTCAACCCCGCAATCAACATATTGAAACTCCACTCTTCATTATCATGAAGTTTGAAATAGGCTGAATACCATGACAGTCAGATGTACCGGGATAAATAATCATCGAAGCTTTCTCGATCTTGCTATTTGATACTCAGAAACTCTTTCTCTTTCTTACGCCTGATAGATGGGGGAAAATATTTCTCATTGAATTTCTCCTGGAATAATTCCTAAGTGATAGGAATATTCCTCCCCCTCAAGGTGAGCTCTATGTTCGTCCACCATCGGTCTACGTCACCCTTCAATTTATAGATGGCTAGCAGAGCTTTTATCTCGTCTGGGCATCGCAACATGTTGAAAATCTTATTCAGACATTTCAGGAAATTCTCAGCCAGTTGTGGGTCAAACTTTCCCCAGAAGATAGGTGGTTGTTGTTTATTGAATCTGCTTAACCAATTCTAGACTTCTACATAGGATCTAGTACGATATCATCTGGTTCAGGTTCCTCTGGTGGTATGTCTTCACCATAACCCCTCATGTATTCGTCCAGGCAATCTTGCCTTTGTTGTACTCCCTGAAGTTCCCCTCTTATCTCATTCATTGTATTTTACTGCTATGCCAGCATATCTAGTATTCGCTGCTGAAATGGATCTAGTCCAGGAAGCAGTATTTCCTCATGATTACCATGTCTTCTTCTTGCCCTACCTCGACCTCGGCCTCGACTACCTTTTCCTTGTTGTATCATTTCTATAGTACATTCTACATGAAAATAGAGAAGCATTACTTTTCATATAAGACCAAGGGCATTTGCGTCATTACATAAAATTCAGGGTACACAGATATGTCATACATAGTATACACAACTATTTACAGTAGCTACAGAGAAATAAAAACATCAGATAACTTATAAATTACTATACATGACATATTTTTCCTTGTTACATTACATTTCCCTGTTTGTACCCTCCCCAATATACCGACTCTGGCTAAATATCTTTCTGTCTGTCAGTTTTGCCTGTCCGCCCTTATCTCATAATATATGCCGGTTGTCTCTGGTCACCCAAAATATACCACATGGGTCCCACATCAACCTAGATACATATATTTCGATATGAGGCTGTTCACGTGATCCAGGAACTCCCAAAAGTCCCTACTCAGACCCCTCCCTACAATATTATTCTTCTGTCTGTTCCAGCATGCTGTATCAAAAAAGAAGCCTATGGTAGTATATGCCCAAACCTCATTCATGAACTTGACTCCCATATCCTCCTGAAGCCTATACATCATTCCCACACCTATCAATAACGTAAGATACTGACTGTGGGGAGTGTCATGTTCCCGTACCGCTCGAATATATCGGCCTTGCAGATAGTGTCACAACTCGAGGTTCAGCTATAGGTTATACAACACCTGCACCGACTCTGCTGAGACTCATGGTCGCTCGACTCATCCTCGAGGATCTCCTCTGGATCATCATCAGGATCCCATTCTGGATCCTCCTCAGAACCCTCTTCAGGATACTCGTCGGTCTCTCCTACCTGATACTGCCTTGGAGAAGCCGACCTGGGTTCTAGTCCATATACGGGTAACTACGGCACACTCTTTCGTTCCGTCCGCCTCATACGAAAGCCTCCAGGTCAAAAGTACTTGATGAAAAGCCGCCCATCTGGTACCAGTTGCTCTGGAGGGCTCTGGTTGACAGACACCTCTGACCCCTTAAATGGTACACTCAAACTGCTCATGATGTCCTGTCGCCATGCAAACAAAATCATATCAGTATACTATTCTGATAATGCCATAACCGCTTATTAACTCTGTCATAACTGCTTATAAGCTCTGATACCAAAAATGTCAACACCCTTTTCCATTTTGATATGCACAGGGCAATAATGAACAAGTAAAAATGTCAACACCCGTTTCCATAACCGCTTATTAACTCTTGAATAGTGATTTCTGTTGTGAATAGTGCCGTCATGAATAGTAACCAATGCTACAGTATTGCCTTTTTCAATCCCATCGGTCCAATTTTTGGTCTCCTTTCTCCTCTTATTGTGTGGCTATCAAAAGAGAAAACAAGTAAATATTATATTGTAATAAAATATTTATGCCAAAATCATCCTGTATTTATCAATTATGCCTAAATTTATTACATTAATCTCAAATATCGTCCACAAAATCATCATATAAGGGGAAATAAATATGCAAATATTTTACTTATCTGTATGCTTTGTTTTCGGGCTCATTGAGTTGTGTTTCTGCAATAAAAGGTTAAGGAATGAAATGAGGGTGAAAGGTTTGTAGTTATATAACATGGTGTGCGACGGAAAAAAGGTGTTGTTAATAAGTGCAGCAATAGTTGTCAATATGTGTGCTGAACTGGTTAATGACAACTATAGGTCATTTTAAAATGTTTTATTTGTGGTGTAATGATGTTTGGCAAGGGTTTAAAAAGTTTTCTATGTTTTTTGGTATTTTGAGCTGTTTTTACTCATTAAAAGTGAGAGTTAATAAACATGGTGTGAAAGTTGTGTGGCTGAAAGTCATAAAGAGGGGTACAAGTGACAATGAAAGTGATAAAGAAAAACAGACTCACTTTACTTTTCATATTTGTCCCATCTTCTTCTTTCCTCCTTTCTTTTCATTTTCGGCGACTCTTCTTTCCTCCTTCCCTTTCATTTTCGGCGGTCTTCACCTTGTTTTTTCTTCATCCTAGCTTCACTTAAGATTAGCAAGGGGTTTAGGTTTCATCTTTTCATTTTTGTCATTATTTCTGTTCTTATTAAAGAAAATATCATAAGAATAGACATTGGTTTCTTTCCTAGTTCTTTTTCCTCTCCTACCTTCTTTCTCTTCTTTTGCTTCTTAACTGGACCTTCATCTTGTGACCATCCGATTTTTCAAAACTCCTTATGTGCGGTCCGTGCCTGCCAATCTAGGCACTGTTGATGATGAACAGTGCCCTTTTTCCCCTTTATTAGTGACTCAGTTACAAATAAGTATCCTAATTAGTGAGAAAATTACATCTAGCTGCCTTGTTTAATGTAAAACACTTGATTGTATTTCCAAGCTTAGGAAAATGTAAAACAACTTTATATCTTGATCAAATTAACACACTAAAATACTTCAGAGTGAGTTCTTGGTCTCTTACACTTTAGTGTCGCTACTGAAAGTCTTATTTAAAATTTTATTTTTTTTTAAAACACTTTCAGTTGCGACTATCAAAAGTCGCCGCTGAAACTCACTTTCAGCGGCGACATTGTGTTGCCGCCGCCGAAAGTGTATTTCAGTGGCGACTTTAGTGTCGCCGCTGAAAGTCTTGTTTGAAATTTTTCAAAATTTTATTTTTTTTTAAAATACTTTCAGCGACGACTATCAAAAGTCGCCGCTAAAACTCATACTTTCAGTGATGACAACTAAAGTCACCACTGAAAGTCAATTTCAGATTTTTTTTATTAATTTTTTAAAAAAATAATATTTATAAAATTAAAATATTAATTATTAAATAATTTCTATTTAACCTTAATTATTAAAATTATATTATTATTTATTAATATTATATTTAATATTTTCTACTAAAATAATACTTATGATATTATTATTTTATTTTATTTAAAAATAATATATATGTTGTTAATATTATATTTATAATTTTATATTAAAAATAATATTTATAATATTAAGTTATTATTTATTAAGTAATTTTAATTAAAAAATGTTTAATTTAAATATATAAATATTTTTTTCGTTTTTATTAATTTTTTCATTATTTTTAATAATATTATATTTAATTAATAATTAATTATATGTATGTATGTTTATATATATGATAATATTATATATATATATATATAATAATAATAATATGTAATAATATGACATGTTTATTTCGACGCAACTGGCAAAAACTCACGCGTGAAGGCATCAGCGACCTAAGGTTGCAGATTCGAACTCGAGGAGAGTCACTTGAAGGAATTATGAGGTGGCGACACGTGGCATTTGTAAATTAAATTTAAAAAAAATCGATTTTTTTTAAAAAAAATAATTTTTTGCATTTTTTTTTAAAACTATACTTTCAGCAATGACAGAAAAGTCGCCATTGAAAAAATTGTCGCCGCTAAAACTTTCAGCGACAGTCGCAACAACGATAACTTTTTGTCGCCGCTGAAAACTTTCAGCAGCGACAGTCTTTTTTTTTTGTAGTAAGCCAGATAAATAAAGTCAAAACATAAATTGATAAAATATATAAAGGAAGATAAATTTTCTTTTATGAAATTCTTCAAAATATCATTCTTATGTTTCATCACATTGCACATTGAAACTTTACAATTTACATGCTATATATTTAGAAACAACAAATTGATCTTTTGTTTTCTCCCAAATCAACTTCAGATAGAAAGCCTTCCATTCTCCAAATCAAACTATAACCATATCTGATTCACCCTATTATCATGCTCAAGAGGGTCATTATACTGAGCAACAGTATAAACAGAGGCACGTCGAGCTCTGTGACTCTTTTTAATGGCAGAAGCCCACTTAGTGCCTGCGATACTGGCGTTCAATGAAGCAGCTTCCTCCCCAACATTAGAATCCTTCACGAACCCGCCGAACTGCCACGAACACAGGCTTCCATCTTTGGACATGGAGACCCTTTGCAGGAGGAGGGTTTGCTTGGTTCTTCTTTGGCACATAGAAGCTTACCACAAATGAGGACTCACAGAAAGGTCCACCACTAGGTTCTACTTCAGTTAACAGAGGTGCTGTCATCTCAATTTTTTGCTTGTAGTTGTTCTTGCCCTGAATATAATCAAATAACCTGTAAAACATGAAGACAGTTCACTACATTAATCACGGGCTCATTTGTTATCCTTGGACTTTGTTATGCAGATGAACTAGTCAAATACGAAAAGTATTACTGATCTTGAGAAGTTAATAGTTTAGAGGGGCTTATCGTAACAATGAACTTCACTCATCAAAGTAGTTAAATATGTATCTTCTAATCTTCGATACAACTCCATCAGAAACACAATAACAAAATACAAACATCAGAATAATGTAGCATTATTTCCCCCTCAAAGTCTTGTGCCTCTTTTGTCATCAAACAAGCTTAACAAAACACTAAGTGTTATTTTGGAATAACTTATTTTTGGACAATAAGCACTTATAAATCGTGATTCACGGTACATGAGGTAAGTATGTGAGAAGAGTTTTATTTCGGCTTACATAATAAAGACTTATTTTTTAAGAAAACGCTGAACCAAACAAGGCTTAAGACAAACTATCTAGATAAGTAACTACTCGCTTCAGCTAGAATTATGATCAATAGCCTGATACTAACAATATATTAACAAACCGCAAGTGAAAATATTCAAAGACTCAATCATTTGGTAATGAAATTTGTTTGCCAATAGACTTATTACTTCAAAGAACCATGAGAAATTCCTAAAGAAAACCTCCGAGAGAACAAACTTGGAACTTGCTTGATTTTTTTTTTGGCCAATAACTTGTTTGATTTTGTTTTTATTTTTTAAAAAATTGTTTTTAAAAATTAGGAAACAAAAGCCGTTTTTATGTGTTTTCTTATTTTTGCTTCTTTTTTTTTTATTTGTTAAAGCTGATATCAATTTATTATTGACACCGCACTACTGGCCATCGTCACATTAGTGCTGGCGACAGTCGCCATCCCTTCAAAACCAGATTTCTTAAAATAACTATCAAACAATTTTGTTTCAAAACTTGTTTTTTAAAACAATTTTATTCAACTGTTTTAAAAAAACAGAAAACCGAATCAAACACAGTCCCTTACCTTCGGAATCCAGTTCTGGTAGCTTCAACAAGAGAAATGTTTTGAATGGGGGAAGTAGTGGCCCAGGCAGTGGAATTATAGCGGCGAATTTCGAAGCCATCGCCGTTATGAATCACATCGTAGGAAGGGCACTCGATGTGCTTGCATGTCGGAGGAACCTTTGCGAAGCATTAAACTGATGCGAGAAAGAGGCTAAGAAACAGTGAGATCTTCAATTTCGAGAGAGTCGCGGCCATGGCTGAACAATACGAACGTCAACTGAGAAATTTTTGTGGTGCGTCTCCACGGAGCTTAAAAGAATGTTCGAAATGAGGACGCTCTCTGATTTTTATATGGCGGTGGAGAAAGAGGGCGGCATGGGGCCTTCATTTGGAACTACTCATTCAAGCAATCTTGGCCGTTCATCAAATAAACGGTCTACAAGCTGCCACGTTTCACAGCACTTTAGAAAGGAAAAAAAGAGAGTAAAGGTTAAAAATACTTATGATACAAAAAGCTTTCTAGAATCCTGAAATTTAATACTCATCTATTCCTTGGTTTAATTTTTTAATTTGAGTATATTAAGAATGTTACTCCCCCAGTTTTTTTTATAAATAACTTTTATCTTTATTAGGAAAAACGAATTGGAGGTTAAAATTGGTTAAAAACAATAAATGTGTCAAAAATATCATATTTCTTCTAAATATGTTCCTATTTATTCAAAGAGCATAAAAGAGAGAAAGAGTAATAAATATGAGAAAGAATGTGTAATAAATGAGTAATTGAAAGAGAATTAGTGATAAGTGAGAGATAATTAATATAAAGATGTATATTTAATAGGGGTAAAAAAAGAAAAAATAGTTTAAATTTTGAGACACAATGAGAAAGTTGTTTATAAAAAGGATCAGAGGGAGTAGTTAAGTAAGTTAATACTCAATTTGTTCCTTTTTATAAGGAACACTTAAGCCAATCTCATGGTACGTCGGATAAGAATAATAAATGTGTTAAATTATAATCAAGTTTAACCAAAATACCCTTATGCCCGGTTTGGTATGATAGTAGAATTTTTATGGAAGTGGAAGTGGAAGTGGAAATAAAAGTGAAACTGGAAGTGGAAATAGGAGTGGAAGTGGGTTCTAAAACTATGTTTGGTATGTCGATGGAAATGAGATATAATTTTTAATCTATATGCATATTTTTCTTATGAAAAGATTAAAATATCCTTCTCTTTCTCTAAAAAAAGAAAGGGTTGTTTTCCTTAAAGAACCACCACCTGAAAAACACCACCAGCCATTGAAGATCAAGAACCACCATCGGAGAACCAAACTCAAATTTTTATCGGAGCAAAACGAGAAAATCAAAATCGATTAGAGCATAAAGGAAAAATCATAATCACAAAATCTCAAAATCAAATCTTTATCAGAGTATAATGGGAAAATCAAGATCATTAGAGCAAAAAAGGAAAAATCAAAATCAAATCTTCATCAATCTTAAAATCCCAATAATCTAACCAAAAAGGGGAAATCATAATCGCACCAATGAAGATACCATCGGCTAAGAACGATGGCAATTGAGAGAGAGAGAGAGAATGGTTGACGGTTGAGAACGAATAAACTGTGAGAGAAAATGAGACACAACAATGATCTACTGGCCAAACCGAATTTGCTTCAAAAGAAACTAACACAAAGAAAGAGGGAGGGATGAAGCACAGAGGAGATGCTGCATCTCTCATCTTTTGAGTTAGAGATCGAAGAAGCCTGGTTAGAGATCTCATCTTTGAGTTAGAGATCGAAGAAGCTTGGGATGTCGGAGACGATGACGGCAAGGGTTGCCGGAGACGATGACGGCAAGGGTTGCCGGAGACGATGACGGCAAGGGTTGCCAGAGACGATAACGACAAGGGTTGTCGGAGATGATGACGACAAGGGGTGCCGGAGATGTGATGACAATGGTATGTCAAGACTCCGAGACCAACAACAATGGGACACAGATCGACGCTTCCACTCAAAATCCAAATGGGTAAAATAGTCCAGATATATGAGTTATATGGAACTGGCTCACTTCCATCGGTTAGGGGTTGGAAGTCACTTCCACAATTTTTAATGGAAGTCACTTTCATCAGGAAGTGGGTTACATGTTACCAAATAGACAAAATGGTGGAACCCACTTCTACTTCCACTTCTCTATCTTGAGTTCCTTGATACCAAACAGGGCATTATTTATGAGGAGATAAGAAATAAGAGAGAGAATAAGGAAATTCTTATAATAAAGAACAATGTAATGGAACCCGGACCGGACCGGCCGGGAAACCGGTCCGGTCTGGGTTCACTTTTTTTAAAAAAAAAAAAAAAATTTTATTTTTCCTTTAGAATTTCATACTATAAGTCCAAAATTTTCAATTTCTCACCGGTTTGGTCCCGGTTTAGCTCCGGTTTGGTCCCGGTTTGACCCACTGACCCTTAACCCAGTACCCCGACAGGTTCAATACCCGGTCCGGGTTTTAATACCTTGATAAAGAAGATTATAGAAAATAGAAGGGAACAAAATTAATATGGTAGAAGCAATAGGCCTTTCAGGGGTTGTGAAAATTTATTATATTAACATTAAATAGCCAGGTTTTGAAACTGGACCGAACCAGCCGGTTTGAGCTAGAAACCAACCAACTAGTGGTCTGATTGGTCCGGTAGTTGACCCCAGTTCGATCGGGTTTTGTGCGATTCGACCGGTTTTTGGATTATTCAACCGGTGTTTTGATTTTTTTTCTTAATATTTTATTCTGAATTTTATATTAATAATCTTGAAATCTTCACTTCCTCACCGGTCTAACCTCGGTTCGACTCCGATCTGACCCACTGACCCTTGACCCAGTATCCTGGCCGGTTCAGTGACGGATCTAGGTTTCAGAACTTAGTTAAATGGGGTAATTAAATAAGGGAAAATGAGAACATAAAAAGTAAAAAATATGACATTCTCTAAATGTTTCTTATATAAAGGAACCAGTATGTGTGGCGGTTATTTCTTATAAGAGGAATGGGGGAGTATGATAGTATATTTTTTTAAAAAAATCTATAATCATCTTATATATAGGACCAATATCAACTCTCCAATTAAGTAATAGGTTAAGGATGTGAGGAGTATGATGCATCTTTGTCCATTAACAATAGAGAGCACTGCAATAGGGTCCAAACCTTAACACAAAACTAAAGGTGTGTTAAGTAAGGGATATGAGTTAAGTGTGTATTTGAATTAGTTTTTGGAGAATAGCTTTTACGATTTACGAAATAAGTATGTGAAAGAAATTTTATCTCAGCTTATGGAAAAGAGCTTTTGAAATTGTCATAGGCACATGTTGACTTTATGAATGTCAAGAAATTTTATTTGACTTAAACGTGATATGTTCACACTTGTATTAGATGGTAAAGGCCTTAAGCACACCATTTTATTTTGTCACATTTCATAGCCACAAAACATACTTCGATTCAAGGTCCAACAAAAGGAGAGGTCATTGCTTTTCATAACGTGGCAAACTGAGGTTCGAATCCTCACTTAAGTTAATTAATGAAACTGAGTCCAACAAAAAGAAATAATTAAGCCCCTTTATTACAATGTGACTTGACCAATGTTTGAGTCCTCATTAAGAAAGTGTCCACATTTAGTATTAGATAATAATGTCTTGAATAGAATTGCTTCTAATGAAAAGATATACACATGCATTAGCACATAAAAGAAAAATCCCTCTAAAAGTTAACAAAGTTTAGGTGTAAACCACTGACAATGACTCCTAACTGATTGAACTGAACCATCAGATTCACTTGTATGAAAAGAGTGAATTTTTTTATCAGATAAGAAAAATACTCTAATTTCAGTCCCATCTGCAAAATATATGCAATTCCTTGCAACATTTTCCATCATCTGCAAACCAACGGTTGAGATTAATCTTCTGTTTTTCCGGTCCAAAAATATCAAACAATCACCCAAATCTCAACCTCAACCCATGCATCTAACACCATCATTACCACTTCTTCTACTTCTGTCCATCTTCATAACTCTGAAGTCTTTTATAGATTTATGATTACTACCGTCTCCTAATAACCGTCCGATAATATCACCAGGCTCATATGCGGCCACAACAAGCATTAAATCTCTAGAAACATCATCATGAGCTAAGTAAAAGTCATCAAAAACACTGACAAAAGGCTTGGGATCAAGAACAACAAGCTTTCGGGCAGCCATTGTTGGAGAATTTTAGTTAGTGTTTGGGTATTAACCAAATCTAGGTTTGCGCAACCGAAGCAAAACTCCTCTTATATACTTATTACGTAAATCATAAAAGCTATTTTCAAAAGCTAATCTAAACACACACAGGTTATGAACATTTATATCATCAAATGTTGTTTCATCATCAGTAACATATAATAAATTTCCAATCACTGCTATGTTTGAAGTACCATCAAACCCTCCTCTCCAAGATTCGATCAAACTCATGATTTGTCAGTAATTTTACAGTAAATGATCCTATCATATGTAAGACAAACCACAAAAGTTGGATCACCATGATCATGGTGATGATCATTAATATTATTTGGTACAGATTTGGCCACCATTTTTCTGGTCATATGGTAACTTAGATCATTCAATAAGGGTAGCCAAAATCTGAGTCTTGACACAGGGTTGAAGAAGAAGGGTAAAATATGGGTTTCTGTGACTTTAAACATAACTAACCATATATCAACTGTACCTACAGCACCTTGGCTTGTGGGATATAGACGTCTTTTAGGGTGAACAATTGCGTTTTCGTTTATGTCAACAAAGAAAGGGTTCAGGCGAGAATATGACCATTTAGGGCATATAAGAAGCCATAGAGTTTGAGGATTCGGATGGCATTGTTTGTTTTTCATGGCAGCTTTAAGCATATCGTTCCAAGATGAACAAACCAAACCAAAGTTTATGTAGTCAATGAGGCATAATCTTTTTAAAATTGATTCTGAAATGTCTTGGGGGAGAAGATGTTGCCACTTCCTACTTCTTCGATGATGATTTTCTGAGGTTTTTTGCAATTTACGAGGTCGAATTTGAGTCTACATATTAATAATCTGAGCAACACAAGATATAAGAAAATTTTCGATGTAATCACAAAGCGAAGAAAACATTTTACAAAAGAATGCTATAAAATAGGCAAAACTCTTAGGCTATGTTTGGTAGGAAACATTAAATTTTGAGGGATTGAGATTGGGACTGGAACTGATATTGGAAATGAGATTGAGACTTTTTAATTATGTTTGGTATAGAGTAATATTGGGAGGGACAACTTAAAATAATTTTATTTCATAATTATACATAAAGTGTAGGAAGACTATAATACCCCTAATTGTAAATTAAAAAATTATTATAACAATTTATTTTGGCTTCTCCATTATTTCTTCCTCGACACTCTTGCCGACTGTTCACTACCCCACCGGCAGTGGCAACGATCCTCCACCAGCGTAATAGGCAACGAATATCCACTAGCAGTGGCGACGATTCTCGTCTCTATCAACGTCTCTCAGGTCTAATCGAGAAGTCCTTCATGAATGGTCCTTGGTTTTGCCTTTTGATTTTGTTTGTTTGAAGGTCCTTATTTTTCTGCTTCTGTTAGATTGGAAACATACCTCCATGGGCTAGTGGGTCAAACATATCTCCACCTTGGTTTTTTCTCAACGTCGCTTTGATCTGTTCGATTTTGCCAATGCCCCTGCACCCCCATGGGCTAGTGGGTCAACATTTCATATCAGTTGCTTATTAATTATTGATTGGTGGTAGTTAAAGATACGTTTGGCTGATTGAGCAGCGTTGGTGTGTTAATGGAGAGCGATTGTGTGATAGGATGAGTTCTAGGTTAAAGTGTGATGGTTATTTTTGTCCCAAAAATATTATAAATAATGATATTTTTGTCTCTCAAATTTGCAATCCCAGGATTGAAAATATAATACTAGGGGAGGTGGCTTTACTGTAATCCTACTTTTACGGTACTTCCAATTTTAAGTTATTCTTAGTTCATCATATCAAATAATACAATTTGACCCAATCTCTAACTCCATCTCAGTCCCTACCTTTTAGTACTTGGTACCAAACATAGCCTTAGACTTTGGGTTATATACAATTACACATAACCCCATAACCTTTTAAACTTTTTAATAAATCTTCCTGCAGAGCTATCATGCCTATGCGGATAATTCCCAACTATCAATTATATATCTTCTTAAATTTTATTTTTGTGCGCATACTGCATATGATTTTCTCAAACTTTGAATAATATAACTAATATGTAGTCAACCTCCTAGACTTTAAGAAGATGTACAGAATTAATTGTATGAGAGTTCGCTGCATATATAAATGTAAAAGTTTAGGGTATTCATTGTAAAGCTTCAGAGGTTAGGAAGATTATCTGTACATGGCCCATAGTTGAAGTGGAATCGGTTTCTATACTAAGGACTTCCTTAGCAGCGAACGCTCGTCAAATTCTGAGCGTTAATGAAGTTAGATTGATAGAGCATAGAGTTAGAGAGAGAGCTAAGACTATTTCTTTGAACGTAGGGAGAGCTAAGGCCGTCCGAAAGGAAGCTGAATAATCTAGATATGAGTTTTTTTAAAATGATAATTTTCAAATAAAAAATAATTTTTTTAATATATAATAGGTAAGATATTATCTTTATTTTAGATTTTATATGCATTAAAATAATTTTTTTAAAAAAAATATAGACTCTTAGAAAATCAGATCTAGAATCATATTGATGGTCCAAATCTGCTTGACTCTCTCTGCTAAACAAATTTATTTAGCAGGGAAACCAATTCCTATTTCTTATTATGTGGTTGGGCTTATTCAATAGCTCTATTAGAAAAGCTATTCAAACTTATCTAATCAAAGCTATGTCGTTATTGGGCAATTCTGGTTAATACATATTTGTCTATTCTCATTGATCCTTTCAAAGGATCATATAGACTTCAAGTTATGGAACTTTCAATAAAATATATTTCTTTTCGATCAAAAATTAAAATAAAATATATTTCTGCTAAGTTAACAAAATAACTAATCATGATCGAAACAGTAATGAATCACACCATCCCATTACATAAAATTCATCATCGTGATAAAATTCATATCAAAGTCCCAATCAAAATGTAAATATTACTACTACAAAATATAGATTTTACTACCCCAAAGGATGTTTCGTTTTCAAAAAGAAAAGTAAAAAATAAAGGTAGTGACATTTTTATAATTCTGTAAGTCAATTTTGATAAATTAGGTGTTCCAATTCCAAAAAAAAACCCCAAAGATCCACCATTAGGGACACCAAAGGTAATGTCACACCACCTTTGGCTTCCCTAATGGAATTAGGGATGCCAATGGTGTCCCTAATCACTACTACAGAATATAGATTCTACTATCCTAAAGGACGTTCCTTTTTAAAATAGGGATGTCTAAAATATAGGCGGTGACATTTTTGTAATTCTATGTGATAACTAGGTAGCTTTAGACCTCCCAAATTCAATTTTGGACATCTAAAATTAAAAAAAAAATTAATTTGTTTTTACACTTTAAATGTCGTAAATAGTCTAAAGTGGGACTTTAGAATTTGGGACGTCTAAACTAAAAAAAAAAATTAAAATTTTTTTTTACTCTTTAGATGTCCCAAATTCCATTTGGGACTTCTAAAGTAATTTAAAAATTTCCTTATGAGCTGTATTGAATATAAGGGACGCTCGTGCCTTATATTAAATAAAGGGACGCTTTCCTTCCTTCCTCTCTCTCTCTCTCTCTCTCTCGGTCTCACAGCATTTTTCATTTTCTCTGAGAGGAATTGCAGAGAGAGACCCACATTCTATAGATTCAAATGGCTTTTTCCTTCGTGTTTTCGCCAATGTATTAAAAACCGAACCGGACCGGCCGGTTCAGACCGGAAACCGATGAACCGGTCGCCGGACCGGTCTGGTTCAGGTCAAAAAACCGGGGTCTAATCGACCCGGTCTGAACCGGTCCAACCCGGGGTGAACCGGTTTGCCCCTCTTTTTATTTTTATTTTTTTTAAAATTTTTTATATCCCAAACGACGTCATTTTGTCTTTTTTTAAAATTATTTCTTTGAAATTTTTTGATTTGCATGGAGTTTTAAAAGTATTGTAGAATATTTTTGCTGTTTTGCATTGGTTGGAGTAAAATCCTTATGTACTTAATGATACTTTTGTGGGTATTAGGTTCACGAGGTTATATTTGACTATTGGTTGGAAAAAAAACTCTTATGTAGTTTTTTAAATGGTATACATGAACATTTAAATTATATATATATTTTTAATTAACCCCGGTTTGACTCCCGGTCTTACCCCCGGGTTGACCTCGGTCTGAACCACTGACCCTTGACCCAGTGTCTTGGCCGGTTCAATGTCCGGTCCGGTTTTCAGTTCCTTGGTTTTCGCCATCGTCCCCCCTCTCATCATGCCCTTCGGTGCCCCTATTTGCAACGGTAACTCTCTCTTTATCACTTCTCAAATCTTACATACTTGTCTGTTTATTATTATTATTATATAAGTTCCTCTCTTTTTTCACAATCAGATTTGGTACAGTGCATCTAGGTAAAAAATGGATTTTTGAATTCTAAAGTTTGACTAAAAGAAGTTTGAACAAAGCTAGCAAAGTGGTGGAAGTGTGGTGATATCAAAAAAGGAAATTCCGGAGCCAAAAAGAGAATGGAGAAAGCTAGCATTTGTGTTCAACAAAACTATTGCAGAAGATTCTTGTCTGGAACTTGTGTTTGCTTTCGTAATTGATGACCTCAGCATCTACAGGAAATTTAAAATTCAAATGACTTTAGACGTCCCCATTTTGAAATTGGAACGTCTAAAGTCCCACTTTAGATGTCCATATTTCAAAATCAGGACGTCTAAAGTATCACTTTAGACGTCCCTTTTTTAAATTTGGGACGTCTAAAGTCCCACTTTATTACGCCCATCACATAGACGTCTCCCTATTTTTGGACATTAAAAGTGCCAAAATAGGGACGTTAAAACTCCTGTTTATAGTAGTGAATAATTAGGGATGTCACCATTGGGGACGCCAAAGGTGGCGTTCCCCTCCTTCGCACCACTCAGGTGCTTGAGGATTTATTATTTCACCTCCCCAAGAGATCGAACACACTACCTGTGGATAAGTAGTGCGCCATGTATTTAACCGCCCTAAACAGGCAGTCGTAGGGGTGTTTAAAGTGTTCCGGTCCCGGTTGTCCCGGCCCGGTCCCAGACATTTTATATCGGGAATTTCCTGTCCCGGCCGGAACCGGGATCACACCTTGTGATCCCGGGAATTCCCGGTCCTGATTTTTTTTATTTTTTTCTTAAAAAATAAGTTATTCTTTTATATTTGTATTTTTTACCCCATAAATTAAGTTATCATTTCATAAAATATATATCACATATTTAGTTAGAGTTAAATTGTATATATCGTGATACTAATCCTAACTATATAATATATAAAGATAATAACAAAAATGATGAATGTAATAATAATAATAATAATATATTATTCTTCAATTTTAGCTCAATTTGTGTGATTTTTATGACCTTGTTAGGTGTTAAATAATCATTTTAAACACTAGATAATATAAAATTTAACTAATATAATTATATTATTGAAACCGGGAATTCTCGATCCCGGTCCCGGTCCCAGGAATTCCCGATCCCGGTTATACCGGGAATAACTTCCCATTCCCGACTACCCCCTGGGATGGGAACCGGGAATGGGTGTTCTCGATCCCGTCCCAGGATTTGAACACCCCTAAGTAGCCTCCCGAGCCACACAGATGGCCATACAGGCCTCCAGTAGGAATTGTCCCCTCCTCCGCACCACATAGGTGCTTGGGGATTTATTCCAACCATACAGGAAGGAATACGCCACCCCAAGGGATCAAACACACTACCTGAGGATAAGTAGTGCACCATGACCCACTTGGTAACCACTTGCACTGCGAAATGTAACACCCTTATCTTATTTTCACCCTTTTCAGAGTATTTACAAAAAATGATACACAGTTCGATAGACAACACAAGAACAACATAAATATACTGATAAAAAGTACTCAATTATGGAAATTCCCCGTTGGGATTGTATATGATAATTACAATCAATGTTGTTGCACAGGACTACTAGGGTATCTAAACATGCTACAATGAAATGGAGATATCTTCCCATCTTCATTCCACCACTGCATTCCTCCCATAGGGTTCTCTTCTCTGCTTTCGATACACCTCCTGGTTTCGCTTGTCTAAATTGTTGGTAGGGGAGGGTGAGATTCAAGAGAATCTCAGTAGGAAACAGATACCATAATGCATGCATTATAGATAATATGTGTATGAAATATTAGTTTTAATTAGATATATGCCCTATAATAACATTTCTGCATGTTCAATGTTTCATGCAACAAAACTATGTCCATAGCAAAAACAGAAACAGAGCTTCATTTATTTAAATATGCTCTACATAATCAAGTAAAGCAATCAAATGCATTACTACACAAGCAGAGACATCAAATACATGCAACTAAGGTAAGTCTCCTACCTCTGGTCTCTGAGTCCTTCTCTTGTACCTTTCTACCAGTCCAACATTCTGTGTCCGGCTCGGGCTACTGTCCGATCCTAAATTTTCAAATGTACAAGAATATGGTTAAAACTCATTCATGTACTACTTTAGACACTTCCATAGTGTTTCTAGTGGTTATATAAGTCTATAGTGAAAATTTACCAAAATACCGCTGGGGATCCGGCCTGGCCTCTTCGTACCCGATTCGACCGTACTTTTCCCAAAATTTTGACCTTGGCTACTATAACATATTTTTGCCCAAGGAATCCATTTCCAGCCTCAAAAGTACCAAATTCACTATCAAAAGACAAAAATGCCCTTGGCAGCCCCTAAGTTAGGGTTTCAGGGGCGTTTTGGTCATTATGCGTTTTAGGGTTTTTCTAAAAAAGTGTTCAACTGTGACACCACCTAATTTTCCCTCCTGAGCACAATGGAATCATCAGAACATCAAAAATCCAACTCTAACCCCTTAAACAACATTGGCCGAAGCCTAGAATTCTCCGAAAAAAATTAGGGTTTTCCAATTCTGACTCCGCAAACTTGCTCCTTTCTACTTCTAATCACTATATTAACTATTTAATTACGTTCTAACCACCATTTAGCCTCAATTTGGATAGCATAACATTTAGGGTTCAACGTTTCCCAAATTTTACAATCACAGCAAATCAAACAGAAATTTACCGATTAAATCAACCACAGTAGTCACAGCAACAATAATTTCAAGTTTAGGAAGTCATCTTTGTTTCCTTCTTGTTGTTCCCTCTTTAGCTGAAACCCTAGCCCCCTTAAACAATGAAATCTTGCTTCAACACACATTGAATCATGTAAAGGAGTAGCTTAGAGGAAGGATTATACAAGTTATAAGCTAATTCACCAAAGAAATCAAGTTTACCTAGCAAAATTGCTCCTCCTTCTCTCTACAACTTCACACAAATTATCTCTCTCTCTCTCTCTCTCTCTCTGGAGCACAAAGGCTGAAGGTTTTGGCTAGGGAAGATGAAGAAAAATGGTTTTTATAACATTTTGCTTATGTCATAATTCCCTATAATTATTTAATTCCTCATTTTTCAGATATAAGTAAATTTTTGGCAGATTTCCTGCCCAAATTTTAAAAAATCATAACTAAATTTGTAGACATCAAATTGGAGTGATTCCAAAGGCTATAAAATCCTTATTGAGTCTAGTTTCAAGAAAAAATATAGCCTTTAGCCAATTAGAAGCTGAAAATTCCCAAAATTTAAGTTTTTGGACGTTGTTTTAGAAAATAGGCAGTTTTCCTGGGCTAACTAAAAAAATTCATAACATTTTGTATATAACTCCAAAAATTACCCATGACCTATAAAATTAAATCTTAGGATGTTTGCTTTCATCTTGTAAAATTCCATAATTTTTGCTTGCTATTTGGTCTTCCAAAACTACATAACAAACTTACTGCCTCATCAGAAATTTCACTGGCGGCATAATCACATTCTTCAAAATTCACCCTTCCATTTCATTAAATGTCACAAATATTTACAAGGCATATTGGGGGGAAAATTTTGGGGTATTACAGTTCTCCCCCTCTTAAATAAATTTCATTCTTGAAATTTGCTATATCGTATAATATCATATATACCTTGGGGAATCTCCTTTTTGTTTTTCACTCAGTCTATCTCTTTAATGTGCAGCCTCATGAGCCATGCAACACCACCATCATTATGGGCTTAATGCGAATCTTGGATAGCATCCATCATTCACATTCAATCATCAAAGTACAATGTAAACAACTGACATATAAGATCGTACAGCCGAGGATCTCTACCCCCAAATGATTATAAGATCATGTACTACTTTAGACACTTCCATATTTTTTCTAGTGGTTATATGAGTCTATAGTGAAAATTTACCAAAATGCCCCTAGGGACCCGGCATCTTAATCCAGGCTATTCTAATATATTTTTGACCAATGAATTCATTTTGGGCCTTGGAATTACCAAATTCACTATCAAAAGACAAAAATGCCCTTGGTAACCCCTAAGTTAGGGTTTCAGGGGCTTTTTGGCCATTATGCTTTTAGGGTTTTTCTAGAAAAGTGGTCAACTGTAACCCCACCTAATTTTCCCTTCTAAGCATAATGGAATCATCAAAACATCAAAAATCCAACTCTAATCCCTCTAAACAATACTGGCCAAAACCCAAGATTCTCAGAAAAGATTGGGGTTTTCCAATTCTGACTCCACAAACTTGCTCTTTTCTACTTCTAATCAAAAATTTCACTGGCAAAATAATCACATCCTCACTACCTCACCAGAAATTTCACTAGCAGCATAATCACATTCTCCAAAATTCACCTTTCCATTTCATTAAATGCCACAAATGTTTACAAGGCATGTTGGGGAATAAACTTTAGAGTGTTGCAAATCTGGTATGATGCATGTGGAGATGAAGACAATGGATTTTTTATTTTAGAAGTTTGACTAAAACAAAGGAAGTGACTATAGGAGCAGCGAGATAGAAAAAGAGGAAGAAAAGAGAGCTGCCACTGTTCGCCGTTTAAAAAACTTACGGCGTAGGTCCAAACAAAAAATAATGTCCAGTTCCACAACCAACTAACAACTACAAGTCCATAAGACCATAACTACAAGTACACAGCCACAATTAAATAAATAAGTAGGTAAAGTCATGATCATAAATTAAACACTAAACAATATAAATAACATCATAATTTTCTTCTCTATGACCATTATCACTATCAACGACATTTGATTGTGCTTCACTATAAGTAGGCTCCTCTTTAGCTTCAAGGGCAAAAATATCTAGCAATTTCATTTCTTCTCCACTATCTAGGCTCTTCTTCAGCGTTTAACCCGAGTACAAAAAGCAATACAAATATTTTAGGCTCGGCTCGTTTAGTTAAAGCCTGCGGGCCGGCCCTCGGGCTTCTGGCCTGTTTAGCACCTCTTTACTTCCTATATACTTGAAGACTAAAATATCTAATTTAAGATATAAATATTATCAAAACTAAGTTAAAACATCAAATATTATCCATGTTTAACAAAATACAAGTATTAAAATCTAAGTCCAAACCAAAACTAATGTCCACACACAACCACCAGTCAACCACAGGTACACAAACCATAATCAAATAAATAAGCAAGTAAAGTCATAATCATAAACTAAACACAAAACAATATGAATAACATTGTCATCACTATCGATGTCACCAATGACATTTGATTGTGTTTCACTATAAGTAGGTTCCTCTTCAACTTTAAGGGCAAAAATATCTAGTCTTTTCATTTCCCAAATGTAGGTTAGGTTAACTGGTTAGTGGTTAAGTCATATCTAGAGTAAGTGTAGTTAGGCTTATTTTTTTAAAAAAAAAAAATTAAACAGGCCTAAAAGGGCCAGCCCTTTTAAGCCTGCGACCCTATAGAGCTGTCCCTTTTAGGTCCAACTCCTTCTAGAGACTCTAAATCATATGCCCGAACTTAACCAGTTCAAGCCTAAAACGGGCTTGGCCCAATTTTCTAGCTCTAATAAAATCTGAATAAAATATCCACTGGTACGTCAATTAAGATTTACTAATGATAATGATCTTTAAATAGTTAAATATTTAAAATGAATATGTATATGTTTATGATCGATTCAACATAAAAGAAAATTGTCTCTTTTTAACATTAGAATTATTTTAACATATATGTGTGTGTGGGCCACAAAACCTTATACCACCAAATTTTAATTTTAGTAGATTTTTTAACTTTATAATATGTTAAAAATTTATTAATTTTGAGATTATAAAAATTATAATTCTACCTTTTTTATCATATTTATTGAGATTTATTTATTTTTAGTTTATGAAATGGCTAAAAATATATATAAAATATAATACACTATATATAGGTTTCACAGATTGTATAAGTCATTTCAATTTATAATTTCATTTTTTTTAATAAACATTTAAAAAAATTACTCAAATTTTTAAAAGTTTGTAATATTTACAAGCTGCCAATTAAAATTTGGGATTTAGTATTAAGGGTAAAGTGGTAAATAACTTTTATTTTTAAATAAACTTTAATTAAAAAAATATTTTAGAATATTTTTAGAATATTCTTAATGGGGTTAATGGTTTGAACTTAAGCATAAGTTTTCAAAATAGGGAGGAGATGTATGTAATTAAGGCAAAATAGAAGAGTAATTAGGGTATTTTACTCTAATTTTAATAATTGATATTCAATATTTTATAAAATTATTATACAAATAATTTTATAAATTAAATTGTTAACTGTTTAGCCTCCCCGCTCACCTATGTATGACATCTTAAAATCCAACTACAAAACAAGATTTTGATCACCAAAAGTCCAAAATCGTTGAAGATGCGTATCCTAAGATTTGTAAGAATAAAAGGAATATAAAAAAAAGAATAAACGGAATATCTTTAACTTTATGGATAAACCAAACAAAAATTAATCAAATCTTACTTTGGTAGGGATAAGGAGGAATCTAGATTTAGTGTGATAATTAATTTTATATATATATATATATATATATATAGCATCTCAAGATCATAAGAATGTCCTTACTTTTCATGGCAACTAGCAACGCTTCCTTTTATATTAGCAATATTTTTATCATTAAAACTTTGAAATATTCTTTTTTTAACTGAAGTTATCATATTTATTCATCAAAAGTGTTAAGTAAAGTTGAAGAGAAATGAAAAAAAAAAAAAAGAGAAAGGAGGAAAATAAATGGAAAGACAAAAATTGTGATCCCTTTAACACATCCTCCATTTAAAATAAGTACAAACTAATAATTATTATCTTTTGGGTTTAACTTGTGTCTGCATTCATAGTATCTCGAATATGCTTTCTGTCTTTTCAGTTCGATTTGAATATTGGGAAAATTTCATTCAGGCCGATGAAAGAGATATAATTTCAGCTAATCCAAAAAATTCTAAAACTTTACTGCACCTTTTAAGTCAAAATAAAATTAAGTTTTGTTGGTGAAAAAATAATGATGACCTTACTTTATTTTTGAATCCCCTTATTTATTTTAGAATGTCCTTATTTGTCTATAAATTCTTTTATTTGTCTTGTGAATGATCAAAATATTTTTAATTTCATGTGTTCTTTTAAATATTTTTATTTGTCTTGTGAATTCCCTTATTTATCTTATGAATGGTTAAAATATTTTTGTTAACTCTAGTTTCTTTTAAATCCCTTTATTTATCATGTAAATACTTTTATTTGTCTTATAAATACTCTTAAGAAAAAAATAAAGTAAGGGCATCATTGTATTTTCATTCACAAAATTTAATTTCATTTTGATTTAGGAGTGTAGTGAAGTTTTAGAATCTTTTAGGGATTGACTAAAATTAAGTCTCCTCTACAATGGCTGAATGAAATTTTCCCTTGAATATTCTTCAAAAATTAAAACATGTAATGTATTTCTAGAATAACACTGCCGCCATTACCTAATACTACATCTAGTCCTAATTATAAGACAAAGTTGACTTTTTTTGAAAAAATTAAGGAAGATAAATAAGTTATTTAATCATATCATATGTTATGTATCCTTAGATTATATATTAATTTATTGGTCAAATTAATTAATTTGAAGGAAAAAATATAAATATAAATATTCTAAAATAATGTAATTAACTTCCTTAATTTCTCTAAAAAAATCAACTTTATCTTATAATTAGGATCGGAGGGAATATAAAGAATGGATGAGGCTTAACATGCATGGTATTAAAACCCAATCTATTTTGACTAGCCAGACCAGTGAATCAGTCATCTGGCTTTTGCGATTAAAAATTTTTGATGGTTTTGACCGAATTAAATATTATTTTTTCTCTTCTTGTCAAGTATGAAACACATCATTTTTAATTAAAAGTAAAATAACAATAACAATATGTTATATTTGTGCTTTAACAACTCTAATTATAAGTGCATGGTTTATACATGAATGTCCCCTTTTAATATATGATTTTTTTTATATTTTAATTAAGTTATATTATTTTAATCATGATTAGATTGAACTATTACCTTGACCGGTTTAAAGATCTGCACAATAGAATGAGGAAGCCGGATGTGAAACGGGTGGACATGTGAATGGAAGTGAACCGAGGTGTTGCTGACTGTTTTATGATAAGGTTGAGTGATTAGGTTTGTATGTTTAGGAAGCTTTTTGCTTTAATTTCTTTCAGTCTCTTACCGAGGGTAATGATCTTTTTAATATTAATATATTTGACTTTTTTGCCCAAAAAAAAAAGATTTAGAACCTAAATATAGAGAAAAAGAAAGAAATAAAATTTTAAAAGTGGGAAAAGACGAAAAGATGTTTTCAGTATTCATAACATCAAAAAAGTGTTAGCCTGATTTGTCCTTTTTTAAATCAAAAGGAAATGACAAAAATGACCTCATACACATATACTCCCTCCGATCCTATTTATAAACAATTTTCTCATTGATTGCACAAAATGAACTGGTAGTTAAAAGCAATAAGTGTGTCAAAAATGTCATGTTTTTTCCATATATGCCCTTATTTATAAAAAGAGTATAGGAGAGAGAATAGATAAAAAGTATAAAAGATAATGAGTATAAAATATGAGAAGGAATGAGTATTTAATAAGGGTAAAATAGGAACAAGAAGCTTACATTTTCAGACAAAAAGTGAAAGTTGCTTATAAAAGGGATCAGTTCTATGAAAGAGAAAGTTGCTTATAAATCATACTGGAGGAAGTATATTTTTTTTAAAAACGTAACCCCTCACCCCCATCCCCCGCCAGTTGGCAACAGCGGCCAATGACATACCCTCACTGCTGTCGGAGCTCTAGTGGCCGATCGGCTGGTTGCTGGCGCCAGAGCTCCAGCGGGAATAAATATTATCAAAGTAATAAGATTTGTTGAGGAATTCACCACATTTCATTAGGTTTTAACAACTTTTATTTACCAAGTAACAAATTTACATTATCAGGTCATTTATAAGTTTTGTTAAAGAATTCACCATATTTAATTAGGTTTTGACAACTTTCATTTACTAAGTAAAAAATTCACACTATTAGGTCATCCACAACTTTTGTTAAAGTCACCACATTTCATTAGATTTTAATAACTTTTATTTACTAAGTAACAGATCTACACTATCAGATCATTCACAAGTTTTGTCATGAAATTCACTACATTTCTTTAGGTTCCTACAAATTTCACCCATTAAGTAACAATTTACATTATCAAGCCATTCACAACATTGACTAAGAAATTTACCATATTTCATTAGGTTTTGACAACTTTCATTAATGAAAGATGTCAAAACCTAATGAAATTTGATGAAATCCCTAATAAAACTTGTAAAAGACATGATAGTGTAGATTTATTACTTGATAAATAAAAGTTATTAAAACCTAATAAAATATGGTGAATTCCTTAATAAATCTAGTTATTTTTCCAAATAATTATTCCCACCGGAGCTCCGCCGTAGGCAATTGACCAACCGACCACCAGAGCTCCGATGCCAGCAAGGCAAGTCACTGGCGGCCGGGGGTGGGGTTTACTTTTTTAAAACAAGAAATGTGTGAGAGGGCATTTTTGTCATTTTATTTTGATTTTAAAATGGACAAATCATGTCTAACACTTATATGATATTATAAATATTAGAAAACACCTTTTTATCTTTTCCTATTTTTAAAATTTTTTTTTTTTTGGTCTTTTCCCTAAATTTCTCTTCACTTCGCCTTTATGTTGATGTTACTCATATCTTCTCCGAACATACTCTGCATAATTAAAACACATACTATGAATGTGAGACTAGTGATAGAGTATATATGGTCCATTTCTCTCTCTCTCTCTCTCTCTCTTGTTCTCTCACAATATCTGATCTTCAAATTTACATCAAGATTTGATCTCCACTCAAATTAGAACACGATGAAATTGTTCCAAAATCAAATCCCACAGTCGAGAAATTGCTCTGGATAATGAATATATGCATGCAATTGCAAATCTTGAACTTTTTGTAATAGTAATGCAATCATCATATGTTCCTAAAAGAAATAAAAACTTGTTTTGTATGTACTTGGAAATTAATAAAATAAATTTAATCTCTTGCATACCGACTAAAGAAGTTTGGGAGAATTTTAGTTAGCCTAAAGGAAGTGATATAATTTTATTTAACTCCCAAAACTTTCTGAAATTTCACTGCATCCCTTGAGTCAAAATGAAATTAAGTTTTGGGGTGAAAAGATAATAATGTCATTACTTTATTTGTCTTGTAAATGACCAAAATGTTTTTAATTCCCTATGTTCTTTTAAATCTCTTATTTGTCTTATAAATGCCCATATTTATTTTGTCAATTTTTATATTTTTCTAATAAATGATCAAAATATTTTTAATTCCTCATGTTCTTTCAAATCTCTTTATTTGTCTTGTAAATACTCTTCTGAAAAAAATTAAAGAAGGGCATTATTGTATTTTCATCCACAAAACTTGATTTTATTTTGACATTTGAGGTATGTGGTGAAGTTTCAGATTTAGGGGTTAACTGAAATTATATCATATCCTTGGGGTTCAATGAAATTTTTTCAGGAAATTTTAGGGGTCTATCCAAGGCAAAATTAACTAGAGGAGCCCAATGAGCTAATTGATTCACATCCAAACTATATGGTGCTTAATATACCATCCAACTGATTGATTTGAGGAGATTGAAAGCTAAATAAATTATTCATTTATATTTATCATTTTTCTCCAAACTAATTTGTCTAACTTATGAACTAATATATAATTTAATAATATCATAAGTATTTTAGAAAATCATATACTATATGCTATCATTAAATACTTTATTTTGTTTTCTTAATATTTTCAAATTAGTTAACTTGATCTTATACCAAAGATTGAAGGTAGTATCATTTTTCTTGTTTGATGATTTTTTTTTTTTTTTTTTTGTGTTATCCTTTACTTAGCAGAAGGGGCTCACACGCCCATAATAACTTAGAGGGCACTTGCAACCTGTCTGTTAAACCAAAATTTAAGGGAGTGCTTTGTAATTGTAGTAGTTGAGTTAACTCACTCGGATCTATTTTTAAGTATTTAATTATATATTTTTTATAGCTATTTATTAATAAAAATAAACTTCTATAAGTTTATGTCCATGCCACGAGTTTGTTTAAATTAAACCAGCAAATTTGACAACCCTAAATTTACATTAAGAATTAGCTTTGACAAGATATCACATAATAAGAGATATTGTTTGATAACTCCATTGTAAATGTTATTTATTTTAGTTTTTGGACCTTGTCCTGTCCCCCCATGGAATCAGTTAGGGTTGAGCATGTCATCCACAACCTAGTAAGCCCGCCCATACCCAGTGAAAAATTGTTCATTTTGGCCCTCCCATTAGGGTGTGTTTGGTTTGAGGGGAGGGGAGGGGAGGGGAGGGAGGGGAGGGTGGAGAAATTACCATTTTGGACAAAAGAAACTTAAAATTTACCCTCTTATTTTTTTAAATTTTGGTTTCCCGCCCAAAATTTACTTTCTCATTCTTTTTAAATTTTGGGTTCCCGCCCAAAATTTAAATTCTTTCAACCCAAAAAGGTAATTTACCCACCCTCTCATTCCCTCCATCCCCTCCCCTCCCCTCCCCTCAAACCAAACACACCCTTAAAGGCCAAGAACGGGCAGACTTAAATGAGCAGACGTGTGCACTAAACAGGACGAACCATGGGGACACCCTCAGGCTGCCCATGCCTACCCAATTTAAGTATAAACATATAATATATTTTTTTGCCAAAATATATAATGTATATTATAATATATATAATATAATATTATATATAATATTTATTTTAGTATAAGAGACAATGTAATTTTAAAGGTCCAATTTCCAAGTGAGTTAAATGATATAATTATATATATATATATATATATATCATAAATCAATGATTATATATTATGATCAAGTTTCATAAATCATGATCATGATCATGAAATAGAGTTTTTATATATATAAGTTATAATTCTATATATAATATTATAAATTGCTCTTACTTTACATATTTTATCAACTATTAATTAAAGATTAATTAAATTATTAAATAAAGTATCTTATGAGGAATGATTTATGGTACTTTAATAATTATTAGTGTTTTAAGTAATTTATATTCAGATATTAGTAACAAAAAAACAATAAGGTAAAAGTACAGTTTTTAGAAAACATTCACTAAAGGCCAGCTCATGCCGATTCTAGCCCACACGGATTTAGGCCAATCCATTTTATCATGGGTATGAGCGGGATTTTGATGGGCATGGGTTAGCTTATGCCCATTAAAAAATAATGGGCGGGAGGCGAGTGAAACATCAGGTGTCCCATATAACCCATTGCTCAGCCCTAGAACCTTTTTCCCTCTTCCACAGATAGGCAGGGGGAGCTCGGCCAATCTAGGCCGTCACGATGAGATCTAAACAGTCAGGATTTAATTTTTTTATCTAGTGTTTTTTAAATGAAGAAATCATTTTTTTTAAAAAAAATATTAGTTAAAAAATTATCTTTATTTTAAATTCTCTACCTATTAAAATAATTTTTCTAAAAAAATTTAAAAAAAAAATCTAAACTGTCTAAATTTAATCTAAATGGCCGAGACTCGCCGACACCCCTCCATAGGTTGAAAGGGTTGAAGATCATTTACTCATTATGAAACAGCCGTACAATGTTGATTTGTTGAAGAAGAGAGTATTGACTTGACTTTTGACTTTCTTTTTATACACCTAAACCTTTATCTTGTTTTCTTTTGCATTTCTTCGTTACAGAACATATCTAACCCCCTTCAAATTCTATCTCCTCCCCTCACCATGCCTAGCCTCACTAAATGGGTATAAATAGCCACTAACCCAACCATTTTCCCCTAAGCATTTTCTTGTCTCTCATCTCTCGCTCGCTCTCTCTCGCTCGCTCTCTCTCTCTCTCACTCTCTCTATTCTCAATTGATTAACATTCAAAAGCCGACAACAATGGTGGGGTTCTACAAACCCACAAAACAGAGCAACATTCCTGTGTCACTAATCCCTGCAAAGCAACCGCATTTGTTTTCTGGGATTCCTACAATAGACCTCAAAACCCCCGAAGCCAAGAGTCTCATAGTGAAAGCATGCGAAGACTTAGGCTTCTTCAAGCTCACTAACCATGGAGTCCCCATGGAAGCCATCTCTGAACTCGAGTCTCAAGCTCTGGATTTCTTCTCTCTCCCTCTCACCCTCAAACAGAAAGCTGGCCCACCCAATCTATTCGGCTACGGCAACAAACACATCGGTCGAAACGGCGACGTTGGATGGATCGAATACTTTCTTCTCACAACAAACCCAGATTACAACTCACTCAGACTCTCCCCTGTTCCTGGCTTAAACCCAGAAAAATTCCAGTAAGCAGAGCACTCAACAACCAGAATCACTTTCAGTTTTAATCGATTCTGATGATCGTTTGGGTACTTAATTGTTTGTGTGTTTTACTTAATTGTTTGTGTTTCAGACATGCGTTGAATAATTATATATCGAGTGTGAGGAAAGTTGCGTGTGAGGTTCTGGAATTGTTGGCTGAAGGATTGAAGATTCAGCCCAGGAATGTGTGGAGCAAGATGGTGATGAACGAACAGAGCGACTCTGTTTTCAGGTTGAATCATTATCCTCCATGCCCAGAGATTGTGAGCTCCAACAATGGCGGAAACGTGGTGGGGTTTGGTGAGCACACAGACCCACAGATTATTTCTGTGCTGAGATCAAATAACGCTTCAGGACTTCAGATATGTCTCAGAGATGGAACTTGGGTTTCTGTGCCACCTGATCAATCCTCCTTCTTCATCAATGTTGGTGATTCTCTTCAGGTAATAGAGACTCAGATACGGTTCTGATAACAAAAGCATGCAAGTTGTTCAATGGCTTGTTTGTTTGTTCGTTCATTTAGTTCTTTTTGGACTGAAATGGTTTGTGTTTTATTTGATGAGATGTAGTACAAGAAGTTTTGACTTGGAAGATGAAATCAAACTTTTTGAACTTCTCCAGGAAGAGCAAGTGGCTTCTAATATGCTAAATAAGATTTTCTCAATGACTTATGCATGTTCAATTTTTTTTAATCATTTTTTCTTCTTCTAAATAATAATTACTCCCACCAACCTTATATATAAGAGTTTATTCTATTGTTTTGGTTTTGACAATATCCTTTATCTCTTAAATTTGTTAATATGTTGCTAAACGTTCATGGGAAACAACCTCTTCGTTTGAGGGGTAAGATTGCAAACATCTATTCCTCCCAAATTCTATTTGGTCAGAGTCTTATAGGCTAGGTTATCTTTCTTCCCCCTATCATTGATTGTATATATATTAATTAAGAGGGTTTTTCATTAAAGGAGTAGTTTTCAATACAAATTATCAAAATGAGCACTTTAAAAAATCAAGGCATTTTATTTTTACAAATAACTAATTTGGTTAATTTTCTTAATAATGGTTATCTGATTCCTATATTTAGGAAAGGTAGTTTAAAGGTTAAAATTTCTCTAGAAACTAGCTGTAAGAATAATTATTATTGGTGTTCTTTTTTGTTTGAAAAATTATCATCCACATTCTCTAAATTCATTGCAACTTCATTTCTGAGATTTTTGTAATATTAGAAACTTCAACTTAAAAAATCATCATAATTTATTCCATGACATTTAAGAGAGCTAAATTTTGAATTTTAAAATGATTAACTTGTTTTTTTTCTTTTTAATAATAACAAGCAGGTGATGACAAATGGAAGGTTGAAGAGTGCAAGACATAGGGTTATGGCAAATGGATTGAAATCAAGAGTGTCAATGATATTCTTTAGTGCTCCTCCCTTGAGTGAGAGAATAGCTCCATTGCCTTCTTTCATCAATAAACAAGCCAATCAACACAGCCTTTACAAGGAATTTTCTTGGTTTGAATACAAAAAATCAGCCTATGCTTCAAGAGTGTCTGATAATAGGCTTGCTCACTTTCAGAGTTGATACTACCTCCTCTTTTTAATAAATATAACAGCTCGTCCATATTGTAATCTACACTCAAAACAAGCTAAGCCCTTATATTAAGGATTGCAGGTAGTATTATTATAAAAGAAGCTATTGGTCTTCTGCAAATGAGTGACACTAAATAGGAATAATCAAATTGTTATAAATTTTAGAGATTTTGGTTGTTCATATTTTCTTAGTGGGACTTATATATTTGTCAAGACGAGTTATATTTTTCATGGTTTTATAAACAGTGTGATTTTTATACTTTTCTTATTCTTTATTTCATGGTATGTGTGAGATTCTCCTTTAAAATTTGAAATTCATGTAAATTGTGATTTAATCAAGTCAAAAGACCTTGCATCAGGTTGATTTTATTATAATGGTAGACGATAGATTAGGATAAAATACAAATGTATTAAATTAAAAAAAAAAACTGTACTCACAGTATTTATATTTTTACTCAGTTTCTTTATTTGGCTTCTATGATTGAAGAAATTTGTAATTAAATCCTTAAATTGTATGACTTTTTTATTTGACTTTTTTTTGTTAAAATTATATTTTTTTTACTCCGTTAAGTTTTTTTTATATAAAAAGAAGAAATTATATACTTTTAATCCAAGTTACTCAATTTCTAATTTGATTCTTATAGTTTATAATTTTGTAATGTTTAATATTATTATATATTTGTCAATCTTTTTGGCATAAAAAAGATTAAACATATTCAGATTAATAAGATATTTTACACGCACAAACTTTGATAAATGTTTTGTAAAATATTGTGAACATATAAAAAAATGGAATAAATTAAGCATTAATATATAGTAACAAATTATATATCTCTTTAAATGTATAAATTCATAAACTCTCCTTTCAAGTTAAGATTATACTCCATCATGTCCTCAATATAGAATATAGGATATATTTAAAGAGTTGATTTTGGTCATAAATATAACACACAATTTTTATTTTTGTCAATTTTTTCCTAATTTACCCCTATTGATGCTCCCTCAACAATAATTAAAGATGAGATGGAAGGAAGGAATTAAAAAAAATGACAAAGGTGTTTTAAAAAATACATGTCATATTAACTAATTTCTTAAATCTAATCAAATTAGGTAAATATGTCTTATATTAAGGATTAAAGGGAGTAATTAGAATTAAATTGAAATACAGTAATTTTAATAACCATGAAAAAAAAGAGAATGGAGGAAGCATACAGGTCACATGTGTGATATTAATGAGAATTAATGGCGAAGTTCATGACACCCACAGGAAAAAGGGACCAACAACAGCATACGGCAATAAGAGGGACTTTTGCTTAACCATTCTAACTTTGATACGTTTCAATTCACTATTGCCCCTTCCCTTCGATTGTTGTTTTCAACATTCACACTTTGATAGAAACGTTACCTACCATCTCATGTTCTTCTCTTACAACAATCAAACCAAATCTTTCCGAGATTTTTCATTTTCTTTTCTTATAACTATATGATATTTAATCCTCCCAAATCATCTTCATTATAGTATTAAGACTCAACTCTAGTCGCAGCATCCAGTCAGACCAACGAAATGGTGAACTAATTTCTTGCCTAATCTGGTCAAGAATTTTAAACTGACCGACTGGGTTGGATTTTACTGAGTAGAAAAATAGCGGTCCGTCATATTTATGCTTTAATAACTATGTTTTTTTGTTATGAATGTTCAATTTACTTGTGGATTAATATCTTTATTATCTAAATATTACTATCTTTTCAGGGTCGTTATATATGAATATTTTTTATATATGTTAATTACACTATACTCCTTCGGCATTTAATATAAGAAATCCAGATAAATTACTTAATTATAATAAATGTGATATAATTCACCTAAAATACCCATGAATAACATTAATTATATTATATATCCATTTATAAATTAGAGATAAAGTGGATTAAGATCTTATATTTAATATCAAGATTAATTCTTTAACCAGCTTGTATATTTAGCCCTGAAAAAGTATTATTTTAATCATAACTAGATTGTGGGCCAAAAAAAAAAAAAACATAATTAGATTGACCCATGTTCAACCATGGTTAGGTTATTACCGTCCAGTGAACCACTCCTATACAGGTTTAATAAAAGATTCAATTTTCAATACCTTAACATTGACATTTTGGGATAGTTTATTTTTGGGCAATAAGTGCTTATAAATACTTATTTTGGGCAATGTGCTCGTTTGGAATAGCTTATTTTTTTGCAATAAATGCTTATAAGTCGTGATTTATGGCATACGAGGTAAGCATGTGAAAGAAGTTTTACCTCGATTTATGTAATAAACACTTATTGTCCAAAAATAAGCTATCCCAAACTCCCCATAATCAAATCTCCTACCGTGACTTTTTTTTCCATCCACTAACAATTTTACAATTTTACGTAGGGGTATCAATTCTCTCTCCTATGCCAAACATGATACAACCACATTCATTAGATCATACTTTTTTTCTCTACAATAACTATTCCATTCATTAAAGAAGAAGAAGTGGGGTGTACTGCTTCAGTCATCGTCAATAAAGCTCATGAGAGTGATAGGTGAAGAATTAATGAGTTATATCGACTTATCTCATGTACAAATTAATCCAAAAAATTAATAACTACTATAAAGTTACTTCATAGGACAAAAAATCATCTAATTAATTTAAGAGCATAGATTCAAAGAAACACTTACTGATTTGAAAACTCATGGAAATTCCAGATTTAATGTTTATCATAGTGATGAGCACCATCATCATCTAAATACAATTTTGATGATTTAAATTTAAAATTTTTCAGCTAATGATTTTCAAATAATAAAATTAATTTTAAAAAATTGATTGCTACGAGATTATTTTTGTTTGAGATTTTGCACACATTAAAATAATTTTTTTAATTAAAACATACAAATTAAAAAAAAGTGTAAATCCGGATGTTCTAGTTTCAATACTCAATCCCGGAAATTTATCATTTTTTTTTCTAACAAATTTGTATGATCTATTCACTTCCACCGCCCATTATTGTCCTGAGAGATTTCTTTAGTTAATGAGTTGAGCGTGTGAGGTGTGGAATCCTCATCAAGTTAAGAGAGAAGTCTCTCTCTAGTCATAATCCCTAACTAGTGGTTTATCACTCTCAAGTGAGGGATGATTAGGGTTAACCCAAGTGGGTTATCATCCCTATTAATACTTTCTTAACAATAATTAAGAAGGAGAGGGAACAAGAGAATTAAAAAAGATGATTAGTGTATTTTATAAAATACGTTATATTAACTAAGTAAATTAATTTCCTTAATTTAATGAAATTAGGTAAACATGTCTTATACTAATAAGCACATTATGAGTATCAATAATACAATATGATTCTTCTAAATTTCTCCATATTATCTATCTAATCACTATTAGCTTGTTAACAAGATTAGAAAACAAATATATGTTTATCATGATTATATTGGCTAGGGTTTTGGTTAGTGATAAAAGAGCGATTCTCATAAGCACTGTGCTGTGGTGGCAGAACCAAGTACGTTCATAAGGTGGCCGCCACTAGTTCCTCTCTGTTCCCATATAATCAAAACGTTACCTGCCCCCTCCATTTATAAAATATCTGCATATACAGATAGGTCCCAACAAAGAAAAAATAATACACATACTGTAATTATATGATGGAGATATGAGATATTGTATTTGTGAATTAGTTGGTTAATAAATCATAGGCTCTATATAAAGGGGTTTTGGCAAATGGATTAGGTGTGAAGGGAGATGTCCCCACCATATACATAAAGTTTTATGAGTGTTAGAAGTTGAAGGGCAAACCCTAGTCTAATAAACTAGCCCCATAATCTAATTAAATATTAAATATAATACTATCTCAGATCTATACTTCTAATACATATGAAATATACTAAATATCAACATAAGATATAAAATATCTCAACATAATAATATCTATATACCCCCCCACACACACACACACATCAAATATTAATATACTCCATCCGGTCCTAATTATAGGACATATTTACCTAACTTTGGAGAAATTAAGGATAGTGGTTAAATTAGTTAATCATATTTATTTTCCTAAAATATCCTTATTTAAAATTTAAAATGGCAACTAATTACGTTGATTCTTTGTTTTTTCTTGTACCTCTCTTATCTCACACATGACTTCTCCAAGCTCTCATACAATCCGGTATCGTCAATCTCCCTCAACAACTTCCGATCTACTCTTATTAAATTATTATTGAGAAAGTATCAATAGGGGTATTTTGGGAAGAAATTGACAAAAATTAGAACTTTGTCCAATAATTAGGACCAAGATCAACTCTCAAATGTTGTCATATAATTAGGACCGGAGGGAGTAAGATATACTATCTTAATCTAGAGTTTGTTCATCATCCTCAAATAAGGGTTGGTTAGTACTGCTAAACCCAAATGGGCTTATGCTTAATTGTTGTTGTGCGAGGTTATTGCTCTTTCATGATCAAGGAATACAGTTGCGTCATGTTTTATCTTATTCCTCTTTAACCAAATATTGTTAACATTATTAAATAAAACGACAGATGTCATGACGTAGTTAGACGAAACATAATGAAGGATGTAAGCGTGTATATATGGTTTTCAAACGGAAAAATGACATTCGTGAAGCTGACGAAGGTATCGGAGATTATGCCTATTTATAAGATAGAGAGATAACGTTTTTTTTATCGTATTTATAAGTCACATTGTTAAATTTTTAACATGAATGCATTATTTTATATGCTCTTCATTTATTATTGTGCAGATTGTTATTTTCTTGAGAAGTGTATATATTAAATATTGGTAAAGTTGAAAAGTTATTACATTTTAAGGTAAATTTAATAAAATTTGAGATTTTTCTTTGTCCTAGTGAAATATGTTAAAACTAACTTATATTCTTATAAATAAGAACAGAAAACTACATAAGATATTACAATATCTTACGGATACATCTACACGTAAGCTAGCAACACTTAATGGACTTCTTCAACATAGCTTACATGTATCACTAACAGCCACAACTATACGTATAGTTGCGGTTAGAATAAATCTATATATAGTTGAGAGTAGAAGAAGAAGCTATATATGGTTGCAGTTAACATGCATGTATTTGGATCATTAAAAAAAGAAAAAAAAATCTAATTATACATACAGATATATGGTTGTGGGTACTTACTGTGGTTAGCTACATAAATATAATTAAGCTTTAATCAAAATGTTCAATTAAAATCTTTTCATGGCAACGTCTTCACTCTACCAAACAAAGCTAAGTCTCCCATTAAGTAATATGAAACCTTCAATAAGGTTTTTAAGTAGGTGATATTTTTCATCTCAATTCTCAGTTTATCAATAGAGTTTCTCGTCCAACTTAACTATCAATCACTAGAATATTGGAGGGTCCGATCCAATTACCATTCAACAGTGACGAGGTTTACTTTCCATACACAATAATGATATATAGCTCTCACAAATTTGTGAACATTATTGAGAGCTGAAAGTGACTATACCATCTCTTGTTCTTCTTGCAACAATAAGGCAAATCATTATTAGAGATTTTTCTTTCCCCATACACTACCTACCTAGCTATTCCATGATTCCTTTGTGCCCAAATAGAAAACCCCAAATTTTTCTTGCAACTGTCATTTTTGAAATTCAAACCCCAAATTTCCATTTTCAGATTTAATCCAAATTTCCAAGGATTTTCAATTGAAAACACTTAAACCAATTCAATAATCCTCTTAAGAATCAATGATTAAGAGTAATTGTGATTATTTTGACAATTTTTCCCTTTTTAGCCTAATTTAATGGATTTATTTTTAATATCTATTTATCACAATTAAAACATTTTAAACTCAATTAATATGACCAAATCCCCTAATAAAGTGTAAAAATATATAATAAAATTAAGGATTTGTCAAACGTACCGACCACAGGAGATGAACCTGCCAACCTCTAGGAGCATTTGGATGAAGATGGTTGTCGTAGGAACAAACTCTACAAATTTCTACTCAGTCACGCTTGGCTGCATAGCAGCGGGAATGACTCCAACGCTTGAAAGAAGAGAACAGTGCCGTACAGGAATGGCTTGCCACGCGCTCTTCATAGGTTACTCCTACTCCTCAACAAGCAGGATGGTTTCCAACCGATCTCATCCCACATATGCTATCATTGGAGACCCCTAACGTCGCGATAGGCACCCAATACTAACGATCATCATGCATAGGTACGCCAACCACACCAACCACGCCAAGTGGCAAGATGGAGGGACGGACAAACCCACTTGCAACGACCAACCCACTAAGGTCTGGTATGTTAGATGATGGTAGGGTGGAACCAAAGGTTTCAAGAACTAGAAGCGATAATACTTTTCCTACCAAGTGTGCCATCTCTAATGAAAAAAAAGAGCCCCTAATAGCTTTGCCGAATGTACGAGTCTATGATGGCTCAATAGACCCAGACAAACATATGGCATAGTATCGACAAAGGATGCACACCGTAGTGATACCTTGAGAGGTGCGAGAAGCTTGTATATGGAAATGTTTTTGGTCCAATTTGGTTAGACTATTGAGATGGTTTACCAACCTACTAACCAACTCGATAGAATCGTTCATAGACTTGAATGACTTGTTTGTACAAAAATTCTCCTGCAGCCAAAAACTTAAAAAGTAGCCCAACGACCTCTGCCGGGTCATCCAAGGAAAACGAGAGTCATTGTGGGACTACGTTGGCCGGTTCAACAAAGAAAAAATCAACATACCTAACTGCAATGCACAAACTACCATTGCTATGTTTCGTAAAGGTTTGCTTCCTAGCTCTGATTTATACAAGGAACTGACTAAATGCACTTGTCACACCATGGACGATGTACTGGCTTGAGCTTGGGCCTAAATCAAGTGGGAAAAAGACAAGGTGAATAATAGTGAGTCCCTCTACCACGCTAACGAACCATCATACAGGAGGAGAAGAACCTAAGACGGGTCAACCATGGTTGGAGGGTAGAGCCATACCTAATTACATACCAGGGAAGAAACCAGTCCAGTAGCCTATTAACCCCTCCTAGCCAAGCACTCCCTTTGACGATAGCAGGCTATAATTTCTTTATCAATTCTGGTGAGTTAATTCAAACCCTTGTAAAAATATGCGACATGGTGAAATGGCCCCCTTAAACCAAAGCCAGCAGAACAGTGAGACATGTTCAAATGGTGTGAGTTTCATTATGACCACGGTCATTAGACAGCAGACTATATTGCACTAAGGTTGGAAGATGCAAAACTCCTTAAGTGCTAGCACCTAACAGCCCTACTAACAAAGAAAGGTAAGTCTACCCTATCTACCAACAATACTAACCCAGCAAGTCCAATGTCGGCGGAACCACCCAAAAACCCCCTAAACCATCAATTGTATTATGGGTGGTTTAAAGATAAGTGGTGTTACGTACTCTGCAACAAAACTGTATGCCAAGCTCTTACCAGAAGAATCCCACCGAAACAAATAAAGGACATTCAGGCAGGTCTGAAGGAAGAACCAATCATGTTCTTTGATGACGAGATAGACGAGTTGGACTAACCACACGATAATGCACTAGAATCTTTGTGTATTTGGGTAATTTTGATATTAAACGTGTGTAACACCCTAAATTTTATTTCCTAATATGCCTTGTAAGTATTTGAGGCATTTAATAGAATGGAAGGGTGAATTTTGGGGATGTGATCATGTTGCTGTGAAATCACCTGCGAGGTAGTGATTTTGTCATGTGGTTTTGGATGACCAAATGATGAGCAAAAATTATGAAATATTACAAGATGAAAGTAGATATCCTAAGCTTTAATTTGATAGGTATATGAATCAATTAGAACTATATAAAAAAAGTTATGATTTTTGAAGTTAGCGTAGAAAAACTGGAAAGTTTTTGGAGCAGCGTTTAAAGAATCTAATTCTGTGAATTTTGTGCTTCCAACTGGCTAAATATTATATTTTTCCTTGAACTAGACTCAATAAGGGTTTTATAACCATTGCAATTACTCCGATACGAGGTCTACAAAATTAGTTATGATTTTTCAAAGTTAGAGTAGAAAATCTACCAGAATTGCCATTAATCCAAAAATTGAATAAAAATGTGATGGCAAGTTTTAAAATTATGAGATGAATGAAAAAGTCATTTGGGCTTATGGAAGGACCTCCTAGGCATCTTTTGATTGGCCAAGAAGAGGGAAGTACTAGTTACATGTTAATTGGACTTATGGCATATTATCACATGTACATGAGGGTATGTACACAAAAGTCATAGGTTTTGATTTTGGAAATTAACTAATTATGACATAAGCGTAATGGTAGATGACATAAGCAAGCATATTACATAAAGCAAATCTGCATCTTCTTCTTTTCATTTTCGTCGGTTTAGAGAGCTCAAAAGAGAGAGTGTGGCTTTGAGATTTCTAGAGAGGAAGAGAAAATTTGTCATATAAGCTTGATTTCTTCTGTGAATTAGCTCCTATCTTATATAATCCTTCACCTAAGCTTCTCCTCTACATAGCTCTAGGTTTTTTTGAGGCAAAAGTTCAGTGTTGTTAGAGCTAGGAAGAAGGAAAAGCCAAAAAGAAGAAGAGGTAACTTCCTAAACTTCAAATATTGACTATACTGGCTGCTGTGGACAATTTACTCGGTGAAATTTTGCCGGATTGTCTTTGTTTGTGAAAATGGAAAATGGGTTTTTGGAAGTGTTATGTTGCCAAAATTGGTACTAAAAGATAGTTGTAACCTAATTAAATAGTTGATAAAATGATTAGGAGTAGAAAGGAACACGTCTGCGGAGTTAGAATCCAAAAACCCCAATTTTTCCTGGGGAATTGAGAATTTTTGCCAAAACTAGTTTGGAGGGGTTAGAGTTAGATTTCAATGATTTGATGGTTTCATTGAGTTCAGAAGAGAAAATTAGGTGGGGTTACAATTGGTCACTTTTTGAGAAAAGCCCTAAAAAGTATAGTTACGAAAACACCCTTTAAACCTTTAAAGCTGGGCTACCAAGGGCAATTTTGTCTTTTGGCAGTGAATTTGATAATTCTAAGTCTGGAAATGGATTCCTTGGGCAAAAATATGTCAAAATAGCCCCAGTAAAGATTTCAGAAAAAGTACAGCCAGACCGGGTACGGCAAGACCGGGCCGGGTCGGTCCCTGGGGGCATTTTGGTAAATTTGCACAGTAGGCTCATATAACTACTAAAAGCATATTAGAAGTGCCTAAAATTGTACATTTAACATTTTAGGACCGATTTGAGAACCCAAGTCATTGGCACATATATTAAGGAGCCTTTTTAAGGATCAAGGAAGGGTGATTAAGGTAGGAAACTTATCTCTCCTGTATGTATTTGATATTTGTACTGGTGTATTGATGCATTTTATTGCTTTGCTTGATGTTCTCCATTTAGCTTATGCAAGCATACGGGTCGCAAGTAATAAAGTGATGAGTAAAGATCATTCCTACGAGGACTACGACGAAAGCGAATCAACGAGCGCAATCATGTGTTCAATTAGGTTGAATGGATTCAATTGAAGTCAATTAAGTTGAACCAAAACATGTTGTTGTGTGGGAAAAAGAAGTTTCAAAAGATATTTTGAATAAAACTAAAAATTACTGAACAAAACTCTGATTCTAGTGAATTCAATCAATTATAATAAGCCTAGGATTGTTCATTCCCTTTGTACTTCATAAACTTAATTCCTTTCCTTTCCAAGAATACTTAATTTCATGGGATATATATATATATATGTCAGTCTAAGGTTCACAAGCAATTGATTAAGCTCTCTCAAGTCATAACCAAACTTATATCTTCCATTAACTTGCACAATCTCTTGCTGCAGTTAAGGGACAATAATCATTTAATAACCACCTTAATTTGATAATGCTAGGTTAATAACTATATCTCTATGTTACTAACAAACCATATGTTTAGTTCTTAAACTTCAAGTCTAGCATAATTCTACCAAAGCTCTACAAATAAGTTAACTCTCTCAAGCTTAACTTAGATGAACAAATCATCCACAGTGATGGCCAGTCACGAATAGCAGTGAAAACAAGGTAAAATCAACATATATATGCCATTAGACACTTAAAGATAGAAGGAATCAAGTTTAATCCATACAAAGGTTTATGAATAATACTAGAATGAAAGTTTAGTTGCTCATGTTAACGGAATGAATGCAGAAATACAAAGCATGAACTGCCATATCAGCACAAGGAAGAAGAAAGGGAAGGAAATCAGGATAACCAATGAAAACCAGCTTAAATCTCTGCAAAATCTCCAATCCCCACTTGATTTCCCTTGCTTTATGGTGAACTCAAGCTTGGAGGAGTGTCACAGCCGCCTCTCTAGGTATTTTCGGATCAGATCCCCCTCTTTCAGTCTTAGGTTTCCTCTTTTATACCCACTGGATGTCAAAACGCATAGCACCTTTATCAGGGATTGGCTGCGGCTAATGGATCTGAGGGCCGCGGCCAGTGAGCTTCTGTGCCTTTTTGGGCCGAAGCCAGGGGTTGTGTTGGTTGCAGCCAGTAACTTTCTGACCACTTTTAGGCCGCGGCCCAAAGATGATTGGTCGCGGCCAGTATGTTTCTGTATTCCTTTGGGCCGCAGCCAACGCATTCATTGGCCGCTGCCAGCAACCTTACAATGCCAATTTTTTTTCTTTCAAGCTCTATTCTCATTTCTTCTTACATTTCCCTGGCACTGTGGATGGCTTCAACTTCATTTCACCTTCTTTTTATTGAATTTGGCTTTCTCTAGTTCCAGCTATGACTGAATCTTTATTCTTTCAACACAAAGAACTCACAAAGAATCTCAGTTTGGTTAACATAATAGATATTCGCGTATTTCCCCCACATTTACACTTTTTTTGTGCCAAGCATGTATAGAATACATTTCCTTTATTTTAATACTCTCAAATGCCCATTAGTACATGAAAATGCTGCAGAAATAAGAGGAAATGTGCAATTCTGACAAGAAATTCATGAGGTTAACACACCCCCAAACTTAAACTTTTGCTCGTCCTCGAGTAAAATCAGTTAAGTGACAAGAGCTAGATTGATTACTCCTAACTATGATGCTTATGCATAATAAATCCCTCATTGAACACTCATGATGTCATGCTTAATAGGAAACCCAACAACATATAAAAGGGGTGCTTGGTTCACAATTTAAGGGTGAACTTCCTAACATTTTTCTGAATGTGAGTGTGTGATTAGAGTTGAAAAACAATCTTCCTACAATTGCCAAGTTCAGACTCAACACTTTGACATGTATAAATAACCTCAATATCTGATCTTAATCCTTCTACCTTCTCCTTTCTCTTCACATATCTAACATTCCACATACTTTTAACATAAATGGGACTTCAGGGTTTTGTTGAATTGCTTATTATCACTAATGCAACTAACACAAGTTTTAGCATGAGGTAATGTAGATGGACTAGATTAATACTCAATTAATCAAAGAAATGTACATAAGAGAACTCTCAGGGATTTAAGTGTTTAGCTCTCACAAATATAGGGAATTCCACTCAGTACCACCTAGATTAGGTCCTGCCATAAGCTTGTAGAAACTCTACTCTTTCCACCACTTTGTACACCTAGACTCGTGAATCAAGGGGACTTTTAAAAAGGGTTGTGATGTTAGAGATGGTCTCATGGAAAAAATAATAATGATACAAGGACTATCCATGCACACTTGTATATAATGACATCTTCTTTATCTTCTCTTTCTTGTTCTTTTTCTTCTTTCTTTCTCTCTCTCTCTCTCTCTTTTTACTCAACATATATAAGAATAAAATTTATTCAAACCAACTATATTCATGATATTTCAAAGCTATTTAAGTGCCAATCTAATGCATAAAGGAAACATGCATAGTGCTTGTTGTTGAATGCTAGATTTTTGAACTGTGAAGGGCTCAAAGGGGTAGCAATGGATTAGTATAAAAGATTTGTGTTTAGGTAAATGGGTTTAGAAATGAATGCCCCTATCATACGCATTAATCTATTTGTACATGTGATTTTGAAAAAGAATTTAAACAAGTTCTAGAGGTACACTAGAATAAGTGGCACACACACACTCATGAATGAAAATTTGGCTCGAATCCTTCCATCAGAGGTTTTCTTCTCACATGCACATTCACCAAGATTAATTTAACATTAGCCTAATTCGAATACATTAACTCAACTGATCCACATGTTAACTCTAATCTCATCATTTTAGCTCAAAGATAATGCCAATCATGTTCTAAAAGTGAGTGAAATGTTAATTCATTTCAAGAAATTCAAATACGAATTCAAAAGATCTTCAATGAAAATGGTTTATACATGTCAATTTGCTATAAAACCCCTAACAAAGCATTCAAATTATTTCCAACCCTCGTGCGTAACGTTTAATCAGGAAAGTATTAGGAATTAAGCTTTAAAATACGAACCAAGCATTCATGAATATTCATTATTGTTTTCCCAGAAAGCATACAACTCAAGTAAAATCTAGCTCGACTTTAACTCCAGGACAAGGCATAAAATATGTTTCCAAAATTTGAAATTCTTTGTCAGTGATCAACATATGCATTTGATCTATCAAATACCCCCAAACTTGAGGTAGACAGTGTCCACATTGTCATAGGGCACAAAGTGCATATATATTACCTGTAGAGGAAAAGATGACACAGCAATCCATTGACAGAATAGTGACAAATATAAGTGAGAAGCACAACAGCAAGCTAAATCCAGAATCAGTCATTAATGAGAAAAATGTCAACAAGATTCAATGAACAGAGTAAACAACAATATTCAAATGAACTAAACAACATGAAAAATCCCAACAACAATGAAATGCATAACTACTCCTCACCCCCGTCATCACTAGTATCTGCATCATCATCATCTCCGTCCTCGGGGGCATCCTCATCATCCTCGCCGTCATCATCATTATCCTCGCCATTATCACCATCACCGGCCTGAGCAGCATCAGGTACATGTGCAGCAAATAATTCTTCTAAACGGGTCAGGCGAACACCGTGGTCCTGTAAATATGTGAGGCATTGGGTGGCCGTAGCCTCAGTGCACTAGATGGAGGCGTGGATCACATTTAAAGTAACAGGAGACTGAGAAGAGGAAGGGGCACCAGATGGTTCACCCTGCTCCAGATGAGATGGAGAATGTCCCCTATGTTCCAAAGGAGCCTGAGAGGGTCCTCTCTATTCAAAAGCAGGGGTACTAGCTGATCGTTGGGATGCTGGAACTTGTTCATTCGGTTTTGGCTTGATACTCAAGTAGTGGAACTTCTTGATAGGTTTGAACAGAATATCAGTGGCCATAGCAGAGACACCCACAGAAGAGCAGAAAGCAGAGATAAGGTGTGGCAACATTAAACCACCAGTGTACTCACGGATGTGGTCTCTAAGAGACTTATAAATCACAGCACCTATATCTACTGGTTCCTTGTTCATCAGCAGGTAAATAAGAAGGGCCTGATCCCGAGTAAGTCAGTTCCGGTTTGACGAAGCACAAAAGTAATCCTTGCCAAAATGCAGCCAAACACGTGCTTTAACTGATAACTAAGTGCGGGGCAAGTGCTTCTGAGCCCCACCACGACTCTGCCAAGCCACCTCCCATTGTAAACCAGCAGTCGAGAAATAGCATCTTCAGGAATGTCATCTTCATTGTCTAAGTGCTGGTATCTGCAGTCCTCGACTGCTGGGAGTAATGCAAATTGCCGAAAACTGGCCAAAGTGAAGTCAATGTTGACTCCCCAAATGGGAAACCACCAAATAGGTCGCACACAAGTATTGGCATAAAACTCCTGAACAATCTGCAGATTCCCGTCGGTTTTGGGGTCCATAAGCCTTTGCAAGTGATAGGTCCGAGTGGCCAAATCATAAAAGGCATAAGAGACTGTGAATGGGAATTCACGCTCTTGCAGTAGGGGTCGGTTAATGATCTTTACTTTGGCCTCAGCACTGGCCCTAGGACCCATTCGGTCAGCAACACGCTTAGCAGGCATTGTAGTTAGAGGAACAGACAAAATGAGACCCGCATGCAAACAAATAGGACCCAAAATTAACACCAAAGCAAGGAAGAGAAGCCTATAATCAACTTTGAAATTAAAGAAAAACTACTGTGAAGATAAACACAAAGCAGCTCCCCCCAAACTTAACCTCTTACTACTGCCAACACATCTCCCAATCATTCAAGCCTAACTCCTATCCTTGTTTTATGAAGGCCTTAAGACTGTGCCTGAGACCTCTAGCCCATATCAAAACTACATGTATAAGTCCAATCTCGCTCTAATTCCTATATCTTTGAAAAACTGATTTAAGTTCAGAGAGAAATGCATTATCATGATATATGGATAGATTTAACAGGGGCTTGGAATTTGGCTCTCTACAAAACAACATATATATAGAATGAAAGTTTAGTTGCTCATGTTAACGAATAGCAATGAAAACAGGGTAAAATCAACATATATATGCCATTAGACACTTAAAGATAGATGGAATCAAGTTTAATCTATACAAAGGTTCATGAACAATCCTAAAATGAAAGTTTAGCTACTCATGTTAACGAAATGAATGCAGAAATACAAAGCATGAACTGCCATATCAGCACAAGGAAGAAGAAAGGGAAGGAAATCAGGATAACCAATGAAAACCAGCTCAAATCTCTGCAAAATCTCCAATCCCCACTTGATTTCCCTTGCTTTATGGTGAACTCAAGCTTGGAGGAGTGTCACAGTCGCCTCTCTAGGTATTTTCAGATCATATCCCCCTCTTTCAGCCTTAGGTTTCCTCTTTTATACCTACTGGATGTCAAAACGCATAGCACTTTTATCGGGGGTTGGCCACAGCCAGTGGATCTGTGGGCCACGATCAGTGAGCTTTTGTGCCTCTTTGGACCGTGGCCAGGGGTTGTGTTGGTCATGGCCAGTAACTTTCTGACCACTTTTGGGCCACAGCCCAAAGATGATTGGTCGCGGCCAGTATGTTTCTGTGCTCCTTTGGGCCGCGGCCAACGCATTCACTGGCCATGGCCAGCAACCTTACAATGCCAATTTTTGTTTGTTCAAGCTCTGTTCTCATTTCTTCTTGCATTTTCCTGGCACTGTGGATGGTTTCAACTTCATTTCACCTTCTTTTTATTGAATTTGGCTTTCTCTGGTTCCGGCTATGACTAAATCTTTATCCTTTCAACACAAAGAACTCAAAAAGAATCTCAGTTTGGTTAGCATAATAGATATTCATGTATTTCCCCCACATTTACACTCTTTCTGTGCCAAGAATGTATAGAATACATTTCCTTTATTTTAATACTCTCAAATGCCTATTAGTAGATGAAAATGTGGCAGAAATAAGAGGAAATGTGCAATTCTGACAAGAAATTCATGAGGTTAACACTTGATTATGTGAAACATATATGAATAATTGAAGCTCTATTTCTATTTATGTTATGACCATCAGTATATTGTTTGAAACATTGAGCAAGCAGATATGTCATTATGCGAACATGAGTTATGTAATGCAAGCATGTCATGCATTAAGCACTTATCTTGTGTGCATATTGGTATTGTTTTCCTACTGAGATTCTCTCGAATCTCAACCTCCCAAACCAACAATTTTGAAAGGTGAATACAGAAGGTATGCAGAGATCAATGAAGATAACTACACAAGAGAATTGCAGTAGTAGAATGAAGACGAGAGGATGTCTTCATTTCATTGGGACGGATTTAGACATCCAAGCCAATGCAGCTATATTGATTATAATCATCATGTACGAACCCCTATGGAGAATTTCTATAATCATGCACATATTATCAGTATATTTGTGTTATTCTTGTGTTGCCCACCAAACCACGCATTAATATTCCGCTGTAAGTCGAAATAAGTAAGGGTGTGACATTTTGGTATCAGAACTAAAAGTGGTTCTGGAAGAGCCCAAAGCGATTCTGGCAGAGTAGTAGTTTTGGCAACATGATAGTATACTGATAAGGTCCTGATTACATGGTAAAGGAGATTTGCACTGAATGGGGTACTAAAGAAGTGAACTACCCCTTTTCTGTGAACCAGCCCTTGAGAAATGGCGAATACCTGAGGGCAGCTAGTATTACCATGCTGGTCCAAAGGTGGTATAAGGATGTCACAGACAAGGGAGGGGATCCAAATGATCATTTTATCGAGTTTCAAGAGCATATGATATTGTACATAGCAAAGTCCATGTACACCAGTGTGTAAAGGGCCTACACCAAGTATTTTGGTTATCGGAGATAGCCAGCACATCTTTTGAGGTGAGGGTAGTTACAGGGTACTGGTGGATAAAAAAAGTTCAAGCCAGTATTTGTCTTTTAGCAAGGGCACATAAAAGTTAAGCGTGCTCAATCCAAGGTAATCTTAGGATGGATGACCCCTGGGAAGTTAAGTGGCAAGGTCATGGAGATGTGAGGAATAGCTATTGTCTTAGAGTTTCTCCATGACTAATGATCATTTGAGTTAGATGATTTATAGAATGCTTAGACGCATGGAGATAATGATGATGTAAGTATTGATTTTAAATTGGGACATTTTTATCGTGGTGAATACTGCCCGGAAAGGTTCATTTGATGGGGTTATGAAAAAGTTAAGGGGAAGTAGATGTTTTGAGGTATCTCCATGCTAAGTAATGATCCATAGTAATACTATAGTGTTAAAGGTATATAGGTGTGATGTATGGTGATGCATAATTAGTGGTGATTATGTCGTATATCGATCCTAAAGGATTCGAACTGATGAATAGTGCCTATGGGTACAATGATATATAGTGTCTATGAGTATATTGATAGGCCCAGATAGGGGACTGAGGTACGGAATAAGTAGGAGTCCCAACAGTGATTGGCCCTGAATACATTTCCGACTGACCTGAATTATGCATTATTAGAGTGGGCAACGGAAGCATAGTGGATTTTTTATTATCTTGTTTGAGGACATAACTGGATTCCTTAAATAGAATTGTTGATAGTATTCAGACTAACTGTGATAGATTTAGTGGCAATAAACTAATTTACTCAAAGAGTAGAGAAGAATGTGACACACCCCGATGTGTAATGCTAGGAGAAAAAGATAAGCTTAGGCTCTAAGAGAGTGAATTACTAAGTGGTGACTTTTCCCAGAGTGGAATCTAGTTAAGCAGGATGGTGAGTCTGTACGATCTGTAATGGTGTGCTCTGTGTGGTTTATTATGAAGTAATTTGTGTAGTTCGTAGTGAAATGAGTTGTGTGGTAGTAATCTGTATGGTTTGTAGTGACGTGAGCTATGTGGTTTGATGTGTGGTGAACTGGGTGGTCTACTATGAATTTGTAATGAGGCGCACTGTATGGTTTGTAATGTAGCGATCTGTGTGTAGTGAAATCTGTGTGGTATGTGGTCTCTGTGTGGTGTAATCTATGTGGTATATGATCTCTGTGTGGAGCAATCTGTCTGGTCTGTAATGAGGGAATTTGTTTAGTGTGGTCTGTAATGAGGAAATCTGTATGGTATGACACATGTAGTTTGCTATGTGGTAACTTATGTGATCTTTGTGGGGTATAATATGGGAGCTATGCAACCTCTGTGTAGTATGTGATCTTTGTGTGGTATAATCTTTGTGTTATGTAATCTCTGTGTGGTATGTGAACTGTGAGGAGCAAAAATGTAGGGTAGGTTATATGTGTGATTTGTAGCCAAATATGTAGGCGGAATGGGAATGAGTCCTTGTGCAGTAATTGGGAAGCTGTATACGTGGATTTTAGTTACATGCTTCGTGGATATCATATTGGGTATATTTAATAATAAGGGATGGATTGAATGATAAGAAGTAGTTCCCAAATTGTAGACGTTCTAATTTCGGGGACGAAATTTATTTGAGTGGGAAAGAAGTGTAACACCCCAAATTTTATTCCCCAATATGCCTTGTAAGTATTTGAGGCATTTAATAGAATGGAATGGTGAATTTTGGGGACGTGATTATGCTGCTAGTGAAATCGCTTGCGAGGTAGTGAGTTTGTCATATAGTTTTAGATGACCAAATGATGAGCAAAAATTATAAAATTTTATAGGATGAAATTATACATCCTAAGCTTTAATTTGATATGTCATATGAATCAATTAAAGCTATATACAAAAAGTTATAATTTTTGAAGCTAGCCCAAAAAAACTGAAAAGTTTCTGAAGCAGCGTTCAAAGAATTTAATTCTAGAAATTTTGTGCTTCCAACTGGCTAAATTCTATATTTTTTCTTGAAACTAGACTCAATAAAGGGTCTATAGCGTTTGGAATCACTCTGATTTGAGGTCTACAAAATTAGTTATGATTTTTCAAAATTAGTGCAGAAAGTCTACTAGAATTGCCATTAAATCAGAAAATTGATTTTTGGAAGTGTTATGCTGCCAAAATTGGTACTAAAAGGCAATTGTAACCTTAGTAAATAGTTGATAAAGTGATTAGAAGTAGAAAGGAACATGTCTGCGAAGTTAGAATCAAAAAACCCTAATTTTTCTAAGGGAACTGAGAATTTCGGCCAAGGCTAGCTTGGAGGGGTTAGAGTTGGATTTCAATGATTTAATGGCTTCATTGAGTTCAAGAAGGAAAATTAGATGGGGTTACAGTTGGTCACTTTTTCAGAAAAGCCTGAAAAAGTATAATTACGAAAACGCCCCTGAAACCCTTAAAACGAGGCTACCAAGGGCAATCTCATCTCTTAGTAATGAATTTGATAATTCTGAGTCTAGAAATGGATTCTTTGGGCGTAAATATGTTAGAATAGCCCTAGTCAAGATTTCAAAAAAAGTACAATCGGACCAAGTATAGCAGGGCCTGGCTAGGTTCCCGGGGGCATTTTAGTAAATTTGCATAGTAGATTCATATAATGACTAAAAGCATATTGGAAGTGCCTAAAATTGTACATTTGACATTTTAAGACCGATTTGAGAACCCGAGTCATTAGCAGGCATATATTTGATATTTGTAGGAAACCTATCTCTTATGTATATATTTGATATTTGTGCTAGTGTATTAATGCATGTTATTGTTTTGCTTAATTAAGTAAAACATATATGAATGATTGAAGCTCTGTTTCTATTTATGTTGGGGTCATCAGTATGTTGTTTGAAACATTGAGCATGCAGATATGTCATTATGTGAACATGAGTTATGTAATGTAAGCATGTCATACATTAAACACTTATCTTGCGTGCATATTGATATTGTTTTCCTACTGAGATTCTCTCGAATCTCACCCTCCCCTACCAACAATTTAGAAAGGTGAATACAGAAGATATGTAGAGATCAGCGAAGAGAACTATACGAGAGGATTGCAGTGGTGGAATGAAGACGGGAGGATGTCTTCATTTCATTGGGACGAGTTTAAACATGCAAGTAGGTCAATGCGGCTATATTGATTGTAATCATCATGTACGAACCCCTATAGGGAATTTCTGTAATCATGCACATATTATCAGTATATTTGTGATATTCTTGTATTGCTCACTGAACCACACATTAATATTCTGCTCCAAGTCGAAATAAGTAAGGGTGTGACAACGTGTGGTGATTGATCCAGGTGGCTCCTTTAATATAATATATTTGGAGACAATTAAAGAAATGGGATTGGAATCCCAAATCATTGAGACGCCATCCATACTAGTCTTTGGTAATGGGGCACATACAAAACCATTGGAAAGATAACCCTCCTAATGCATGCAGTAGTGTTGAATCTACCTTTCAAATATTAGGTAATGGATTGTCTGTCGGCTTATAATGCACTAATAGGAAGGCCTTGGATTCATAGGATGAAGGTTATACCATCCACCCTTCACCAAGTGGTAAAGTTCCAAACCCCCTGGGGCATATAAGAAATAAGACGAAAGCTAAGGGTAGCTAGGGAATGTTACCAAACAACCTTAAAACTAGCCGATAAGAAGCCAGCATAGAAATTATAGAACATATCCCCCATGAAAGTGCTAGATCAACCATAGGTAAAAGAGCTTAACAAGGTATGTGTTGACCTGAACCATCCAGAAAGGAAGGCTTATGTGGGGACAGAACTGACACCAAGCATGCGGGATAAGTTAGTTTTGTTTTTAAATAAAAATGTTGATTGTTTTGCATAGTCCCATGCCTATATGATAGGTATAGATTGATGAGGGCCTTTTGTCATTAGCCTTAGGATCCCTAATCAAAAATTAATCAAGGATTGCCTATAGGCAAACCTATGATCATTCTCTCTTCTTGAGGAGCTTTTTATTGATTCATAAGTAATCTCAATGTCATGCAAATGCAATAAAAATAAGAGGAAATTGGTTTTGGTTTTGGTTTTTTTTAAAAAAATTAATAACTAAAAGAGTAATGTAATTTAATTGAAGCTAAACTATTATTTTTGGTATTTTGTTTTTATAATAAAAATGGTGAATGAGTGAATGCAATTGTATGGAGTTGAAATATGAATGATGGATGCTCTTGAAAATGAAGAAAACAACTATTCTTGTTTAAAAAGATTATAGGAATTAAAATTCATTAAGTTCTAAGAAAAATCTCAAGATAACACTTGAGTCCAATATTCACAATCAATAGTAGCCCCTACAAACATAGCTAATTATTACCTCTTGAGATATTATTTAAAACCATTTAATGTGAAATTGAAATCGAAATAATGCAATATGAATCTTTTTGAATTTGAGTGCTAAACAGCCCCTCAAGAGCTCAAATCAACCACATTAGCTAAATAATAACACGCTAATTAATATAATCTCATTGCAATAATAAAGAAATTCAAATATATATTTTTCACACTACAAAATATAAACTCAACTACAAATATCAAACCAATAGAGACAATTAACATCAATCTCAGTTATAGAATCATATACAATAATAACTAAAATAGGCAATCTAAATATATAACTCTAGATTAATAGAATGATAGCAAAACTCCCCTATGTAGTTTATTGAGCTCAAGCACAAATCTCTATTACCAAGAAGCAAAGGAATTAGCCTCTCATTGCTTTAAAATAATCACAGCTTAGAAACTCACCGAAAAATTTATGAACTCGCCAGAAAATTCATGAACTCGTTGGAAAAAGAATGAAGGGCCAATATAGAGAGAAGCAGCAAAAGAACGTAGTGGCTATGGTAAGGGTCAAAATAGAGAGAGTAAGGATACTGATGGTGGTGGAATGAAAGTAGAGAAGAAGGTCGTCGAAAAAATGGACGTCGCTTGTGGTGGTGATTTGTGGTAGAAGAGAGAGGAAGGGGCTAATGGTGGTTACAATAATAGAGTGAGGACGGAGGTGGGTGTCTAATGGCAGTATTCCGATGGTGATGGTGGTGGTGGTGGATTCTCTTCTTCCTCCTCTGATCATCTCTCTCTCTCCTTCCTTCTTACTCTTCAATCCTCAAGCTTGACAATCCAAACTCTTCTCGTGGCACCTCACTCTCTTTGAAACTCGATCTGCTCGACGGTGATGGCGGTGTGATAAAGAAGAAGATAGAGACACAGTAGTAGAGAGAGAATCTGACAAAGCACAGCATTAGAGAGAGAGAGAGAACCAAATTTGTGTCGCCGAAAATCTGGAGGTTGAAGGATGGAGCTTGCCGGTGGCAGCGGCTCTCTATCTCTTCCCTCTCCTCCCAAGCTCTCCCCAATCCAATTCAAACTCCCCCTCTCTCTCTCTAACTTTTCTGTCCATGGCGCTATTTGCTTCTCTTGTCTATCTTTCTTTCAAGAGGAAGAAGAAGAAGGTCCAAATTTGACCTAAGTTCCTTTTTCAAAATGCAAGTTTTGACCCAGCGCTTAATTGCAAACTTTAAAAGCTCTTGAGGAGGGATGAAAGTGTAAATTTTTGAAACATTTGTAGGGTAGAACTAAAATTTTCAAAACATCTGGGAGTATTTATATAATTTTTCCTAGTCCTTTCTCTTTATTGATTTGGAATTTTTAGAAATTCTAAGGACCTTTTCTATAATTTTCCCAATCCTCAAAATATTAATTCTTGTTAGCTCTTATAACGTTTTGATGATAACAAATCTTGATTTATTGGTAATATGAATCTCGAGTGATAACTAAACTCTTTGAAAAGCAGAAAGTGAAACTCTGTGATCAATTCCTCAAGTTTGACATGATCACTCAAGTGATAGTTAAATAAGAGTGTAATGTTACCAAAGAAGATCACTTAAGTGATGGCTTGTGTACTCGAGTGATGATACTTCACTTCCAGACTCTTACCAAGTCACTTGATGGTGATCAAAGTGTGTGAAAGTTCTTAAAGGGAAAATCACTCGAGTGATGGCATCACTTACATGTGACTTCCAAATGGATTAAGAGTCAATGATTTGAAATAACAGAATCACTCAAGTGATTGGGTAAGCACTCGAGTGATGATAGCATCACTTGCAGGTGACCTATAAATGGCTTGAAAGTTAGTGATCTAAGGATATAAATCACTCGAGTGATAAAGTAGATTATGTAATATCCCGAATTTTGGGATTGAAAGCTTTGGAATAAGCCTAAATTAAGCGGACTACTAAGCCCCGGTTTAGTAGATGTCCCAAATCTATTCTCTAATGATTCTAATATCTTTGGGGTATTAAGAAAGTAAAATGGTGAATTTTGGAGAATATAATTATGTTTTCGATAAAATCGCCTATGAGGCAGTGAGTTTATCATAAGGTTTTGGAAGACTAAATGATAATTAAAAATTATGAAATTTTACAGGATGAAAGTAGACATCCTAAGATTTAATTTGATAGGTCATATGACTCAATTAGAGCTATACACAAAAAGATATGAATTTTTGAAGTCAGCACAGAAAAACTGTGAAATTTCTGGAACAATGAGCAAAGATTGAAATTCTGGGAATTTTTTGATTCCAGAAAGCAAAAGTCTATATTTTTCCTTGAATCTAGACTCAATAAGGGTTTTATAGGCTTTGGAATCACCTCATTTCGATTTTTCTAGAATTAGTTATGATTTTTCAAAGTTTGGGCAGAAATCTGCCAGAATTTTGTAAAATTCGAATTTTGGAAAAATGGTGTAATAAGTAAATATCATATAATAAATATCATTCTTCTCCTTCCTTCAGCCAAACCGTGTAGCACAGCTCTGAAATAGAGAGAGAAAGTTGAGATTTTAGAGAGAGAAAAGGAGGAGGAAAAACTTACAAAGGTAAGTGATTTCTTCGGTAAATCGGTTCCTAATGCGTATAACTCCACTCCTAAGCTATTCTTCTATGTGATTCAAGGGTTGGAAGCTCAAATTTGGTGTTCAAGAGAGCTAGGGTTTCAGCCATAAGAAGAAAAGCTAGTGGGAGCTTGAGGTAACTTCCAAACCTTCGTATATTGACTATTCTAGCTGCTGTGGGCAATTTAATCGGTGAAATTTCGCCGGATTGCCATTGATTGTAAAAATGGAAAATGGGTTTCCCTAGGGGTTATGCTGCCCAAATTGATACTAAATGGTAGTTGTAACCTAATGGAATAGTCAATAAAGTGGTTAGGAGTAGAAAGGAACACATTTACGGAGCCGAAACCGAAAAACCCCAATTTTCCCTGGATAACCCATATATTTTGGTCTGGGCTATAAATGGGTCTTAGAGTTGGATTTTCAATGATTTGATGATTCCATTGGATTCAGTGGGCGAAAATAGGTGGGGTTACAGTTGGGCACTTTTTCGGAAAAAGCCTAGAAAGCATAATTACGGAAACGCCCCTAAAACCCTAAAAGTAGGGCTGCCAAGGGCAATTTCGTAATTTGACATTGAATTTGATAATTTCGAGTCCGGAAATGGATTCTTTGGGTGAAAATATGTAAGAATAGCCCATGTCAAAATTTCGGGAAAAGTACAGCCGGACCGGGTACGGCGGGGTCGGGCCGGGGTCCCAGGGGCATTTTGGTAAACTTTCAAGATAGACTCATATAACCCCCAGAAACATTATGGAAGTGTCTAAATAGTACATTTGACATTGTAGGATCGAATATGGAGCCCCGAGCTGTTTGCACGTAGATCGAGGCACGCGTTTCGAGGCGGAAACGGGTTAAGGTAGGGGACTTACCTTACTTGCATGTATTTGATATCTTTGCTTGTGTAGTGATGTATGTGATTGCTTTACTTGATTGTGTAGAGCATATTTGAATAAATGAAGCTTTGTTTCTGTTTTGCTGTGGCCATAGTTTTGTTACATGAAACATTGAGCATGCAGAAATGTCATTATGGGGTATACATCTAGATAAAGCTAACATGTCATACACATAGCATCAATCATGCATGCATTATGGTATCTGTTTCCTACTGAGATTCTCTCGAATCTCACCCTCCCCTACCAACAATTTAGACAGGAGACGATAGAAGATATGCAAACAACAATGCAGAGTACCGTACGAGGGGATTACAGTAGTGGAACGAAGACGGGAAGAAGTCTCCGTTTCACTGGGATGAGTTTAGACACCCTAGTAGCCTTGTGCGGCTACCTTAATCGTAAGTATCATGTACAAACCCCTATGGAGAATTTATGTAATCATGCACATATTATCAGTATAGTTATGCTATTCCTATGTTGCCTAGCGAACCGCATGTCGTTTTCCGTGAATACTCTGGTAAAGGTGAAATAAAGATAAGGGTGTGACAGATTACTCAAGTGAAGAAGTTGATCACTCAAGTGAAATAAAAATCACTCGAGTGATGGCATAGTTTTGAGAGTCACTCGAAGAAAAACTTGGAGCGCTGTGATCTTTTTTAAAGATCACTTGAGTGATCATTCTAATCATTCGAGTGATCCATGATATTTGCTAGAATCTTGCAAGTGTCCTGGAAGTTGTTAGCTGTCTAACATAACCGCAAGCACACGGATCATCACAAGTAGTATACTAATATCGTTCCCATAAGGACTAAGGCAAAAATGCGTTAATTATCACAGTTATGTTCTTAATTAAGTTGAGTGAGAGTAATTTAAAAGAAATTTTATATTTAAAAATTAATTGATTAAAAGAGAATTTATTCGAGAACTTCAAGATGGGAAGAGCTTAGGATTACTTATCCCTATTATACTTCATAAGACTAACTTAAATCTTAAATTGATAATGAAAACATGTGCTTGTTAGATGTTCAAAATTAATTTACAAAGCTTTCTCAAGTCAAAACCAATTTTATATTCTCAATTAACATGCGTAATCTCTTGTCTCAGTTAACGAAAACACTCATTAAGTTCTATCCTTAATTGTACAATGCTAGGCTAATAGATCTATCTCTATTATATTAACAAACCATCCATTTAACCCCTAATCTTTAAGTCTAGCATGATTTTACCTAAGTTCTACAATTAAATTAGCTTTCTCAAGCATCACTCAATTGAATCGAGTAATCTAAGTGGTGGCCAATCATCCAGAAGTATTAAGCACAAGATAAAATCAACACATAAATTTCATTAATAAATAAAACACAGAAATCAAAAAATCTTAATCCATCTAATAGTTCAAAGCAATCCTAGAATATGAATTTAGCTACTCATAGTCAAAATGAAACAAAAACTAGAGATGATAATTCGGTTCATAACAAAAGCCAGGTGAAGGAGAAAAGAAAGTGAAAGAACCAAGATTAAAGCTCCAAATTTCTTTGAATCTTCTAGCTCTAGCTCTCTATCGCTTAATCTTCTCTCTCTAGCCCTCAGCTCTGATGCTCTCCTTGCTCTCTGTATTCAAACGCTTCTTCTCTTCTCTTCTTGAATAAGCTTAACCACTTATATATAGGTCAGGTTCCTAGATCCTTATGCAATATCCCTCTAGCAAAATAAAATCAAACAAAAAGGTAAAGAGACAAAAAAATAAATAAATAATGATAATAATGAATGATGATGATGATTGAAATATATTTTCCTTTTTATTTTAAATTATTATTTTTATTATTAATATCATTTTTTATCTTTAATATCAAAATCATTATTTATTCTAAATTTTGATATTTATAATGAAATTCCTCTAAATCGATATCTTATCAAACTCTGACTAAAATCCCTTTGATTTATTATAAATGACTCTCAAATATATTAAAATATGTCTTAAAATTATCTAAAAATAGGGAGTCATCAGAAGTGTTGATGAAGACTAAAGGAGATCACTCAAGTGATCTAATTAAGCACTTGAGTGATATCATTTCTCTATAAGGCACTTAGTAGTGATCTATCAAAGATTTCAAAGTGTTGTAAGATCACTCAGGTGATGTTTTGAGCACTCGAGTGATATTCAATTTTTAAGCTTATCACTATCAAGTTCCTTGAGATAATGGTCAACACAAAATCACCAAGAGCACTTGAGTGACAAAGGTAAACACTTTAGGGATTGGAAATCATTTGAAGTGAATATTAATTCCACTCGAGTATGTTCTTTAGAATTTTACAAACACCATGTCGATAACTTTAATACACATACTTTTCATCATGAATTACTTTCTGAATTCTTATACTACTTCTGAATGTTTCTAATATCATTTTTGTGTAAGTTTCATATACTTATTCAATGGATTAAACTTCAAAATCTCCAAAAGCAAAATTCTATCAGAAGCATTAAATGCGTAGCAGAAGAAACACTCTCTTTCATCAATGGCCACAATTACTCTCTAACGGACAAATTTGAATGCTCACAACGGTCATTAAAGACTTCTTGCCTATAAATATGGAAGCATTCAAAACGGACCGACCAACTATTGACAAAGTCAAGACAAAGTCAATTCTGTTTATTAAGTTTTTTGTTATTCTTTGAGATTCTTATTGTTCTTTAGTATTCATTTATCAAAGAGATTTTTAATACCTTTATTCACTATTCGTGTAAAGAGAATCTTAAGATAGTGGGATCTTGAGTGGATATCAGCTCACAAAGTGTAAGGGGGAGTGAGTGTCTGGTTGAGAAGCTTACTTGTAGTGTGGTGCCAAGAACCCATCAAATATTGAAAGTATAGTGGAAATCTCAAAGGTGCTCTAAGGACTGGATGTAGGTCAAAAGGTTAAGACCGAACCAGTATAAACTCTGGTGTACACTTCAGTGATATTTTTCCAACTCTTAACTTTTATTTAAATATCTTTAACTACAATAATTAATATTCTTTTTATCACCCAATCCACCCCCTCTTGAGTGACACCGTTCACACTAACAATTCTGACCCTCCAAAATCTCAAATTTTCTTCTTAAACACCTGCAATGAAAAATTAAGCACAAGGTAGTATTAAAAGTCTAAGAAATCATTTGCATGAATAATTAACAAATTATGACTATTTTGCCCCTAATTAGACTTAATTCATTACAAATGTCCTTAACTCAAATTAGTGCTTAATTATACAATAATGTCCTAGGAAATGCATTAAAAATCCCAAATTAATCATGAAAAAGCCTATAAAAATATTGTTCAATCATAGACGCTGAAGTGATAACACATAGCTCAATGTGGATCCAACGTATAAACCAGTCAAGCAAAAATGACACAAGTTTGCACCAGAACGAGATAGAATCATAAACAAGGAGATGCATAAACTCCTAAACATTGGGTCGGTAAGGGAGGTCCAGTATCTTGACTGGGTCACTAATGTGGTGGTCATACAAAAAAAATGGTAAGCACCAAGTATGTATAGACTTTACTGACCTAAATAAAGCTTGTCTGAAAGACTCTTTTCCTTTACCACATATTAATGCCCTAGCGGATGCCACGTCTGGACATGAATTGTTAAGTTTTATGGATATTTTTTTCAGTTATAATCAAATTCTAATACACCCTGATGACCAAGAAAAGATAGCTTTCATAGACAAACAAGGCATATACGGCTATAAGGTCATGTCATTTGGACTAAAATATGCAGGAGCAACCTACAAGAGGCTAGTCAATCTAATGTTCTCAGAACAAATAGCTAAACAATGGAGGTCTACGTTGACGATATGCTTGTTAAGTCTCTCAAAGTAGACCAGCATGTAAAACATCTGGGTCAGGTCTTCAATCTGCTTTGTAAGTACAACATGAAACTCAATACATAGAAATGCTAGTTTTGAATGACCTCAGGTAAGTTCCTTAGGTATTTGGTATTGTTCAGAGGGATTGAAGCCAATCCAAGCCAAATCAAATCCTTACTCGACATACCATCCCCATGGTGCGTTAGATTTCCATACAGCGATGAAGTTTAATTTCCATACACTAATGATATCTAGCTCTCACAAATTTGTGAACATTATTGATAGCTGAAAGTGACTATACCATCTCCTCTTCTTGCAACAATAAAGCAAATCTTTCTTAGAGATGTTTCTTTCCCCATACACTACCTACCTAGCTATTCCATGATTCCTTTGTGCCCAAATGGAAAAAGTGGGGGGTGTAATATAATGCTTTAGTCATTATCGATGAAGTTCATGAGAGTGATAGGCGAAGAATTAATAGATCTAATGGGTTTGAAAGAGCAAAGAAGCAATTATGACCCAAAATCAAAGCCAAGAATAAATTAAAGATGTATCTATCCAAACAAAATGAAAGAAAAGAAGATGTTGACTAGATAGGAATAAAATAGATTGAACCTGGAATAAAGATCTATGTAAAGTAAATTTGTAAATTTGTTTGGAATGTCTTTGATTAGGCAAAAATAAAATCAATATACCAAAATACCCTCGATACAATAAAAACTTACCTCTTCCTCATCGTCTCTTCTTACTACTGCCGCTGCTAGAATCAAAGTTAAACCACACTCAATATTTGTTATCACCAGCTTATTTTTATCTTGCGTTGTATGAGGTAGATATGTGAGAAGTGTTATGTGTCATAAAATGGAAAAGCGCTTACTTTAAGAGGTTCCAATCCCAAAAAGCACCCAATCAAACTCAAAACCAAAACTAGAATTAGAGCTTCGTAGAGAATTGGTCAGAAATCAAATCCACACACGCTCGGCACGCCTTGTTTTAATATAGATGAGCTTGCGATCGACTCCATGGGTAATTTTGTCTTTTTATCTTCTTTTTGCCTCGGTTAAAGCAGCTCATCCCCAATCTCTCTAGCATGGAATTAATCTCCCATGTTTAGGAGAAACTAGCTTTCCAAGCTTCTTAACAAAACTTGCAAGGGAATGTTTGTAGGTTTCTCTCTGGGATTATTCTTTTAACAGCTTCTTGAATTACTTATCTGTATATACACATGTATCTTTTGCTTCAAGTTTCTTACAAACCCCCATATTACATGTCACACACCCAAACTTGTTCTATCTCCACTGTGCTTCACTGTGATTATAAATAGTCAAAAAGTCACGTTTTAATGATACAGATTAATCTATACTCTTAAAAGTTATTAAATTTACAACAACAACACAAACAATGACGACGATAACAACAACAACAACAACAACAATAAGCTAAATCCCACTAGGTGGGGTTGGTTATATGAATTGCACGATGTCACCGTGCTTTATCAACAACCAAGCCTTTAATTAAATTGTTAACCAAAAGGTCCCTCTCATCAGTAACTTAATTGAGCATTCATTTCAGTTTGTCTCTACCCTTTTCCTATGACTCCTTGTTGCTTAATCTAGCTAGCTTCATCACTAGCGCATCTAATAGTATTTTTTGTGCATGTCTTAAATACCTCAAACAATTTTCTACCATTTTCTCTTTATTATTAACTCAAAACTATCAAATTTAATGTGATGATCTACAATTATATATAATGATCTTTCCATTAAGGGGAGAGAAGTGATATCTATCCTATCCTACCCCATAGCCATAAGCAAACGACATTAAGAGGAATTTTTACATTACCATTCAATAGGGATGTGACTTTTCCATACATAATTGCACTCAACTGTTGTGAACCTTGATTTATATTTGAAAGGGACTAATCGATCTCTTGTTCTTCTTGCAACAACCAAAGCAAATCTTTATAAAGAGATCTTTCTTTCCCACTGCTTTCTATATATATATATATATATATATATTATATGGTTCATGTTGTGCCACAATAAGCAAGTGGTGTGTGTAGTGCACTACTAGCTAGTGCCTCAGTCACTCTCAATAAAGTTCATGAGAATGATTGATGAAGAATTAATGGGTTGTATCCTATATATATATATATATATATATATATCATGGACAAAAACATTATATGTTATTCTACTTGATAGTGAAATTCATAACATATATAAGAAATTATATCATGGAGAACAGCCATGAAGAGAAGGCCCAAGAAGACACGTTGGGCCCAAAGATAGCACCAACTGAACCCACTCAATGCAAAAGCAAAGTGTGGCGCGTCCGATCCGGAAGTATAGGAACCACCTCCACATTTTGCTCAGATCCAAAAAAATAGGAACCAACCCACTGGACCATTGCCTAGCTTCCCTATAAATAGGAGCACTTTAGTCTAAAGAAGGACCCACTCAGCTGTCACTTCTACTCTAATGTTAAAGCCCTTTTCTTTCTTACTTTTTCTAGACGATGAATCTCATTTATCAATAAACTATTTGTCCTTCCCTTCACATCAATAGTTCAAGTTGTCGTTCACCCTTGCAAAACCTTAGTACTGAAATTTGGTTCTACAAACATGATTTTTAGATTTCTATTTCATTCCTTTTCACTCTTGATCCTTAAAATCTTGTATATTAATTTACAATACTACTCAAAACTCAAGTTATAGACATAGTGACTATTTGGATTAGCGGTGGAGAAAGAGTTTTTTTTATAGATAGGCTTTTAGAAAAATCAGATAGAAAAAAAGTTAGATTGTAGATATGATTTGTGTTTAAATTAACGGTAGCAAAAGTGACTTTTTTTCTAACCTTAAACCTGTTTGAATTAATATTTGAAAAATCTGTTTAGATAGGAAATGACTGAAAAGAACATGAATCTTATTAAATACTATATATATATATATTAGTTGTATATATTGTGATAATTGAAGTGAAAAAATATTAAAAAAATTGATAAAATAAAAAAGGTGAAATTATTATTGAAAAAAAATACACGAAAGTACTTAATTAAAAAAGGATAAATTTATATTTATATTAGAATACATACATAATTCATTTGTGTTAAAAATAACCTATGAATAATTGATGTGGATACTATATCAACTGGATCATTATTATCTTCATCACTTCTCTTTCCTTAATATCATGGAAAATATGATAATAAGAAAATAAAAGTCATGGCTGATGAAAAGTTGGGGTACACAAGCAGGGCTCGTTACCTTTGTGATGAAAAGCACGAGCCCCAAAAAGAAAAACAAAAATCTAATTCAATGGCCTAGAGTTGACCTATAGGATATGTAATCCAATTAGTTATGTAATATTAATGTTTTTTAATTTTTAAAATATTTTTTCAGTTGTACCCAATATGTTATCAGACTGATTGCAATTTTACTCTAAATATATTTTTTCAGCTCCAAGAATTACTTTAAAATATTGTTTGGTGTTTTTAACCATTTAAAATATTTTTTCAGTTGTATCCAGTTTTAGGAGACTAACTACAATTTTACCTTTAATATATTTTTTTAGTAGTAAAGAGCACAAAAACCTTATAATACTGATTTATTGATCTGATTTGGTTTTGTTATATTTTACTTTATCAAAAACTTTAAGTTTGTATGATTTCCAATTTATTCGTATTTTAATTGTAATTTTATTACTCCCTCGGGTCCTAATTATAGGATAAAATTTGGGAGTTGATCTTGGTCCTAATTATAGGACAAAGTTTTAATTTTTATCAATTTCTTCTCAAAATACCCCATTGATACTTTTTCAATAATAATGAAACACAATAATAATATTTTTTTAAAAAAATTAAAACAAAATGATCAATCAATATTTTTCTTAAAATAAAGATTAAAACATTCAACATCAAGGAGGGATTGCTTCATGATAATATTTTTGATGACATTTTGCACATTAGTATGCCGCTTCACATTTTATTGCAGTTTCTTTTCTTTCTTTTTTTTTGCCAATATTTTATTGCAGCTTCTATTATGCTTCATTGCTGATCCTCAAATCTATACGCGACTGGGAATTCTATTCCACAACGCTAGTTTTTGCGCATTGCCAGAGTTACATTACATTTACATTTCAAAAAATCTGTTTGTAGACCATCTATAATAGTTTACTTATTGTGTATATCATATTTTAACAGTCTAAGTTTTCTTATTTATGTTTAAAATAATTGTTTTAGAAAATATAAAATCTAGACCATCTATTTTTATAAACATGAGGGTGGAGATGAGATTCTAAGAAGAAAAGGAGAAAAAGGATTATGAGATAACCTAAAACCATGATTAGTATATATTTTGATATATCTGCATATGCCTACTTGTGTACTTTTTTTTGAAGATTAATGCATAGCAATGCTATTTGTTTTAATTTATAATATGTTATATTGTATAGTTTTCAAGAGAGTGAACAGAATGGATAAAAGGAATCCAATATTGTACAAAGAAAGGGAGTAAGTAACCCACTAATCTTAATCTCATTTGAGATTGAAAAAGAATGTGGCCGATAGGAATGTTGATAGAAATAAGAGTATTTTTATGTAATATTAGCCGCTACTTTCAGTGTAAAACATGTCAGAGGAAACTACAGAAAAGTGCCCTGAAATTCTAAATTGTCATTTTGATCCAAAAATCCGAAAATTACCTTCTTTCACCTCTGGAACTGATTTTTGCCAGCCTCTTGTACATAATTTAGAGAAATCTGATCTTAATATAATCTTGGAGGGTTTTTTCCGCAATTTAGAGGGCATTTGAAATCACAAAAAAATAGAAGGATTAAGAATCTCATTGTTCTCTAAAGCCGCAAATCACATTAGTCTCATGTATCCACAAAAAGAATCGGTCTCAAAATAAAGAATCATCACCAATATTGTAGGATACAAAATAGGATTAATCATCAATAGAAGGTAGTTATAAGTTAGAGATACTAAGATTACAACTATAAATTAGAGATAATTAGAAATCTCAACGTCATATGATTCCTTAATCTTGTGGATTTAATTGCACTATTTTTTGTTCTCTCTTTTTTTAAAAAAAATTTAATAAGGAATTAAATGAAAATATGCTGTCATTTCTTCTCTTAATAATCACCAAAAATTTAAGTTTCCATGATAGGAGATGAAGCTTTATGTAGACAGTCATGTGGAGGATGGAGTTTTATATTCAATTTTTAATCCTATTAAAATATTTAATAGGATAAAGCCAAAAATAAAGGATGTTTTACTTTATTAAAAAATAAAGATATTAGACAAAACAAAATGATGAAAGAAGGTTTCAACTTTAGTCATTTTGTACATGTAAACTATTGAAGGTTAACAAATACAATTAACAATATAAACTTAGTGGGATAGTTACCGAGATATCCAGCCGACAAATGATCTTTCTTCTTCTACTCCTTGACTCTCTTTTTATTCATTTTGAATAAACTGAATCTCTTTCATAATTCGATGATTAACCTCTTCTTCTTGGCCTTTCCCTGAACTTCACAAATTTTTTTTGGATACATTTTCCTGAACTCCAAGATTGTCTGCGAGTGCTTGGAACACATGGATTTCTCCTTCCTCCTATCAACTTTCTTCTTTATACTTTTTTCCCAAATGCTTTATTCAACGGATCTGGGTAGAACTATATATTCCATTTCACGTTTTTGACATTGGATACCTAATTATTTTGAAACATAATTAATAGCAATCTAATAAGGAATTAAATGAAAATATGCTGTCATTTCTTCTCTTAATAATCAACAAAAATTTAAGTTTCCATGATAGGAGATGAAGCTTTATGTACACAGTCATGTGGAGTGATAAACTTATTTTATTGCCACATATTCTATGCTATTTTATTGTTGTTAGATATTTTTATGGGCTTAAAATATATATATTTTGTGATAATTTCGGAACATATGATGCTACTTTGAATTTTTGATATATGGAAGAGGCAAAGTAGAGAATTGGACATGCATGTGATCACATGGGGACCACAAGGAAGGGAAAGAGGAGTCAGCTGTAATGCACTACTATTTAGGAACTATATATTCCATTTCACGTTTTTGACATTGGATACCTAATTTGATAAAAAAAAACATTGGATACCTAATTATTTTGAAACATAATTAATAGCAATATATATATATATATATATAAATAATTGGAAAGGCATAAAAATTACAGTTAGCATAATTATTTCATTTCAAATGCAAAATATTTGGCTCAATCCCTTTCAAACAAACGAACCTGAGACCTTCATCCTCTCACCAACACCTCACCTCACCTTCATCCTCTCACCAACACATCTTTCCCACTTGGTGAAAATATGGTGAAAATTATTTTATTATTAATTTGATAAAAGGTTATTTTGAAAAAATATATAAATCTGTTACAGCATTAGTAATTTAATTTAATTAATCTGATGGGCTATTTGTATTTGGATTTAAAATTAAAGCAAGATGGTCCACTAATTTAGGAGTTATATAAATAATGTGGAATTGTGATCCATATCATTATGTTTCCAACCGATATTTTTTTTTACTTAATTAAAACATCTATATATCCGGATTCACCTTCTGATTTCCACGCTTAATGTAACATCTTGATTTTTACTTATAAGATATAATTATAATTAGGAAATAATTATTTATATATAAAAAAATAAATTATTTCAAAGAAGAAGAAGAACAAAATAATGATGATGTTAAAAAAAATAGTAAAGGAAGGAGCACTTTCGGTGGAAAGGGAGGGAAAAAAAAAGTGTTGTGATGAAGAGGAAACATGATGATGATGATTAAAAGAAATGTATAAATAACTGATAGATATATCCCGCTTAAACACCCTCCGATCTCAATGCTGATTCTTTTGGCATCTTTTCTCTTGTGGTTCTGCAATTCAAGAAAAGATAATCCAGAAACACACCTATGTCAGCTTCTATTCATATCCAAGACAATATTTTCATATTTAATGAGCTTCCTTCCAATCTTGGATATGAAAATATTGTTATGGAACCGATTGGACTTGCTTTAAGGATAAATTTAAGCACATTATTCTAGAATGTTTAAGCAATTCTTTTCCTGCTTTATTAGCATTTTCCTTCGTAAATACACATTTAATCAGGGCACCTAAATATGTGGCGCGTTGGTGTGGACGCATGCTGTGTGTGTTCGATGCACAACATTCCCCCCAATTAGAGTTTCTAACGTAATTAATTAAATATTTACTACTTAATTATTATCTCATGACAGAGTCACCATATCTGTTCAAATTTTAGTTTGAATAGTCTAAATTTAAAACTTTTAATTTTGTAAGTGATAAATTTATTTTTTATGAGAAGCGATAATTATAGGATTTTTTTATTATTAATTTTGTATATAATAAAGTAAAAATTTATTGAAAATATAAAAATTAAATTCAAAGATTAATTATCGCTAATTAAAGATTATGAGAAGCGATAATTAAAGATTAATTTTTTATGTCATTTTTACCCATCGATGATTAACCTCTTCTTGGCCTTTCCCTGAACTTCACATTTTTTTTTTTGGATACATTTTCCTGAACTTCATTTTTGTTGCGAGTGCTTGGAACACATGGATTTCTCCTTCCTCCTATCAACTTTCTTCTTTATACTTTTTTCCCAAATGCTTTATTCAACGGATCTGGGTAGAACTATATATTCCATTTCACGTTTTTGACATTGGATACCTAATTATTTTGAAACATAATTAATAGCAATTTAATAAGGAATTAAATGAAAATATGCTGTCATTTCTTCTCTTAATAATCACCAAAAATTTAAGTTTCCATGATAGGAGATGAAGCTTTATGTACACAGTCACGTGGAGTGATAAACTCATTTTATAGCCACATATTCTATGCTATTTTATTGTTGTTAGATATTTTTATAGGCTTAAAATATATATATTCTGTGATAATTTCGGAACATATGATGCTACTTTGAATTTTTGATATATGCAAGAGGCAAAGTAGAGAATTGGACATGCATGTGATCACATGGGGACCACAAGGGAAAGAGGAGTCAGCTGTAATACACTACTATTTTGGAGGGAGTTTGGACTTGACACGTGCTTTTGGAGAAAGAAGGGGAAATACTATTTTCTCATAGGCAATTGGGACTGGAAAAAGGAGAGAGCACAAACAGGGGATTGGAGTTTGACTCTTCTTGGACGCGAGCTTCGGGGACTCCGCCACGGATTCTTTCGATTCACTTCATCTCCATTTCTTCTCAGCTTTTTCCTGGAGGAGGTTACCATGGCCGAGCTGCAGATTCAATTCATTGGAGTTTATTCGAGATCCATGAGCAGCTAGACTTCTATTCTTCCTGAGATTAGCAGCCGATACTCTACAAAAGTTTTGTACGTACTGTGATGGTGAAAGAGCAGGAAGAAGTAGAAAATACTGATCCTTGTCTGTCTTCAGCTATGTCCCCAGCTCTAGGAGAACAATCGCTTGGTCTGGACGCGATTTCGGACAACCTATCTATCAGAGATCGCATTAATTAAAACTTTTGCAGAGTAAGTTGTTTGCAAACCACCTGAAGCGCGTCGGGAAACTTGTAAAGCAGAATTAGTTTGGGATAGCTTTGTATCGCCAAAGGAATGGACGGCGTCGATCTTGCGAGATGAAACACACTCTGATTCGGGATAACACACTCTGCTCGGCGTTTTGGTTCTACTGCATCGTCAGTTAACAGGCCTATGTACTGCCGCGTAGGCTCGTGGGATCACGCCATCCACACATAACTTCCGTGGGAAGTGTCGAAGGAATGCTCTGCTCTGCTTGAAACTACGTCGCATCCTTCTCTCTTTTCGTTTCTGTTCTCTTTTTTTTTAAGCCAGATGCGCTTTCAGCTTTTGGGAAAATAGAGGCAATCGGACTACAAACGCAATGTACCATTTCCATGATCCTCCAACAATGAAGTGTAGATGATTCACTGGAGAGAGAGATGAGTTCAAAGGGAGGAATAGCAGAGGGGGCAAATAAGAAAACAGAGGCAGAAGAAGACGTGCTGACTGCTGAGAAGGAGAGGATTTCGGGGAAGAGAAAAGAAGGGAGCATCGAGAGAGAGAAGGAAAATATGTGGAGGGTGAGCGTGATTCGAGAATATAAATATATCATCAAATAATTTGGTGGGATGTGTGAGTTTGAATTTGAATTTTAATTTTAATTACCCGCTCAATGGCTTGTTGGGATTCAAACGCTTGCTTGAGTATAAAATTCCAATCACGAAGGCAGCTGTAGAATTGTAGAAGGAGCTGATGGCACGCAGCCCAATACCATATTTGGCTTATGAACAGTAGTTTCCCCTCTCTGCTTAAGGGAAGAGAATTTGGTTATATATTGATATCATTTTTACTCTAATTTTTTAAGCTCATGAGTATTTTTATATCTCAAAAAAGTATATAGTATTAGACGTACTTTTAATAAAAAATTATGAATATTTTTACATCTTGACTCAAAAAAATTAGAGATCAAATGAGACCATTCGTAATTCAGATGAATTAGCTTGTTTAATTCAGAAAGTGGGCTGGCCTTAAATCAATCACTTTTTATTTGGGTTGTTAATTTTGCCTCTCAACCTAAAATTCTTCCACGTGAATTAACAGTCCAACTCGACTCATTTCCACCTCAACAAGCAAACGGTTTTTCTTTCCACTTTTAAGGGCACTGATTTACTTAAAAAAAGGTTTTATTTTTTTAGTTTTCATATTTATTTTTTGAGCAAAAACATTGTTTTTATTCTATTATTTGCTTTCTTTTATAAAAAGTTTGGAAGAATTGGAGTGAAGGACTTAAAAAATAATAATATTTATTTGAGAAGATTTTAAAATTTATAATTATTTAGAAGGACTAAATAGGATAATATAAATTTAAAAAATGCCAAAATTACCCTGCCCTATATTTTCTTTAACCACATCTCACATTTGCTCCATGTTTTATAAAATAATTTTTTCTAATTAAATTTATAATTAATAAATTATAATTATAATATTATATTAATTCTAATATATATTTTCTTATAATTTAGGATCTATATTTATCTTTAAATCGTACTTTTCAAATTTTTATCATTGAATTAAAGAAACAGAAATGTGATGATAAAGAGATAAGGTTGTTTAAGTTATACAATTAACACCCGTTTGTTTCAGATTTTTTTCATGTAAATCACTCTTTCTTAGAAAAAATTACTTATGAGAAATTTAATTATATTTTTTTAAAAATTTTACAAATAATTGAAACAAAAACATATCTGTGATTATTTTAATAATTGATCTGAATAAATTTTTAAAATAACACCACTTTTTTATTATTACAGAGAAATAAAAAAATTTCGTAAAATCTTTGAATAATCACTTTTAATAAATATGTCATAATAAAAATGTCTATGACATCTTTATTTTTTAGTCAAAATAAAAAGAAAAAGGCCCGGATTCTCCTTCAAATACATTTTAAGAGTTTGTTATTTGCAGATAAAGATTGAAGATTAGGTTGATCAAATCTCAATCGGCAAAGTTTAAAATTTGTAATCTATAATTTTTTAAATGATAAATTCATTATTATGAGAAATTTATTTGGCCAGACTGGGAAATAATATGTAACACTCCAATTTTTATTCATCAATATACTTTATAATTATTTGTGGCATTTAATGAAATGGAAGGGTGAATTTTGGAGAATTTGGTTATGCTGTGCTAGTGAAAATTTCATGTAAGGTAGTGCATTTGTCATGTGATTTTGGATGATCAAATGATGTCAAAAATTATGAAGTTTTCCAAAATGAAAGTAGACATTCCAAGCTTTAATTTAATAGGTCATATAGATCATTTAGAACTGTACACAAAAAGTTATGAATTTTTGAAGTTTACCCAGTGAAATTGGCTAATTTCTGGGATAGCATCCAAAGACTTAAATTCTAGGAATGTTGAACTTTTAGTTGGTTAAAAGCTATATTTTTCCTTAAAACTAGACTCAATAAGAGTTAAGTAGCCTTTAGAAGCACTCCAATTGAATTTCTACAAATAAAGTTATGTTTTTTCAAAATTTGGTCAGAAAATCTGCCAGAATTGCCAACTATTGCGAATTTGGAAAAAAATGTAATGGCAATTATATAAATTATGAAATAAAGTAAAAACACATATTTTTCCTTTTTCTTGAACATGAAACGTCCAAAAAGGTGAGAGCAAGAGGAAATTGAAATTTGAGAAATATATGACAAGAGTTGAAATAAATTGTAGCCAAATAAAAATTAAAGTTGAAGAGTTAAAAGTTGGCATGTGCTTTATTGTCATTAATTAATATTTATGAAGGAGGTGGAAGGAGATATTATAAGACATTGTTTATCTTTCCAAATGCCTTACACTTGCGTCCACCACATGAGAGCAAAGAGAAAGTGTTTGAAAAGTCAAAAAGGTTGGTAGGTGATTAAATTGATATAAAATATAATATTTTAAGGAGGTGTAGGAAGATATTTTTATAAGTTTTATCCTCTCTTACAAGCCCTCATTTACGTCCAAATAGGGAGGGAAAGAGAAAACAATACTTGGACATTAAAGATTCACATGGAAACATTTTTGGCCATAGGGGAAAAGATGATACAATTAGTCAAAAATCATGTGTTCAATTTCAATTAAAATAATATGTTTTAGGGAGGTGGATGATGATATGTTTTTAAGATCATTTATCCTCTTTCACAAGGCTCATTTTCGTCCAACACAAATCAGAGAGAAAGAGAGAGAGGGAGCTTTGGAGAAATAAGAACAAAGAAGAAGCGCAAATGATTCAAGAAGCAAGATCAAGGTGAGTTAGCAAGTAAATTCACTTGTTCTTCTCTTCAATTTCTTGGAAACTCCCTCTAATCTCTATGTCTTCAAGAATCACACATGTAACAAGCAAAGTCAAGAGCAAGAAGGAGTAGAGAGGGGACGGTTTAGAGAGAGAAAGAAGAGGAAATCAAGGTAAGATTGGAAGCTTGACTTATCTTGATGATTCATGCTTATTGTTGATGTTGTGGTTGGTTTGTTTTGGTTGTTTTTGTAATTTGGAAAGAACAAACCCTAAGGGGGGTGCTGCCCAAATTTAGATTAATCATGTGGGAAGTGTAATTAAATGGTTAAACAAGTGATTTAGAGTGAAAAGAAGGTGTTAAGTTGATTGGAATTAAGAAACTACATTTTCCCTAATTTTCTCTAATTTTCATCCAGACCTGTTTTGGCAGTGTTTAGACTAGATTTTGGTGATTTTGATTATTCTATTGTGTTTAGAAGGAAAAATTGTGTGAGGTTTATGTTGATCATGAAGTGTGAAAAGCCTTGAAAAGTGAAATGGCAAAATTACCCCTAAAACATTAAATTAAGGGCTGCCAAGGGCATTTTCATCTTTTGGCAGTGAATTTAGTAATTCTGAGGTCAAAAATCGATTTCTTGGGCAAAATTATGTAGGAATAACCTGAGTCATAATTTTTTGGAAAAGTACAATCGGACCGGGTGCAAAGGGGCTTAGACCGGGTCCTTAGGGATATTTTGGTCATTTCACAGTTTTAAGTTAAGATAACCAACAAAATGAGTTTGAAAGAGTTTAGAATAATACATGAATGGATATTAACCTAACTCTTGTAAATTTGAAATTTTAGGACCGGACAGTTGTGGCCAAGCCGAATCAAGACAGTTAGACGATTAGGCTGGAAATGGGCTATTTCAGGTAGTAACTCTATCTTTCATTCATCATACCAATGTTTATATGTTTGTATATGTCATCTTCTGTGATATATTTAATAAATGTGGTTTTTGCCAAGGAGGGCATTTTGTGCACACTTACCTGATTGTTGAGTAAGAACTCAACCGAGATATACCTAATTGTTGAGTAAGAACTCAACCGAGGTTTTTATGGGTAGTAGGGGATTAAGCCCCTAACTCATGTATACATGACGTGATGACTATTTGTGTGGTTAATATGTTTCATAACATGGAGCATGACATATTTAATTTCGCATTTTATATGATCAATTACATGCTACTACTGAGATTCTCTCAAATCTCATCATTTTCATAAATGTATAAAGTTTGCGGCAACGAAAAACGGTTATAAGGGCAAAATTATAATTACCGGCGATTGAAGGTTCCGATCAAGTTCAAGAGAGGACGTTAGTTATCTAAAAACTTTTTAGTAAGTTTAAGGTCTATAATCTACTGTGCAATACCCTGTATGGAAATTCATGAATATAATCAAGTATATTGTATCATTAATATCAGTAGATCTATACTATTCCTGTGTGCCAACTGAACTACGTGATAGCTACTCTGATTATTATCGATTCTAAGTGATACGTAAGTTGGGGTCTTACATAATAAATACTCCCTCCGGTCCTAAATATAAGACAAGGTTGATTTTTTTTTTTAAGAGAAATCAAGACAGCCAAATAAGTTATTTAATTATATTATATATTAGTTTATTAGTTAAACTAATTAGTTTGGAGAAAAAAATAAAAATAAAAATACTTTAAAGTAATTTAATTAGCTTCCTTAATTTCTCTAAAAAAAAGTCAACTTTATCTTATATTTAGGATCAGATGAAGTATAAGATTATATTTATTTTTATTTATTTATATTAAAATAAAATATATTTAAAATATAAAACTTAAATTAAATCTGGATAGTTAAAAATCAATTTTTTCTAGACGGTCTAGATGAGCACACCGTGCTCCCAATATTATTCACCCTAAGCCTTCGTTTCTCCCAAAAGTTTCGTGCAATCGTGCTTCGTCGTCGGTTCGCTATACTGAGCCACGACCCGTCGTCGTCCTTGCCGACGGCTTGCCGCCATCGAGTTTGTAGTTAAGGTTTCTAAGATTTGAAGTTCAGACGAGTAATTTAGGTAGGAGAAGAAGATGGGAGAAAGAAAGGTGTTGAATAAGTATTATCCGCCAGATTTCGACCCCTCGAAGTTGCCAAGGAATCGAAGACCCAAGAATGAGCAGATTAAGGTTCGCATGATGCTTCCCATGAGCATTAGGTGCAATACTTGTGGAAATTATATATATAAGGGCACCAAGTTCAACTCCCGGAAGGAAGATGTTATCGGCGAGGTTCGTTTTTCTATCCCAATTTTTAATTTCTTTGTTTTCCTTATCTTTCATTGGAATTTTATCCTTTTGTTTTGGTTAATTTTATTTGCATTTTATCTCTTCTGCATGATGAATTATCCGTTCCTTGTTGCTGGTTAATTTGAATTTTTCATTTTTGAAAAAAATCATTATTTGATTGACATAGACTTTGCTTGTGATACCTTTGTAATCTTGAAAGTTATAGAAAGAGAGAAGGGAAGGGAGGAACAGAGGGGGTCTGAGAGAGAATAGAAGAACATAGGACAGGACGAAACTGAATAGTACTATTGCTTATTCACGAGACATTACTCATCTGAATATTCTGCCTAGGGTGTTTATATAGGCATAGGAATAGGCTTTGATAACAGCTAGTATTCCCCCAACCAACTGACGACTCTAACCAACAAATCATGTCAAGATTACAATCATATAACACTTTCAATTATGATGGCCTGTAGTTCTGAGCTTATTATTTAATCCTTTTGCAGACGTATCTGGGCATTCAAATATTCAGGTTTTACTTTAAATGCACCAAATGCTCAGCTGAGCTTACCATGAAGACTGATCCGCAAAATTCAGATTACATTGTAGAATCTGGAGCAACAAGAAATTTTGAACCTTGGCGTGCAGAGGATGAGGAAGAAGAAAAAATGAAACAGAAGAGGGAGGCTGATGAAATGGGAGATGCTATGAAATCCTTAGAAAATAGAACCTTGGATTCTAAAAGGGAGATGGACATTCTTGCTGCTCTTGATGAAATGAAGTCAATGAAGGTACTACTACTTGCATATGCTCCATGTTGTCTTGTCACTGTGACCTTTATCTGTTCATTATTGCCTGTGCATGAATTTGAGATAAGTTTGTGGTCATCACTAATATTTGCATCTCTGCTTTTACAGTCAAGGCATGCAACTGTATCCGTTGATGCAATGCTGGAGGCTTTGCAACGCACAGCAGCTGACCAGGTATGATAAGACTTGCAATTCACATTATATGAGCCTATTGCATGTTTTCTATGTAGCCCCTTTTCCAAAAGATATCATTATAAAGCAATGAGCTATAATATTTTGAATTAGTGTAAGCAACTGATTGAAATGTTAGCTCAGAAAAAAGAATAGTAGAAGAAATAAGATTCCATGATTAGCTTTTCCAGATTTTATTTTGTAATTAATATATAATATATTAGAACACTGCTAAGATGTTCCTCAAGGGTGTGAGATGGTAAATACTGCACTGTATGGATGGATAAGAATTCTGAAGACCTTGTATGATTTGTATAACTTTGCTAAACTTTCACGTAAGATGTTCCCCTGTTTAGTGTTTACTATATTCTTGCATGTTATGTCATTGCGTTTTGCATGGGTCTAGCTAACTTGATGGGAGCTTGGGTTCCAAACTTGAATGCATGTCTTAACTGCTAAACCCAAGAAGGTATTCTATGTCCTAAACATGAACACATGCAATGCCGTGTATTAGGGGTATAACTTTTGGTTATTCTTTAATCTTTTCATACTTTCATCTTGACAAATTTAACTTAACTATATGTTTTATATCTTCAGGAGAAACAACTAGAAGAAGAAGATGAAGCACTGATAAAATCAGTTTTCTCAGGGGTAAGTATTACTATCTAGATACTTTTATATATATATAATCTTTACATGCGTGTATTACTTTTGTGAAATTAACCCTTGTTTTATTTTTATGATCATAAACAGAAGTCGAAAGAATTGATTAAAAGAATTCGTGATGAAGATTTAGAAGATGATGAGTTTATTGTTGCGCCTTCAAATGGGAATGGTGAAACATCTGAGGATCATATGAAGGTATGGATTTTTTATAATATATTCCTCCCATTTGTCATTTGTAGATTGATGTTTTCCTTGATTATGGTATTTGCCTGAAAAGTGTGACATTTGTAGTTAAGCTTTTTATATGTTAATTTCATTTCTACAAAATGCTGTTGGCTAGCTTTTCTCTGTCTTTTTCCCCCTTTTTCCGCCTGAGTTATGGATTATTTTGCAACATATTAATGTGTTTGAAATTATGTAATAATTGTATTGGGCTATTGACTTATGTTTGAACATGTCTTTATGCAGAGAAGAAGAATGCCTGAAGAGGTTATAGCCAAAGCAACTGATATTTTGACGAAAGATAGTTTGGATAATGCTGGTAACACAGGTATGTGCCCTTCCAAAGACTTTAGTCAATTGAACTAGATACAAGAAACCTCATGAATGGATCATATATTTGGAATTTTTAGCATTGTTGTCCTGATTGGGTGGATTCATCTATGTTTGAAAATGTAATTAAGCTTAGGAACTGAAGAGGATTTTAATCCGCTAAGTTCAACGCCTAGGAAAAAAAGGACTATTTAAGAAGGAAAACTACTAAATAAGATTAGGTTCAATTCTATGCTCCAACATGTAGTGGGAAAAAGTAAAGGAAACACAAGGAAGGGGAAATGATGTGGCGATAATTTCATTAGATCAAAGTTACCAACACAATCTGTGCTAGAGTCTAATTCGGGCCAGCCTGCCAAAAATAAACGGGCTCAGGCCGCCATTTTAGAAAATGGGCTCAGCTCGTTTAGCCTGCGGGCTGACCCGCATAATTATTTTATTTTATTTCTTAAGTTTTTTCTCAAATGCACTTAGTCTCTCCCTTATCTCCTTTTCTTTGATAATGTGTTTAATTAATTCCCCATATTTTTATTTCACACTTATTTTCATATTATATTTATTTATTCTACCATTATTAAATCTAAAAGAGATGTGTTTATATAGTTTTGTAATGTGAATAAATGAAAAAAAAAAGAAAAATGAATTGACTTCATAACACAAATATATAAAAGAAAAAAAGTATGATATGAGAGGGTGAAAGAGAAAGAGAGTAAAAATTTTAAAAAAAGTGAAATTAAAAAAAAAATTGGTGGCCCGCCAGCCCGTGAGGGGGGCGGGCTACACCAGCCCGCCCCGTCACAGCCCGCAGCCCACATTACCACCTCTAATCTGTGATCCATAATGTCCCAACTTTGTATATGTCAACAAATTAAAAAGTTGCTTGTACTATCAACTTACTAAGAAATAGTGACTTTTGTGACTTGAGTTGTCTGATGGAATAAAGAGCAATTTTTTTTTTTTTCTTTTCCGCCTTTAAGGATATGTGTGAGAGGCTGTATGCTTCTGTGATTTGACTCAGGAATATAACAAGGCATCATCCTTCTAGTTCTTTTTGATATTTTTGCAGAAAAATCTCGAGGTTCGGGGACTGCAAGACCTTTTCATCCCTTTGTGAAGATCAACGTTGTCAAGAAACCAGTAGAAGCTGATAAAAAGAAGATTGAGGAAGAGAATAAAAGTAACACTTCAAGTGCACTACAATCTTTGTGCCAAAGTTATGACAGTGATGAGGACTAGTAATTGTAAAATATTGCAGAGTGATTTTTCTTTTCGTTTCTTCATGGTACTTGTGTTCATTGAATTGTAGCCATACTTAAAGTGGCTTACCAATGTATGGTTCATTAAAGATTTGAATTGTGATTGTAATATAAGAATGGAAGAAATGAAAATGCTTCTTATAAAGCTCTGACAGTTTCTTCACCGTGTTATTATGCTTGTATGAACTCCTCCAATTCAGAATAGCTTGGTCTAAAATAAAAATCACTTGTAAGATAATTAATGTTCATTTTCTAGTTTTGTTCCTATAATTAATGTTTATTTTCAATTTTTCCCACTTATTAATTTTCAAACATATTTTTCAACAAGGATAAAAGTGGGGGGGGGGGGGTGATTTGATTTAGGACGTTCAATTAGTTAATTGTCATTTCATGTTTTTCGTGAATTAGTCAAGTGTCCTATACCGTAGACAAGAGAGAGTACTTATTTTATTAACAGAGCGAGCTACAGGCAGGCTTTAATGTTGCATAGAGATTAAATAGAACGAGTATTATGCATAATTTATGGGTAAAGTTTCTCTGAAATATCTCAAAGCTTAATGGAATAATGGTTATCTTGTATATTATTTTACACTATGCTAGTGCTTGTTTGAAACTATTTATCACAAGTAGATCTATATAAGTTGACATAAAACTCATTTTACTTATTTACTTTATACACAGTAAATCACGAATGAAAAGTTATTTTTGAAGCTCCAATCGTCATTCCAAACAAAACTTTAAACAGTCTCAATGACTTCATAGTTATATGTATTTTTGGGTACAAAGATTGTGAGATAAAACCTCACCTTTGCCAAAAATTCTGAAAGCCTAAAGTGCAGCTGACGCTGGGGAAAAACCACAGGTCATTGGAGTATTAAAGTATAGCAGCTCGGTGAAATTGTATTACTGGGTTACCATCAAAATATTAACATGGCAAAACCTTCAAAGTGATGTTAAGTGCAAAAGCTGTCTAACATGGGTATTTTATCATGGAACTGATAAAGAATTTTACCCAAGTTGTGTGGCTTTTTTCTTACCAAAAAAAAAAAAAAAAATGCTACTTTCCATATTCATCCACTAAGAAAAGGGTGTCTCACCCCAAAAAAGGAAAGGAAAAAAATTTGGCCTTTTTTGAATTATTATTTTCAAAACATCGTTTTTAAAAGAAACAATAAAAACTTTTTTGACACACCCTCCAGCCCTCGATATAAAACATATTTACTTAATTTGATTAGATTAAAAAAATCAGTTAAATTAGTAAATGTGCCATATATTTTTTACAACACTAATCATCATTCTCAATTTTCTCGTTCCCTCTCCTCATTGATTATTGTTGAGGGACATCAATAAATATAAATTAGAAAACTATTAACAAATATAAAAAACACGTCTTCCGTTTAAAACTAAGATCAATTCCCTCAATATGTTTTATATTAAGAACAAGAGGGAGTAATTAGTTTTTAATTAAATATTTTGTAAAACAATTAGCAAAACTCTCTTTGTAAAACTAAAAATTAGTACTTTCTTTCCCGGGAAAAATAAAACTTTTAGAAGTTTTCATAGTTTTTGTTCAATAAAATCAGTCCAAATGCGGAGAACAACCTTCTTTGTTCTGCCGCTTAACAGTTCGGGCTTTTGCCTCTTAAACACGAACTTGTTGAAGCTTCACTCTCAAACTTCAGTTTGCTCGTTGTCCCTACTCTCCAATCACCCACACAGATTTTTTTTTTTTTTTTAAATTTTTCCCTGACACTTGTTCTGAAAAATAACTTTATAAAACTATTCTACGAATATAAAAATCGAAAACAGAATCAAACAAGGCTTTAAGTTTTTAAGATATTTTACATACCACTCCCAATAAGCATGATTTTGATATACTCATGTCTCAAAGGATATTACCAGAAACAAATTATACTCACATGGCAATTTTCATTCCCTTTCTTGTTCAGTATATATTTCTAATGTGCCATATAAACTAAACCATAAAGTATAATAATGGAAAGAAATCTAGCTGGGCCTACGTTAAATTTTGGAACCATTATTTACAGAAAGTCAATGAAGGGAGCAGGGGACAAGAAATCAAATACGGAAGGATGCATCAAGCAACAACCTTTGACAAATTAGAATAAATTGTTTTCCAACGACATCTTTATATATGGTTGTGTGCAAAGAGAATCTTTCCCATATCTTTTGAACAAGTCCCACACAGTGTGAAATTTGCTCAAACTCGCAAACCAAGATTTAGCTGACCAAATAGCCATGGTAATGCAAGCACCATCAATTTAAGAAAAAAAAGACTAAACAAGTACCTTGACCAAAAACTACTGCCACGAAGCACCTTGTCCATTTGACATGGCTCGAGCCTCAGCTAAAGAGACAGCCATAGCTAGCATCATCTGCTCCTCAAAACTCTCAGGAACAATGGGTTCTGTGGCATTTTCAGGGCTACCTTCAATGTCATCAGGCTGTGGTAAAGAAGACAATCTGCTACCATCTGCTGCAACAGCACTTGTGTAACTGCTTGCAGCTTCAGCTACCTGTGGTTCATGGTCCATGGACCATTCCCCATGAGCCCTAGCCATAGCCGATGAGCTATCCGGTGGCGCCTCGTTGCTGTTGTCGGTAGGTGGATAGCTACCAGACTCTCTACTGAACCGACTATAAAACCTGTTGGCACCTTGTACCATGTTGGATGATGGTGTATTTCCCTCATCCACGCTAGTTGATGATTCTCCCACCATTTGCTGACGCTCTGCGAGAGCGGCAATTGCACTAGCAAGGCCTCCAGAGGGTGATGATGATGATCCAGTGTGAGGACCCAATGCAGATGAAACATAGTTATCAGGCAATATGTACTGTCCAGAAGCTGGATAAGATAAATTTCTCTGCCTCCCACTCTCCTGCAGTGCCAATATACGCACTTTTATTTTCAATAAATTAGAATCACTAAATAAATTGATTGTATTATAATCGTTTAACACACATTTTTCCAACAACAAACAGGTGTTTTTCTGTTTTTTTTTTCTTGGCCCCGGGGGGGGGGGGGGGGGGTGTTGTGTGGTTGAGGTAAGATTGCATTAGAAGTTTCATCCCTCAGACTTTTCTCAGAAATCAAAGATTACTCCTTGGACTTTGCAAGCTGGTCATATTCTGACTTCTAAACAAACTTGATAAAAACCAATTGTAATTTAAATGATGCATAATCTGCCTTAGACAAACAAAGACATTAATTATTATATGAATTAAGGCATAAATGCATTGGATTTATGTTAAGAGCATTGAACTTTGATATATAGTCATGAAGGCTTCTTTTCTTCTTAAACTAAGGCTTGGCATGAAGTACGGAATATCTACAGATATGGAACATAGCCTAATGATAGCAAATATAAGCACAGAGCATAGGCTACATTATTAAAAATAACTGTGTGTGTATGCGTGTGCGCATGCATATTGAAACATGAGAGCATGAAAACACCCAATTCTTCAAACAATGCCAACTACAAAACTTGCATCTTACAAATCTGCACACTGCATAAATACCTTGATCTATGTATTGGATATACGTACACAAGGTCCAACTTAACTAGAGTGAATCAACTTATAAAGTAGTCAATGCAAGAATTAGGTAGGTAACGTTACTCAAAAGGCATATGTATATACTGAAAATAAGGTTAGTATGTGTTTCACATTAAAACATGTTTAGTGTTTAAAAGGTGCAAAATATTATAATTAGACATTCCCCTCTTTTTTGATAGTACTCCCTCCGGTTCTTTTTATAAGCAACTTTTATCCTAATTGTGCAAAACGAACTGACGGTTAAAATTAGTTAAAAACAATAAATGTGTAAAAAATGTCATGCTTCTTCTAAATATGCCCTTATTTATGAAAAGAGGATAGGAGAGAGAATGGACAACAAATATGAGGGAGTATGAGTATAAAATATGAGAGAGAATGTGTAATAAATGAGTAAATGAGAGAATTAGTGGTTAGTGGGGGATAATTAATATAAAGATGGGTATTTAATAGGGGTAGAAAAGGAAAAATTAGTTTAAATTTTGAGACACAAAGAGAAAGTTGCTTATAAAAAGGACCAACTCTGAGAGAGGGAAAGTTACTTATAAAAAGGACCAGACCGGATACCTTTTAGAGGTGTTAAGCTGTCTGAGTGTGCCCAATATGTTTTTAAGTGTTCAATAAACACTACGGAGACTTCTTGCTTAAGTTTGGCCCACTATCCATAACTTGTTTCTCTTCTATTTTAAGAAAAGGATTGGATGATATTGATTTGGAATTTTACATCCGAAGTCAAATACAAATTAGCTCCATTTCGATATACAGATAACATTATCATAAAAATAATTGGGCCACAAAGTACACTGATGCATGGACCCCCTATACTTTATACATATATTTTAAGCTAAGCACCATAATATAGAAAAATATGTAGTATAAAAAGGCTCAGTGCACAAGGCTCCCACTAAGTGAGGTTTGGGGAGGGTTAGATGTATGCAGCCTTACCCCCACAAGTGGAGAGGTTGTTTCCAAGATTTAAACCTGTGACCTCTTAGTCACATAATACCGTTGCTCCAAGGTTCACCCTCTAGAGTAAAAAATATAGTATAGCTCTAGTATTTTGGAAAGCAGCCTTTCATATCCAATACTTGAGATGTAGATATAGTCGGTTATAAATAACCATACATGTATTTCATCCATTATCACTTTCCAGAATCAGCGAACAAGAAAGGATGAGACACGGGAAAGGCAAAACAGTTACACACCTTTGAAAGCGTTTACTTTATTCTCATCCTTGTGTAATTAAGTGAAAAAACAAACAATATGAACAATTATATATTTGATTGACTAGACATAAAATGACAGAATTACGATGTGGGATTGAAAGATTATTCAGAAAAGCAATTGAAAATTACTTTTTTTTAATTAAAAGTTTATCTTCAATTTTACAAATAAATTCCACACTCATCTGTATTTCAAAGACGAGTCGCTTACCTGAATGGAAAGCCAGACTGCTTCCATGACCATAATGTCCTCAAGGTCGAGGTCAAATTCATCATCCCTACAAATTTTCAGTCACAGAAAACGTATAAGGTAACTATCCTGCACAAGACATGAAAGCATTCAAGCGCATGCGTGCATGACCAAACAATAGAATTTGAATGCCTGCTTACCAAGAGACATCAACATTACAAGCCAAATATCTTCATGGGGCTCCACTAGGGGACCACATATGTCACCATGAATATGAATTCATAACAAGTATCATATATGGTTTTAAGACTCCAACACCATTGTATTAAATTATATTTTACCTAGACTTGAACAGATAAAACATACAGGGTGAAGCATGAGTCAGCTCAATGGTTTGTCAATTGCACAATTAAAACATGGCAAAATTCATCTCATTTTCTACCATTTATTACAACCATTTTAATATTCTATTTCTTACAAGACCAGTCTTTTAAATGTACATGACTTTCTATTCAATTCATGCATATGGAAACAGGAGACCTGACTTGGAGACAATTATATTATTAAGTAAAAGGAAGAAGCAGTATCTTTTCCTTTCTTTCTTTTCACTTTTGGGTGTGGATGAATTTAGCATTGAAGTTGGAAATACTCTTACTGATCTCCTTGTGTAAATTAATGTGCCTAGCTCTGTAAAAGCATAATTGCAAGTTGATCAAATGTCGGTCCAAAGGATCAAATACTTGGATGGGCCATTTACTAGCATGTCTATTGGATCTTTTTTTCCTTAAAGTTAGTCGGTTATAAAATCTGTGCACCAACGTAGCTCATCCTTTCCAACTACTTTTCTACCAATAACTATCCAAATAGGCAAAAGAATAAAATAATGACAAGGAATTAATCATATCAACACTCCCAGATCAGCCACTTCTTTATGTAAGAAATTATGAGCTTAGATTTTCATTAACAAATAATCAAATTCTGGTGGCAGTATTCCACTAAAAAAGCTCTACTTGATGCAACCACCCTTGAAATTGATAGAACGAACTTATTTACACTTCAGCGTGAAGAAGAATATAAGCAAGCAGTTTGTTGATGGTGCGACTACAATTGAAGAACTAGGAAAGAAAAATGTTGAAAACCTATTATTATCTTTTAAATTCAAAATTCCCTCTAAATACCTAAATACTCCTCCGATCCTTAAGATCACAGGCAATGCAATTAGGCAGCTGATGATTGAAATTTCTGGGCACACCTCTAGCACAGAAAAGATTGGATGGCTTATTTAATTGATAAGCCAAACTCAATGCTGGCATCAAACCTATTAACAAATCAGCTGCCAGCTCCCTCTTCTTCATGCTCAGCCAATGAAACCAAATGACCAACTGATATAGGATTCGATTGCAACAGTAAGTATATTTATTGTTTTGCAGAAAAGGGTAATGATAGAGTACCAAGCAGGCAATCACGTGCGGTTAATTTAGGAGATTGAATTAATCTAATTTTTTTTATTAATATTTATTTTAGTTGTTTTAGTAGTGGTTTGTTAAGTGCTCAGCAAGATTAGGATTAAGTGGAGTTAGTTAGGATTATATGCTGAGTCAAGGTATTTTATTTATTGAATTAAATGTATTCAAATATGTTATTTTTATGAGTCATGGTTAGTGGTCCTAAATTTTAGGGAGTCATGGTTACTCTTTTTATCTATAAATATTGACTCTTGTTATATGTAAAAGCAGTCTGAAAAAACATATGAAAATTGGTAGAGAATTACTTCTCTAATTACAGGAGATTCTCCTTAGACTTTAGCAATCTGATGGGTTAAGATTCTGGCTCATCTTTCTACTAAAGATTTATCCTTTTCTTTATTAATTATGAGATTAGATTCTGATTTCATAATTTATTAAAGATTTATCCTTATAATTTTTATCCTTTTATTCTTTTATCTTTCCTAAAAAAATCAGTCTCTACCAGGTAATCATATAATATCTCCTAAATCACAAACATCTGTTTCAGTTTTCTATATCCTCTAAACATTTAAATTTAGTCAACTTTTGATTCCAATTGTAACACATTGAAATAATCACGCTCCTCACGGCCATGTTTGATAGAGGCACACGCCTGAGGCACATTGAATCAAGCACAGAATTTAGAATAGATGACAAGGTTAATGTCTGTCATTTGAAAATGGACTTAACTCTTGATGATGTAACTGATGTCAATATAATCTCAACAATCAGAATATTAATGGGAAATGAAACACCCCAGAAGAAGTAAGATTTGAAGAGCACAAGTGAAGACACAAGTTTTCATAAATGACAAATTTCAATTCATTTCACTCTGGTCCATCAATTGACTTTAAAGGAGTGAATATCAGGCTACATATGGGAGAACGTTAGAAATCATCAAAACTAAAAAGGTTATGCAGACTAGCAGACCTATTGCTCCTAGCAGCTGGAAGTGGTCTAACCATTGGGGTGACACAAGAATCTTGAGAAGTGACAATCTCCTCGCCTTCCACAACAGAAATTGATGATGCAGTCACTACAAAAGCAAAAGAATAATTTATACAACCAGAACCAGTCAAACAGAGACAATATGCAGAAATCCAATGAACACTACCAGCATTTGAGCTGTATTCAGCATCTGCAGGTGTTACATTTCCATTTGACATGCTTATTTCATGCCTTTTCTGCATTCTTTCCTCTTCATTCTGAAGTTCTTGCTGCCGCATCCTAATTTTTGCTTCTATAACACGTTGTTCTTCCTGAACAATCAAGTGTATGTAAGTAAATCTGAACTGATTGTGCAAATATTTCAGCAAAAAGTTCCTAAAGTCAATAGCTATGGCAGATACCAACTTACAATCTGCTCCAAACCCTTTTCTTCCTTTGATTTCACACCCCGGTACTCCACAGCATAATTTGCTGTCTTGCAGAAAGGACATCTAACATGGTTAAGCAAAGAAAACATCTTTAAATTTTAGCCAAAGATAGATGGAAGTTATGATGTAAGCAATGATAAGCCATATCTCTTTGTATAAAAGGCAAATGACTAGTAATGGAGCATACTGTGTAGGTCGAGTTGAATTTGGAACTTTCATCTGCAGAAAGCACTCTGGCAAAAGGAAGTCAATCAGATGGCATAGAAATGGTAATGACAAGATATATTAATAGTGAAGATAAGAAAATAGTTACCAGTACAAATGCTCTTGGTGCAACATCTTGATCGGTTTAGACTTGGATAATACTAAATTGAAGGAAAAAGATGAAACAGAATAATTAGAAATAAAGTTTACAATTTGGAGCAGACTTTAATTTTTTCTCTTTTGAAAAAAGGCAAAATATCCTGGGTACTTTCTTTGAAACCCATTGAAAAGAAAGCATTTTTATTTGCAGTTTATAGCTTAACTTTCATGAGCTGAAATGGCTTCCTCGTTCATTCAAGGAAAAAAATGGGCAAAAGAATAAGCACAAGGAACTAGATTGAAGGTACACAACAGAAATTAGACCAACCAGAAAACATATTGGGCACTCTTCAAGATCATTGGCACATTCTTCATCTCCAGGATGGCAGGGTGCAAGCTTTGATTCAAGTATTAGCTTTCTCAATTTCTTGTGATCCACATCTTTATGATTATACAACCCCTGTGGCCTTGTATACTTTTCATCTACCACTTGTCTCCTCCTCCCAAGTTTATTACCCATCCAACAAAACTCAGTAGTCCACTATCCTGGCTATTTTTTAAAATTCTTCAATAACATCAAACACCATAATAACACAATGAAAAAACCATTCTCTCAAAAATATTCACTTCTACATATGGCAAAAGTATCCAGACACAAAATAGATTTTATTAATGACATACTTAACAAATGATATTTGAACAGTATTGTGAACTATCTAATCTGTGATACACAGTACAATCGCAAAAAATAGGGCCTTTTAGTTCAACAATTAATTCAATGAGGTTGTTGTAGAAACAGATCCCAATAGTCCTGCAAATCACAAAGAATGCAGATAGATAAGTAGGAAACACGCTAAGAAGACCCTCGTTAAACCCAAAATCAGCATAGCAACAGCATTACTCAAGACTCATGCTTACTCAAATTCTCAACAATTTATTCCCGATAAGTAATCCAATGGCATCAATCAAAACAGAAGCGAAATCTCAAGATAGAATTCAGAACTTAGTTTTAAGAATAAGGTAGAAGTTATCAAAAAAGAATAAGGTAGAAAGAATTCCACAGCTAGTGTCACATTCTACACAAATTTGAGTCCACGAATTATAACAACACAATAAACAAATTATACTAGCAACAACTAGAACCCTAATTTTGGGACTGCAACGCTCTGAAGTTCAAGTAGCCAAAAATTGGCTAACTACCCACATTGTCAAGAGCAAATAAACGTAAAATATGCAATAAAAACTGGCAAAGAGCACAGAATTAGCCATAAGTGCACTATCAGCACTAGCATAGCAAGCAATCTACGCATACAAAATGAAAACAAATACATGGGCACGTAACACTAGTCTTAATAAGAAGAAATTGAAGCATTTTTGAAACTCAAATGGTACATTAGACGAAGAACAAGATTCAAATGAACCTGAAATCCTCAGAGATTGCATAGAGGGAGGAACATAAATAAAAACGGAAATTCTCTGAAGAGGAGAAGGAGAAATATCTGCTTTCTCTCTCGCTAGATTTTGATATTTTTTGGGGGGAAAAATCACATATAGTAATTTTTCTGTTCGTTCCTTTTGGCTTCAGTTTCCATAGGAAGGAAACTTGAAGAGTGAGAATTGAGGAGAAAGAAGAGCCGAAGGATGGAGTGGCAGATGAGGAAAGCATCATCCTTCTAAGGAAGTCATGTCGTCCCCCTGCTAATGTCACGCGCTCTTTCAACGCGTGTGTGCCATGATTTATTTAATTAACCACATTTTCAATATATTTAGAGACAATTGTGATAAAAGACCTTAGTGGAACTTAATTGTCAAATGGGATCCTATTGTGCTAAAAATCTTTCAGGTGTGTAGAATATCTTTCCCTGTGTGTAGACGATCTTTCCTATGTGTAATATTCTTTCTTATGCGTGTGCAAAACATTTTCCCTTGTGTGCACAATATCTTCCCCCATATGTAGAAGATCTTCTCAAGTCTCACTTAACAATTAATTTACTAATGAGGTCTTTTTTTCACAATTCTCCCATATATATATATATATATATATTACCAATTATTTATATATAGTTTGCATAATTATAGTACAGGAGAAAAGATAAATAATTTAAATAATCGGTTTTTATCGGGGAAAATTTATTATTTATTATATAAGCGTGTTATTAAATTAATTATTGTGATGGAAGTATTAGTAGGGGTGATTTAGGAAAAATATGAAAAAAATTGTTCAAAATCATTTTATTAAAAAAAATAAAAAAAACAGTAAAATTGATATGTATGTGACATTAATGAGTTGCAAGCATTACTCACTTTATAGAATACATAGGATTATTATTAAATTATTATTGTGTTAATTATTATTGAGAAAGTATAATAGGGGGTAGTTTGGGAATAAATTAACAAAAATTAGAACCTTATCCTATAATTAGGATCAAGATCAACTTCCAAATATTATCCTATAATTAGGAGGGAGTGCTATTATTACAGTATTTATCTATTGTAAGACGTTGGTCAAAAGAGAATCTATCGTTAAGTGTTGTCCTTAGGTTTTAATATCCACTTGTCTGGATTTGTTGTGGCCAAATCTTTATTTGTAGTCAATATATTTATATTATGCAATAAAATTTATACTTGTTGGAAATTGAATAGCGAATATACATTTTGTGCATAGTATAGTATCTAAAAACAGTTACAATTATCATTGACAACTTAAATTTCTTGTTTAAAATATTTAATATATTTCATTTTTTCCATGAAAAAAAATTTATACTGTTATATGTTTTATTATTGTTATATATATGTATTATGTAATATGGGTACCACTGGCTGGCAAAAAAAAAAAAAATATGGGCACCACTGAACTGTCGCATGCCATTACCTGAAACAATCGATTTAACTAAATAATAATAAATTGTTGCTCAAATTTTTTTATATTAATATCAACAACTAACAAGTTGACAACACTAAAGATAAAATTCAAGTACACCATACCAATAACTTCTTAAAGAATTTCTTGCTCAAAATCAATCACACAATTTTAACTTTCAATTTAAGTTTGAAGTTATAATTATTAAGAAAGATTGTTGAAATTCCTCAGTTGCGAAATTTATTTTCCAAATGAATTTAAAAATCCAGATTTTGAGTGGATGCAACTCATTGCTAACCGATACAAGCTTCTTCGTTTTTTTTTAATTTGTGTACAACATACTTTTGGATGTATACGAATGTCCTCCATTTACACATAATTGAAAATATGTTGCACAAATCTGAAAAAGAATTAAATCTATTGAAGACAAATTACACGTAGGTTCTGAACAAATTTTAGATATTTTTTAACAGTAAAGTTTGCAAGGA